>CM032668.1:26668957-26752684 GCA_019095985.1 Streblospio benedicti | reverse complement strand
ACGTGCTTTGTAGGGTATATGTTTTTTATGTGATTTGCTTCTTCCCCTGACAATGAATGTAATATAAGAAAAAATATTGTGTTTTTAAATTTTCCAGTAATGAGAGGATTTCTATTCTAAGAATATTTCATTAATAATTATCATAATTTTCACAGATCTTAATTTAGTGTGTACCATAGTAGTTGATAAAATGTTGAACAATTTACATAAAATAGTCAACAAAGTACTGTCTTATTTAGGGTCAAATGAGTAGTTATTCTTTGTTCTACCATGACCTTTGTAATTTAGTGTGTACTATGGTTGTTGAGCACTGGTTTCCTTTGTCTTATACAAAGAAAGTAATGTCTTTGTTTAAAAGATTAAAACAAATAATGTTATTCTTTGTTATATGACCTTTACTCTGTACTTACCCCCTCATTATAAATGCCAGTTGAAGTTATGTTGTTACATTGTTGCAGGCAAAGTAACAAATATGGATCTGTTTGTCTTTACATAGGATTCTGTTTTATGTTTACATACAACATGTGTATGAATTATCTTCTGAATTATGCAATTACATTGAATTTGATTTCTTCACTGGAGCTTTAGTAGAGGAAGCACTCAAGTTATATATTGGCACCCTCCAAACGTCTATCATAAAGGTAACACCATATATAATACGTTTTACGTTATTATGGGACGTAGTGATCATACCTATACCAAAGAGTAAATAAATGTCTAGATGTTTGTTTAGTAAATGTTGATTATTGCTTTTGATGGTGCCAATAACTTGGGCTTTGTCAATAGACTTGTTCACTAGACTATGCGAGTACATCTGCACTCCCCCACACGTGAAAAAAACGTTGTACGTTACAGCGGTTTAGTTGCCTTACGATGCAGCGTCTTTAAGACTGACGTACTTTATGTCTTCATCTTAAAGACTTGACGTGCATCTTCATTAAATAAATTATTTATATGGTGCACAGCACTGTGTCTCATTCTATTTAAATGTCTTTGTTGTTGTTATTGTTTCACACGCTTTTTAAACACAATATTCTACATTTATTTTAGTAAGTAGTAATTTAGTATTGATTTGGAAAATATTTCCGATTCTCAAGAATCCTTTTCAATCATAAACTAAAAACCAATGGCATTTGGTTTTTAGTTTATGATTGAAAAGGATTAACTCACCATATTAAAGATAAAAGATTAAAGATAACTCACCATACACTTCTACTTCACAAAGGTTGAGACCCATATAGTGAAGTGTTGTGATGATAACATAGCGACCATACATGGGATTACGACATTCAAAGTGCGTTGTCTGACCATAGCCTGCTAAGGTATGTTTGAAGTAATCACACTCTTCATATTTGCCCTGATTCGGTTTTTGTAGAGAAGGATTCTTATTTGTGATGCCAACGATGATTCTACGTTGCTGATCTAAAACACAGGGAAAAGTATATAATTGAGAGAAATAAACATGAAGATATGAACTAAAGTCTAAAAGTATTTACAAATTGTAAATGCATTCAATTAGTATATTTTCAATGTTATTTTAGTAAAATCTTATAATTTACCACTCATTAACATGAATATAATATACACGTATACAAGGCTATATTATACAACATGGCCCGGGTATAAAGCCCAGAGTGTAATGTTAACGTTTAAAAGTAAAACGCAGGCATGTGGGTGGCTGCATCTGGGTCCCAGAAATAAAGACTTTAAGAGCCAAGTCAATAGACAATAAAAGTTTGAAGTTTGAAATAAGTCTGGATAGAGGTCTATTGAGAAGCAGTGTAATTTTTGTATAACATGCTTCAACTTGATGGGATGACTTTTAAAATTGAAAATTATTGATCATTCAGGTCCCAAGATTGTGCTAAAAATGTGATTCATAGTGTTGAGTTTGATGTTTTCCGGACTATTTGTGACCTTAAATTTAGCTCGATGTGATAAACATTGTAAAGGTTAAATGTGTTACTCAGTTTTAGTATACAACTTGCAAGAATCTCCTGCTACGAGGCTTGACGGGAAAGAGAAAATAAATGCACAGGTGTCGATGTGTAACTTCACTGGGGAGGAGGTGTCCCTGCATAAGACATTCTGATGTGATAGTTTGTCTCGGTTCTGTTGATAATATGCGTTAGAATCGTCATCAAAATTCTATTTCACACAACATTTTAGGGACCCCATTTTATGTTTAACATCAACTACATCTTTATGTCAAATTTGACTGTTTATGTGATGTAAACACAACAGTGGAAAGCCAGAAAGATATAATTCCTTTAAGTCCTGGTTCTGACTAGATAGTAAATCCTTTACCCCGGTTCTGTTTTGTTTTGATCCTACATATATATTTTCTATTGAAACTATCACACCAGAGCATCTTATGCAGGGACACCTCCTCCTCAGTGAACATATAACATTTTACTTATGATATTTGGTACTATCAGTTACCTATCGTTTGCCCAGCACGATAATCGATATTGAATTGTCGCCGATATGCAGCACTAGTTGCCAGCCCTTTAGTCTGAGCAAATTTTCAAGTTTCGTACGCTAATATCATACAGCATTCATATATTCATAGTTCCAATGTTCCGCCCCTTTCTTTGGATTTGTCTACGCTACCACATAGATCCCGCAAATACCGGCTTGTTACAATGGAAAGCATTAAAATATGCGACATTTTAGAGGTCTTTTTCTAATGAATAATACTAGTGTTATGATAAAACTTTCATGCATATCTAATGTACAACTCATGAACTCTCCAGAAATGTTGATGTTAATGTATGACAACACAGACTTTTTTGCTTATTTCACAATATCCGTACACTCTCCTCAAGGTCAAGTTACCACTCTTAATAGATATACCATATAGTAAGATGGCATGCTAGTCTTAATTCAGTTTTCAATCATAACTTGACAAATTATGGCGAATGATAAAGGCTAATATGCAATTGCAAATGACGTCACCTTTTTTATCGCCAAAGAGTGATATATTTGTGAAAACGAATAGATTATTTGCATACATTTGATAATCACATAATTGGTCAATACATGAATGTTGGAAAGCAATTATAAACAAATTGGCTCTTCCCATGGTACAAATCCCCATTTTGACTTGTTCAAAATGTCACCCGCATTCTCAGACACTAAAAATGCCATTTTTATGTGTTCACTTTATGTAAAAGGAACAATAATCAAAATTGAATTTAGATGTGGCAAAAATAGCAATTACATTCCTAAATTTTTTATTTTGATATTCATTACCATTTTTTAGTTATGATTGAAAATGTGCACTTCTGAACTTGCTGTCAGCACATTAGTCTTAATCGCATCGCGCTTTGATCGGTGTTGACAAATTATGGCGTGTGATAAAGGCTAATGTGCACATTGCAAATGACGTCACCTTTCAATCGCCAAAGAGTGATATATTTGTGAAACGAATAGATTATCATCGTTACAATAACATACCCATCAAGAATTCACACGTTGGATCAATTATAAACAGATTATGAAGTCATGGACAAAAGGATATTTCTCACATCACCCGCATTGCCGCATAATCGATGTTGTTTTTATGCCTTGTTGAGTATGTGCCGATGTTGAAATTTGACAGGCGATGCGTGTGAGGAGCAACTTTGAAGATGCTTTTACTAACGTTTATACAAGTAAACTGTTTAATGTTTATCATACTATCGTCTGTGTGGTAAATGATGACTATGGCCAGTCATAATATTCTATTGCCACATTCAGCTGGTAATGTGGTCTTCCAAAGGCTTTAATCCAGCGTAAACATTTCTCCAAATTGGTCTTAGGTCAGTGAAATCGAATCAACCGACCGTGAATGCGTTCTAGGTAACGGGCATTAGCAGTACATGTACCCCATGAACAATGAAGCACCATTTTAGTTCAAATGTTATCTATTGTCATACAAAGTTGAAAGTTTGTGGGAGCAATGTGGCGGCTTGTTTGTTTACATCTCTGAGAGCGCACGCTGATTGCACGACAGACACATTTGATTGACAGCATCGGAACTATGAATAGATAAAGGAGTATTACAAAATGTTCTAGGTGCTGCTCGTACCATAATAAATAATAATACAAGTTTAAATAAAGTCAAAAGGGTACGAAATATTTATTAAATACAAATTTTTGCTCCATCAGAGCTTCATCAGGTATAAATAAACAATAATTGTTTATTTATACCTGATGAAGCTCTGATGGAGCGAAAATTTGTATTTAATAAATATTTCGTACCCTTTTGACTTTATTTAAACTTGTATTATTAGATAAAGGAGTTTTCTTTTAAATTGTCAATTTTTTTTTTTACTTACGATATTGATCTCCATAATAATAATCTGGCCGAGTGACAAGATTTACATATTTAATGTACATAATACTCTCTAGGTCCACAGCAAACCAGGGTTCATTTTCTCTATCTGTGGAACTACATTGCCCAGCTTGGAAGTTAGTGACGGTTGTCGGTTTTGTAACTCTGAAATATAAATTAAAGCACATTAAAGGGACCATTAATTTTATATGAAAAAAAAATAATCCAATTTCAGCTTTTTAATGCTTCTTACAGTGTAAACAATGAAGTATGAAGGAATGACTACATGGCTTCCCATGTAGTTTACCATGGCTAAACATCATGTTTCAAAAATATAAGAAGTAGAGAATGGTATATATAATACTATTAATCTACCTACTGTCACCAATCTACATTCTATCATATCTAGAGAAATTCAGATACATATAAACGCACCAAAACACGAATGATTTTCATTAGACGCAACTTTACGGTGCACGTAAAAAGCAGTTATATTGGTCATTGGAACCGGATACGGTTCCCTTAGAACAGTCAAAAAAATTGCTAGTGGAGCAGAAAGTCTAGTGGAGCTATTACAACATCGTATGCTTAGTTTCTAGCCTTTGTTAGCCAGGCTGTGCATTGCATATAATAAAGTGAGTCTGGGTGATCAAGACTAGCTGTGGAGTTGTAACGACATCGTTTGCTTAGTTTCAAGCCATATCAACTGGCCCAGACGGGACTCAAACTTACTACCCCAACGTTGTGAGAACAGTATGATACCATCATCCCAAGCAACGGGCTGTTGATATAGTCAAATGGAAGCTGATGTCTTCAGCCATGTCAATATAGTGGGTAAGAGCTTGTTTGCAATAGAAAAGAGAGAGAGAGAAAATATAATTGTATCCACAAGCAAACTTGGGGAAAACACTTTAGAAAAGTCCACTAGCAGTAAAATGCAAAGAAATTAGAACTCCCAAAATTTCTGTCCATAGGTGGGATTCAAACCCACAACCTCTGGGTTGAGATGATAACTGACCACGTAGGTAGGCTGGGGATTACAGAGACAACGGTTCGTCTGTGTAACCTTTTAACAGCCTGCTGCTTGGGATGAAGGTATCATTCTGGTTTATTGCGTATCTGGCATGAGTGCCTACCACAATAAATGGAGTTTCTGGCTGCCCTATTTATGCAGACAAGATTAAATGGATGTTCTCCATATAGGAGTATCTTATCGATAGCTATATAGCGCACATGCCATTTTTATAGGTGAAATAACACATTTTGCTCAACGGCAGCTAACAAATATCAAATCCTAATATATGGAACAAAAAATAAGGATGTTGACAGTTATGTTCAAACATATATTTGATTTCATCAATGATACTCAATGATTTTCATAAATTGAGTATAAACAAATAACTTATATCTCATTAACTATCATATATTTTGTTTTTTGAGCATTTGTGCATGTCAAGGACACCTTGTATTTGCAATGTGTGTAATTGACAATAGATAGATTCTATGAAATAAAAAACAGAGCTAATCCAGCTCCATACTGTTTTTCTTGTTTTTTTTTTCAAGGATACTAAGCCACAACTTTTGATGATCACAACCTACTTATTTCCATCAGTAAGTCGAGAGGCTGCTCCAGCATTCCATCTTGGTACAGAAGATCGCATAACAGGTCGCCCGCCAGATATTAGACGCACTGCAATTGAAGTCACTTAGTTTTGTTTTACTACATTATTTAGTATAGATAACCTAATAGTTTTATAATGTCATAAAGATGTTAATATATATTGCACAGAAATACAAATAATACAAATGTAAAATAATATAAATTGAAAGACAGTAATATTCATGAAGATTGCTCATTAGTTATTTCATTTATTATGGAGCTTATTCATTTTTTTTCTCAGATTGAGAATGTGATTGGTCATCCATTCTGCATTGGTGTCTGTCATTCTTAGGGGTTTATTTGCCATGTTTCTCTCTATTATATTGTGAAGGTTTTCTGTGAACACGTCAACAGATGTGTTGACAACCCTCAGAACAGAGTATTTGAGCCCAGTCTTTTTCTCTTATTTTATTTTCTCAATTTGCTCTTTCATATAAATACACTTTCCTTTTTATATATATGCACTTTTTTCAAACCAACTTTTGAGCTTGTTTTGAGCATACCTATGATAGCTTTCAATCCTCTCAGATCTTTGTCAGTCTGCCGTCTAGTCATCACGAGAATCTTGTGGTGTGATGACATCGGCGGCCAGGATGTTGTTGTAGATGGCTGGTAGGTCGAGGGCCCCCACGTTCTTGTTTAGATCGAGCTTCAGGCGTCTGATGTGAACCGCCTCTCGGATCTTCCTCTCGAAGGTGTTCTGGTCATGGTTGAGGATCTTGATGTTGTCCAGGCTTATATGGTGTCTTTGTCTGGCTGGCTGGTGCAGGTGGAGTGAGACATGTGAAGGTCTTCTGTGCTGATTGAAGCGTGTTTTTAGTGTCTTAGAAGTCTCACCAACATATGTTCGAGAAGACTTCTCAAACTCCGAACCTCCACAGCTGATTTGGTATACCACACTACAGATCTCTTCCTTTTTTGCAGCGTCCTTGGGTACACACAATAGTTGACGGAGAGTATTCTTGGGTTTGAAGTACCAGCTGCATCCGTAGTCCTTCATGATTCTTCTCACTGCTTCAGACAAGTCCTTCACTTAAGGTACCCCCACTATCGTCTTACTTGTATTGCCGTCCGGTCTTTCGTCTGCCTGGTGTCATCCTTCTTCTTAATAGCTGATCCTCTGCTGATAGCCCATCCAGGATACCCACATTTCTTCAGAGCCTCATCAATGTGTTTCTTCTCCTCGTCTCTTCAGACACAACTGTGTGGGCTCTATGGTGAAGCGTTCTGACCATGCTGAGCTTGTGTTCTAGGGGATAGCAGGAGTTGAAGTAGAGGTATTGGTCCATGTGGGTCGGTTTCCTGTATATCTTCATCTTGAGGCTACCATCCTCTTTTCTCACAGTTGAAGTGTCAAGGAATGCCAGTTCTCCATTTTCTTCTTCCGTCGTGAACTTTATGTCCGGGTCTAGGGAGTTCAGATGATCTGTGAACTCTTGGACATGTGTGGTGTCCAACTTTGTGTGTGTGTCGTCTACATACCTGTACCACCAGTAAGGTATGCTTAAAACAAGCTCAAAAGTTGGTTGAAAAAAAGTGTATATATGATTACAAACTTGAGCAGATGAGTATTAAACATAGACTTTCCTATTTATAATCCTAGTTTTGGGGTTACTTGGTCTGAAAGTTGCTTCTATGTCACAGTGTTTACACAGTGTATTACCCCGGACATTCTGTGTTTGAAAAAGGAATACTGCAAAAGCAATATCAAGGACCAAGAACCAGTGCAGTATAACACAAGCTAAAACATTTTATTATTATGTTGATAAGTTGTCATTTGAGGAAAAGCGTATTGATTTAGATTTTTCCATGAATCCGTGTTGAAGTATGACAGTAGGCCGGATCACGTATCATGTTACCAGTGGTATCATTTGGCATTATTTCTGTTATACCACTGTTGATTTACAGCTTTCCTGTGCTATAGATACAAGAGCTGTAAATTTTCAATAATATCAAAGATAAACGGTAGTTGCTAAATAAATAAAACATGGTATCATATTTACCTGGTGATGGGTCCTCCTTCTTTTCTGAAAACCAAAACACTATTATAAAGCAATAGTATCTAATAGTTATCTCCAGTGAGAGAATTATTTATGCCACAGAACTATTTTTTGGGGCAATACCCATGTATAGACAATGTTTGGTATACATGATCCAATAATTAGTTGTCTTAATATGGTAGATCGTTGATGATTGATTTGTAAAAAAAAAATAAGAAAAAGACAGCTAATGTAAATATTCTTACCTTGAATCACTTCAAGCTCATAGGAACCTGAAATTTAAAGAGTTTTTCAGCCATAAGATTACATGAAGCTAGAGAATGTAAACCCATTTTGGTGCACGAGAACTTACACCATTTATTGTTATTCGAGACGAAAACATTTGAATCAACCAGAGCAAATGGCGGTCCCGGATGATGGTATTAACTTTTACTATAGTATGTCGTAATGGCCAGTATCGTCAATGCTTAAGGCAAGGCCCTAGTGATGGGAAGTGTGGGGCGTGCCACTATCAGAGATGCCAATCTTGGTAAACGCTAATCTGTCTGAACTTGGAAAGTCTCAAATAGTATTTTCATCAATGTCAATAGTGTCTTTTAGTTGCTCACCTTCTACACTGTCCTAAATTCTAGTTAATCTGATATAAATACTCAATTTCAAACATTTATCATGACATGGGCATGTAATAAAGGCAAACCCACCAGTTATATTTCTTTAGAGAATGGGGAAATCACTAGATCAAAAGTGCTCACAGGGTTCAGTAGTGCTACCAAAGCTAGCTAACTCATGGCCATTAACTTTGCTTTACAAAAGGCAAGGAAAGTGTTGTAAATTGGACACAAATAATGGTTACTATGTAGTTAAAATTTTACAGGTTTGGTCACATTCAACTAACAAACGCTTTCTAAAAGGCACACTTTAATTGCGTAGGTGCCAAATTTAGACACAAATCACCACTCAAAAATTACAAAATAATTAGATTTCAAGGGACATTGAATACTTTGGTGTGTAAACATATTCATTTTCTTTGATGACAGAATTAAAATATTGAAATTGCTATCTCTTATGTTGTATAAAATATACAGATTGCAACTTGAAATTATTCTCTACTCTCTTCAAAATTGATGGCGTAAGTAGAGAATTTCATTGTGGATAGATAATTATTAAACAATACCTATCTCTTTTATTCACAGGAAAATAAAAATAAAAAAAGTCCACTCACCGTATATTTTTACTTCACAAAGTACAAGAGACCCATAGTGTTGGAATGATACAATAACATAGCGACCATGTACGGGCTTCCTGCACGGTACGTGCTCTTCTTCATTAAATACCATCGAACCATCTAATACATTACATTCTTTATATTCTCCATGTCTTGGTCTTTTTTCCAAGGGATATATGTCAGTAACACCCACGGTTAAAGCCTCAGATTTAAAATTGGATTCTGAAAAAGAAATTCCTGATATAATTTTCAAATATATCACGTCTCAGTTGCTCAAAATGTACAAGCTTAGTTGCAATAATATCCTTTTACTGTTGAACCAAATTTAATTCAAATAAGTTTGGTACACATTGTTAATCACTCATTTTGCTAAAAGAAGGACTTACTGCGCACTAGTGTTGTAATTTGAAAGCCCCCAGTGTAAGGTCGAGGAGAGCATGCAGATTTCATGAAACACATTTTGTGGTTGAGACTGAATATAGCTTTACGACAGAAAACATGTGACGAGCATTGAAGTTTGCATGCTTCCAGATCATTTGCAGTAAGAACAAGACCATTCTTTCCCCAGCAGTCATAATTAGGAAGATAATCCCAACCTGCAATACCAATATACAACAATTGGATTCAACTACAAATTGATAAGATATTTGCACTGGTTCATCAAAAAATCCAAATAATTTTACATAGCAATGATCAGCATGGTACTCATAATTCAGTGTCCCACATACCATACATGTTCCATTAATAACCGGGCGGCTATTGGCATAATTCTATTGGAAGGTGTTAGGGTTTATTAGAGGCGGGTGTTTAATGGAGGTAGGCGGTTCATAACATAGGTAAGGCATAGCTTTTTTTATTCAAACAATACATGATGTATTTAGGAGCTTTACACAATGTAATTTGTTTTATTGGATTAAGAAGGACTTGATCTCGACATGTTCCCGTGTAGTTCCACATCAGGTCCAGACCTTGAAAAATTGGCAAGTCATATTCTAGTTTTGATCCAGGTAACGACAGTGCAATGGATGGGTAATTTAAATTTAGGGTAAACCAGCCTAATTTTGGCTTCTCCAGATTTCGGTACTTTACTATATAACATGCATATTACATAATTTGAAATAATAACAACAATTGTTCATAGTTTACAGCCGAAAACTGAAGGGGTCGAAATTTGGGTGATTAACCCTAACGTTGTGTAACGAAGAAATAATGTAGCAAATCGAGGGCTAGCTTGAGCATAGCGATTTATAATAGATTGAAATTAATTTGGTAAGTTTCAAAAATGTTTGTTAAAAAAACTAATCCTCCTTACTGTCATCGGTTGGAAGTTCAGTAGGTTCTTCTGTTTCTGGAAAAAATAAACTATAGTCATAAATTGATAAAAACATCTTAAATAAGAAAAACAGTAACAAGTGTAAATCACGGAGGTCCATTGAATACAAAATATGAAATAGTTTATCAAAATATAAATAAACAGAAAATACAAAATATTCTTCCTTTTAAAACTAATACTTTGAATACATGTTGGAGAATAATCATCATTACTAACAATAAACAACAAAGTAAACAATTTTACCTTCAGGATTAACTGATGGCAAATCCTCTGTAAAAATGCATAAAAAATATTGCAAATTAATTTTACGAAAAAGTTGGGGATATTTCAAATGATGGGATTTTGCTGCAGTATTCAAATAAACGCCCATCCCCTTGTACACCCCTGGTGGTATCGCTAATATCAGAATAATTGCCCTGGACTACCAAACAGCATTTTATGGTATCTTTATAACAATCAACTATCCACAGGTCAGAAAACACAAGCAGACAATTTTGTTGACAGCTAGAACAGTTGTGATATATCACTCATGTAGATTTTTGTATTCATTGCTCCAAGTAGGCACTGAGCAAATAAGAGAGAATAATAAAAGACCTGATCTCTTGGCCGCGATGCTCAACTGAGCTGAGGATGTTTTTAGTTTTTCTTTTTTTTTTTTTTTTAGATATACATCTCTAGTTATGGAAAATTGATGATAGCCAAATAGATACAACTTGGATTAAACAAATTACACTGTTTACATACAACTCATGAATTTTTGTTACATGATACATTCTACACAAATTATCATGCATGGATGTATAAATATCACAACAATTAAAAATGTGGTGAAACCGTCAGTTGAAAGTTAAATAAATAAATAAATTATTAGTCAAATAATCTACATTGTGTAATCTCGCTTGATCTAGTTAATAGAAATGTAATTGTCCTCCTAAAAAGATATGTTTCTAAAACAATTCTTTTAAAAAGCCCGAAAAGAATAGATGGATATCAACGAACCATTTGAAATGCCTCTAACATAACATTGTGGTTGACCAGAGCTGTCTGATGGATCAAAGCAGCACCCTCTACTTTGGCATTGCTCTTCTGATATGTTCTCCCAACCACAGTTAATCCGATTTGATCCTACTATCGCACAACCTGAAATAGAGTAAAGCCCATTCACAATTAGGTAATTGAGTGAGGAGTGGCTTATTGGGTGGCTGAGTGGGTGTCTGAGTGAGTGGCTGGGGGCGGGCCAGATGTTGTACTGTTTGCCATCGGTAAAAATATTTGTTATCCAATTTGCAGCTCATAAAACTTAAAATTATCGCTAAAAATGTTGTTAACGTGCAGTTATTAAGGACCACATTTAACAGGGCTTAACATTAACTTCTAATTTCACTAGCCCCATTGGGCAAGTGACATATTTTATACTCGTCCCCATAATTACCCAACTTGTCCTCATTTTTTATAAGAATGATTGATGACATAACTATTGAATATTGTGATCCTGCTTGTTTTTGTAACTACAGTGTAGCTGCAGAATTTTTGTTTTGTATACACTGGAGATTAATTGTAGCCTAAAAACCACTTGCCCATTCATGCAAGTACATTGGAAAATGACTGGTCCAGATACAACTTTCACTTGCCACGGGCTAGCGGGCTACTGTCAATGTAAAGCCCTGTTTTAATTTATGCACATTGTTAGTATTTGTTACACCACATACACAATAGTTGTATACCAGTTACTGTTTTATACCAATTCAACCTTAGTTTAGAATGGCTGCTGCATATCTAATGCCAAATAGACAAAGGAAGGCAAGAGTTTTTCGGTCAAGAATAGATCCCATGCAAGGATACGATATTGAATTTAAGCAAAGATGAGTCAGACTATCTAAAGATATTGTCCAACAGCCGTATGCCTAAAAATTGGCCAAGGCTTGGAACCACAGACAAATAGAAATGTACCGAAGGTCATAAGTTCGTCAAAAGTAGGCCAAAGTACAAAAAAAAATTTTGAGACATACGATTGTCCTCAAACTAAACATATTTAATTTTCAAAGCAATAGCTCTTATGGTGTTCAAGTTATAAGCTTTTAAGCATGTGGACGCGGACAGACATACGGACAGCACTAAAGCTAGAAATCTCCCCTCGGACTTCGTCCGGGGAGATTTAATCATGCCATACCAGAAATTAATCATATATGTTGTATATTACTTTATTATGCTACAAGAACTTATTAACGTCCTATTGGTAATACATCTGGCATTTCAAAGCCATCTGCAGACTATATATATAACAGCCAAAACACGATTTTCACATAATCATATTGATAATTTACATGATGATATATAGACATTAGATATATAGATATGTAGATTTAGATATCACAAAGCAGATGACTTACATTAAGAATTTAACTGAAAAGTGCACAAATACATCTAACGATAACTAAAGAAACAAATTTAATTACCATACACTGACTTACTTTCGCTTTTTTTGGACAAAAAGTATTCTGAAACAAGTCAAAATAAACAATGCACATTTTCAATAACAATCCAATTAAAAAAGATATGACAGGAGTTATTTTGTTTTCAACTAAAAAAATATTTGCCAACATGAGTGACCACTTCTGTGTTGTAATATTTATAATGCAGGGCAGATCCATTGTAAAACTGTCCATCACTTGAAATTGAACAGATGACAATCCTGCATATTGTCATTGATTTCATACAGCACTTACCACTAGAGTAATCAGAGAGGTAGCAATGAGGACATTCGGGACAGGTGCTATCCCAACAACAGCCTTGCATCAGGCAACCTTTTTCACTGATGCCGGGACCACCACAGTGCAGTCGCTCCTCCCATGCTATTGTGCAGCCTATGGAAATGACACAAGAAGCAGGGTTATATGTATAACCATAAAATCTACTTCTTACTGATTTGATGCAGATACTGTATCCTGTAAGATCATTCTGTTTGAACCTGACGCTAGTGCTTGCTTCTGATTGCTGGGAAAGGAACCATCATTGTAATGAAACAGAATAGTTTTTTAATTTGGACTATATTTTGGACATTGTTTTATCTTGCATGGTAAGACATACTAAAGGAACATGAGACCACATGCTATATACCTCATAAATTCGATTTTAAGTAGTTTTTTTAATCTATTTCAATGTTTATTTTTCCTTTATACATGGATACATAGATGTATAACTGTAACTTTACTGGAAGCTAAGAGTAATATACATTAGAGGTCTGATTATCCTGCTTCCAAATATCAGAAACTCTGGACTATCCTTACCTCCCTTCTAGTTCCAATTCTTTAAAGCAGACTCAAACTTGTCTCCATCATTTTTTCCCTCTTGCAAAATTTGTTTGATATTTTATTATAACTATAAGGGGTAAAACCCATAGCGACGTACGGCAGCCGTACGGCAAATTCGTGCCCAATGCATTTTACATGGGATAAAACCCACAGTGAAATTTCGCAGTACAGCACTGTATGTCAGTGGACCACTAACGTACGTCAGATTTCTTGATCGCCTAGTAGGGGGGCAATTGACACGAACAAGCCGTATGCTGTCGTGTGGATAGATTCAGTGACTTTCCTATTGGGTAAAAAATCCACACTGATGCATTGGTATCAAACAGAGCCTTACGGCAAATTACCTTAGCACACCTGTAATTAATCCTTTACTAGTTATGCGTTTATTAAGTTAATTGAATGGCGTGTTTCAAATAACTCTACACATCTTACAATTTAAACTCATATAAACCATCACATACGCAAGGTTTCTACGTTTATAGTTACGTTTATGTTTGGCAGCGTTCATGCAGATCTACTTCTTTGTATAGTGACGTAGACAGACGATTTCCAACATCAGCAGCAGTAAATTACGCTTACACTTCTTTGTCATCTTTGACATTTAAAAATTGATAATGTGAAAACAAAACCAGTAGTTTATACAGCTCATTTCAGTACTTATTCTGACGTAAACATTACTTCTTTCTTAAGAAATCAGATGTACTAATTTCAGAGCCGTACGGCAACTTATACGATCCTTCACTGTGGGTTTATAATCGCCGTACGGCAGATTTGACGACGGTGGCCGTCCCGTTGCTGTGGGTTTTGGCCTTCAGACGTTCAGAGCAACACATTCAGCGCAAACAAACATGCAGTATAAAAGAAACGAATGCTTTTCATTTAATATGAACAAAGCAACGTCTGATAAGAGTCCATAAAACGTACCCATTGGCTTCCATTTAGGAGTGTAGTCTGAAATAGAAAAAATGCTCAGTTATGACATCAAATGCTGATCTACTTAGTGGTCCAATGGTAAAGCACAGATTGATATCATTCAATATACTATATTGACAAATGTGCTGAAATATTTACCACACGCAGGAACATCACAAGCCTCCCTCTTTTTGGCTGGGTCTGAAGTGTAGCACCAGGGACCCCCTGCACTACCATCTGGATTCCTACAGTAGTTTTTGGCATCCTTAACACCAGCATCGTAGGGAAACAGGTTGTCCTGGTCGTTGCTGTGAGCATGTGGGGTCTGTGATGCCCAAGGCTGGCAACTTCTCCCCGAATTAGTTGTTGTGATTGCTGTATTCAGTCTGCTACAATGTTCTCTACCATGTTCAGTCAGTCGGCAGCTTGTGGGACAAGCACCTATTTAATCGATAAAATAAAAGAGATAGAAAGTGCTCAGAGAGCACAGCGTTGCTAGAACATTGACTGATGGGCAATAAAGATGTTCACTTTGCAATCAAAGCATGAAAGCAGAAAAAAGTCTTATTTGATGTGTGATTCATCCTACATCTATGTTCTTGCCATTGATTGCAGGTGCTATCTAAACATGGCTAAAGTAAATATCTATTGAGCATGAGTGAACATTGATATGGTGTCGCTGTACTCTCTGAGGACTTTTAATTTATTATACTATATAACACATAATGTGGTGAAAAATACGGGTTTCATCATGCAAATTGATCTAGCAGGAAGGCACCAGGCACCTAACAGTAGACTTTTGCTGCTGGTTACAATATTGATTTTTAACAAATCTAGTTAAGTAAGTAAACATGTGGAAAATGGACCATAAATGGCCCTGTGGAAAGCACACTTAAATTGTCAAAGTGCCCAAAATCGAATCACCGTTTTGACACAGCCTAGGGCTCCACTAAACCATCAGGCACTGGCTGTTGCGTACTGTATATAGTTCGATTGTGGTTCTTCAGGGCAGGTCAATTGTCTATGATGAGGTCGAGTTCCCCAAGGACAGGTTGAAGTCTACGCTTTTATTTTGAATTAGCCTCAAAGAGTGGCCAAATACTATAGTCTGATACAGAAATAGTTCAATTAAAAATAAATATCTACGAAAGCTTTTTCTGTTGAAAACTACTCCTAAGCATCTCCACTTCGAAACAAAGAAATGTTTGACACCGTTTGCCTTGGAAAACTATTTACAAAATGCCCGCCAATATGACTATCCTAGCAACCACAAAAGATTCATGTATCTAGTGATTTTGATATGTTATTCTAAGTTCAGACCATTATAATATTTCAGAATAAGATTTGGTTTACCCATCTTCATTTATTTCAGGCTGATTATGAAATTCACAAGTTATTGAAAATAACCCCTAATATAAAGACCCAAATTTTTGTGGAGAGCTATTCATGGCTTCAGCCAATGAAAACATCAGAAATCTTTAGGTTCAGCCAGGTCACTTATTCTACAAAGCAATGGACCTTTCTGAGAACGTACGTCAAATGTAAAAAATGCCACGTTCTCACAAGCAAAGATTTACGGCATTTTGCGCAAAACTACCAAAGTTTGTTAAAGAATATCACAAGTTTCTTGTGCATACTGATAAATCAATTCCAATGATTTTTCAATAGCATGCTCTTGCTGTAATCTAGACGTATTGATAAGGATGTATAATGCAGTTATAAGATTATAATTCTCACTATAAGATGTAAGGTTTGCCGAGTGAACACATACGTGGGTAAATTGAGGGCCAAGTTTGTGGCTAAAATACAACTTAGTAATCAGTCCAATATTGATATTATCTACCAAAACTTACAAAGCATGCAAATAATAGTAAGAATTCAATTCCTGATTGAAAATATGGTTTTGTGAAAGTTAGTTACATTGGCTTAAATAACCTGCTTTGGGAAAATGTCACATTTTACACAATGTTAACACATACAAAATCATAAAAAAGTATTGTCATTAAGCATGCTATATACCTACATAATGGCAAACCTCTTCTCTTTTCAACACTGCTAGTCACAATCATGTACAGCATTTATCATTTATAATGACTTTCTATCACTTTCTAACACATAGTTTCACATAGTACATGTATGTCCCAAATTGACACCGAGTTTTAAGCTACTTTATCGATGCATTGGGTGCTCACTACAGTACTGACACTCCGTGTGGATGTCAGACAAACATTTTTCTTCGACCCACACAAATGCCAATACCTACACACACTTGGTCTCATAATTACCGCTCATCAATGTGATTGCCTCATTTCAGGCCCCCAACATGTGTATTTGTTTATGCATGTTGTGATTTCAAGCCTTTTCTTACGTCAGACGTACGTTCTCGGAAAGGTCCATTTTGACCATTTGGTTTGAAGGTCCTATGATGATGACGACAACCCATCAAGGATTTGTCTAAAATGAGTAGCACATGAAAACTTAAGCCTCAATGACAAATCAAGTTTGCATTAACTTACTGCAAATGGTAATGTCACAATATTCCCATCTTGTGTAGGGGTCTGTAGTATAGCACCAAGGTCCACCAGGATCATTGCTAGGATTTCTACAATAATTGTCAGCTTCGTCTACGCCTCCATCAAGTTCATACCACAAATCCTCTTCATAACTGTGTTCGTGGGGGCTCTGAGAACCCCACTTTTGACAAGTCTTTCCCGAATATGTTACTGCCACTTTTCCACAGTATTCCTGGCCACTTGGAGTGATCTTACAAAATTGTGGACATTGGCCTTCTAATAATATAGAACAAATATATCATTGACATGATTAATTATCTATTTAATTTTTTGAGATTATGAATATTGATGGAAAATTGTTTCTTTTTTTCCAATTTACTAAATATTGTTGAGAAACTAAAGTTTTAGCTTGAGGCATATCATAATATGTCTCGAGGAGAATAACTAATATTTGTATTGAGAAAATCTATGAGTGTATATAAATACTTCCATATGAATCACTTTACATAACTATAATTATTTACAAACAAAAAATACAAACAATTTGGTATTGTAAGAAATATTTATAAGAAGTATACTACATTTTAAAGAATACTCACGTGGACGTTCCTTAGCAGCTCCATCTGAAATATAAAATGTTACCAATAAAAAAAATTCAAAATTGAGCACAACAGTGATAACACAGA
The DNA here is from genome assembly GCA_019095985.1 of Streblospio benedicti. Taxonomy (NCBI): domain Eukaryota; kingdom Metazoa; phylum Annelida; class Polychaeta; order Spionida; family Spionidae; genus Streblospio; species Streblospio benedicti. The sequence continues at coordinate 26,734,726 of CM032668.1, read as the reverse complement.
TATCAATAAGATAATAATCGGTATGGGGAAGATCTTCCAATTAAAGTTATATATGACAGTTCTTCAAAAGAAGTCACCTATGTAGAACTCAATCCATTTTGTACATTTCTATATTTTGAACATTCACTTCCTCATTTAATACAGGAACTCCTGTCTTGATCACAATGACGTCACAAGTCAATCAACATATACATGTTTTAGGCTCAGGATCAAATATTGTAACATTTCCCCCTATGGATATATACCAGTTACCACCAATTCATTATCCCACCAATTTGCAAATACAGGATTTAAACATAATAAATGCAGGTTTCTTAATAATCAAACACAGAAACAAACATAATGCAGGTTCGATTAAATACGCTGCCAAGCAATGCCATTAGCCACAATGATTTGCCAAAGTAAAAACCTTGGTATTAATAGTATTTTGAATCTCAATCCTTACATTTGGCAGTAAAAAATCGAACCCACCTAAGATTATTCTTACCCATATTGTAGGTGAACGCTGAAATATGAATGTAAAATCTTTTAAACCCCTGAATGCCAGTACACAAATAACATGTGATGATCCTCTAATACCAGGCCCGGGAAATTATATCAAACAATAAAAAGGTCTTCGATGTTTACCAGTTTGACAGATTTTCATTTAGGATAAAAATTATTCCGCAGTCTAAAATAATGAATATTTCAACATGCCAATTTATGAATGTGTATAAAAATGGCAAAAACAATAACACAGTATTGTACCTGTCATATATATGTGCATAGTGCAGTCTATGCCAAATGTGAAAATTTTGTGTCAGTCATCCCGTCTGACAGTCCCTGAAAAACTGTCAGTCCAAATGAGCCATGTCACCTCTTTTTACCATCTCACCTCAACATGACAGCAACATGCGCTTAAAACGTCGGAAATCGTCCAAAACCCCCGAAACATCAATAATCTTGACTAAGGTGACGTGGCAAAAATCGGACGGATATCCGAAGTCCGTTCAAAAAAATAATTTACCGAACTTTTTGTCGTCGATGGACAATATAGCCAGACAGCAAAAAGACGTTTTTAAGACGTCATATGGCCATTGGGATGAATCTTAATTGAGATTGTTTTATAATTGCAAAACATGCATATGTGTTTGTATGACACAATACAATATTGATACCTACTCTTAATTTATTTTACAATTCATAATTGCATTATTTCAAGTTTTTTTGAAATAATTATTTTTCTATTTGATTTAGTTTTGGTCACAAGACCTCAAGATAACATTTTAAGTACATCAACAGGTAATTTTTAATGTGTAATCAATGTTTACTTTAAATTTAGATATGCATCTATTACTACAACACAGCCTGCGTAATCATTCTACATTTACAGATATAATCATACGTTAGCGGTCGCTTACAAAGGCTTTGCCTTATCCTTATATATTATTTCTATGCAGCAGTGTACTACAAACAACGCTCATTAACTCGATACTGGTTTGCACGCCGAACCGATGATCACGTGATGCGTATGTTTTCAACATGGCGGCCTCTATCAAAGCAACGATTATGATTTTAAAAAGATGATTTTTTGTATTTTCTGGATGTCTAGAAATCGCCCCGGTCATCAGGACCGACTATCTTGAAATAATTGTCTGACATGAGTCAAAATAATCGGTCAGGACCGATGGACCGATGGATTTGGCATAGACTGATAGTGTATTATTTTATTTCTAACTTTTAAATTCCGCCGCCATGTTCAAATCTGCATACCATATTCATCATAATAAGTGCACAGTGCCCTTACAAAAACAAATTTCAGCAAAAAGAACAAAAATTAATGAGTAAACCCCTTGACCTCACAGAACATGATAACACAACACGCCCGGATGGTTATGTGGTAATGCGGAATAATACCGGCGTGTTATAGTCTTACAATATGGCGCCGGTAGGTGAATTCTTTGCCACAAAAAGAGCAAGATTTGTATAATATTTGATATGCATAAACAGGGGGGGTGCGAAAAATGGGGGAGGTGCGCTTATAAGAACGAATACGGTATACGCCCATCCATACGCAATTCATTTCAATAATGTGCATCGGTCCGTCCTGTCCCCGACAACAAAGGATCTCCAACTTCACGAACTCTAAACTTATGTAGTGGTATACTCATTCACATTTGGTTTAATGTCGGTATGACAAACCAATGATACGGTTCAAGTAATGTTGTAGCCAAAGATACATTAAGCCTGAGAAAATGTATACTGTATCCTCGTGCATAAAGGCACATGTGCCTATAACCTTTCCTATTTTTGGGGGTCTCCCTTGGGTTATGTTTGATGTCTGATATAGCCCATGAGCCTTATAATCACAGACACCTCCAACAACAATACATATTATTTACCAAAAAGTATCTTTCCTTGGTGTATATGTCACATAAGGACAGACACAACAAACTCGCATGGTAAACATCGGCATTCAATATCACTCAGCTGTATGCATTTTGATGCATTTCTTTGTGTCAAACACCTTGCCGTGGTATTTGTCAATTGTGGTTCTCAAATATCGGAATATGTAATTCATTAGTAGCATAATCCTAATAATCTGTTACGAATGCTCGTCGGAAAATCAAAATAACTTACTTAAAAAGAATAAATTGCACATGACATGGACGCTTCCGTCTTAAGTGCGCATGCTCAGAAATTCAAATGTCCCGCGTAGTCTCGCTAAACAAGACTCGTGCTCGCATGTACCTGCCAAGTATATATATACGAGTCGGGCTGAACGAGGCTAATGACCTGTTGTGTGAAAACGAAACCAAAATCGACTACTGTCGTATAAATCGTTCGCTCATCACGCATCTTCCACGGGCGATTTTAGATTTAAAAAAATGTAAATTTCTGTCTTGAAACATGCTCTTAGTCTCTGTTATAGGCCCGTGGGCCTTAATACGAACACAGGGCGCACTCCCAATGTTAGGCCCGTGCGCCTTAATGCGCGATTATACGGTATGCACCTTGAAAGAAAAGAATTCATGTTATATTGATTTTACCAGAAAGATAATCTGTATGAAACTACTTACAGGAAGCTTGATAAATGCCTACTTCGGTCACATACATTCTAGTGCCCAGATCGACTGCCCACCATGGTTCAGTCTCTGGCTTTGTAATGCTGCACACAGAGCCCATATCATATACATCCGCATGACGAAATCTAAAATGCCCAAATGTATCCGCATGTAGTTACTCACAAGAGGCCTCAAAATGCAGGGCCCAATATGCATGGTAAAGTATTCATCTGATCTGCTATGATGTAGAAGCTGTTCACTTGAATTTGCTCTTCCACTATACAATTACAATGATCACTGGTATTGAATTAGAGATGTTAAAAAGATAATGGATACAAGGTCTTTTGAAAGACAAACGTTTTCTAGATATGTTCAAATTGATGGACTTGGAGAAAGAATCCTGTATGTCAATAACATTTTCTAGTCTATAAACACAATATAGTTTACCGATATCCATCGAGCGCGCTCGACTTGCACTTCCACTTTTTACTGAGCGTGTGGATGACTGCATTGCGAAGCCACCATGAGTAGAGACGAGGCGAACTGTACAATCAATATTATATTATTAAGGAGACTTTCTGAAGATAAAAGAATTTGGAGATAAAAAAAATCTCAAAATGTTCTTGTTTTTTATTTTAGCATAAAAGAAAATTCATTTCCCTTTTCAAAAATGTAGAACACTTTAGGGGTTTCGGGAATAGAATTTGGTTTATGGACCATACAAAATATCATACAAAAGACTAAAAAATTCAGTCAATGTGAATTTTGCCTATACCGAAATTGTATACATGATCTTTTGTATGGTCCATAAACCAAATTCTGTTCCCGAAACCCCTAAAGTGTTATACATTTTTAAAAAGGGAAATGAATGTATTTTTATTACTAAAATAAAAACAAGCACATTTTGAGATTTTTTTTATCTCCAGAAAGTCTCGTTAAGAGAGTGTGTAACAATAGACTACTACAGTCTCCCAGTTAAGGCCTCAATGATATTCTTCAACAGGACTAGTAGCTTTAAAAAAGATACTAGTCCTCCCCAAAAGTTACTTTTCCTGATAAGTTGCCAAATGTGTTGGAGCTCACCAGCTACTCGTATGCAGGATGAATGCATTCAATCGAGTAATAGTCCTCCCCAATATCTACTGGACTGGACATGCCGACTAGTGGCTTATTGGGAGACTGCTTTGTTTTTACAGATAAATCCATTTTTGAAAGTTTTTTTAAAAAATGAAGAATTATGCTCTTTAAGTTTCAATGATATTTGGATCTACATCAGTACTCTACATACAAGCATAAGCAGTTTGAGAAAATCGCAGGACAACTTTGTGAAATACACCAACCTTTCTCAGGTGGGAGCTCTACTGATCCTGAAAGATAAAACATAAAATAACGGAACATCTAGTTATTGACCAATTTCAAGGGATATCGGATATTACAGCACAATATTACCATTTTCAAAATGTCTAATATCAACAATGTTTTGTGATACAGCTATCGTTTTGGCTCCAGTCTATGTGCGCATCTTGCGACACGTGTTATTGTTTACAAACACTGAAAAAGATCTATTGGAATACCGGTGATTTACCTATGATGGTCAAGAGACTGATATGTAAGTATTATCTCTCAATATCTCTTTCATATATTTCTGAATGGATAAATATTGTTTACTAGTGAAGGCATTCGCCTTTTTCTTCAATAAGCCCTTAATTGAGAATGAGCAACCTTTTTCTTTGGGGAAATCAACCCAGTGAATACTTTAGCAGTACTACTCTTCCAAGATAAGATGAAAAAAAATAACTGTGAAGTTTTGACTATTTTCCATGGTTATATTCAGAATCTCCTACGGCATATGAGTGGTTTTTCATAATGATAATGGAATCTACACTAAATCAGGGTTGATGGGCCCCTCGTCTTGGTTCATCTGTATGTGCACTGCCTTTGCGTTGACTTTGTTATTTGTCCTTTAGGTGTACAAGATTTCTTATGGTTTGTATTAGCTTCACTTCTGTTGAGGCTGTCTTTGTTTAGCATTCTTGATACCCCCATTCTAAATTACAGACTGACATGCAGAGTGGGAGATTCTGATGACCATAGATAATGGTTGACACTGGTTTATCAGGATAGTGAATTAAAATACTCATATCTAACAAACATGATGTACTCATTCAAGGACTCCTGGACATGAGCATTTTGAACTCTAAAAACTTCCAGCCAGACTCTCAAATCAAAATAATTACCCGGAGCTATGAATTAAATCACATCTATGCTTTCCCTGGTGTGTACTTACCATAGACCTCAACTTCACCCAAACACATATATTGCACGTGTGTTTGTGTCACGATCACATATCGACCAAAGATAGGGTAAGTGCACACGACTTCTACTCTGGTGAGAGAATTCCATCTTCCTCTTATCTTTTTGCATAATTCAAAATTAATTCCATATTGAGGTCGAACTAGTCGTGGATCCACATTATTAACACCAATAATCGGATCATGGAAGGCCTTCTCTGAAAAGTATAAAATTTTGAATTTCTTTTTTAAAATGTAAGAGATAAAACCATTATTGTTGATTGTTGAAAAGTACTACAAATGTCTGTACTTTCTGACAAAAAAAGAGTTTTGCATGATAAACTTCAGAGGAAGGCTGTACTACAGAAGAAATGAGACAAGGCATTTTGATCTCAGATTTAGATTAAACAGTCTGTCACATATATACAATGTAGTTTTTGTACTTACCACACCAAGTGTGCATAGTTGTAATATGGACTTGTTGAACATGAAATTTTTCTCCTAAATCTACAGCCCACCATGGGGCTTCACTATATTCTGAGCGCACAAATGTTTCCCTGAAAAAAATAAGCATCATATTTTTCTATTTACAAAGATAGAGCTAGCATTTCTTTTTTATTTCACATTTTAAATTGAATATTTTTGACTATTTAGTCATCCTCTGTATATGCAATGCCTAACCATACAAACAAACCTTTTACAAATAATATCGTTTTCAATATTTACATGAAATCTATGAACACAAAATAAAATATTGCTTTGTTCACAAAGATCTGGTGGCGACTGAGGATAGGGGGCAATCAAGATACACTGCTAGAGTTGGGCTTTTTTCCAACATCAGACAATGCCAATCATAACATTTGTCAAAATTCATACATAACACAACATTCTATCCGATTGTAGTCAACTCCGAATTTCTAATGCAAAAATCGCCCTCTTTTTCAACCAACTTGTTATTCAGAAGGACTGCCCGTACTCATGTAGTAATCCTGTGTGTCAAACATTAGTGGATAAACATTAGGCTACATACCGATGTCAATTGCATGGCAAATAAGCAGGGTATCAATATAATTTTACTATCATTTGGAAGAACATTTTTTTGCGCATCGGAAATCCATTTTAGGCAACAAACTTCCATCGCCAAATACTCATATTTCTATGAGAATTGACTTGACATATCGTTGTCTATTTTTTGACAGCCTCGGCAGATTCCATATTATCGCAAATATATTTTGTTATATGTCACACATAAACTATCAATAAATCTTCGTCCGGGGAGATTCAATTCACAACATGGTGAAGACATGACGCCAACTAGGTTGAGACTTGGTGATGACATGGCCATGACCATCGCGATGTGGTTAGACCTGGTAAAGACTTGGTAAAGACTTGGTAAGGACTTGGTAAAGACTTCATTGGCACCAAGTCTGCAGCATGTCTTTACCATGTCTTTACCTAGTCTCCATGAGTCCATCTAGTCTAGATCTAGTCGTTACTTACACTGAAGTGGCCTCATGCTCCCGACCAAGAAGAATAGGTAACCCCCCCCCCCCGTTCCACTGTCGTTACATAGTCATGGTCGCCATAGGTTACGACTTGGTAAAGACTGGTGAAGACTAAATATCAGAAATTGGGGACCTGCTGCAGCGACTGGTTCCGACTTGGTGACGACTTGAGGAAGACTTGATTAAGACCACATCCTGACATGGTGAAGACCTGATGAAGACTAGGTTGAGAGTTGGTTGTGACATAGCCCCAATGATGGCGATGTGGTTAAGACCTGACAAAGACCTGGTAAAGACTAAGAAGACTTGATTGCCATTAGGTGTCTCGTAAGTAGAGACTTCAGGAAAACTTGGTCGCGATCTTGGGTCAAAAGGGTTTAAAAGAAGCCCTCACCAATGAACTGCGTTCAGTTTATCACTGACCATTCATGTCAATCACTCGCTTGACCACTGACTGACCACTTAACATCCGCCATTTAGCAGTAGGCTCCGCCCCCGCACCATGCCGGACGGGAGCTAGTGTGAGGGATGTGGGACAGGGGAAAGGATGGGGAGGGAGGAGCATTTAATGTGTTCCGGATCACATCTGTTTCAACCCGAACAACGCCTGGTAAACAACTAGTAATGGTATATACAGGGCTCTACGTTAAGGATTGTCCCATTGTCCTGGACAACCATTTTGTAAATCAGGACAACCAAAAGTTGGAGGGTGGTTGTCCTGTGGGACAACTAATTTCAAATTTCAAAATAAAAGTAATGCAAGATGTGCATTTCGAAACCCTGTGTCACCTAAATTGAATTGAGATTTTTTTTTTCCATTCCCCAACATATCAAGTAACATTTGCATTTTCATACCTTTTATTTCCAAAATTATCTGTGACATTCTACGTAGTTTCAAAACTTTCAGCACTCGTATGGTATGGTACTCTATTTACAAAAATTCATTAAAATACTTAAATTTTTATTCCTACAAATATTATAGGGCTTTTGTTTGAAGGTTGGAGGAGTTTCTAAAATAAATTGTGTGAAAATATTACAACATAACTTGAGCTTTTTAGATGACAAAATTTTGAACCGTACAATAGACATGAGGATAAAAATCGACTTGCATATTTAATAAATGCAATGCAACTTTTTATTTTTGTATAAAGTTTGTTCACGAGAAAAGATGCATTATGTGTACAAATAATTTTGTTGTTTTTTTCTTAACATTATGATTGATATAATAATGAAATAAGCTATATAATCTAAGATGCTATATCTGTATAGCATAAAACTGAGCGCAAAAGTAAGGACAACCTCATGGTAAGTTAGGACAACCAAAATTTGGATGCTGGTTGTCCTGTGGGCAACCTCTCGCCAGAGTTAACGTAGAGCCCTGATATATCTATATGTGTAAGTTTATCACATATCCTAGGTACTTTTTATTAAAAAGTGTTCACTCGATAAACCTTTGTCATTCTATGTCTAGCATCAAAGGGGGTTAGCATCATCAATAGCTTTGTGTAAAATGAACCAAACTCTAGACTTTTCCGTCGCTACCATGTCGCAATAAGGTGAAAACCATGACTTTATGGTCATTATCTTGGTTAAAACCTGGTCGACACTTGGTTAAGACTTGATAACGACTTGTTAACGACTTGTTAACGATTTATTATTGATTTTTTAAGTCGCCAGCAAACCAATGCGACATTTTTAGTTCCGCTGCACGAAGGTGGAACTAAGAAAATCGCGATCAATCACCGGTCCGCCGGCGACTTATTTGGAAGACTAGATAACGACTTGCTGCCGACTATGAAGACTAGATAACAACTTGGTAAAGACCTGCTGGCGACATGGTGCCAACCACCCAAAAGTGACCAATCATTATCTAGTTTTCGCCCAGGTCCCGACCGTGGCATGGGTGGGCGGGGTAACGTCATGGTTCAGATTTGGTTAAGACCTGGTCCAGACTTGATAAAGACTTGATTCCGACTTGGTCCCGATCTAATATTGATTTTTTTAGCCGTCACCAAACCATGGCAAGTGAAACTAAAATGTCACCGCCAAAATCGTTAGTGCACCGCGACTTTTTTTGAGGACTAGATAACAACTAGCTCCCTACTATGGAGACTAGATCCTAACTTGGTAAAGACATGCTGGCAACATGGTGGCGACCACCCAGAAATGACGAGTCGTTACCTAGACTTCAGCTAAGGTATCCACAGTGCAATGGAGAGGTTGATTTAACATAATACGGTATAAAAAAAGAAACACAACATCCTCAAAGGATTAGAGCTATGTCGTACGTCTGCCACTGAGTTGCTGATCTACACCGAGCGACACCAAGTGTGAGGTTCGGAAGCCTCGTTAAAAGGCGTGGCCGTGTAGAGGAAAGCCACCCCTCTGCACGAAAAAGAACTCACCTAGTTTGAAAACAATAGCTAGTGTGATCCCTCCACCCGAGGCTCAGTTGGCTACCTAGCCTGCCTCTGGAGGCCCATGTACCAACAACACGTGCTATAACCAGCAGAAATTGATGGCTGCTGCGTATCCATACAAACAAAAAAACAACAAAACAAACAAGCAATTGAAATGTAGCATAATTTTTGCACAAGAACAACCACGTTCTCAAAAATGAATCAAACGTCACCAGTCAAGAGAGTGATGCAACATCATATGGGATTTGTTGTCACTGAAGCATTGTGTACAAATTTTGGTATTGAATATCAAGCTAACTTACAAATCACCGTCCACAACGTTTTCTGCAGGTTCTCCAGTGTACGAAGACATTTGCATAGCAGGCCGACCATGAGAGAGTAGCCAAACTGCAAGATACATGATAGAGTGGACAATTACGAAAAACATTCGAATTCTCATGATGACAGATATGGTTACAAAAGTCATCAACTTACGTTTTAAAGGATCTCCTGCACGAATTATATCTGCTCCTGAAAATTTTAACAACTGATTAAGTACAACACAATTGTCAAATTGAAATTTTTCGTGAGTGATGGTATGAATCACATCAGTTTCACAATTTTACTATTAAACAAAGGACCTTACCTACATGTAGGTAGGAATCGGCCTTCCTCCCCCACCCACACAAAACATTTTAAATCCCTTCTAGTGCTAGAAGTCTGTTCTTTCCAAAACATAATTTCAAATTCGGGCTATGTATAATATTGACATAATGAGTTCAATATTGACATAATGAGTTCACTTTAAGAAAACCCAATACCTCAATTGATTTTCAATCCTACTGGCTCATGAAAATAAAAGGTTCTAGCAAATTAATTCTCATAACATGGTTTTTTATGATACCAATATGCACCCAGCGAATAATATTGTCACAAAGTAGATAAAATTCAATACATTCAATCTGAAAAATATATTTATCAGTCTTTTGCATTATTTTTATTGTTTCAATGCTAGAATTGGTACACACTCTAAATCGAGAATGAAAAGGTCTATTAAGGCCAAACCCACAGAAAAAAAATGTACCACGATAAAATATTCACTCTTGCTTACAAATCATCATCTTCTATTGCTATCAGAAAGGTCCCGAAGTATGCACAATAGACGTACAAATTATAACGCGGGGCGCATCACAGTAAAGGGAAAACCTTTCATATATGCGTACCCCGTTATCATTGCATGTAATTCACTCCATGTTCTACCTTATGTGCCAGTATGAAATGAAAGTTTACGACGATGATTTGTAAGCATAAGGGTATTCAATAGTTCTTTGAAGTCAGGCTATTTTAAAACAGTGTTGTGGTTGTTTACAAAAGACTGATAAATACGAAACCGGGTTGTGGTTTTTGTCTATATGTTGATGTGCAAAAAAATTTTTTTTATGTGCTGAGCTGCACACCTAAGACCTGCCTTGTCAGGGTTGTGTAACAAATGGAACAGGAGGCTAAAAATGAATGTGCCAATGGCAAAAACAATATACTGCATCTAGCACGAGCACGAAAACAGTACAGAAGTCTGATGTGGGAATAAGGGCCAAAAAAAAGAGGGATGTAGGAATAAAGGCTGAAAAAAGAGACATGGGATGTGGGAGGTGGGAGAAAAGACTGAAAATCTGTGGGATGTGGGGAAAAAGGCCAACAAAATTAGGGATGTGGGAAATAAGGTCAAATAATTAGGGATGTGGGATTTCTTGACCCCTTAACCGCCCCCCACCCCACCCCCTATCGACTGAAATCATCAAAACTCAACTAAATCAACTGAAACACTTGGACATACCTCTTTTATCATACGATGCTGAAATGCAAATGAAATGATTAAAGAATTTAATAATTCACTAAAGATAGATTAATATAATTATGGATTCAATGAAAAGTTGAAAACATTTAAGCAATAGTGTGTCTTATAATATTGTTCTGCCATTTGCTTGTCACAACGGTCACTTAGAGAAGATAGTAGTAATTTCAAGCCCTGTTTGTAGCCAGTCTCTATCAATGTCTTCTTTTGCGTCTGCCTTGTTCATGTGTTCTGCATAATTTAATCAGCCTACCACATATATGCACGCTAAAATGATGTATACAAAAAGAGTTTGACTCAATGTATATAACAAAGTATAAGACTCACTCCACAGGACTGTCTTGAGTGCATAAAGAATTTGATTTGTGTAACTTTCATACGTAAAAGGGACTCAAAAACAGATGTGGGCCAACTGCGCAACTTTCAACTAGACCTGTCAATTTCAGGGCTGCCAACCCCTTCTCGTGGATTTCTGTACTCTTGACGTCCCAAATCAGTATTTTAGGGGTCCACATTAGTATTGCGAGTGCAAAATTCATTATTTGCGCTTATTTTGCTTATTATAGCAGGAAATAACGTACAATGTAAAGTCACTGTCACATAAAAAAAACTGATGAAACACGTATGTAGGACGCACACGTTCTGACATTTTCTCCATACATGGAGCTCCGTAGAAGATATGACAAAAATTATAGCTAGATGTAACACAAATTATGCACGCATAAAACACTTAAAATGCTTGAATGCTAGATGGATTGTCCACGTATACCACCATCAAACGTACAATTTTATGTTCTAGTGAGTTTTTTGTCCTTGCAACCACCACAGATCAACGACGAATGGATAGCGTAATACTCGTAAGGTTCACGTATAATTTACGGTTGTGTCATGGTTATATCACGTACAGTCGACACACAAAATCAAAATCCATCCTCACCAATACTTTTGAAGATTCCAAAAGGATTAGGGCGGATGGCTCGACCCCTGAAATCCCCCCGCGCAATTCACCGAATGAACAACATATGACACACTGATGGTCGATGAATCTACATGGGTCAATGGATGACAAAATTCTATCAATGTTATATACGCGTTTCATCAGGGTTTTTTATGTGAGTGACTTAGCTAGAAAACATTGGCTAGATTAATCTTAGTTTATAAAGTGTAATTCAACTTCATTCAAGTCCCATTGAGGTTCAGCACTGAGCCCGTAGTAGGGTGGCTGCGTGGAACTAGGGGAATAAAACTCCGCAAAACTGATATAACTGATATTAGAATTTAAAAACCTCACCACCCCCACCCAGGGTGGATTCCCACCCTAGTATGGTGCTTGGTTTATTAGTGTTGCCTATTGGGAAACCATTCAAATACATCCCGATCTTGGCAAGTATTGACCCAGTACTAGTATTTTTGTCAGTAAATTAAAATTTTTGTATTAATATTTGGCCATTTAAACACCGATAACAGGTGGTTTTAAGCTTATTCTGTATAAATTCATTTTATTTCTGTCAATCAGCCAAAAAGACAGCCACCATGATATGCTTATAATGAATTTTTTGAATAAGTGTGCACAGACGCACTAGTTTTGTTGATCTATGTGCACATGCGACCACAGAAAAAGTGCATATTCGTTGTTTGCTATCAGCTGTGATAACATTTTATTTAGTAACAGATGCGCCATTCATGTTGAACCATTAGTCTGTGCAATCTCATGCCCCATTCACAAATCTTCGTGAGTGCTAACGTAAGTTCGTTTGAGAGAAGAAGGAAAACATTCTACTTTTGTATTTATCCTCATAATCACTGAAATCCGTACTGTAAAAGGTACTGGTCCGTACTCCCATATTCAGACCCTCGAATTCGTATGAATATGACCACATCTGTACTACTTGGCAGCCCTGCAATATAACTCAAAGCTTCAAAGCTTCGCGGCAAGAGCCGAAGCTTCGAATCATGAAACTAGAATCAAATACTTTGTTTTGTACAAACATAGGGCATTATAGAGTGGACAAAGCAGGACAAAGCATTACTTAAATATCTCTTCAGACCATTACGATAATATAATTATGCAGACTGTGACTGCAGATTGTTCTTTGGTGGTGTAGCTCAAGCTACGTCTTGGGATCATAACCACACATCTTACTTAACATAAACTTACTGAACATAAACTGGCTAACATAAACTAACCCAACAATTATGCGCAAGATTTCTTCGTATTAGGAAATGTGAAAGACCTGACATACATGTATATGGTAAATATCATTAGGTTCTTGTAATATAGCCTTCTTTGAGAGTAAACCATGATAATGCACTTCAACGGCTGGCATGGTTTAATTGAAAAGCTTCAACTTCTGTCCTCGAAACGGCAGACGCTTCGAATTTAAAAACTGATGAAAATTTACATCTCTATTTTCCATTCATATAAACCCTTCTATGGGGTATTAGGCTGTTATTTCAAACACAACTGAGCAAATTTCAATAGAAAATAAAATAGTTAGCTAACCTGGATAGCCATATAGTTCCCACTTCAAGGAAATGTGTCCATGCCATGTTAAGGGATACAGCCTAACTTTCGTTGCTAATATAGGAGTTACAAATCTGTGGGTGACGGGAGTTATGTGATCAAAGTTACCATCAAATATCTGCAATAAAAATTGTAAATATGCATGTTTTTGCTGAGTGTGGTACGATATGTAATTCCGTAGGATTTTTGTGCTAAAATTGATTTTTTTGTTGATTTGGTATGGTTAGGGGTCCAGTTAACTAAAAATAACGGGGTACAAATTTTCTGACCCTTGTACCCCCGGTTTTTAGGCCATTTTCCAAAATGGCCGCCCGGATACAAAAGCATTGCATTTTATTCAATATCTTGAGGTCTTAGTATTAAATTTTGGGTCGAAACATATGTTTTTGATGCCAAGGAGTACAATGAAATAGTTTTTAAGGGTCTAAAATGAGCCGCAGCCATAAAGGAAGCCATTTTCCAAGATGGCCGACACATATTATTAGCATTACACTGTTGCGTTTCTTAGTTAAGTGATGGTATCATGTTTACTGTCTAAGTTTATATTTTTGATACTAATGGGTGTTATAAAATACTCTTTAGGAGCTTTAAATGGATCACTATAATAAAGAAAGCCATTTTCCAAGATGGCCGACGCTAGCCTATTATTAGTATTACACTATGTTACATTTCTTATCATGTTTAGTGTCATTGTTTATGTTTTGATACTTATGGGTATATTTAAAAAAAAAAATCCAGAGACCTTTTTTTCTCGAAATGGCTGCTCTATAGGCTGCTATATAGGTTACTAGTATCAGTGTTATATTTTGTGCCTAATCTTATCATTATCATTATTTTTTCAGAAAACTGTTTTTCAAAATGGCCAGCAATCGATGGCAGCAAGCACCTTGGTCGATTTTGTTAGCTGTGTTTCATGTCTCTGTTATGAATATGTTAAGATAATTAAATGTGTTATTATCATTTGAACTAAAAATCTTTCTCCTGATCAGTTTTTCAACTTGTCATAGACTACACAGACCCTTGCTAACAGGACATTTTTGAGGCGAAAGGAGTTCAACAACACTGGTGCTTTACCTCTAAACAAAGCAGCACATATTTCTTTTGTTTTTTCCTGTCTAAGTTAAGTACTTTCTTATTTCAATTATTTAAGCAAGACACTATCTTAAGGCAAAATCACTTTTAAGTTTTAGGTATTACTTAAGATGAATAGTTCTTAATCAGTATGATTATGTATTGGTTTGCATTTAAAAAATGTTTTACATTTACGTGTTACAGGTATAGTGCATAGAGGGCTGAGTTATCTACATGAGGCAACAAGATGAACATCTGTATTATTTGCAACATGAGTGAAACTCCCACTAAAAGACTTGTGTGTAATCCAGTTATGATTGAAGAACTACTCAAGTGTTGTCAGGAGAGGTTGAATCTGGGCGATCAGAGTGTGAAAAGCCTCACAGACAAACTTAATGGCATTGTCGAGACACAAAGAAAGTTCCTCAAGTATCATAGTGAATGTAGGAAACCACTGGTGAACAAAATCGTCATTCAAAGACTTCAAGAAGGCTCTAAAAAGAGAGATAGATCTGATTCCCCGTTAAGTCGCCTCCATGGACCTGGTAGGCCGTCAAGTAATGATGCTTCAGAAAGGCACAAAAGGTACAAAGTTCAGGCTAAAGAAAAGGTGTGTCTCTTTAATCCATGTTCATTTTGTTACAAGACATCTGATGAGGAACCATTGCATCAAGTATACTCTGACAATATGGGGGACACATTGCTGCAGATCAAGCTGAAAACAACATCAGACCAAGTTAGAGCTTGTGTTTCTGATCTAATGGACTCTTGTGATGCTTCTGCCTTTGAAAAGCACTACCATAGAAAATGTCTCAGGTCAGCACAACGTACTTGTATTGTTGACTGCACAACTTCTCAGGTGCAGACTGGGGAGGCAAATTTGTGGGAGTAAGCAAAAAGACCTGGGTGAGTGCATACATGAAGCTGAGTGATGATGATCCAGCTATCAAAGACTTCCAGCTTCTAGGTTCAGGACCAATTCCAAGTGACCTTGTAAATGGGCAATTGCCACAGCTACTGCAGGGTCTAGAGAAATTTGTATGTGGTGTTTACAGTGCAAGAGGACCATTTGACCTCCCATCCCTTAGGTGGGAACTCTTCAGGTCAAAAAATCTTGAGGGAGAGATGCTGCCCCCAACACGAGCATCACTCCTGCCACATATACTACGAGTGAATTACATTGCCCAAAGGGACAAATCATACAAGACATCTTGCCCAGAACTCCCTCCCATTGAGGATAACGGTTGGCGACTGGAGAATGATGTGTATCTTCCTGTCAGGTTTTTGATTCCACCAGCTCCCAAGGGTGTAATCGAGCTTACAAAGTGCAGCTGCAAAACTGGATGCAATGGACCTCGATGTAGTTGTCTAAAAAACTGCCTTGTGAAAATGTGATTACAACTAGAGTGGATGATGATCTTGATGATGACTATTGAGTTTATATGCCGGTTTAATTTAAGGATCTCACTGAAGAGATGGAACTTTGTAAATGTTGCTTTAATTTGTTTGCAAAGATTTAAGGTTTGTTAAAAGTCGTTTGGAAGAGTACCTATGTAAATTAATCATTTTAAAAGCTGGTTGTTGATTAGATACCTGTTTAAAAGTGACCCTTATTGTACTCTTTGCATTTTTTGTATTTGTTCCTAACACATCCTTACACAGGTTTCAAATATACATTAGTCAAATTCTGTATTTTCTGTAAACAAATAGAAATAAAAACTGTTTTTATTTTGAAATCTTCTCTTCTTTATAAAAATGAATTATAGATTCCATAGACATAGACACAGAACAGTAGCACATAAATAAAAAATAAAGGGCAATAATGCAATATGTTGTCAACATTGTAGTACAGGTATACATGATCATAAACTTATTATTAGTTTAATTTGTCACATTTACGATGACTAGATGCCTAATGTTCCACAATTAAAACTGAAAACTATTGCATGTTATTGTTAGATGTAAAAATACAGATATAGTAAAAACATTATAGTGAACTCTAATATGATGAAATTTGGTTGTGGCATGTATCATAATTTACGAGGCGGCCATCTTGGAAAATGGCTTTCTTTATGTCAGTGATCCATTTAACACTTAAAAGGTATTTTATTACACCCATTGGCATCAAAAACATAAACTTAGACATTAAAAATGATACTTTAACTAAACTAAGAAATGAAATAGGGTAATGTTAATAATTAGCGTTGGCCATCTTGGAAAATGGCTTCCTTTATGGCAGGGTCTCGTTTTAGACCCTTAAAAACTATTTCATTGTACTCCTTGGCATCAAAAACATATGTTTCAACCCCAAATTTAATACTAAGACCTCAAGATATTGAATAAAATGCAATGCTTTTGTATCCGGGCGGCCATTTTGGAAAATGGCCTAAAAACGGGGGTACAAGGGTCAGAAAATTTGTACCCCGTTATTTTTAGTTAACTGGACCCCTAACCATGCCAAATCAACAAAAAAATCAATTTTAGCACAGAAATCCTACGGGAGCTATTTTTATGACATACCGTACCGCACTAAAATGAGAAGATTAACATACATTATTACAATTTGCATGTCAATAAGAACAAAATTAGAAGAAAATCTTACTTTTACAATTCCATTCTGTTTGTAGCTGTAATAAACAGAACCCATAGTATATGAGATTTTGTAACTTGACACATATTGATTTATACGGGAGTCTCTGTTGCCCACTGTTGTAATCGCTATAACTTTGTATAGACGCTGAAGATACACCTAATAAATGGAAAAAACAATACAATCATTAAATAAGAAATTTGTAAAGCGAGAAAAAACATCAATTGTGGTATGGCTTCATTTAATGCTTAGATTTACATAGGATTATTCAACTGCTGATGCTTATAGCCGCACAATAGCACAAAAGTACATTTCACAAAGCCATAAAGCCGCATAAAAGGCCCCTCACACATAATAACGTTTTTGATACCACCGGTCGAGTAACTGATGAAAAAATCGCCGAATGAGTAACGTTTTGTGATTTGTCATTTGTTTAGTGATCCGTTGGCCATCCGATCGGCTGCAAAATGGCATGCTATCGGCTTGTCGCCGTTTAGTACCGGTCACCGGCCGTTTTACATTGAAAATTGCACAAAACCACCAAAAATCACATTTTTGTCACCTCACCGTTTAGTAACACTGCCAAACGTTCAAGCGCCATTCTCACCATCAGTAAACGGCCAATGGTAGGTTGACAAACGGCTAAGCTACGGTCAGCTAGCGTATTTTTTCTAAATCTTCATCCGACGCGAAATTTTGAACAGTTCAAAATCCTGCAGCCGTTTTGGCGACTTTTTTCTCGGATTCGCCGTGATCTGCCGTTCTTGCTCGGTCAGATAACACCAGCAAACAGTTGGGGACGGTTGGCTGGCGATGCAAATTGGACAAAACATTTTCTAAATTATTTGAACGGTACTCGACCGGTGGTACCACGGCATGTGTGAGCCGAAGAAACCCAATAAAAATTCTGATTAGTTTAGGGGCCATTGACAATTCACACCAACTAATTTCGCCTTTGGTACTTATTTGCCTTATCATCAGGTCTCTTTTATGCATGTTGGATGTTTGCATTTCTGACTGGTGATGCTGAAATATGACAGGTTCCATGGATATTTCTTTGAATACAAAATGTAGAATATTATGTGTTGGAAAGGTGAAAATAACAATCTGCATTGACTTTTATGTCTCCGACATGATTACGATAATTTGTCAGTAAACAATACTACACAATTCAAAGTATGATGCTATTCTGTCAAATTCAAATCCATGATTGCTTCCGGCTGTGTCTTAAATCTTACCAAAAAGCTATTTTTTTCTTCAATTTACCATTATATATCCAAATAATTTTTTAATCTTTTTTTGTCAGTCAAGTGCACTTTGACCACAAAGACATAAAAATGAATCAAAATGATAAAGATTAGTTGTTTCATGAGCCAAAATGTATATATTAGCTAAAATAATGACAATATAATACACTACAATGCTCCCAAAATATTAAGCAAATGAAGTTACCTCAATCCATTCCCCAACTCTATTATAAGCTGCACTCCATCTGTATTTATCATTTGTCTTCGAATAACTAGCCCTGCCATAAGTACTATAAATGGAGCTTGCGTACAATTGATAGTCATTGGCGAATACTATCAATCTCATACTGTCCAGCTGCAGTACACCTGATGGGACAAATACATCAATATATTTACTGCATACACAAAAAAACTATTCAAAGCATTAAAAAGCACATTTACATTCCAAAGTGTATGTCTTGATGCATGTTTCAAGAGTCAAAAGAACTTTTTTTTTAAACTATGAAATTCATAAAATAGACATGTGAAAGACGTGTAGTCCAATATGGTTGAAGTCCCATTTAGTCACTAGCCCACTAGTCCAGACTAATAGAAATTGGGGAGGACTAGTACTGAATTCAGTTCACTCGTCCTGCATACGAGTAGCTGCTGAGCCAAAAAACGCATGGCAACTTGTCAGGACGAGTAACTTTTGGGGAGGACTTGTACTTTTTAAAGTTAGTAGTCCTGCTGAAGCGTAACTTTTAAGCTGAAAGATTGGGTTGCCATATTGCCATATTATCATCATTCATCAGATGTTTGGAAGTACAATTTGGATAAATAAATCAATAATGAAAAGATGCATTATACATGTCATTATCTGTAAAGAAAATTCTATTTCTAAAAATCCTGGCTTAAAGATTACGTTTGGACGCTAAATTGTCAAAATCATGTCCTTTGTTATTGTGTGTTTTTTTTTTCAGTCAAAACAGGTAGGAAATCATGGGTTAAAATTCCATTTCATGTTGACCTCTGAAGTGGCAAAGCCCATAGAACTGTATGACAGCTCCAGTTTGGTGTAGGAAAAATTTTTGCTGATAGCTCCAATGCATTTTAAATGCGGTTAAACCTACAGTGAAATTCTGGCATGCGGTGCCGTATTGTAGCACACAGTTGCCGAATGGCAGATTTCACGTTCGCTTGGGGTAGCGAATGACATGGGTGAGACGTGAGGTGCTGTGCGGTGCTGTATGACGCCTCATTGATCACTTGAAAGACTTTTCTGTTGGGCAAAACGCATACTGACGCCTAGGTATCAAACAGAGCCTTGTGGCAGTTATATAAACTAATCACGTTCACACACCTTCCTTTAAAGATGGCCCAACGCCAATTAATATGATAATATACTGTATATTCATAAGAGCCGTACGGCTGATTTAGCCATACGGCTGCTGTACATTGCTGTGGGGTTTCCTCTTAAGGCTTCAAAAAAAGTATCTGCTCATTTAGTGGGGGAGTGGAAAGTACAGGAGGAAAAAAAACATCTTGCCCAGGCCCTAATGATATGTTTTCAATCTTTATTGTGTACCGTATTCCCGCCCATAAAAGCCCATGGGCTTAACATCGAAGATGGGCTTAATGTTCGAATATAAGCCCATGGGCCAATAAGTGAGAATAAAAATATTTTTCCCTGCCAAAATAATAAATGAAAATTGATAGTTACGTGCACCCTGAACCCAGATGAGTGACCAAAGACACGTGAAAACAACGTAACACACCTAAAGAAATCCTGTGCTCGTATGCGTACACATACGGTCATACCATGATCATGCTTTGGGCGATATTAGAAGCTCCGACACGTTTCACTATTTTCCATCAATGGTTCAGAATGAACATCGATATAAACCTTCGGCGGGAGCTTGAATCAATGTTTGAAGATATATATTTGTGTTAATCTGCATCTAGAATACACCCAAAGTGAGAATTAACAAATAATATATTTTTTCAAAACACTTTACCGGCATAGTTCTTGTTGCAAACGAAACGTGATTGTGTAGGAGCTTTCCACAACGCAACCTCGTTTTAATGCATTAGAAATCAATAGCGGACTCGGACCTTCAACTGTTAAATGCTTTCGGTATATCTCCAGTGCGTGAGTATGATTTATAATGGCGAACTTCCGGAGTTCAAATATTTATTAAAATAGGTTTGTACGATGTTACCATGCTATGAAAATTCTTGTGACAATGACGAATATGAAGACAGCATTGCTAGAAAAGATATGAAACTAATAATTACCATTGATGATTAAAGGAAAACATCGTGCACGTTGTCAAAAGTCAGTACACTCATCATGGCCCGCGTTGGTAGACTAGTCCCGTACAGTAACACGTAAGAAACTTGGTGGCTCTATATAGTCAAAATCCAATGCTTATTCATCGCCACATAGGGGGTGGGCGTAGTATGCGAATATATGCCCCTGGGCTTGTAAGTGGGAATTTTTTCCATTTTTAAAAGGTCCAAAAAGTGCTGTTTTTCGGTTATAAGCCCATGGGCTTTAATGCGCGGGAATACGGTATACTTCAAAGAATTTGCCAAATTGACACAATCTCTGATTTCTAACTACAGCTAAAAAACAATCCCAGGTAGCCAACTATGCTAAATATTTTGATTAGAAATAAAATGCACAAAATTAACAAAAACTCTGACTAGCTAAATTGACTATAACAAAAATAGACATAGCATTTTTGTAACTACTCATAGCCATAATAGTATTATATATACCATTCTCTACTGGTTAAACGTTTAAAACATGATGCTTCCTCATGGTAAACTACAGGACTTCTTCAGATGTTGTACTGTCTGCGTCTGAACGAGGCTGGAGGAGCCTCTGTGCCTCTGTTAGTTTAAATATTATCTTATTTGACTGTATTCAGAGAGAATATTTTGACATTGACGACACCAAAATCAAAAGGAAAGAGACAAATAATTGAAGCCCTCAAGATACAGCAGAGGAACCCTGTCCTGAATAACAACAGAGGGAGAGAGGTACCGCCCGTGCTGCTCCAGTTACTCTAGCCATGTTCTGACGCATACAGTAAACCATCCGAAGAAGCAATGTAATTTACTATGGCGAAACATCATGTTGCAAACATTTAAGAAGCAGAGAATGGTATGGTAGTACTATGGCAAAACGTGGAGTGTCAAAGACGCCAATGACCTAGTGTAAATGAGTCGCCTGAGCTTCTGGATAGTAGACTATAAACCGACATTTACATTTACATAATATTATATTGAACCTACCTACTGTCACTAATCTACATTCTATACCTATACTATAAGATATATTTAGTTTGCAATCATAATCGTTGCAGACTTTCATTTATGTAAAAAAAACACAATACATTTTCACTTTAGGTGGTATGTCTGCAGTGTAAAAATGTTTCAGTTTAAAATAAAATACTACAGGGCTTGACATTAAGCATTGCCCGGTGGCCCTGGGCCAGT
Source organism: Streblospio benedicti (assembly GCA_019095985.1). NCBI lineage: Eukaryota > Metazoa > Annelida > Polychaeta > Spionida > Spionidae > Streblospio > Streblospio benedicti. Next base: position 26,712,717 of record CM032668.1, on the reverse strand, counting down.
AGATTTGATTTCAAGGCCACTTTGGGCCACTAGAATCCAAAGGTCAGTAGCCCGACCGGGCCACCTTATCCTAGACTGCTTGCATTATTGATTTCTTTGAGTCTAGGATGGGTCAAGGTTAATGAGCACTGGCCTACACCTTAGATATTTGTTAAACTGTCATGAATTGCTAGTATATAAATAATTTTCAAATTCAAAATATCTATGTATGTACTAAATCAGTAACATAATATTACTTAAAATAACAATACAGTTTATTGTAAATATGAAAAAAAAAAACATTTTGAATTTGGGCCACCACATCTAGAATTGGGGCCACTAGATATTCAAATCTGGTAGCCCCAAAGGGCCACCAGTTGGCAAATCTTATTGTCAAACCCTGTACAAGTATAGTGTTTTTGTGTAAACCTAGAAAACCTATTTTTGTTGCTTTAAATCAGTAAAACATTCCATTCTTTTGTATATGTTGGGAACCATTGTATTCGCCCTAGTACCCATTGTTCAAAATAAGCAACCCAATTTCTAGAATTATCACTGCATTTGTATATTTTGTACTGAAAAATGCCCATATTACCTTGGAATTATATAGCGGTATAATACATTCTAACACTGACTTACTTTCTGTGCAATTCTCGCCTCCCCAGTCCTCCGTACAGACGCATGTGGTGCCATTATCACAACGTCCTCGGTTCTCGCAAACAAAATCACCACAGTCAACCGTTGTCTCTGTACAGCTGGGGCCGCTCCAGCCTTTGACACACACGCAAGAGTCTAATTCACAGTAGCCACCATTTTTGCACACAATGTCCTCCCCACATTCAGTGGGAAGGGTGCAGTTGCTGCCACCCCAACCATAACTGCAGACACACACATCCCGTTCAGGAGCGCAGGTTGCCCCATTCTCACATACATACTCCTCCCCGCACTGCTTACTATCCGTACAGTTAACGCCCGTCCACAATTCGTCACAAATGCATGTGCCGCTGTCACACGTCGCGTCATTCTCACAGACATAATCTCCGCACACTTTGCTTTGTGTACAATCTGTGCCCGTCCAAAGGTCAGTGCAAATACACGCGTCATTGTAGCAGCGTCCATCGTTCTGACATTGAAAGCCAGCGCACTGCGTCACGGTCTCTGTACAGTCCATTCCCATCCAGCCAAGGTAACAGACACAGGCTCCTTCTTGACAAACACCACCATTTTGGCACTCATGGTCTCCACAAATTGAAGGATCCACTAAAACATTACAGAAATGTAAAGATAATACTTCTTCCAACAATAACAGGCTGTAAACATCAGAACAAGTAGTATGATGTGTAGCATAAGTATGAGGGATAAAATATTTTCGAACCATAACAGATTTAATATTGCATTGTCACAAAGAAATACACAAGACACTTACTTATTTCATCTGGCACATCGTATGAACCTGCAATGTGAATTAGAAATAATTTTTGCAATTTTGTATCAATTGGATATTGTAAGTTGAAGTTATGGCTAATTTTAAAGAATTGCAATCGTCCTTCAAAATTTCCATTAACATATGTATAACAATGTTTTAAGTTTCATGCACACTAAGATGGCAGACCTCACTGAATCTTTGTAAAGAGAAAAAAATAAAAGGTCTTTTGTGTGTATGGATTATGAAGACTTGTGGCCTTAGCATAGCGAAACACAACTATGAACGTACTAGACACTTTAATCGTCTTGTTTTACACCTATAGTATAGGGTAACTTAAAGATATTGCTCAGCCAAAATCATATTTGTTTTGTAAAATTCAGTATCAATAGACGATGCCTTATCCATTGCAAGTGTGATGAAAATAATATTCACATTCTCCGCGTTTAATACTATTTCCACTTTTAAAAATACCATGCCGTCTTGTCAAATAAAACACAAAGTCACGTGATATTGCATAATCGAATGATTTTCGCCAGACGTGCCGTGCATTTCTAACGGCAGACGTCACATTTAACATGGGAGAGATAGGCAGGTTCTTACGTGCACCGTGCGAGTTACGTCTGACGAAAATCATTCGGTTGACATTTCTCGCGTTCACGTGTTTTGTTGAGTATATACCGGTCTCTTATTGCGTGGTATTTAAATTGTTTTACATACTTTGATATGATGTTTAAATGAAAGACACTTTCAGAATACACAGAACACATCATAATGCTTCTTTATAAGCATACTTGTTTGACCACTGAGCATAACCTTTAACCAGTTTTTGGCCCCTGATATTATGTCATAAACCTTCATAATATACATCATTTCAAACTGATACAGGGGACAAGTACAAACAGTACAAGTATCTGCTTTGATTTTGTTACAAAATAAATCATATCATAACATTATCATACTATGTGGAGATATGGCATCAGTCATTTAATAAGATATGGAGAGAAGCGGGTGGATATACACAGAGTTTGTATAATGATGGTATTAAATCTTAAAAACTCCACCTGTAATACACAAAAAAAAGACTCGTGCAAATAATCTTTTTAATAAAGTCTTCCAAATTTTTAGTATCAATCCCAAACAGCTCGAAATGCTTTGATACATATGAGCATAGTGGATCTCATAAAGCTTAATACTCCTAACAAAAAGTACTGTCAATCCATACTGCAGGCCTGCTAAAGCCGTGCCAGAATAAATGTTTTGTTCACAAATTTTTCATTTACCCCCTTTCTAGTTCTAGCCAAATGGTCAAACTGTATTATCATAGTATTTAACACCGGTGTGTGTGTACAAATACATAAGAAATAGACCCCTCACCATAAACAAGTACTTCGCAAAGCAGAAGGGGCTTTGGGTGCAAAATGGCCACAATCACATAGCGTCCATAGAGAGAATCTCCGCAGGAGAAGCGGGCTGTTGCAGCTGGACCGACTACACCCACAAATATGTTGCACTCTTCCACCTCCCCATAGCGCGGGGTCACCAGCATGGGACTCACATCACTCACGCTAACAATCACATTTCGTAAATAGTTATCTGCAAATAGAAAAAATTACAGTGAAAATCCTCAACAACGGAACACCCTATTTGTCGTCACAAATCCTTCCTTTGTAGAGGGTTTCCTTTGATTACTACATCATTTTCTTACATTATTATAAGCTAATGCATGAGAAAAGTTTCCTTTATTCAGTTTCCTTTGTTTACTCTTCCTTTGTTGAGGATATTCACTGTACATGCAAAAAATTCAGTAATTTTTTAACAACTATGTAAACCAGTTAGAGACAATGTCAGCTCTTACTCTGTACAGAAAGAAGGCTGAGGATCGCTGACTAAGAGACAGTGTTGAGCCGAAACAGATGCCCTTGGCCGGTGACACTGTTGCCACAGAATTGAAGCCATTCTCAAGACTTCTTTTTCTGAATTTTCCCTGATCAAATTTCATTTTTCATTTTGATATGAATAAAACTTTTTTTCGCCACGGACAAAAGCATTTCGGTCTGTGTTACTTACGTTCACTAAGTCTGGAATTGACAATGTCAACATATTTTATGTGCATTGTTCTCTCCAGATCCACGGCCCACCATGGCTGAACTTGTGCTTCAGTAGAACTACAATGCTGTGTCTCAAACCCACGCTTCTCATAGTAACTGAAAAATAAAAATAAAGGAAGAAACTTAGCTTACATTGATTACATCGTGTCATCATTGACAAATATATATCATATTCATAGTCATTCATTATTGAGTGCAATGAAACAAAAGTCATCTGTATATTCTTGAATGTGTTCAGGTTCGGATGTGTACAGACTCTTTGATGGTCCTGGTTTTCCATTCACTTTCTCTGTCTATTATTCTGGCTCCCTCCCAGTCTATCTGATGGTTGTGCTGGTTCGCATGGTCCGTGATGGCACTCTTGTTTATTTCCATTTTTGACTCTTTCTTTGTGGATCTGGTGTATGCTCCCTTCTGGTTTGCTTCCACGTCCTTCTGATGTTCCTTCAGTCTGGTACCAAACTTTCTGCCCATTTCCCCAACGTACACTTTATCACATGACTTGCATGGAATCTTGTACACAATTTCACTTTTGTCCATCTTATCTACTTTGTCTTTCGGGTGTACTAGGATGTTCCTGATAGTCTGCATTGGCTTCACCGCCGTAGCTACTAAGTGTTAGTTCAGAATTCTGGAGATCCCTTCATCTCTTCATCCCTTCATCAAAGTCATCTGATAGAAACTTGAGGCATGGAGACATTTAGACTATACGCAAGCTTCTACATGTTTGGCACCTTTACAGGTATAGGAGAGATGTCTAGAGAAACTATACAGCACAAGCAGACGGTTCAGCACACTTCGAGGGGCCAATTGCTGAACAGAGATATACCATTTCACCAATCAATCAAATCCTATCCAATGTTTTTGTTTCCCATAGTAGAGGTCAGACGAGTAATGTTTTGGTTCAGATGTAGGGGCCATGTATCATGATTATTCAGGTCCATGGTAGTCTTGTTCCACACTTGCATGTCTTTCTTTACCGTTTCATGATGATGTGCATTATTGTAATATTTGATGTCAAGCCACTACTTTCCAAATTGACTGTCAGCAAACCTTCAAGGTTTGTTTGGTTAAGGTATTCGAAGCCTTGAACTTTAAAACTTCACAATGGTCCCATCCCATAATGACTTTGATAGAAGGAATCTCAATTATAACAGTCACTATCAATACATAGTTTTAACTATGCAACAGTATAATGAATTTGCTTATGATGTAAATTTCACTTGTCAAAATGGATTAAAACTTACAAAACGCCATCCACAGCTTTAGAGGCTATTGCACCTGAAAGGGTGCTTGACTGCATTGCAGGCTTTCCTTCGGAGATCAACCACACAGCTGCAAAATATTAAGCATGGTTAAAGGCATGTTAGAGGCATATGCAGCATTCTAGACCACACGAGTGACATTAATTGCTGAATAAATCGGTCATACATCATATACCTTTCTGCAAAATATTTGCAACCTGTAATGTCAGTTATCAAAAACATTAGGTCCATTCGAGTGGTCATTTTATTCTGAATCTAAAAAATTATTCTGAAAGATTTCTATTTGTGAGGTACAGGATGGTATTTTCACTACTGAAGGGAGCCAAAGTTACTGACCGGAGTCAATAGAGCCTTCCGTAACAAATCACCCACCCTCCCCATAGGTCCTATGTTAATCATGAGTTAGAGACTACTGCTGGTACACGGTGTTCAATCCATCCCCAGTTAATGTGCATAATCAACAGCTGTAGTGCGGTAAATGTTTACTTTTGAAATAGGTTTTGATTTTTCACTGTATGCGCTATGAATATCTGTCTTTGGCACAATTTATTTGGTCCATGCACAATGGGAATATCTGCAGTGTCCACAAATGGTTTGTATGTCCACTTGCACGGTCTGGTTTTTACTGCTAAGTCTGAAATAGTTGAAGACTAACTTAAACTATTAAAAAACTAAACAGTTAAAATTTCAAAACCAGTAAACTACTTCAAAACCAGCAAACTATAATACCTTCTGACTTTGACTGCACAGTATCTGGAGAAAAAACATTAATTTCAGTTGAAAAAGATAGCAAGAAGGTTCATCTGACTTTAGAGAATGCTTTTTCGAGTATTGAGGGCTATATCTTGCTGGGATTAAAACCCATCACCACTGAAGCATCTAATCAGACAAGCAGACTACACTACTAGGCCATTCTGACAGAACTACTGTGATTAGCTGCCAAAGTGGTTGTGCATTTCCTTCCCAATAAATGTTACGAGATACATGATAATAGCTCTCTAGACTCCAAGAAAAAAATCCTTTAACAACTCACATCAATGTTCATACCTAAACTTCCATTAAAACAGAATATTATCAGAGTATAAACAGAGCCTATCCGGCGCCTGCTAATTTTTGCCAGGGTTGGCTGGTTTCAAAAGTTCGCAAACTGATGGGTAAGCTACTTTTTGGGATTTCTCGATAGTTTTGGGCTGCCTAACCCCTTTCATGGATTTCTATATTCCCAATGCCCCAAATCAGTATTGATAGAGGACCAAATCAGCATTTCGAGGCCAAAAATTGTTACTAATCCCTTTCCTCTTCTTATAACATAAAATGAGCTAAACATATAGTAGAAAATATAATTTGTTTAATTCTAATTGCAGGATTCATGTGATTAGGTGAAATGCCAGACGCAAATCCTTGCCAGGGGTATGGGGGCTGTCTAAGATCCATTGGGGTCTGGGCAAACCTACTGGAAGCTGCAGGTCTGGAGGATATATTGAAATCTGTCAGAAGAGGCCTGTGAAACCTTTGTCCACTATTTAAGCGTTCATTGGATCAAGTAGCCATTTGAAGAAAGATATAATTTCATCCAGTTATATATTTATCACCGCTGATTAGCATGATCAACGGACACCAAATTTCATTGTTGTCACTATTTGAGGTTGGCTGGGAGGGAGTGTAGTGAATGACCTCTCAGCACTCGGCCATCTAGCCCATCCGAGTTGACAATGTCTACACATTTGGCATCTAGGGCTGCAACGATACGCTTGAGTAATGACACGATACACACCACAATACTTCGTTAGCGACATGATACATATCATAATACTTTCAAATTGATATTTTCCCCCAAAATCTACAAATAAACTGTGATTCCGCGATGCATAGGCGTATTGTTTCACCTCTAATTTGGCACGATTTAAAGAAGACAAAGTAAACTTACTTACATTTCTGCTCACATTATGACACATTTACGCATTTATCTAGCTATAGAAATGGTGCTACTCTATGTTAAAATCATTATATTCAGATATCATTTGGAAACGCTGCTACACCATTGGTCTAAAAGAAATTTTGATATTCATTTAATACTTCCAAACATAATGTGAATGTCCCCCAATGGTGTACTAATTCGCACATCTCATGACCTGAAGCCTAGAGCAAGACTGTACTTCTGAATATCAAATACAAATACAAAATGCGCCTTTTGAGACTTTGAAATGAAATGCGCTGTTGCAGGTGTCATGACTATGGCTATGAGAAATCTTTTTCAAGGTTTCAAGAATTTGTTCATTTTTCAAGAATTTTGAAATAACACAGAACAAATTATTGATTTTGGTAACAACAGTTTTACTGGAACCGTATTTTTAAAGTGTATACTGTCATACTCCCATATTCAGACTTTCAAATTCATACGAATATGGCTAGACCCGTCTAGTTGACAGGCCTGCAATACATAATTAAAGGCTGGACACTTTTTGTCAGTTGACGGCCCTGTGGTCGTGAAGCAAAATTTCATGAGTTTCATACCTTGAGAATATATGTGTACAGATTATTTAGTGAAAATAAGAGTTGAACAACCTAAGTTTTTCATCATCATACACTTTATCAATGAAAAATCAATTCTTAATAATCTTAAATGTACTGGGCAGTCACTTTGAGAGACTATCAGTTTAAAATATTGGTTTAAGGTTTTCTTTCGATACTAACAACTAAAAGCATCTCAAATATTTATACTTTATGCTTTTCAGCTCTAAACTTTAGGGTATATTAATCATAGCTAAAATATTGTTGGCTAGGGAGCCGACGTCGCCTCCGTAGCCAACCCACTGTGGGTAGTTAGGTGAGCCGAAAAAAGTCGGCTATTGATGTAAACAATAGTCATATGGACCCACCTTTTTCATTAAACTTCTCTTCTGGATCAAAAACATCAATCAGCTGAAAACTGGCATCCCTGTAGAATTCCTCACTGGTTTCCATTGCAATTTTTAGCCTATAGTTTGGATTCTCACGTATTTCATTTTCAAGAAAGTTGAGCCTGTATCCATTGTAGCTCACCACCAAGTGATAGCCAAGCATATTTACAGGTTCAAAAGCCACAGTTTTCAGGTTAAACATGTTGTTTCTCAGCCAAAACGTTGCGTTCCTTGCAAACTGATCCTTATCAGCATCTACAGGGTCTAACATCACATGCATGTTCCGGTGCCTTATATAGTGGCCTGGTTTGTCCATAGCTTCAAACGACACTGTTTCCGGTTGGCCAGTGAGCCCAGGAATGCGAAGCAGGAACTGTGTTGGCGGTCGCACGGCACTTACCCACAGCTCTCTCACAGGATTCACAACGACTTTGAACTTAGGATGATTGAATGACTTCAGATGGTATGGTCCTGGAATTTGAAAGCTGTGATTTAATGGGTTCACATAGATCTGGAATTTGCAGCTTGTATACAATTCATCCAGTATAGCATTTTGGTCTAATAAAAATTAAGGGCTTTTCAAGGAAATAGACAGACCATGGGCACATCCATTATAGAGGGCAAAACTCAAATGAGACTGATGAACTAATCTTTCTTTTACCATAAATGTTTATATTACATTATATTATAATATAGTTGTTCAATGTAAACATGAAATTGAGAAAAGAAAGAATAGCCCCAGTCTCAGTTGGAATTCCCCATATGATACGTGTGCCCATGAGACATACCCTAAAAGAATAAATAAGCAATGGCTATTAATTTTACATGATAATGATCGAGCATATGATTACATTAACTGTAAAAAGCTAAAAACGATTTAACCACTTCGTTTAAGTGTACTGCAATGTTCAAAATCTACTACAATTCATTTATATTCTTCTCTCTCTCCCTCTTCTATGGCAAGCAAGCTATATTGACATAGCTGAAGACACATCTTCCATTTGAGGATATCAAATGGCCCAGACGGGACTCAAACTCACAACCCCAAAGTTGAAAGAGATCCCCGCTGACAAGAGGACTGCTAAGGTAATGCACGACATAGCAAACACAATAGTAGAATTAATTGTGCTTTAATGCATGGGGATACAGTATATTTTTTGATTGCTGTAACTATTTAATATATATATTAAAGATATTGCTCAGCCGAAATCATATTTGTTCTGTAAAATCCAGTATCAATAGACGATGCCTTATCCATTGCAAGTGTGATGAAAATAATATTTATATTCTCCACGTTTAATATTTATTTCACCTTTAAAAATACTATGCTGTCTCGTCAACTAAAACACAAGGTCACGTGATATTGCATAGTCGAATGATTTTCGCCAGACGTACCATGGATTTGTGACGGCAGACGTCACATTTAACATAGGCGATATAGGCGATTTCTTACGTGCACCGTCAAAGTTACGTCTGACGAAAATCATTCGGTTTACATTTCGATCATTCGCGTGTTTTGTTGAGTATATGCTGGTACTTAATGCATGGTATTTGAATTGCTCTACATACTAGTATAGGTTGTTTAAATGAAAGACACTTTCAGAATGCACAAACAACATCATAATGCTTCTCTGCAAGCATACTTGTTCGGCCACTGAGCATAACCTTTAAATAAAAAAAGAATGAGCATGGGTTTATTCAGCTCAAACGCTACAATATAAATGGTTCAAAAGCTTACCCTCGGAATATGATGAAGACCAATAATCTGAAATAATAATCGTGTCATTAATATCCTCGCTCAGTTGTCAATTTAGTTGCTAGACAAAATAAAATTAAACAAGTACATTGTAAAACTTCAACATCAGAATGTGAATGGATTTTCCTTGCTGGAAATGCCTGATAATATTTAACACTTATAGACAAATTCAGTACATTAAGTCCTCAATTATTTTAGAATTTTAAAACATGCAATTTAAATATAGTTTGGTCATGCAGAAAAGGTTGCTCCTCACCTCTGACTAAACTAGGATCTTTGCCAGGCGGCAAACATTCAATGGTTGTGCTCACTGCAGAGTCAACTCTAGAGTCCAAACCATATGCCTTATCCTTGATCTCTGCAACTCAGGTAATAAAAGGGTTAAAATGAGAACAAAATTTATAGCAAAAATTTCCAAATATTTTATCATAATTCTGATTTCAGCAAGTTCTGGAAATAGGAATAAAAATTTACTTATAAAAGTTGATTTGTTATGGTTTACTGAATTCAACACACCTTTCTGGTCTAGAGTGAGGAAAAGTAACGAATTGGAACAAGCAATTTCGCTGCTGTCACAAGTTATTACATCTGGGAAGAATAAAAATTATATGCAAAATATAACCACAGAGTGTTTTGTGTATTATAGATAATGCTATGCCAAAAACATATTTGTTCTATAAATCCAGCATCAATAATCCAGCCTTTTCCGTTGCAAGTATAAGGAAAATAAGATTTGTATTCTCCATGTTTAATAGTATAGTTATTACATTAAAAATACCATGCTGTTTTCTTCATGAAAACACAAGGTCATGTAAACACTATATGATCGAATGATTTTCGACAGACGTACCATGGATTTCCAACGGCATTTACCATTAGAGATAGGCGACTTTTTACATGCACAGTGAGGTTACGTCTAACGAAAATCACTCGGTCTACATAATGCTACTTCACATTAGACTACATGTTTTGATAGGTTTATTGCCGAATTCCTATTGCGTGGTATTCAAATTAGTCTAGAGATGCTTAAGGCCACTGTCTTTTTTTCTATATTTCAGACCATCGCCCTCATTAATTTTACCTAGCGCATAACATAAAAAAACAAAACAAAAAAAAACGTGTTTTGAGCCACTCCACCAAATTATATTGTTATATTGGTATATGGATATGTTTTATGCCTAATTCAATAAATAATTTCATTTGATTTGATTAGAAATGCCCATAAAATTGCTATCAACAGCATGTCAGCATGCATCTACTCTAAATCAGCTAGCGGTGTTGTTGGTCTGTGAGTCCTAGACTAGATACGGTATGGTTTTTTTTATCGCCCTCATTAGATTTTTCGGATAGCCCACAAAACATGCTTTTATCTAAATTATTTTTGATTTCCCTCATTAGATTTGGAATATTTTCTGAACTAAAACAGAGAAAAAAAAACATAGTGGTGTAAATGAAAGAAACTTTTCTTCTCATCAAAACAAGCGCATACAGTAACTAACTGTACAGTTATACGGCTTCCAATATACAGAAATCCAGATTATCCAGGTATTGTTTGTATAGATGGACACATGTCTTTCTTTCCCGGTTAAAAAAAATTCACTTGCTTTTCAAGGCTACCAATCTATGGAATGAATCGGCTAGTCTCATTCAACCCGACTGCATATTGATCATCTAAGTTATAAATCGAAAACAAACATTAGAGTTTGAGACTATAGGAGATGTAGGTCCAATGATTTGCATTGCGATTATTCAATTCGTCATGTGACTCGATTTAATTTTGAAATACACAATCTTTTGATAAGGTGAAATTTGTTTATATTTCACAGCTTTATCGTAGTTTTATGTGCCTACATGCTTCAGACTTCGATAGCAAAGTGCAACCGTTGATGATGTGCACCTTGCTTTTATTTCAATCACACAAAGGGTAGAATTCGCAGTCATGCAAAGAAGTTTCGTAAAAACCAGGGGCAGTGCCTTGCCTTGATTTAGGTTGAGCATAGGTCTGTGTACCGGTTTGACAAAACTTCTTCACGTAAGCAGGGATTGCACCTACCACATGGCTCGACACAAAAGAATGTGCACAACTTCCGCGACACTTTGCCATTGAAGCAGCTTGCTGACTTAGAGATTCATCTATCCGGATTTACATAATAATGTTTTACATAATGTCAAACAGCTTTATACATTGGTCTGCTTGGGAGTATTTTTTTCAAACTGTGTACATTAGGATGCCTACCGTCCACTATAGCCGTCTCGCATCGTGGCCCAGTAAAGCCATCAGGACAGTGGCACGTTAACTGCCTGTCCAATACATCACTTGCTAGGTAGTTGACACTATTTCTGGCAAGTTCACACACCCCAGAGTTCTCACATGGATTGCCGCTGCCACACTCGGTCAGTTCAAGCTCACACAAAGAACCTGAATACAAGCATTAAATCAGAATTGTAGAGTTGATTGTGTTGAGAATGATGCTTTGTCAATGATGCAACACATTTAAAGGAGCTTTATCTAGCAGCCAAAGAATTTTTTCTTCCAGCCAGGCGTTTGCCTAAGTGTAGAAAACTAATAAATAAATTAAAAAATGTGTCTTGTTTTATTTTTTGTTCATCCAGATTTTTTATAATAAATATTTTAATAATTTACAAATATAGTAATTACATATGCAAATTGCCCGACGTGACGTAGGATTTGACCTTTTGAACTTACTGGACATACTGCAGGGATTTCCGACGGCAAACGCTTGACGTTCCACGTGAACGTTGAATCAAAGACAAATACTACTTTGAGTCTGTGGTGTACTTACCAATCTGTATTACCGATGCGTGTTGCCTCTTCATGGTCAACACTAACAATAGCATCATTGTTCTCATCCTCATCACTGCTTGGCTCTGGCTCAAACAAGTATAGCCACTAAGGCCTAAGTTTTCCCCTGATTGTGATTCATCTTCTTCGCATGAGAAATACTCCGCCCTGTGCGAGTCAGTTGCCATGATTCAAATACTGCAGTAGCAGGTGCTTGTTTGCACTCTATGACCTGTCTCGCTGTGACGTGGAGTTGAGTATTTCGTAGATCTAAGATCTAGATTAAGGGGCGGAGCTTGAGAGTCACAATGTGACGTCACATTGTGATTGTGTAGTAAATTTAAACGATGATTATAAAAGATCCAGTCATTATCAAATTATCAGATTAAAGGATATACAAGGTCTATGTCATTGAAATCATCCTCCCAAATTTCAAGAATTTTGGAAATGTGGTTTATAAGTTATAGGATATTATGTTGCCGTTCATTCAAGTGGGAGCTAGACCGTTCGTTCACGACTACGCGTCATTAATTACCCACAAATCCATTCGGCAGAAAAACAACAATGGCTAAAGTTTTGTCGGTATTTGTGCAAATAAATTCACTATATTTTGGTATACACTTATTTGATTATATGTTTTATATGTGATAAAGGAAGTGCATCTCATTATGAAAGAGGCACATACTAACCGCAAGTTTGGTTCATAAAGAGAACTATGAGAAGACCAGGAAATTCCTTTTAGATAGGATTTGAGGTAGATAAAGCTCCTTTAATTGGAGACATAAGATTCATCCAATTTATGTATTCAAATATTCGTCCAAAATTTTGACCAAACATTTGGTACATTTTGAAACTTCAAAAGAAACAAAATCTATATCTGAACACTAATTTTGGTTTAAATGGGGGTGTTTCAGCCAGAGTTTTTACTAAAAGGCTATACTCCTATTGGAAACTATAGGAAATAAACCTCAAATTCCAACAATACCTTTAAAAATTTGTATAGTTGGCACATAAACCAATAATATAATACTGTGTATAATTGAAATTTCATTCTAATATTTACCTCTTTTGTTAATAAACAGACATTTACATTTAAATAAGTCCAGATTTACCTTGAAAAGTTTGCACCATAATCTTTAAACAGGTAGAAATCACTTATGGTGTCTATATGTATGAGTATAATCACTGTGATAATGGGAAAATTATTTTTTCTATTGTGAGTATTAGAGGATTAATGGTGTGGTATGTTAAAATAATTATACAATATTAAGGTCTATGACAAAACTCATTAAACTGTGGTAAAAAAAATATGAAAAAAAATCAAGAAGTTATATTTTACATTAGATAGACAAAAAATAACAGGATGATTCCCTATCCATTTCTTAATATTTCTGTTTCTGAACACAATACAAAACAATGCAAACATGCAGAAATTATGCAGATCAAAACATAACATCAAATAAAACATTTATCTAAAAAAAATGTTCAAAGGTCGTCTAGCCTTATTTAATATATTGTATTATTTAGTATATAGTGACATCATGTTTAGGTCATGTTTAGTACAATAATAAAAATAAAAATGTTTCTCTTTCCTACCATGAAAAATCATTTTTGGCCCACTATGTCTAAATGACTTCATATATTCAGAATTTCAAACACAATCCTAAGAAAAATTAATTTGTCCCATCACAGTCCTTATAGTCCTGAATCTTAAACGTTGATAGACATTTATCTTTTCCAATTGATGCCAAAACCGTGAACAGTGTTTTACAGTTTTCATTTGCATTATTACCCACTAGCTTAAATAAGGGAAGTCTCCAATGATTACCAAGGAAAGGGGCCATAGGAGTCGCAAAATTTAAAGTTGCTTCTAACATATAATTGGCCAAATTTGACAACACCAAACGCTCATTTTATTCTCAATTTGGAGCATAGGGGTTGCACATATTTTGTTGCCTTTCCACTATGGTACAGTAGCGGGATTCACTTGACTGGGGTTGGGGTCACTCATTGTCACTGAAGTCGGTTTCCATGTCTCTGAACCCCTTCCAATTGTAATGTCCCTAACTGACCTGTGATCAGCCACGGGCAATGACAGGCTCCATTCCTCAGCTCCCCTCCATTGTAGCAAGCACCAGGCACCTCCATGTTCAGTATAGTCTCGCACATTTTGCCTTAAACAAATACATTATAGACCGTTTATTCATTTTGTCCCATCTACCTAGAATTTTGTTAACATTTTCTTCACCACAAGAAATAAGGCAACATAGTTATGCTAATAGCTCAATTATGCAACTACGCAATTCAGGTTTATGCCCAGGGCACATCAGGCCTCATGGCAAGTCTACTGCCAGTCCACTGCCAAAAACTAATGATAGTAAAGATCAGTGAGTGTCCAGTGCGACAAAAATAGGTTTTATTTAGGCAGTACGGTGGTTTGACACGTCAAACTTTCGCTAAAAAGGCCAACTCAGCAGTCGTCTGCCCATAGGTAGGCAGTGTTGTAATATCATAGTACATGTAATAGTGTTCTCCTGTATGTACATACGATGGACAATGGACATGCGCATACATATGTACGTCACACCACTATAGTACTGGTTTGTGCAGTACTGCTATAAAATACGTTTTTGCATATAGTAGAGTCATTCTAGGTGAAATGCACCCCAATTTTCGGAAAAATTGCAAGAAATTGTTTTATGATTTTATTCAATAGATATGATGCCCCTATATCCCAGAAAAAAGTCTACCAAAATCACCCAATCCGAAATAGCTTTTTTTTTACGTTTTCAAAATGGCCGCCGGGCATATCGTAAAAATTATGTTTTTTATCTTTTAAGCTACGTTGATGTGTAATACATAGAATTTGGGGTTAAAAAGGGTCACTGATTCCATTTCAGTATAATTTTAATAATTTGACCTTATCTTGACCTTCAAATCGAAGATGGCTGCCACTTACTATGTGTAGTTTACATATTTTACTTTTTGAACCTACATCAATGTGTAATACCTGGGTTTTAGGGTTTAGAGGGGTCACTGATTCCATTTTCAGCATCATTTTAATGATTTGACCTTATCTTGACCTCCAAATCCAAGATGGCTGCCACTTACAACATGAAGTTTTGTACGTAATACCTGGGCTTTAGCGTTTAGAGGGGTCACAGATTCTATTTTCACCATCATTTTAATAATTTTACCTTATCTTGACCTTCAAATCCAAGATGGCTGCCAATTACGACATGAAAAATGAGCTTATATCGATATGTAATGCCTGGGCCTTCGGGTTTAGCGGGGTTACTGTTTCCATTTTCAGCATCATTTTGATGATTTGACCTTATCTTGACCTTCAAATCAAAGATGGCTGCCATTGATGCCATGTTTCTTTTAATTAGTATGTGTTTGACATGATTCGCTCACCAAGACTATAATACATAAGTCAGGTACGTTAGTACGCATAGTATTTTCAGGTGTGATTGCCAGACGCAGGGTCCGTATTCCAGGATGGGTCTCACCAGTCTCTGGTACAGGTGGACAAAGGTTTTTTTATGAGATAGTCAAAGGACTTGCGGATGACTCCAACAATGCAATCTGCCTCTGATGTTGCCTCCACTACGTGGTCTTTGAATGTTAGCCTGTTGTCCATCACCACCCCAAGATCCTTGTCTGCTTCATTGACTCTTGCAGGTCCTAATGGCCTTCATCAGTGTCGCTTCACATGTACAGCTTCGTATCTTGGCAAGTCATTAATGAGCAGGACGAACATTATCGGGCCAACAATGGACCCTTTTAGACACCGCTACTCATATGCCCCTTGTGTGATTGGGTGCCATTGATGACGATGTTCTGTTGTCTGACTGTGAAGAAATTTTTCAGTCACTTGAGGACTGCCTCTGATACTGAAAGCGTGTATTTTTGCCAGGAGACGACGGTCGTTGTGGGACAGAGTAGAGCTCCATTTTATAGGCCATGTATACGATCTCCACACAGCAGCCATCATTCAGGATACTTGTCCAGTTTTCCATGACCTCAGGCAGTTATGTGATACACAACCATGCCTGGCAAGAACCCATGTTGTCCTTTCTGATCAAAGTTGATTTGTTGTTGTTTTGCAGGTGTTTCATCATCTGATCTCACACCAACTTCTCCATGACTTTACATAGGATGCATGTCAGACTCACTGGCCTATAGTTTCTCGCTGTCGTTTTACTGCCCTTCTTCACACTCAGCTGGGAGTTGTCCTGTATCAAGGGAAAGCTGGAGCAGGTGGGTGAAGGGTTCCTTAAGTTCCTCGGCTGCCTGTGGCAAGACACATGTTGGCATGCCGTTTGGACCTGATGCCTTTCCAGTGTGGAGGCTGTTTAGTTTGACCATTTCAATGGTAATGACGAAATCTGTAAGTTCATCCGTGAAGCTATGTTTGGTGGGCGTGGGAAGGGGGCATCATCCTCTCTCATGAAGATGCTTTAAAAGAACTGGTTTAGCTCATAGGCGTTTTCAGAAAGTGACATCTAGCCACTTTTTCACACGAGAGTGTTTATCACCTACAGCATCATCCAGTAAATATCATTCTTTGAGGGTCTACTACCAAGTATTAGTTTGGATGGATGATGATCCTTCTAAATGGGAGTGGGAAAGCAAATGACATTACTGCCCTACAATGAATGATTTAAAGGTTGCAACACAGTGTGTGATTAATGTCATACCTTGCAATTTCACAACCTAACATTGTCATTTTTAGAAGAAATGTAGCTGTCAGTTGTACAATCTGGCATGTACATACATGTGGCTCATGCCAATCAACTGTCACAAATACAACAATGATTTAGAAGATGTAAAGGAAGAACCATAGACACTGGAGGTTCCCAAGCATTGGGAATCGTTGGCCACTCAATGTAGGAGGCTTATGGCTTTCCCCCCAAAGAAATCATATTTGAATATTATCTGCTATAAATTTACAAATGTGTATGTATCTGTTGCATGTAAGATTCTTTGGTTTAGAATAAATTTTGTTACTGTAATAATCTTTGTGCATAACTCTCTCATGACTAAAGGTATGAAGAAGCTGAGATTCCATTACCATTCAAATTATGTTTACCAATATAACTGTTATCATATTTCAATGCTAAATGGAACCACAGTGGATTTATGAGTTTAGATTTGGTTAAATCTGTAATGCTTAAAAGCTAAATATACATGCAAATATGTGTATTACACACCAACATTGCTTAGAAATAAAATACGTAAAATGTTCACGATAAAGTAGTAACAATCTTGGATTTGAAGGTCAAGATAAGGTTATATCATTAAAATGATGCTGACAATGGAATCAGTGACACCTTTAGTCCCTAAAGTCCAGGTATTACACATTGATGTAGGTTCAAAAGTAAAATATGTAAACTACACATGGCAAGTGGCAGCCATCTTGGATTTGAAGGTCAAGATAAGGTCAAATCATTAAAATAATACTAGAAATGGAATCAGTGACCCTGTTAACCCCAAATTCCATGTATTACACATAAATGTAGCTTATAATATAAAAAACATAATTTTTTACGTTATGCCCGGCAGCCATATTGAAAAATGTCTTTAAAAACCTATTTTGGATTGGGTGATTTTGGTAGACTTTTTTTTCTGGAATAGAGGGGCATAATATCTATTGAATAAAATCAAAAAACTATTTCTTGCAATTTTTCCGACAAAAAATCTTAAAATGACTCTACTACCAATGGTATGGAACTCTTTAGGCGGGACCTACTTAGCAAAGATGCAAACCTGAAGGTGGAGGATCCAGTTAGATTAGGTAGATAACATGAAGCAGCATAGAAGGGTACTCAACAGCTAGAAACAACGATGAAGCCACCAGAGGTCCATTCAGTAAATCAGGGTGAACAGCACAAAGAGAGGTTCAATCCTGGTGGAAACTGAAGTAGAAATATAAGGAGTGCCAAGTGCCTGCTCATCTCTTGGCCACTGGAAGAAATTTTGTTGGAAATCCAAATTCAGATCAGGTAAAGGAGAGCACACCCAATAAAGAGAAGAAGAAATATCATCATGTTGATCAAGAGGAAGAAATCATGCAAGATGAGTGTCCTAATCCTATATACAGCTTCAGAGTGTCAAACAAATGTCTTAATGCTTTGAAGGATGACAAAGCCTTAACCATGATTGATATCAAGGTCCCAAAGATAGCTGGGAAAGATGAAATCCAAAGCAAGATGACAGTCACGTTAGACACTGGTGCCAATGCTCTGCCGAGAATCAAATATTTGGTATAACCGACGCTAAGCCCATAGTTAAACCCATACAGACTACAAGGCTCTCATCATACTCAGGAGATGAGATCCATGCACATGGGTTGATTGACATCTTTTGCAAGTGTGTCACTTTAATGGTGGATGCATCACTAAGAGGCCTGTGAGCTTGCCTTGTCCAGGATGAGAGACCTATAGCTCATGATTCAAAGAGCCTGAACAAAAACACAAAGCAACTACAGGAACATAGAACTAGAGATGCTAGCAGTGATATATGTGATAGAAAGATTCAGCAGCTACTTCTATGGAAGGTCCTTTACAATAGTTAGTGATCACAAGTCATTAGAGATATTATATGCAACGAACCGATGGTTTCAGCACCACCGAGGCTCCAAAGAATGCTTCTCAAGATTCAAGAATATGATTACATTGTCAGGTACCATCCTGGAAGCCATATCACATCAGATTCACTGTCCAGGTCTCCAAATCCAGCAAGCAAACAACCTGTAGACTGGACATGAGTAGATGACATGTCGGTAGATCTAAGTGATTTCAGCACAGTCACACAGACCAAACGGAGGGAAGACAGCCGTAAATGTAAAACACTTAGAGCATCGGCTGAGATCATATAGCAGGGGTGGCCAGAGATGATACAGCAAGTTCCAAGAGAATTACAAGTATATTGGTCAATGAATCTCTTGCCACAGAAGATTGAGTTATCTTCAAAGGGCAGCAGGTCTTAATCCTTGAATCCATGAGAAAATACATACTTGTGAAGCTGCTCATTGGGCACCAATGCATCGAGAAGACCAAGTTATTAGCAAGGGAGTTAGTGTACTACAGTACTAGCAAAGAATCAATGACCAAATCACAAATATCCTGCCAAGAGCTCAGATCTGCCAACAAGAAGGATCCTATAATCATAATGCCAACAAATCCCCCAAAGGCCATGGCGTATGTTAGGCACGGATCTATTGGAAATCAGAGGACGAACATTCATCATCATATCTATTTTTCAAAATACCCCACTGTGCAAGAGCTCCATGCACCTGTTACCTCCAAATCAATCTGTGGAATGTTTGGCATACCAAGAGTAAACTTATACCCTGGGACCATGCTACAATGAGTCACGCACTGGAGGTCTACATGATATTACCAGTTTTGCCACATTAGGTACATGTCATATGATCAAAATTTTAGTATTATCAAAAAATTTCTGATGTTTGAAATTTTAAAGAAAGATTTGATTCTTTGCAAACCAGTGTAATATTATCTAAAATTTTCAAGTGAAAATCAATTGAACATGAAAAAAAGTTTTACCTGTATTACACCATTTAATACACTTGACAGGATCAATATAATTAAGATAAACTTAACTCTAGATGACCTTGTATGACCTTCACGCAAAAATTGGACAGAAAAAAAACCCAACAAGTTAGAGAGGCCCAAATCAGTTGTGGTGTGGCTTCGGGTATAATGATTGGACTACCTTAAGATCATGACACATAAATTACAAATTCACTTGTCCCCGGACAGCTGTAGGGGTGACAGCGGTCCTATCTTACTGACCCGTGACATTGGCAGGGCAGTGACATGTGTGGTCGATGACTTTCATGACGTCCTCCTCCAGCTGTGCCCGAGTGGGCCGCTCACAAGTCCCTCCATGGAGGCAGTTCAAAGCAGCTGCATCACAGTACACATGATCTAAAAAAAACAAGACAACCACGTTATCCACATGACCATCACTGCTGCAATACACACACACTGGTATAAGATTTGAGTTCATTTTAAATGCCACAGGCTGCTTTTGCTAATGAGCCTGTCATATTGCAATACCTGTCTTGTAGACAAATATGATTTTTCCATCTATTTGTGGCTCTGCAAATTTACTTATTGGACATGCCTTTACAGTCCAATGAGGACGAAAATATACTTTCATTGAATCACCGCCTCCCCACCTCCGCCGGTACTTCAATTTCATTTGTTGACATTTTTTTTGTTCAGTTTTTCGTCGTTCAAATGCTTTTCAGATAGATGTAATGTATATATATATATATGGTAATCCGCTCAACATTTTTATACAAATTCGTCATCAAACTTCACTGGTTTCAAGAGGCTGTAGTAATCGGCCTTATGCGCATGTGCTAATAATTATCATAATCATTTGTTATGCCACAAATTCACACTTTAATTTTTGCACATGTTCTCTGTTGACATTGCAAATCACGACGATACAATGAAGCTAAATATGAAATTTTGTGGTAATAGAGCAAATACTTCTCCCTGTAGAGTGGTAACAAAGTATTTACACCTAATGCTCATAAGTTCGTGAAAGTAGGCCAAAGTACAAACAATTTTTTTAGAAGTACTTATTTCCTAAAACAAGATATATATTCCATTTCCAAAGCAATAGCTCAATTTTCTTTGCGGTATGAGCCTGTTTATTTTGAATGGACTGGCGGACATATATACAGACGCGGACAAAAGCAAACCCCCGGGGAAGATTTAATTCTTTAATTCAGCAGGAGTGGAATGACATATTGTATATCTTTTCTTTTAGATCTTATCAGACGCGGACTGATTGTTATCAACTATTTATGAAGCAGGAAAAGCAGTGAAAATAACCATCGATGTGCTTCTGTGTGTAAAACATAAACTTACCAAACTCATCACTGTGGGTAATTCCTTGAGGCCCAAAATATATTGAGTCAAATCTGCCACTATCATAACTTAGCGCCATTATAGAGTAAGTCAAGAAAGGCTGCACAAAAACCTCTTTACCTATAATAAAAAGATACTGTAGGTCTATACAATCATCCAAATGTCAATGGGTTTTATCAACCAATCGTAAATTTAAGCCCTGTCTACTCCGCTAAGACTTCCTTTAAATGGTATCCGACGAGACGTCTTAAGCAGTTTGATAAAAATATGTAAAGACATTTTGTCTTTCACGGAGCCTGTCTACACTGCTAAAACCTTACGACCATTAGTCGTGCACTTTCTGATTCTAGCAACAAGACGCACAGTTAATGTATCACGCGTGGAAGGAATGCTGCTCTATGATTGGTTAAATTATGTCCCGACCATCCGTCTTGTCGCTAAACCTGTCTACACCAACACAACTGCTCCAAACTACTTCAAACTACATCAAACTTTATATGACCAAGACTTGACATGTCAAATACTCACGACGTCTTGAGACGAGACGGAAAATCGTGGAATGCTGGTTTTAAGCGTGTCTACACCGCACAGACATTGTCAGACAAGACGTCTCGTCTCGTTTTAAGGGTACTATGAAGTCTTTAAGGGAAAAATATTCTATTTTCAGCTTTTTAATATTCATCATACTGTAAACTATGAAGAACAACATGTTTTGAAAT
The DNA here is from genome assembly GCA_019095985.1 of Streblospio benedicti. Classification (NCBI taxonomy): domain Eukaryota; kingdom Metazoa; phylum Annelida; class Polychaeta; order Spionida; family Spionidae; genus Streblospio; species Streblospio benedicti. The sequence continues at coordinate 26,690,849 of CM032668.1, read as the reverse complement.
GAACCTTTTATCTTCAATAGTTTTCCCATTACAACCCATTTTGTGAAGACCAACCCGGAGTGAAAAACAATGACTCATTCTTTGCAGGCTTAAAAGGTTATAAAAGCTAAAAATTCAATTTTTACATTTTCAATGTTTTGTATGCTATCAATGATAAAGAACATCTTTTTAAAATGAACCTTTTATCATCAATAGTTTTTCTTATGTGTGTTGTATGTAAAACCGCATCCTGTGTAAAGATGCATCTTTACACGTGTAAAACTGAATCCTTATTTGGGGATGCACTTTTACACGTGTTAAAGTGCATACCAAAATTTAGGATGCACTTTTACACGTGTAAAAACGCATCCCAAACAGAGGATGCGATTTTACATGTGTAAAGGTGCATCTTTTCATGATAATCCGCATCTACCCGTGCAATATTTAATCCCTTGACTATTATATTTGAAAAAGATCATATTATCACAAAATAAATAATAATATCACAACAAAAAAAATGCGAGATAATGCTCCACTGCATGGGCAATAATACCTGTTTTACATGGGTAAGTACCAGTGTAAAAGTGCATCTGTGTAAAGATTCATCTTTACACAAGATGCGGTTTTACATACAACATATGTGATACATTTTATAGACAGCAACTACTATCAATGTATATTGATTGGCCATGTCTAAAGCACATTTTCTCAAAACCAAGTTTGCATAGTGGATGAATTTTTCTTTTTATATTTCTCTTTAACTGTGAAATCAAATTTTCACAAACGTGTATATATTTGAAGATATATGCATTCTGAAGAAAAACTTACTGAGGATTTTCATTTTTTTATTTCGTTGATGAATTATGAACGTTTTTGTATTCATTTGCAAGAAAATTCGGAAAATAACTGGTTTTAAAACTGAAAATGCATGTAAAATGATAAAGAGGTAAAATATAAAATATTTGAGGCAAGGTTTTCTAGATAAATATACAAATTTTGTAACTGAATAGTGATTTTGGTCATTTCGATGTTTTACTATCAGTTATATGCTTCACAGGCAAAGTTATGATTTTTTCACTAATAGCTTTATAAAAAATGTTCATCAATCTATACAATTCAAAACATGTTGTGTCATTAGATTAGATAATTATCTACAAAATAAGTAAAGGTGTAATTTGTAAGAATTGAAGCAATAATGAGTGAGAAAATCGAAGTTTAATAAAATCATAAGAAAAGAGTTCATAGTCCCCTTAAATTATTGTGTGGGCCTTTATATGGGCATAGGGGCCAGGATGCATGTGCAGTCAAATTTTATTATCCATAATTGAAAATAATGTGGTCATAATAATATTTGATACGATTAAAATTATCTTGGTTCACAGAACTTGTAATAGCCCTTCTGTTTGGGGCGACTAAGCAGAACCAATAAACTTTCTGGGGAACACAGGAGGGCTGCTGGACAGAGTAAATCTATATGGACCAGTGTTTCTGAGATGCTATGTTTTATTCACCATAGTTTAATTAAAAGAGTGTTGTTGACAGGAGATTGAAGAACATGCCTCAGATATAGGTGATATTCTGTGGATTGATAACCAATGTAATAGTGCCAATTTCACGCTGAAGGATAACATTTTAGTGAGCACTTCAGTTTGCAGACGTTTATATGGTATTTAAGTTGCTTTTTACATTGAGATGTGATATTTGCTTTGCCAATAAAAATATTCATACATACCATAACCAGCTCTCAGAATACCATTTCTCCAGCTAATCCAAATATAAGCATATGCGCCACTACATTGTACCCATGGAATAGCTTTATTAAAAGTATTCATCCAATTGCATTTATATAAATACCCCTGTATCTCGTGAAATTTTGCAAATTTTTTTCCAGGGTCAATCTCAACTTTGTAGATGGTTCCACGGTCCTGAAAGTACAACATTCTTTGAATGGTTTCAGCCATCTACTCCAACACCTTTCATCATAATACATAAAATGCAATTAGGCATGAATATAATCGTGCAAAACTTTGCTGATATGGATGTAAACATAAAACGTAGTGATGTAGAGCCCACACTGCACTTGATCAGAAGACTACACATTTACACTAGGCCATTAGCATCTTTGGCCTTCTGTTATTTTTTTCAACTTTCTGGGGAGCATACAGCACATTTCAACTGTAGTGCAAACATGCTAGCTACTGATATTAGCATTCACCCACCTGGCCTATACCTATTTGACTTATAGGTGTGTAAGAGCATTTTGCGATCCGTAACGGGTGAGTTTACTGAAGACCCATCATCCAACAAGACCCTCAGACAAGACTGGGTATTGTATTGAACTCAAGATCATCTGGTCAGAAGTCCAACTTGTCTTACATTGAAGGAGAGCTCAAACATTAACTGTAATATTCCCCATCTGAACCAACCTCCATGTGCAACCAAAATTGAGACCTCTATATGCAACTAAACACTGATCAGCTTGCATCACCCACACTGCTCGGCCACATGGATATAGTATGATAAAAGATAGTTCATTATGTGTCACCAGATTGGGCCATAACATTCAAAATTTGTGTAAAAAAAGAATAAGCGATTGCATTGAAAATACAGGATTTCGATTAATCTTAAAGGTTATGCTCAGTGGGGTAACAAGTATGCTTGTATAGAAGCAATATGTTATGTTTTGTGCATTGTGAAAGTGATTTTCATTTAAACAGCCTATTAAAATATCTAGAGGCAATTGAATACCCTCCATAAAAAGTTGGTTCTAAGCCCATCAAAACACATGTAGGCAAGAAATGTAAACCAAATGATTTTCGTCAGATGTAACTTTCACGCTGCACGTAAGAGTCCGCCTATCTCCTCAATGTAAAATGGGACGTCTGCCGTTGGAAACGTACAGAATGTCATTCAATTATGCAACATCACGTGACCTCGTGTTTTAGCTAACAAGACATAATGGAATTTTTATAAGCGCAATAATAATTAAACATGAAAAATGTAAGTCTTATTTTCCGTATACTTCCAATGGAAAAGACATCTTTTAATCATACTAAATTTTACAGAACACTCATATTTTTGACTGAGCATTACTTTTAAAACAAGGCCTTTGTTAAAACATGTGACATACATCACCACACCTATACAACGGCATCTAGCACACTGTATAACAAGGCACACACACATTTGAATCAACGAGCAAAGTGGATGTTTTGGCTGTAGTCAGACGTAATGTGGACATTATGTACTAGTTGTTAGCGCCATCTAGGGCTAACAAATATAAACTAGTCTTTGCTCGATGTCAACCATCGGCAGGCATTTTGGATATATATTTTCATATGAAAAACTCTTAACTCAAGTTTAAATGGACGGTACAGCAGTATGTCCTCGCAACAGGATACAAGCACAAATAAAGTAGAACGATATAGGCTATACATTTCAAGCGAGGTAGACACATTGTGGGAACAATTTCGGCTATTAAATACAAGGCAAGCCACTTTGGAAGAACACGTGCGCCAGCCAACATTACAATCAGCAACCGTACTACAGTCGCAACCGACCACACCAGTCCAAGTGATTCAAGTTGTCAGACTCGTATTTTCGTCAGCCAACTGCCACTACCAATGTAAATGTATCGGAGACCAGTCAGCCAGGTGCCACGGGTCACGAGTTAGGTGGGGCCAGTTACCTCTCTGGGGTTCCTGCTTCCGCTGTTGTCGGTGTTGATATTGAAGAGGAGTTTGGTGCCATTCAGGACTATTGCAGGCACATTAAGCTCCATCCGCATTTTAAGATTAATTTTAATCGGCAAGGTCTTAAGGGACCACTCCAACAACATTGTAATGCGCTAGAGAAGTCGGCCAAATATATTGAAACAAGTTTAAAACTGTTGCTGTTATTAGAGTCCAGTGATGTTGTACAGGACTTCATAAAAATTCACATTGCTCATATTCAGTATCTGGCTTATGAATCCTCTATTTTAGTTGCACGTATGGCTTTGGATGGTGAATATTTGGCATCCCCATGATTTGACCCCTGTAAAGATCGAAATGTAGGTGACTCACAAGCTTTTTTTATCATTCATTACAACCAACAGTAATGCTAAGTTTTGCAAATTCTGTCAAAGGCATATTTCGTATTGTGTGTGTCATCCACTATGAGTTAGCATATGATGTAAATGAAAGAATATGACTTCAAAGATATCATTCGGAAAATATTTCATAGTTTCTGGATTCAACATATTAGAACACTAATATCTTGTTAGGGACACACAAACTGTATATTTACGTTTGGTACGTTTCAGGGGTACATGCTCCCTCCAACAGGCGTCTTGCGCAGTGATCTTGTGCACATAGTAGATGGCGCTGTGTCACGTGAAATGGAATTTCCCACATGACTGAGAAGTCTTGAAAGTGATACCAAGCTGAGCAGAAGATGCAAGCTAGGTATAGAACAACTCATTTTACTCATGAAGTTCTGCCTAGAGAACACTTACTTTGTCTCTGATGGTGCGTTTTACCAACAGATACAAGGTGCACTATTGGAGTCTCCTGTATCCCTTGTGGAAGCAGACCTAACCATGGGAGAGTTCGAAGATCAGGCAGTTAAGAATGCTCCTGTGACTCCATCAGTGTGGTATCGAAACATAGATGATACTTTCACAGTGTTACCCGTGAACGTAATAGTCTCTTTTACACAGCACATAAACTCCATTAGCAACCACATCCTGTTTACCATTTAAGGTGAACATGACCAAAAACTAGTTTTTCTTGATACACATGTTGAATAGAAGGAAGATGGCAGACTGAAAGTAAAGTTTTACAGAAAACCAACGCATACAGATCAGTAATTGAAGTGGCAAAGCAACCGTCATCCAGAGCATAAAAGATCTGTGGTCAGCACCTTACTACAAAGAGCAGAGAACCAGGTCATAGAAGATGCAAGAACTAGAATGAAAGCATGTTAAAGAAGTACTGAGAGTCAACGGATACAAGCTGTAGTCCTTCAAAGTTCCCCAAAAGAAGGAGAAGCTAAGGAGTCAACTGAGTCTACTACAGAAGAGAAAAGAGTTCCAGTGAAGCTACTATACGTCTGTGGCATATCAGTGACACTACAGCCTTCAAGAAACACGGTGTTCCCAGTTATCACAACCCGTTTAAATGTAAATGTAGATGTAAATGTGGTGGTTTATAGTCCTGATCCCAGTCTGGCTCTCATGACTTAACAATTTAACACCCTACGTGCAACTCTAATGCGACCGAAGGACAAGTCAGACCCAAAGAAGAAATGTAGTGGGTAGTGTACAAGATAGCTTGTTCAAGTTACCACTAAGAATACGTGGGTGAGGCTGGCTTCACCTTAGGTACCAGACTAATGGAACACTTTGATAAAAACCGTCACACCTACGTGATACAAATCCACTCACAGAAGATAGGGCATGAGATCCAGGGCGATTCTACCACCAAGATCGCCGGCAGAGAACAACCTCCATCCCCCCCCCCCTCCCCATCCTGACCAAAATTCTCAGTCAAGTGGGAAATTTCATTCCACATTTAACACAGTACCATCTTCTACTATGCGCACAAGACAACTGCGCAAGAAGCCTGTCGAAGGAGGCATGTGCCCCTGATACGTAGCAAACGTAAACATACAGTTTCTGCTGTGTCCCTAACATGATGTTACAGTTAGTGTTCTAAGATGACTTCCAAGGTTTAGGAACACGTTATATTTCATCTAACATGTATTTCACTGCACATCCTGAGTCATAACATACAAAACATAATTTACACCACAAAATGGAAATAGTAATACTAAAAAATATCCAACTTCTTTAAAGACCACACAATCTCTTCTCATGATAAATAAGAATCTTGAGACTGTCTCACCAGCTCCTCATTCTCACCATTGTTCGGCCATTGTGAGTGGCTCCGACTTGCTTACCTCATCAAAGATGGGAGGTCGATTCAAATATTTTTCTCTTGATTATGTAAATTTCAGGTATTAATGCTGTGTTCCATTGCTGAGGTGAAGACGGTGTCCACCGTCGGGAACTCACGGTGATTACCACAGCGGTAGTGTTCTTTTCAAGAGACTATGTATGCATGCGCATATTATCTGCACTTCCTATTAATCATGGACATTATTGATAAATATTGCGTTTTACTTGAAATGGGCTTTGTTTACATTGTTTTGATGTAATAACATATCATGCTGTATATATATGTCTATTTAATCAAATAGTAGTACGTTTCATTGGTCGGTTTTTTCATACTGGTAGCCATCTTGTGACGTCACTATCTCACCGCCGCACTTGCGGTGCAGCTTTTGATTAACACCGTTTTTAGACGGTGAACACCGCCGGTGAAGAGCAAAAGAGCGGAAACTACCGCCGGTGTACAAGGTGACTACCGACTTCACCAAGTCAATGGAACGCAGCATAAGATTCATGCCATAATAGGTATGTGTTCACATTAGGCGTGTAACATTATATTGATTATATTGAACACATGTAAAATTCTTCAATGAGTTCAGTTCATGAATCAGGTTTTTAAATCATGTAGCTTGTAACTCCAATAACTAAGTCAAGAGTTACTGGCTACATGCTGACAATTTTCAGCCTTGTTTTCGGATCTCATTGACGAGTTTGAAATTGGATCTGAGACAGGTTTGCCAACCCTAGAGGAAGAAAAATCTGTATCATGAGATCAAAAATGTAGCGGCTAACACATCTTCATTCATTTTTGCAGTTTTTATGTTTTTTCCAAATAACACGTAAATCAATTAACAATGTACATAAACAAACTTTATATTGGATAGTTGTTTAAAAGTTGATATCACAGGATTCCCACCTACTTTTGTGCATATTTAGCCAAACTTACATTGAAAGCCTATGACGTCACACCACCATCACTTGGCAGCAGACTGACGAAGAACCAGGATAGTTTGAAAGCATTTCAAGATAGGCTTGGGAAAATGCACACAAAAGTAGGTAAAAATCCTTTGATATTATAAACATACTTTATGTTACTTTTGCAATAAATCTACATAAAATGTTCTTATATTGAACAGTCATTTGCACCAGGTTTTTACATTATATGTACAGTCTACAACTATCCTTTTGTGCTAGTTTTTATAAGCTCACATTGATAGCCTTTCGGACCTTCCTGGTCCTTCTTCAGTCTGCCAACTGCCTAATCGTCACGTGATCGTGGTGTGACGTCGTCGGCAGAGGCTGGTAGGATGTTGGTGTAGATGGCTGGCAGGTCGGCGGCCCCCACGTTCTTATTGACGTCGGGCTTGAGGTGCAAGGATCCAGCCAAGAAAGAAGACGTTTGTTTACCAAATTAACTGTGGTGGATCAGGCTCTGAAGGATGTAGTAGCTCCTATGTGGGTGAAACATCAAAGACCCTTAAGACCAGATTTGACCAGCATAGACGCCCCAGCAGCACCTCCTCACACGTCTCCTTTACACCTACATCAACCAGACAGAGAGCCATCACATATCCCTGGATAACATCAAGATAATAGATCGTGACCAGAACACTTTTGAAAGAAAGATCAGGGAGGCCATACACATCAGGCGCCTCAAGCCCGACCTCAATAAGAACGTGGGGGCCGCCGACCTGCCAGCCATCTACACCAACATCCTACCAGCCTCTGCCGACGACGTCACACCACGATCACGTGACGATTAGGCTGTTGGCAGACTGAAGAAGGACCAGGAAGGTCCGAAAGGCTATCAATGTGAGCTTATAAAAACTAGCACAAAAGGATAATTGTAGACTGTATATATAAAATGTTCTTAATGAAATCTTGTCATGTAGTCTAATGCCTTTTTTTGTCATGGTGTTTAATTTTCCAAACCTCCAGCATCAAACTGCCAAGTCCATGTTGTGGAATTCTAATTGGTCCAGGAATGAGAGACGGATTTCAAGGCTATTGAAAATTGCCAGAACATGTCTGTGATACCTCTTCATAATAGTGTGACGATCCGTCACATGTAAACAAAACGGGCGATATTATAAGATAAGGTTAAATACAGAACAACGCAATAATGTAACAAGCTTCAAAATAATTACCTGGGTTCAGTATCTGTGATATTCAAGCGTGATAGTTAAATCTAATGAAACTAGTGAGTCACCATGAAGTTTAAATAAAAGTGAGACTTTCCAACAAGCAAAAAATAACATCTGACGCCATGACAGTGCGTCGGAAGTGATAAATTATTGCGCAAGTGATGCGACCCAAGTTATATAACAGCTAATATCTTAATTAAAGCCAAGAAACACTGATTTACACTAAAAAGAGACAATATTGAATAAAATAGTCAATTATATGTCACATCTGGCGAACAGACACCTCCTAAAAGCCCTGTTTCAATCCGATGTCCTCGGAACTAGTGGAAGGATACAGCCAAAGTACCGCTCCAATTTCAGTATAAAAGGAGGAGAATCGAGCAGTCATGGCAGTGCGGCGGCGCAGAGCAGCGCTTGGTGCGAAAATCCAGCCCAGAAGACAAGGAACAAGCCCACAGGAGAAAGCCGAAGATAGAAGATAGCAGTTTCCAGCCAAGAAGAGGAGCCACAGCAAAGTGGAGCCCGGCTGCAGAAGAGGAGAAGTTCAAGCCCAGAAGAGTAGCAGTTTCCTGCCAAGAAGAGGAGCCACAGGAAAGTGGAGCCCGGCTGCAGAAGAAAAAGTTCAAGACAAGATTTCAGGTGTGAGGAGCAGCTAGAACTGACACAGAATCCCAGTTCTGAGGAGCAGCAAGAATTGGCGCAGGATCCCAATTCTTAGGAGCAGCTGGACCGAAGAAAGAAGCAAGAAGTCCTGCACAAGTGCCAGGTCTAAGTAAGACCCAACGACAAAGTTGCTAGCAGTGTGAAGAAGCCCTGCACAAGTGCCAGGTCTAAGTAAGACCCAACGACAAAGTTTGCTAGCAGTGTGAAGATTAGAAGCAAGTTGGCATCCCCCGAAAAGCATCAGGTTGAGAGCCGAGGTGTTGTCCAAGAAGTACTGCCACTGCGGGTGTAGACCTGAACGATCACTGCCAAAGACATTATTCTGTTTAAATATTACAAACAGGACTTTATATTGATTATATGATTTTGCTTGTATTAAGTGGGTTTGTGATTAATAAAATAAATATAAGCAGTTATTGATCTCTTTATTTATTTCCCTAGGTATACACACATTAAGTAAAAGGGGATATTCGCCACAATAGCATTTAGTATTTATGTATTTGTCGTATGTGCAAAGAACATTAATAGTATATAATTCTGGCAATTTATAATAATCATAAAAACACAATAACATAGTAACATAGATGGTGGGGAGGAAAGAAGTGGATTACTTATCAAGTTCCTCACGGTGTGTATGTTTTAATCGTAATTTTATTGAACTCTATCATTTGAAATCACATTACACTTGCGCAAAATCAAGCTGAAACGATATTTTTGAGCAAGCTGATGAATTCAACATTGATCTGGATTCAATTTGGGAAAAAAAACTCATTGGTTTAGTCCAACGTGCAATCTGGTTTGGTTAGGGTGAATTCTATTTCACCTCTCCTGAGAAATGAAAAATGCCTTTTTCTCCCAAACTGGAAACCATTCAGGATAAAGATGAGTGCCTAACCTCCTGGCCAGGGACATGAGAGTAGCTTAATCACTATGGTTAGCGTGTGTGACTTCCATAAGGGTTTTGCCTCCTTCATGAGTTGGTGGCCAATTAGTTCATCAAATAGTTACAATGTACATTTCTAACCATTGAAATGCAAATTCTGCCGCAGCATCCCCATTTACAAATCGGTGGTGACACCAAGTGTGAGGTTCTGAAGTGTCGCCATATTCACGTGTAAGATTGCAAAAAAAAAACTTCAATAATTTAAACAGTTTCAACGGGTTTTTTCATCGAAAGCTTCCTTGAGAGCCCTATGGTTCTGCTTGCATTGGCTTCCTTCTGTTTGTTGGGTGCAGCAACAGACCTACGGTCTACGAACCTTCGGCTTGAGGGTTGCTGTCACACTGTTACATAACATTATTGATTGATTTGAACCAATCCAGCCCCAATACAGAATGCCTACTGGTACCTCCGGGATAAGTGCAGTGTGGCTAGCATAAGTTATGAATCAGATACTGACAAGAGGCTTTCAATAAGTTTTGATACACATACAGAAAATTTCCTGTTCAACTTAAATCTGTTCTAAATATGCATTATTTGTTCAACATACTTTGCCAGCCATAATATCAACGCATCCATCATAAATGTGAAAGGCAATTCAATCCGACAACATCAAATATGTAAGGCTCAAGACTTATCAAAAGCTTCTTGTATATAACATGGTAATAACTAAACAAAGAAATTCTTTAAAAGTTTGATCCTTTAGATCATACCTACCCGTTGTGTTAGTTCTTAATACAACATAGGTCTTCTCATATACAAAAATGGCAGTATTCAGATAATCCATTGAATTTGCACTTGAAGTTCTGTCATAGTAGGTCCGTAGTCCACTGTCTGTAGAAAAAAATAAAAAAATAGAGCAATTGGCAAACAAAAATTAGGAAGTCAGATCACTTTGTTCTGGCAGAGTTGACTGAGTCACTGAGGCCTAAGAGGGCAGGACAACAGATAAGTACATAATATGCCTGATGAAATACTTTGGTGCATTAGGTTATTATTTTACCAAATTAATATATTTGGAAATATAACTGCACATAAGTCACACTTTTGTATTTTTGTTGCATGCCCAGGTTTTATTGCATCTGTAAACAAAGTTCCTGACTGTGTGTCAACCCACCGTAGCAGTGACACTCACCTGGGGTGCATGCGGCCTCCGGGCCGGGCACACCCCCAGCTGCGCTGCAGACGTTCCTCGACTAGACTACTCCTCGTTGTGTTTCCTAAGACTACACGTGCACCACGTACCTGGACCACCTGTCGATCCCTGGGTCGTGGGGTGTATTGCCCGGGTTTCACGAGAGGCCTCCACACGGGGAGGACTTCGCACCGGTGCTGACACGCTGAGCTCTGGGCGTCCCCGTCGCTTCAACCACGGTAGACCAAGTCCACGACGGCGAGGGAGGTGGGCCACCGGCCGGACCTCGGTAAGACAAGTAGAAAGAGGGCCTATTCCCTTCGGGAATAGGTTGCCAACCCTACGTGCTGCTGTACCAGCGTCTAAGAGAGAACTGCCGCTAATCGGCTCAACCCAGTACAAGAGAGTACTGGTTCCTAATCCTAATAGTGGCCATAGTAAAGACAACAACAAAGCCCTATCAAGGTGTGTGTAACTGGGATATTAACCTAGTCCAGTGCAACTTATACTACAGGGGTTGTTTATACTCTGCGGTCATGTTACAATGAACCCGCGCACTGGAGACCCTAACAACATTTGTTACACACTCCCCCAGATTCCATGTGGATGGAACACTCCGCTTTTTAGAGAGTGAGACACTCGCATGGAAACTCCCCCAACCCATATCCGAGTATCCTAAGCACAGGTGGCATCCGGTCGTCAGCGGGTTCCTACTTCACGGAGTGCGCGACCCAGGCCCCGGACATCAGCGACAGGCCGGCGCGACTGCTATGCAGGTAAGTCTGCCAGCAGACGCTCCACCAACGACACCACGCCTGCACTTCGGGACATTCCTTCTTCACTTCTTCTCCGTCCATTACCTCGCCACACTGTTCCTTCAGGACTGACAGTCGGCCTGGAAGGGTGCTGTGCCCTCGCCAATCTGATTCATTAAATTGGCCTGAAACATACAAACAAAACTCTCGCAACTCATCCACCCACCCAGCCTTGTTCCGTCCAGTCCAACTATATTCACCCTACCACGAGTGCGCCGACTGCGCGACAAGCTGCAGTTCTTGGAGCGACAAACTGCATTCGCTCACGTACGCGAACACTGGCGTCGCCTCTTCTTCTTCTCATCTCGCACAGCCGTCAAATGGGTTCTGTTGGGCAGCTCATGGAGTCGTCTGGTAAGATACACATTGTTCAATGCCACACGGGGACTGGGCCCACTCTCTCCATCTTCATCCTCAGAGTCGACATCCCGCGCCGCAAATTCCCAACGCAACTCCGGCAGCAAGCATTTGCTGACAGCCGTCGCATTTAGAACGGTGACTACCTTGGGTGTACCCTCGTCAGAATCGTCAGAGTCCTCGTCCCTGCATCTGTCTAGCTTGTTCTTGAAGAACACACAATCCGGGCAGTCGCCCAACTTGCATGACTTCCGCTTCTTGAAGCACTCCTGCGCTTCCGGGTCAGCCTCTCGCTTGCGCAACAAGCTATCCGCTACCTCTTGCAGTTTCCCCGGAACGTGGTGAATCTGCCATGGCTTGTACCAGCTCATTTCCACAATCCATCGCATATACATGTTATCGGATTGGTGAAATTTTTGTACCCACGTCAGAGCCGCGTGATCCGTCCAAATGACGACTAGCGTCCCCTGTGTGATGTCTCGAAAGTAACGCATGAAGAAAACCACCGCATGGAATTCCCTCTTTGTCGCGCAATACGCCTGTCGGCTTTTGCACAACGTCTTAGAAGCAAATCCCAGCGGTACGAATTTTCCCCCTTGTTCCTGTTCCAGTGTTCCTCCAATGCCATATAAACTGGCGTCCACCTTCAAGTGGAACTCCTTATCCGGGACGGGGTAATAAAGCAGAGGCAACTGCTCTATATACCATTTAATCTTCTCGAAAGCATATTGCTGGTGCTCCGTCCAATGAAATATCACACCCTTCTTGGTAAGCTCGGTCAGTGGTTTCGCCAATTCACTATAATTCGGCACAAAACGCCGATAGTATCCTGTGAAACCTAGGTACGTTCGGATCTCAGTCAGCAACTTCGGTACATCCCAGTTGTGCAAGGCTTGCCCCTTGCTTCTGCTGGGTCGAATCCCATCCTTATCCACTTCGTGTCCTAGATATTCCACACTGGTAGCAAAAAGGCGGCACTTCTTCAGTTTCAGCTTCAGATTAGCCCTGCGCAACCGCTCATATACCGCACGGAGGTTCAGTCTGGCGACTTAGAAATCCCGCCCGAAAGCGAGAATGTCATCCAGGTACACCAGACATTGACTCCATATGATATCTGCGAGCACGATCTCCATGAGACGGCAAAACGTCGCGGGCGCGTTGCACAAGCCGAAAGTCATCCTTGTCCATTCGAACAAACCACGGTGTGTGACAAACACTGTCTTTTCCGCATCTTCCGGATCCATTGCGACCTGCCAGTAACTGCTCGCGAGGTCGAGCGTACTAAAGAATTTGGAGCCTTCCAAAGCATCCAAACACTCGTCAATCCGTGGCAGCGGATATGCATCTTTCTTCGTCACTTCATTCAGCTGTCTGAAATCGATGCAGAAGCGCAGTTCGCCCGATTTCTTTCGTACTAACACAACTGGCGCTCCCTACGGGGACTTTGAAGGACGAATCACTCCGCTCGCCAACATCTTCTCCAACTCCGCATCGACATATTCTCGCTCCTTCATAGAGCAGCGATAATAGTTCTGCTTCACTGGCTTCGCATCCCCAGTGTCTATCTTATGAGAAATCAAATCCGTGTACCCCGGACTTCCGTCCGGAGCCACGAAGATGTCCTCATACTCCATCACCAGAGCCTCCAACTTGGACTCCTCGTCTGCCGTCAGCGTTCCTGCAGCCGGGAACATACAGCGCAAGAATTCCGGCACACACGCCTTCCTTCTTGTCTGGGTGGGCTCAGTTGACAACTCAGCCGTTATCTCCTCTTCCGCGAAGTAAACCTTGCAGTCGCCCTGGCGCCTGGGCAACTTATCTGCCTCCTCTTCCGGAATCAGTTGTCGACTGGTCCACTCCATTCCGTGCCTAGTTCCTATGGCATTGGTGTTCGCGACTTGCGTTGGAATCTGCCATACCCGCAGCACAGGAGGTCTTTCACCTCCATCAGAAGTCCTGTCATCGTCGTCCTGTAGGCGACGCTCCTCGGCTGTCGGAAGTCCCGTGATCTTGGCCACTATCATCCCCTCCGGGATTTCTCGAAATTCCGTACTTTGATTCTCCAGGGTGAGGGGCAGAGATCCATCATCCCTGATCACCTCTAGTGATGGTACCACGAATAGCTCACCGCCAAGGTTGACGGTGCCTTCCACTAGTACCTCCTGCCCCACCCTGCTACAGTCCCCCGATGTGACACATGACGCTGTACCCCTCGGGCGTACACGCACCGCCTTCGTGAGTCGCACCAGGTCCTTGCCGAGCACTGCTAATACTTGTCGAACAAAATACTGCGAGCTTCTCCTATGCGTACCGTCTTGGTCGCAATCGATGTTAACACCATACGTAGTCAGCCAATCCATGCCCAGCAACAGGTCCAGACCCACCAATCGACCCACGAAGGATCCTTTGATCGTAGCATCCGTCTCCGAGCCGGAACTTGGCGTCTATCGCCCCCCTCACATTCAGCGATTCCCCCCCGGCTCCGGGAGAGCTCCACTTGGGCGGGCTGCAACTGGGGTAAAAAGTGTCCTGTAACTCCTCATATACCTTGTCGGCCAACAGACTGAAAGTCGCCCCCGTATCAATGCAGGCCACCAGCGGTTTCCGCCCATTTCTATGGTGACTCTGCATACGAGTGCAGCTCCAGTCAGGCCCAGCATCCTATGTATTCATGCGAATTCGGCTTCCGCCTCCTGGCACTGGTATACCATCCCTTCATATCCCTCAGTTTCCCGGCATGGAGCTCCTCCTTTCTGTCCGAGGCACCTCCCCGTGACTGCCTTCCACTGGGGGTAGAGGAAAAGATGTGCGACATCCCTGTGTGGGTTCCCCACGGTCCCATTCGGTTCCTCCACGGATGGAATTTTGGGGATCGAGAGTGTCGGTGTACGGATCCCCTATATCAACCCATCGGACGGGTAACTTAGACGCGTCGGTGGGTCGGAGTCCTCACCTCCAGGCAGTGGTAGCTTACAGCTCCGCCCCCGGCCAGTTTTTACACCTTTGCTCGGCCTCAGCCTCTCGTCCCACGCTGCACTCGGCTCACTTCTGCGATTACTTCTTCGCTCACTCCGCTCCTTCGTTGGCAACAGTCGCACGCGAGATATACTTCCCTCATCGCGCGCCAGCGCTCCGATGGGATCGTCTCTCGTGCCCGACTCTCGTGCGATATTCTCCATTCCTTCTGAATGCGACATCCCCTTGCACGAGCGGGAATCCGCCGCCAGGTAAGTGGGACTTACCGCCTCCTTTTCATTGCGGTCTCCCCCAGCTGACGAACCCCCAAAATGATAGGTCCCGGGGGTAGATCTCAGCCCTCTCGGATCCGAGTCATCCCCGCGCCCCTTACCACGGGACCTCACCTCAGATCTGCCCGACTTCACTTGACCATTAGCCGGTTCTGCTGAGACTCGAAGGTCCGGACCCAAAGCAGGTTGGTCACTGCACTTCCGGCCCATCTTGTCCTGTGGTGCCTCGTCACCTCCTGGTGAGCCCTTCGACGAAAGCTGCAATGCCTCACCATCCACTGCGAGATCCTTATCTCGCATGCCGCTCGATACCAGACCAGCAGGGGGAATTCGCGGCCCAATTTCCCTGCTCAGTAGTTTCCCGTCGGCGGTTCGGCCGAAGCGGGTTGGTCAGTCCCGCCCCCACCTTGACCCATCCTGGTCACGGCACCAAACTGTAAACAAAGTTCCTGGCTGTGTGTCAACCCACCGTAGCAGTGACACTCAGCTGGGGTGCATGCGGCCTCCAGGCCGGGCACACCCCCAGCTGCGCTGCAGACGTTCCTCGACTAGACGACTCCTCATTGTGTTTCCTAAGACTACACGTGCACCACGTACCTGGACCACCAGTCGGTCCCTGGGTCGTGGGGTGTATTGCCCGGGTTTCACGAGAGGCCTCTACGCGGGGAGGACTTCGCACCGGTGCTGACACGCTGAGCTAAGGGCGGCCCCGTTGCTTCAACCACGGTAGACCAAGTCCACGACGGTGAGGGAGGGAAGGCCACCGGCCAAGCCTCGGTAAGACAGTTTGTCCCTTCGGGAATAGGTTGCCAGCCCTATGCTGCTGTACGAGCGTTAAGAGAACTGCCGCTAATCGGCTCAACCCAGTACAAGAGAGTACTGGTTCCTAATCCTAACAGTGGCCATAGTAAAGACAACAACAAAGCCCTATCAAGGCGTGTGTAACTGGGATATTAACCTAGTCCAGTGCAACTTATACTACAGGGGTTGTTTATACTCTGCGGTCATGTTACAATGAACCCGCGCACTGGAGGCCCTAACAACATTTGTTACAACATTAACATTTTTGCGAAAAACCATTAAGCTGCATTATTTTAAGAAATATTAAACAAATGCGTTTTCAAAAGCCTCACCAAAGTATTGAAATCAGTGCCATTAATAAGAGCTGATGGCAAACCATTTTGTAAACGTGAGCAACATTAACAAAATTTCTATCGCCATAGGTTTTAGCCCTAGGTGTGATTAAAAGAAGACCTTCATTTGACCTTAAAGAGTATCGGTCATTTGATTTCACAGAATTCAAATCACATATATATTCTGGTGCCAAGTTAAACAAACAATAATACTTTATAATTGATCCTCTGTAATACTGGCAACGAAAGGCCCATGCATTGACTATGTTATGAGTAAATTATATTTAGAGATGGAAGCTTCCTTCTAATTTATACTAAACCTCTACTATAGTGAATGCATGGGCCTATACAGGTAACCAATGTTTACATATTCTATAGTCTGTGCTTGTCAATGGATCAATGGAAGCAAGGTTAGTCATGCTTGATCCACCCTTCTATATTATGTATAATGTTTGATCCGCATGCTAAAGCTCATATTGGCATAAGTCTACCGTACCTTTTACTCTGCTGCATTTCGTCATTATCAACAAATACAGGGTACTAGGTCAACTAAACAATAAAATGATCTTACCCAAGACGGTTTTGACATTTTCTCTAGCTATGTATGCATGGTGTATATACAATTCTTAGAATGTAACAATGTGCGTACATTAAAATAGAATCAGTTGGACTTGAAATAAGGATATGACTGTGAAGAAGTAACCATTTTCTTTATAACATGGAGATTAAATATGAACTAGAGTCTGCCATTCGAGGTCAACAATGGACGAAAGTATGCGATGTATTAGATCATGGTGGAGAATTGATTCAGCAACTTTTGACTGAGGATTGTGATCCTGTACGTCATGCTGTTGTTTGTGATGCCCCAGCAGACATCATCACCCGACTGATTTCTCCTCAAAACATCAACATGCAGGATCAACTTGGTTTCACAGTGCTCTTTTGGGTGGTGAATAAGAAAAGATGGGATCTGGTGCCAGTTCTGCTGCAGTATGGTGCAGATGTCAACCTGTGCTATCTTTGGAATCCAACCCCATTACATTTGGCTGCACTGTATGGTGCCCCAGCAGACATCATCACCCAGCTGATTTCTCCGCGCAACATCAACAAGCAAAATAGACAGGGTAACACAGTGCTCCATGACGCAGTGAGGAAGGAAAGATGGGATCTGGTGCCGGTTCTACTGCAGTACGGGGCTGACCCCTCCATGTTAGACTCTCCCCGACCAGACCAGCCTTTGGTCCATTTGGTGCCTTCTCTCAGAGCTGTGTGCATCAGTACCATCAGGAGCCACATGCCCGTCAAGTCTGATGCTGCTTACGAGGGACTCGGACTTCCTGCGAAATTTGTGGATGAAGTGAAGCTGAGGCCTCAGGCAGAGGATATTGTGTGCCTGGCCTCGGGTATACAACATGGACTACCTTAAGCACTACTCCATTTCCATTTATGAGTCTGTGATTTGCTGAGATGTGTTTAAGAGACGAAATACATGCAAATATAAAAAGATGAACAGTTGAGTCAAATGTATCTCTGTTAATTTTTGTACTTTGATAAAGTGTTGATGTTTCCTCTTATGATGAAGTGTTTCCTCTTTATAATGAGGTGAAGCTCAGATCTGAACTTAAGTTATGTATTGGAAATAAAACTTACGAATAAAACGTTTGCAGTATATCAACTTCTGAAACTGTACTCTACTTTTAAAATTCACAAACAGACTTTGGAAAAAAATATATACAGTTATTCACACAACTTTTGAAACAGTTTAGACCAAGTAATTTTCCATAAACATCATTAAAAGCAACCGCTACCTTTCGGAAAGCAGATTTGGTAACATTTGCACATGGGAAACTGGCATCGACATGTGCAATTTCTGTGTCAGTGCGCATGCGTAGTAGTTCAAATGAGATGTCCTGAGCACGTTGCTTGGGTAACTGAATTTGTCCTTAGTAATGTGACGTCACTATTCAGGGCCGTCGCACCCGCTCCGACACTCCGACATTTGTCGGACCACTATTTTTCAAGAATTTATTACGTAATAACGTAATTACGTAATATTCACTCCATAGACTAACGTTCTGCAATATATTTAGCGTAGTTGCGTAACTTCCAGAGACTTATATATAGTTTGACTAAGTGGTCAGTGACCTTAAATGACCCTAAATGACCAGTCTTTGTCTGTTGTGTTTTTATTATGGTCACGTGACAATGCTTCCTTTGTAAACAGGGCACATGAGGGTTTATTTTGATTATATGCACGGAATGTTGGACACGTGCTAGTTACGTTTCACTTCTACAACAAAAACTAAATCATAGTTATTAACTGTTAAAGTTCAAATATGTTCGTGTTTAGGCTCAACATTTTCTAACATAATGCATTGATGAATTTGAAGGCAAGATGGACTTTAATTTGATACACAGGTAGTTCAGCTAAAATGAAGGCAATTTAAAAAAAAAATCATGGCCTCCATTATCGCCCAAATAGAAAATAATTTAAAAAAAACTGCATCTATTGTATTGTAAATTTATTTTTTTTTTCCTGGGGTGCATGCCTCGACCCCCCCTTTCCTAACGGCGACTACATATCACTGTTTTCTAAATGAATAAAAAAATGCATTTTTCAGCTTGATAGTCCATTAATATATAAAAAAAAAAAACAAAAGGCAGCAGGTTATTCATCTATCAAGGGTTGTATTAATGCACCACCGATGCTCCTGTCATCCATAAAATCAAGTTACTATGGCCTCAAGAAATAATATAACAAAACTGTTGATTGCTCACACTGAAATAAAACGTTCTTACGTGGTGGTGGGCTCGTTTTAATATTTTTCTCCTCTCCATATGGCCAACAGCCCCCCCCCCTGTATAATTCGAGGGCGTATTTAGAGGGGGCACAGGCGGCACGTGCCCCCCCCCCTTTCAACGTTTTTGGCAGTTGCATTAGAAGTATAGGATGTTACTTTAACACTAAAATCTAATTATCCATGTTGCCAAGTTCATTATAAATAGTGTTAAGAAATTATTCAAAACCCGTCTTAATTACATTTACCTAGTTCATAAAGATACATTTTTAATTTAATTTACAGTTAGAATGCATTTTAAATACTTGACTTTGTAAGTAATTAAAAAAGAAAATGATGCTATATCACCAGAAAAGTTTCTTCCAAAGGATATTATATATTTTTGATTGAGTCACAATGCACTCAACACCACTGTGCATATTTGGAGAGTCAGTATTGCAAATTATAAAAAAAAATCTGAGGACCACATTGTATTGAGGAGTCGGTCAATATAATTATCTCGCCACCGTTTGATTTCTACAGCATCTACATATACCTGGATAAAACCTCTGAAAGTTCAGGCCCGTAGCAAGCGGTGGGGTCTGTGGGGTACGTGCCCCCTCACTTTTTTGCCAGATTTTGGTGTGAAATAGAGAAAATATTAAAAAGTGGCTTGAAAATGCACCAGAATTGCTCTCAGAGTATCCAATTTTCAAAACTTTCCCAGGGGGACCCCCCCTGAACCCCGCTAGAATGTGCTGGGATTGACACAAACTTTCACACCATAATTTTTAGTGCACAAATAAAAAATCTCCGGGAGAACATGCCCATTAGGTTTGGGTTCACCCCGTTTCAGCTCACATCAATACATTTCTGGCCCTCTCAGTTTTCTAACCATTGTTACAGGCCTGAAGTTTGCAACATTTAGCTTTTCTCAACATTTTCACAATGCTCAAGCTGGCATTATACACATCTCCTCTGAGTGGGAATGCTAAGTAAGTGCTCTTAGACAGTTGCATCCCTACTCCAGAGCTTCAAACAGCCAATTTCAGAGTATTTGCGCGTTTATCCATATTTATTATGGCTTTCAACAACGGATCTAGCGTGGGTGGTTGGATGGGGCTCTGAAGGGCCAGACCCGCTCTCAATTTGATTTAAACAGGAAAAACTTACATGCTTCAAATTCCAGACAGTTTTATGTAATAAAAATTGGTGCAGAAAATGGCTCTGATTACACATGTGAGCACACATTTTAAAATTTTCTTTGAGGAGGATGCCCCCGAACACCCATAGCATAGCACAACATGTATTACAATCATTTGCTCTTCTTACCCTTTCCCTTCACCAACAACATGGATCGGCCCCATAGATGGACTTTTGCAAAATTGTTGACAGATTTTATAGTCTACATCCTCGTAATATGGAACTGGAGACTGTGATTTACAAAAGAAATGTGCCATCTCAAATGATTGCCATCTCAAATGGAGCAGAATCCATGTTTGTAAGCATGCATTATTCATGCACACATACATACCATATGATTATACTGAAAATATATTGAGTAAAGTTCTAGTTCTCTGCGCTTTGTATGGGTTAAATGCGTTATATTGAATGTAGTATGATTGAAGGGATTATGAAGACCTCAACATGTTAAGTATCAGGAAATCCAACCATTTTGCACTTCAT
This sequence comes from Streblospio benedicti, assembly GCA_019095985.1. Classification (NCBI taxonomy): domain Eukaryota; kingdom Metazoa; phylum Annelida; class Polychaeta; order Spionida; family Spionidae; genus Streblospio; species Streblospio benedicti. Next base: position 26,670,040 of record CM032668.1, on the reverse strand, counting down.
TTAAAAAGAAAAACCAAACTGCATAGGAGGCCGTACTCCCCTCTGATAACCTCCCCCGCTCGATCGTTATATGCTTGCTCACAAATGTGTGAACCCCCCACCACCACCACCACCATTACAAAAGCTCCTTCCCCCCGTTGAGTTTCTTATAAGTTTCTTTATTTTACAAAACCAACATACGATATTCCATTGGCTTTTCGGTATGTGATGACCTTAACAAAATGGGGGGAAATCAGTATAAAATTGAATTATTTATACCAGCAAAAATACTCTTCTGTTGCCTTAAAACATGCTTCAGATTGCACCAAATGGCATCCTTGCAAAAAAATTCTGGGGGAGCATGCCCCCGGACCCCCCTAGTGGATGTCATCACGTGTGGCCCCCCCCCCCTTTTCTTAAATTCTAGATACGCCCTTGTAATTCGTTATGCAAACTCCATAAAGACAGGAACAGTAAGAAAATGTCGAGAATACAGAAAAAGCTGAAATTACTTACTGAACCTATACTTCAATTTTGTGAATTTGTTTGTTTTGTTTTTTGAAATTGCATGGAGATCAGAAAATACGGAAATACAGAAATAACTGTTGGCCTAATGCTCGAACATTACTGCTACATTACTAAACATTACTAAAAAGTGTGGCCATCTTGAAAAATGGCCATCATCCTGACATTCAACTTGGATAGGTCTTGACTTTAAAAATTTACATTACATACATCATTTGCAAAGATGTGAACTAAGATTGAAAATCTTAATCACAACCATGAAAAATCTTAATTTTCAAGCAAAAATCTTGATAAAAAATATAAAAAATCTTAATAAAATCTTAATGTTTTTCTATTTATAATAAACAATAAGGGAAATACTAGTATATTTACTAGTATTGTAAACTACTCTGGGATGATATGAAAAAAAATGATAATTCGAAAAAAATCTAGATATCACGGAAATCAACTAAAAACATCACCAAAATCCAACAAGAATTCAAATCAAATCAAATCATTTATTAAATCAGATATAAAACATGTCCATATAGCAAATAAAACATATGTACATTATTTACATGCAGCTATGATAAATATCAC
>CM032668.1:26542211-26668857 GCA_019095985.1 Streblospio benedicti | reverse complement strand
GTAAAACTTGATAAACTTTTTATTTCCTTTTCCCCCAAATTTTTGTTTATCTTATAAAAATTTTTTTTAAAAATGAAAATTTAAATTTAAATTTTTAAATTATTAAATTTTAATTTAAAAAATTTTTAAAATTATTATTACATAAATTAAAAAAATTTTTTTTTTAAAAATTAATGCCTTTTTATTTTTTTAAAAAAAATTTTTTTTTTTTTTCCCAAAAAATTTTTTCCAAAATTTTCGGGTATATATTTAAAAAAAAAAAACATTTAAAAAAAAAAGTTTAAATTAATATAAATTTAAATTTTAAAAATTTTAAAAAAATATTAAAAAATTTTTTTTTAAACTTTTTTACCCAAAAGAAAAGAAAAGTCCAGTTTACATATATCAGATTTGTGAAAAATTTGGAAAAATTCTTTTTTTTTAAAGGGGAAAAAAACCCCTTGTTTAAAGAAGTAAATATCCCTGGTTTAAGTTTAAAATGTACATTAGGAAAATAAAAAAGCAGGAAAGCCAGTCATTCGTTTTTAGTATTCTATATCATATCTGGGTAGAGAATTGAACAATATTTTTATATATATATATATATATATATATATATATATATATATATATATATATATATAAGAGCAGTTAGTTATATATAGTTGTTGTTATATATATATATAGGTTATATATATATTTTACCTGATGTTGGTGCATCAATGGCGTGAAGAAACTAGTTTTCATGTTAATTGGCATAGCAAAGTCGTGGTTCTTTTCATAGCGTTCATCTGTTTTTTCAATTGTTCTCAAATAAGGAATTTTTCCAATACCATACGTATTAGCTACAAAATGTTAAAAAAAAAGACTTATTTCTTTGACAATAAAACCATAACAAATGACCTTTCATTTCTTTACATCAACTACTGATGTCATACATGACCCCATAGAATATGAATCCCAAATCGACACCAATGGCCATATTATGCTACAGAAAATGGAACCAGCTCACTGAAAACGGACCCCTATTTGTGCACCAAATCAAATCTACGGCATGTTCCATAAGGAAGGGTCCATATTCTATAGCGGAAAATGGACCTGTGAGTTCATTTTCTATTGACACCAGCGCTTCCTTGTAACTACTCTGGACCACAAACATTAAGCCATTTGAGGTCAGTAAATATTTATATGTAACGCCACAGTATTTATGAGTAGCTACTCTAAGAAATAAATGCCATTGTAATGCCTCTACTGATTCAAATGTTGCAATTTGTTTCAAGTTTTGCTGTGGCAAGTGACAGTGGTTTTTATTCTTTTTTTTTTATCTCAGCAGAGTACAAGCACAAGACTAATGTGCTGACAACAAGTTCAGAACTACACATTTTCAATCATAACTAAAAAATGGTAATGAATATCAAAATAAAAATTATAGGAATGAAATGCTATTTTTTTTTACCAGATCTACATTGCAATTTTGATTATTCTGATTGGTTTGCATAATAGCGAACACTTACATGAAAATGGCATTTTTCTAGTGTCTGTGAGAGACAGTCAGACATTTGAACAAGTCGAAATTGGGGATTAGGCACCATGATTGGAACAGCAATGTTTATATTTTTGATTTGCATACACATGGGTAGTCACATAATTGGTGATACATAAATGTGTATGAAAATAAAAAATATAAACAAACTTGGCTGTTCCAATCTCGTTACCTAATCCCCAATTTTGACTTGTTCAAAATGTCTGACTCTGTGTAGAAATTTAAAAAAAAAGTGTCCAACAATATAATTATTTATCTCCATAGAACAAGAATTTTGCTGCCAATAAAACTAATTGCAGAATTATTACAATATATCTGATTATCCATGTCTTAATGGTTAGGATATGTACTACAGCATGTTGAGTATAAAATTCATAACAGTATGTTTCACTTAATACTTCTAGCCAATCTGACAATTTCAAATAAAACATTCAAACATCCAATATTCAATTCAACATAGCTACAAATTAATCATTTACCATGATAGTGACCTCCTATGTATGATCCTGTAAAGTAGAATAAAAACTAATATTACTTATAAACCAATAAACATTTTTTCAATTTATCCGTGAACTTTCCCAATTCGCCATCAATATAATTATATATATAATCATAAAAATCATGTAACAGTAAGATTACACAGCCAAGTATTCATTCGTGAGAAGAGTGCATATGATCAGCAGTGGTGACGGAAGGATGTGAATAGCACATTTCTGTATATTTAACCACCCAAAAAAGACCCTTCAAAGCACCTCCCGCCCCCCCCAATCAACTAGTTGTTCTATTAAATGTGGACCTTTAAAAACACTTTAATTTAAACATACAGACCCCCCCCCCCCACCACCACCACCAATCAACTAGTTGTTTTATTAACTTTTAATCGTACTATGTACATTACTGATAATGTAGTTCTTGAATTATTAAAGATTTTCTATTTGATTCCGCTGGAATTCTTATCATGCACCATTAGCCCTTAGGGGCAAAACCCATAACGACGTATGGCAGCCATACGGCAACTTCGTGCCGATTGCTCCAATGCATTTTACATAGGGTTAAACCCACAGTGAAATTCTGACGTATTGCGCCGTATGGCAGCGGACCGCTGTCGTACGTCAGATTTCTGGATCGCCTAGGGGGGCAATTGACACGATCGAGCCTTAAGGCGTTTTATGGCGCCGTACGGCGTGGTATGCTGTCGTGTGGATCACTTTAGTGACTTTTCTATTGGGTAAAACACATACTGATGTATTCGTATCAAACAGAGCCTTATTGCGCAAATCACTATTTTCTCAAGAAATCAGGTTTACTAATTCTAGAGCCGCATGGCAGCTGCACGTCAAATATAATACTGTGGGTTTATAATAGCCGTATGGCAGATTTGCCGCACGGCGGTCATCTGTTGCTGTGGGTTTTCCACCTTAGTCTATGAGCCATTTTATTGGTTTGACAGAAAATAAAAACATCCACATAGAAAATAAATGTATATAAACCATTTTTCACGATTTTCGCATCCATTGTGGGAACTTGGAGCTCGTCAGAAAACTTGACAGTCACTTGTGCTTTAAAATATTAATCTTATATTAAAATTTAGCACTTACCATATACTTCCACTTCACAAAGGGTGAGTTGCCATCTGTCATGTAACATAGCGATAATAACATAGCGTCCAGGAGTTGGCTTCACACAAGGGATATGCACAATCTCTTGGACTCCACCAATTGTACCATTGAAAGCATTACACTCATCATATTCTCCATATATCGGTGGTACTTCTTGGGGATTATTGTTGGTAACGCCCACAATAACATTGCTTAAAGTATCTGCAGCAAAAATAGAATAATATTGTGTGAAGCCTAACGATGATATCAGTACGGACGACGTTCTGGAGAAATTGTGTACCGGTATATAGAATATTGGCAGTGCGCTACTTAAAGAAAGACGGAGATGGCTAAGACATGTTGAGCACAGCTGGATCAGCAAAGTAAAAAAAAACTTGAATAGGAAGGAAAGAAAGGGGAAGACCAAAACAGACTTAGGATGCAGTTGTGCAGAAAGATCGGGCATGTTTAGGCAGCTGATAGATCCAGGTGACCGATAGGCTTGAGTTGATTGATTGATTGATTGATTGATTGATTGAATATGACAAGATTTATTTTACCCCATTCTTAAATTACTACTACAAGCTTACAAATGGTAGTATGTATACTAAAGTGCTGCAATAGGTCGTGCCCAGGAATGGATGCCCAAACCCCAAAATGCACAGGTACGGTTTGGATACAGTTACAAACCCCCTTCTGTTGGCGCCCAGCATTACTTTTTGTTATTGTGGTGCTCAGTAGCCCGCTCTACTTGTGCAATGGTGACACTTTATTGTTGTATGTTGTCACATTTAGGCCAACTATGCACAATACGCTGGATTTTATTCTGAAAGGTAGGTTACATGGAAAATGCTACTATGTCCTTGTTAAGTTAAATCCTTTTGTCTGTAAAGCAGCCATGAATGCATTAAGTATAATTTACTGCAAAAATGAACCGGTAAAATAGCTATGGCACACTATTAAAAAACTAAATGAACTCTAATATAAGTTAATTATCAAAAGGGAAAATGGCCACACAGAAGACTGCATTGTGCACAGAAATTTACAAGATGTAAGTCTAGTTTAAGATGCAAGTCTAGTTTCTTTTCGTTATACAAATACAAAAGGCATAAGAGAGGCTTTGGCATCGAAGATCGTTATGATTCAGCCCTTGACATACATGCCGCTGCCGCTGCCGCTGCCGCTACCGCTACCGCTACCACTACCTACTACTACCACTACCACTACCACTACTACTACTACTACTACTACTACTACTACTACTACTACTACTACTACTACTACTACTACTACTACTACTACTAATAATAATAATAATAATAATAATAATAATTTCTCAAGATATATATTTGGAACGTTTGAACGGAGCCCAAGATATTATTATTTCGTTGCTGGGTATGTACGTATTCCTTAGTGTCTGGACAATACATACATTACACTTTGGAAATTAGAGATATCCTGTAAATAAGAAATATATACAGATTTCCTAGGAACTATTTATTATTCTCACATTCACCGTAGTAATATGGTGGATAAAAAAGCTTTCATTCATAAATTTTTACTATGCCCCACCCATTTTTTCACATTCATTCACAAATTCTCTACTACGCCACTCCCATTTTTTACTATGATCAAGAATCCAACCAATTAGAATGCACCAAGGCCGTGTTGTCCACGTGAGCAGTCTAAAGACGTGCATTAGGTCATGTACGCCAACGAAAAATTAATCCCCACAACTCAATATTGACACCTTGTTATGTATTTAGTTAAGAGTTAAGCATTTGTGAATTGGTACTGTAAGACCGAATTTCGATCACGTACGCATAGTAGAGATGCGCATGCGTGAACTTGAATAAATGGCGTTAAATGCAGCGTGCTTTGTGATATTCTAAAATATATGAACAATAACGATATAACAAACAACCCACAGACACAACATGGTGTCAGAAAACGAGGATTAGGTATTGAAGAAAGTGGAGGACGTACATAAATATAGTAAAAGCACAAGTGTCACTAGAAATGGCAGGTGTAGCATTTGTACCTCCAAAGTTCGTGCCGACAGAGACGAACGTGTGTGCTGCATGGCGAAGTTTCAAAGAAGAGCTAGAAAACTATTTTATCGCGGCAGATTTAAGTGGAGTGTCAGGACGTAGAAAGGTAGCAATTTTGCTATATACCATGGGATCTAAATATAAAGACATATTTGAGACTTTTACATTCGCAAATGCAGATGAGAAAAAGAATTTTAATCTTGTCAAAGAGAAATTTGATAACTATTTTGACACATGCACGCAATTAGGAAACCGAATCTGTGGGTGAATATGTATCAAGACTGAGGGGAATAGCCCAGTACTGTGATTTTGGAACCACGCTAGAAAATCAACTGTGCAAGCAAATATCAGTTGGAGTAAAATATAATGACCTACGAGACAAGCTATGGGCAGATGACTTGACACTCGACCAGATCATCAACAAATGCCACTTGCATGAACAAAGAGTCCAATCAAAAAGTATTCTAGACCCGTCAACGCCGACAAATGTAAACTCCGTACAGAGAGGCCGAGGCAGAGAATTTGCAAATAAATTCAGAGGACGTGGAAGAGGTCAACACAGAGGTCATCATGGAGGTCATCAGGGAAGCCACAGAGGTCCGGATCGTGGTGAAGGTTATCAAGCACGTGTATGCAGCAAGTGTGGTCAAACTCACAGATATAGACATTGTCCTGCATATGGCAAGACATGCTATAAATGTTATCAAAGGCATCATTTTAAAAAATGTGTAGATATAAGGATGTGAGCTATGCTGAACATGGTAATACACATGGTGATTTTAGTGAGCGAGATGAATATGATTTTGGAAAAAGTTTTGATGATTTAACTGTTAATATGAATAAAAGTTGCATCAAAAATGTATATTTCAATGATGATTTTTATGTAAATATGACACTGCAAAATAATGATGTTATTAAGTTCAGAATAGATACAGCAGCGGAGACTTCTGTAATGAGTAGAAAATCATACGAGTCAATGAATAGTGTTGTAAAACCTAGATTAAGAAAACCAAACATTCCGATTAGAGGGCTTGTTGGTAAACCGGTAATGCCCTATGGATGTATTACAATGAATGTTAGGTGTAATGGTAGACAATACAGTATAGAATGTCAGATATTAGATAATGAAGTACCTAATTTGTTGTCAGCAAATGATTCGATCAGAATGAAATTAGTGCAACGTGTAAACATGAATACGAATGGTAATATTATTAACATGTATAAAGATGTTTTCAGTGGTGTAGGCAAGATACCGGGCAAATATGCATTGCACATAGATAAAAATCAAAACCCTGTTGCCCTAAATGCCCGCCCTATCCCAGCAGCGTTGAGAGAAGCCACCAAAGAAAAAGCTTGATGAGTTAGTAAGACTGGACATCATATCGAAGATACCTGTAGGTGAACCAACACCATGGTGCTCTGCACTTCATGTAGTGCCCAAGAAGAAGGTTGATGGAGGAAAACTGGAAGTAAGAATCACAATAGATCCAAGAGATCTCAACAAAGCGCTGATGAGAGAGCGTCATCCAATAGCAACATTTGAGGATGTGGTAACCAGAACCGAAGGCTCCAGATATTTTACAGTTTTGGACGCAAACCAAGGATATTTTCAGATAGCACTAGAAGAAAAGAGCCAGAAACTTACAGCATTCAGCACCCCATTCGGGAGATACATGTACAAAAGATTGCCGATGGGAATTAAAAGCGCTCCAGAAATATACCAAAGAGCAATGAATGATCTGTTTAGTGATCTAGAAGGTGTTGAAATAGTTATGGACGACCTTTTAATACATGGTCCGAGTGTGGAAATACACAACAAGCGTCTAGAAAAAGTACTACAGAGATGCAGGGAGAAAAATTTGAAACTCAACCCAAAGAAGACTAAAGTCTGCAAAGAAGAAGTAACATACATAGGACACAGGCTAACAAAAGACGGCATTAAGATTGATGAACAAAAAGTAAAAGCAGTACTTGAGATGCCCGAACCTACATCCATACAGAATGTCCAAACAATTTTAGGCATGGTTACATACACTTGCAAGTTTTTACCAAACCTATCAAGCATAACAGAACCATTAAGAAATCTGATAAAAAGAAAGCCATGATGAGGATTTTAAGTTCTACTTTGGTGAAGAGCATAGGAAAGCGGTGAAGGAGCTTAAGAAGATGATGAGTAGTGCACCAGTGCTGAGGTATTATAGCAATACAGAACCAATTGTGCTCAGTGGGGATGCATCACAGGCAGGATTAGGAACGGTACTAATGCAAGGTGGAAAACCAGTTGCATATGGTTCAAAAGCTCTAACTGAGACAGAAAAAAACTACAGCCAGATAGAAAAAGAGATGCTAGCCATCGTATTTGGATTTAAGAAGTTTCACACCTACTTGTATGGAAGACAAGATATTACAGTTGAAACTGATCATCTTCCTCTTGTTAGAATTATGGACAAGCCACTTCACCAAGTACCACTTAGGCTTCAGAAAATGCGAATGGCACTACAACATTACACATTCAAAATGATAGGCAAGTCTGGAAAGGAAATTCCAGTGGCAGATGCACTTAGCAGATCATATCTTCCAAACACTGAAGAACAACTCTTATCTGAGATAAACTATGGTAAAGTTTATGCAGTGGAAGTAAAGAGTATGAACATATTTAGTCCCAGACGTCAAGCAGAATTGATAGAAGAAACAAGGAAAGACCAAGAACTAGGACTATTAAGAAAAACGATTAGTGAAGGATGGCAGAATAGACAAGATCTAGAAGATGAAGTAAAGCCATATTGGGATTGTAGAGATGAGTTAGCAGAATTAGATGGAGTCCTATTTAAAGGAGACCGCATAATTATACCCAAAGCAATGAGACCACTTATGTTGAAAGTAGTACATGAAGCTCATTTGGGAATGGTGAAAAGCAAAACATTAGCTAGAGATAGCATATACTGGCCCGGCATGTATAGCCAGATAGAAGATGTAGTAGCAAGATGTTCAGAGTGCCAACAGAATAGGAGACAGCAGGAGAAGCAAACATTAGTTCCAAGTGAAATATCAAACCGTCCATGGGAGATAGTTGCAGGAGACCTTTTTTTTACTGCTGTGGAACAAATTTCCTAACAGTTGTTGACTACTACAGTGACTACATAGAAGTTGAGGAACTTCCCAACACATCTAGTGCAACAGTAATAGAAAAGTTAGTAAAGATGTTTGCGACGCATGGCAAGCCAAGAATCCTGAGGACTGACAACGGACCTCAATTCACAAGTCACCTGTTTGCTAAGTTTGTGAAAGATTGGGATATAAGTCATGTTACATCCAGTCCTGAACATCATGAAGGTAATGGCAAAGTTGAAAGAGCAAACCAAACAGTTCGACACATATTAGAAAAGGTGAATGGAAACAGAACAATGTTTTATGCTGGATTACTGCTATACAGAAATACACCAAATGACGATGTTTCGCCAGTACAGAGATTAATGTCAAGAAGAACAGCAACAAAACTACCAATAGCAGAGAAACTTTTAAAACCTAGAGTAGTAAAAGAAGAAGCAGTACAAGAAAATATTAGAGACAGACAAAGAAAATATAAGAATCACTTTGACAACAGAACAAGAAATTTGGAGGAAATAAAAAAGAATGATACAATTCGTGTGAGAGTAGGAAAACAGTGGAGACCAGCCAGACTAATAAATCAATACCATCCACGATCATATGAGATAGAAAATGAGAAAGGAAACATCATAAGAAGAAACCGGAGAGACATACTAAAGACCAGAGAATCAGACATATTCAAACGGAGAAATCAAGAGCTACCAGAAGAGCCACCAGAAGATCTACCAGAAGACAAACCACCAGAGGCAGAAATCCAACCAAACCCAAATTTACCCCCAGATCCTAATTTCAATATGCCCAAAACACCATTGCAAACAAGATCAGGTCGCCATATAAATCTACCAACAAAGTTTAAAGACTATAAAATGTAACAATATCTAGTTTATGATGTGTAGAAAACAAGTTTTTTTTTTGTAAGTTTGTTAACGCAACCCTTTGTGAGAAGCATAAAATATGTGTAATTTAATGTTGAAAATTTTGATATGGAAAAATTATTTTTTTTCTAAAAAAGGGAAGATGTTATGTATTTAGTTAAGAGTTAAGCATTTGTGAATTGGTACTGTAAGACCGAATTTCGATCACGTACGCATAGTAGATCACGTGAACTTGAATAAATGTAGAGATGCGCAAAATATATGAACGTGAACTTGAATAAATGACACCTACGCATCTTAAATGAACCAGTATCAGTAGACAAGCAATATTGTGATATTCTAAAATATATGAACAATAAAGGTCGATATAAATATGCAAACAACCCACAGACACAAACGATATTCATGTATAAATGCAAGAAGTTGGTGCATTTTCTCGACGGTGCAATATAACTCCGGGATTAATGCTGACATTGATTGACATATACACAGTTCTGCCACTTTCCTACACGCTACAGTATTCCAAACTGTGAATAGTATTGTTTTTATGCTTTATTGAAACAACATGGTGGTAGTCTTTATTGCAGATTGTAGTTTCAGATGTATCTAGATGACTCTTACTTGCAAGCAAAGTGATGCTACTTAGTACATGTTAAGTAAAGAATCTCAATACACATTCATAGGATTAACTACACCGGGATTGACTCAAATAACACAACAACAAGGAAACATCATAGTAAATGTGTGTCTGAAAGATTAAGAAGAGAGTATGAAAAACATAACAACAGCCGTTATGATAAAGCAGGATACTCCACCAGAAATTCTTTGGACCTAAAGACCTAAAGTAAAAACGCAACTGACATCTAGAGCCTACCAGGCCATTAAAGCCGCGTCCCACTGCTTCCGGCGCACTGGGAACTTACTGGGAACTTACGTTCCGCTGATAAAAATCGGTTGGACAGTTAGATTTTTTCACCTACGCTAAGCATCTGCCGACTACGCCAACCCTAGGTCGACCTGACACAGTAAACCCAACACTTGAGCAGTACTGTTAGCTATAATATAAGTGTAATGTGGCGTAGTTGGTATAGCGTTGGCTTTGTTGGCTAGTCGCTAAGCGGCGCAGTTGACCCAGAGGTCCGGGGTTCGATCCCCGCCCAGGCCAAGTCAAAGACTGTTAAGCTATAATATAAAAAAGTGTGTTAATGTGGCGTAGTTGGTATAACCATCATGGACATACGTTGGCTTTGTTGGCTAGTCGCTAAGCGGTGCAGTTGACCTCTGGGTCCGGGGGGCTCGATCCCCGCCCAGGCCAAGTCAAAGACTGTATAAGTCTACTTGGTTCTGAATGTACTAAAAAGTACCACGCATGTTAAAACTCAACCCTACTAAATTTCAAGGATATTTTGTTTGTTTAAGAATTTGAATGAAATAGTATTTGAAAAAAACACAATTTGCTTCATTTGTGTATGATGCTTGCTTTCTTAAATTTTCTTTTGTAGACAATCTTAGGTTTTAACATTGACAAAATAAAGCATATCAACTTCTTAAAATGTGTTCTTAATGAAAATTCACTAAAGATATATTGATATCATATCTGTTTATGCAATTTGTATGTGAAAAATTATCTATTACATTGTAGACACAGACTTATTTGTAATCGTATTTATTACTGTAAATTAAAGTGACATTGTATTAATCAAACATAAGTACACAAAGACGCCTTTTGGGTGCAAAGAAGACTAATTCAAAGAGCTTAACTTGCTGTAAATGTATACATGATGTAATTACCATGTTTGTAAAAGCCACATGTAATCTAAGTCAAAATTTAGTAATTACATTATTACAATGCTTTGAATTTTCGTTTAGCCTCACCAATAAGATGCTATTTCAATATAAGCTATATCCAACAAAGACATTAATAACAAAAATGTTAATGTATATTGATTGTTAAAATGTATATATGTGTGTGTGCATATGCATATATATATATATATATATATATATATATATATATATATATATATATATATATATATATATATATATATATATATAATATATATATATATATATATATGTGTGTGTGTATAGATGCACCTGTGTTTATATACTTTCATTTGTCATTAATAAATAATTGAGTGATAAAAAAAATATTGGTGAATGGCAATGATAAAAACTAGGCCAAATAGTACACACATGGTGTCGCATAGCGGCAAGATTTCAGACTAAACATCAATCACAAAAACAAATTACCCCTTTATAAAATCAAAAATTACATTATACTTTACAATGAAAAAAGATTTTGTTTAGAAACAAAATATTAAAAATATTAAAAATATTATTTATGAAGCTGATATTATACAGCAAGAGAGAGAGAAAAAAAAGTAAACCATGAATATCATTAAACTAGCTATTTATAGCTGGGAAGGATGCACTTCTTCCAGACATTCCAAGATGTTAGCTTTGACACCTTGGTTCATTTGGCCAAGGTCGGCCAGGGAAGGTGGATATGCCTGATTCTCATGCTGGGAAAAAGTGTCAAGTCACCACCCCTGGTTTGGCAAGCTACATACAAGTAAACCATGAATATCATTAAACTAGCTATTTATAGAACAGATAAGAGATGTTTTGATCTGAGAATCATGGCGCTATTTAATGGTAGCAAATAGTTTGAGCTTTTCACCATTATTTTTTTTTTAAAAAAAAAAAAAAAATAAATAAATAAGTGTAATGTGTATGAAAAATTATTTATTACCAATGTGCATTTGAAAATCATGCATTTTTATCTAAACACAGTACCAGGAAACAGTTATAGGTACTAAATTTTGCATTTTGTTAAACACCAATACATGTAAGGTTGACTGATTGTAAATTGACTTGCTACTGATACAGGTATATATATGTTTCCCAGTGCTTGCGGACACGTCCATTTTCAAACTTCTCTCTCTCCCTCACGTCTTTTTTGCAAGCATATATCTACCAACGATAGATATACATGAAGACTGGTTTTACAACCCTAAGCTTCCATTTGACTTTATCAAGTGGCCCTGGCGCTACTCAAACTCACGACCCCAAGGTTGTGAAATCAGAATGATCCCATCATCCCAAGCAGCGGGCTGTTAAAAGGTTACATGGTTACATCTATCGTTGGTAGAAATATGCTTGCTAAAGAGAAGTGATAGAGAGAGAAGTTTGAAAATGATTTGCTACTCTATAATGAATCGCATTTTTGCTTTTTTCAAAATAATACCACCACAGACTGATCTACTTAGTTAGAATGTGCAATGCAATGAATACAATCGCATTGGTACCAATGTATAAGTACAAATGACAATATATATCTTGATCCTCACACTAACTTGTAATAATAATAATAATAATAATGATGATATAATGGCTCCATGACACCTTTTGATCGGATATTGGTTGGTGAAACTGCTGATGCTCCAAAAAAGACCAGAAAGCAGGTCTGCCAACACCCTCTCATCGATTTCTGTACTTCCGATGGCCCAAATTAGTATTTTAGGGGTCCAAATTAGTATTCCGCGAGCAAAATTCTTTATTTTTTTTGTTTTGTCGCCAGTCTAAACAAGAACGTGGGGGCCCTCGACCTACCCGCCATCTACAACAACATCCTGGGTGCCAATGTAGTCACACCACGAAAACTGGAATAACATTCTTCAGACATCAGTTTGCACCTTAGCATTTGGTTATACAAAGGAGAGTTTTCCATATTTCACCATAAATACAGAAGTCTAAATGAATGATGGAGAAAAAACACTGATGAGTGATTAAGATGTAAAGGGGATAAAATGATATTCAAGCAGCTGAATTTTGTACTGGCAAGAGGGTACAAAAAACAATTAATTAAATTTACAGAACCTTATTAACAAAATAACTACTTAACAATGCAATTGAAATAAATTACAAACAGCAAGAAGCATACTTTTACCTGCATGTGCCTTTTCTAAAATTTGTAAAAATAAAAAAGTTTGAATCTTCTTAGCAGATCCATTGTTGCGCAACATTCAAATTATTTATGGGGAGCATTCAGTGGGGGGAGGTGCCTGTAGCTCTGATTCTCTTTGGCACCACACAATTGATCATTGACATATGCTTATACTGCCAGATATTTACTAAGTTAATGTGTAGGTGCAACAGAGCAGTGTTTGGGAAGTGTTTGCGCAACACCCACAAACAGACCCAACCGGGACTCGTACCCACAACTTTCTATTCACAAGTCCAGGTTTCAGGCAGCTGTAGTAGTCAGAGTTATGCCCATGTGCAAATAATTATCATAATTTATTACAGCCTCTCGACCTAGCCTCGTTCAATCATACTCTTTATTTCATACTTGGTATGTGAATGCTACCACAGGGCCTCAATTATCGAGACTCAATCTATTATGTCACAAATTTTTCTACTGCATTTTCCTTGTGGTTTTCTCGACATCGTAAGTAACAGAGAAATTCTTAAACTAATTTTCAATACATACGAATAGCATGAACTAACTGGCGGTCAGTATTATATCATGTGCATTCCCACAAGCCATGGTATGTTAACAAAAATTAGCGTTATTTTTATCAACAATGATTCTAATATATTACAATTTGATAACACCTACGGTACCACAATGGCTTAACACATAAAGAAAAAAATTAATTACCAATAACTGGTAAAACTGTTATCTCCCGTCCCCCCCTCCCTCTCTCATATTGTTAAAAGACACACCTACCTCGCATGATGCTTATATAACAACATGGCCTAAATCCAAATTTACATGAAGTTAATTTAATGTAACACTTTTGCACATCCCAATCAAATACAGCTATATAGCATTCAGAGTGTGACACGCACTGAGACCTGCATTCTTCCACACTTGATGAATCAAACTCATCTACATTGGTGCCCCAGCAGTTCGTATTATGAAGATATCTCCAATCTGCAATACAAACATACAAAATCGCAAATTCCGGACTGCCAACCCATCAATGATCATACATCAAATTCTGGGTGTAATAAAAAATCCATAAGCGCAGAACTGCTATCTATGTACAACTTCTCAAAATCTAGTGTACTGTAACCAATGAATATGAGTCTATGATCACTACCAACCTGCATTCCATAGACTCATATTCACAAACCAGCTTGCTGATTAAAAATTGACCTTCATAATACCATGTTAATCTTGATAACCATTATGTATTCTTTGTACTGTATTTGCACTGTTTTTATATTGTATTTCTATTTTAGGTTTTGACAAGGAACCTACATGGTTTGAAAACGTTTATAAAAATAAAGAAAATTTAAAAAATTCAAAATCAAATCATTTAGAACATATTCACACAGCATATAAGAACATTCCAAAACAAAATGAGACCAAGTGCTCTGTACCAAATACATAGGATTTTTATCTTGAAATAATTGTCTAACATAAAAAAAATAAAAAAAATCGGTCAGAACTGTCAGATTTGGCATAGACTCCTGAATTTTCTATGTTTGTATTTGCTTTTCAGCATGACGGCTATGGGCCCTTAAGTAAAAGGTTACTTACCATATGCGTCTGGCCTTTTAGTAATGTTTACATACATAACATTAACAAAACGTTCTAGGTCAACCGCCCACCATGGGTCCTTCACCCATGTAGTCATACTCATAATAGGTGGAATCACACCTGGATCGTAAGGACTGAAAAATAATTATAAAATATATGGCATCATCATGATTAATTATGCTGAAGGGGAAACCCCGTTTAGAATAGTAGTACATGTATCATGCATGTGGAGCAGATCCAGCAGCTAACCCTTTTGAAATAGCTAGAAATGAAAGCAATAATAATGAAAATACCATAGAGGAGCTTATCAAAGGTGCTAGGGAAGTAGCACACAGGCTAATGGGTGCTGGCCTATATGGGCTGAATGGTGTAGGTCACAATGTTGCTATACAATACAAAGCAATGCATATGTCATGCCCATACTGACATATGACCTATGATCCCTGTGTAGGTCCCGATGTTGCTATATATCCAACACTTGTAACAATCCACAGCTGCCCTAACCATTCACATGCTCAAGTGTACACAACCTTTATAGATATTGAAATATTATGCTTCTTTAGGAGCATAGCAGATTGTAAAATTTAATACAGATCCCAGCCCTCAATATGCATCAATCAACTAATAGGTAGACTAAGTACTAGCTATGAAAGATTGTAACTCAACAAGTTGGGCCAACCCATGTCAAACAGCTTATGAAAAGTATAAACTCCCATTCGCTTGTCATGAATCCACCAAAAAAGCATGAGTGGAAATGTTAAGTCAAGCAAACTGTACACAAATATGACTTGTACAGTACCGGTAGCACAGAAAAATATCTTACACTCACCATTGTCCATCATTAGCATAGTCAGCTCCCCTGTTTGTCTGAGTGGTCAATTGCACTGTTGGTTTTCCTTTTGACAGTAATCTAATAACTAAAATATAATGGATAAAGCTAGTTAAAGATAAGAAGCACTTTCATTATTATCACATATCAGCCAACTAATTTAAATATTAGAACATAATGTTTCATGTTCTTTATTCAGTGGTAAATCGTCAACTAACTAATACAATACAGGAAACAATACATCATTGCGTCGCTTCAGCAGCTGAAGCGAAAGCCCTTGTGTTCGTTCGTTTGTATCTATGTATGTATGTATGTTTGCCTCCGGACAAGCTAGAGCTTTTATGCTTTGCCCTATTTGGTTGGTTGGTTGGTTGGTTGGTTGGTTGGTTGGTTGGTTGGTTGGTTGGTTGGTTGGTTGGTTGGTTAGTTAGTTAGTTAGTTAGTTAGTTAGTTAGTTAGTTAGTTAGTTAGGTAGTTAGTTAGGTAGTTAGTTACAAACGAATGAAACACAATGCTTGCTTCAGCAGCTGAACTGAAGCGACACAATAAATTTATTACCTGTTGAATTTGTATCCATCTGTTCCCAGGAAACCCAGATATGTTGTGTATCCGTATTTTAAAGAAGTCCAACTAACGTATATACAATTTGTGGGTAGTTTATTGTGCAATCACTGTTATGTATTAATTACATAGTCTATAGGTGCAAGTGCAGAATAGCGACAGTCAATAATGCATGGCTTATATTGGTAGCAGAACAATAGACAGAACTGGTGACAACTGGTTCTATGTTGTACACAAATCAGACCTTGGTTCTTACAATACATGATTGGGGCTACCAACGTGTATTCGCGAGTCTCATTACAATAGTACATTATTATACTCTGCGAATATCATGCTATTGAAATGGTGTCTTGATGTAGCCATCATAACATCCCCCTGTAGCTTTTAATACCATTAAAAGATATAACAACATCATTACACAATGCTAAATATTCATTACGTTCGTTTGAAGACATGTTAAAATATTACCAATAAAATACTCATTACATTGGACAATTAAAGGAATCGTAATACCAATATTAAAATACACATTTCATTAAACAGACCGTGGTATCAACATTAAAACATTCATTTCGTTAAGCAGGTCATAGTACCAATGTTAAAATATTCATCGCGTCAGTTAATTGAACAAATGGTAATGACTATATAAAAATACTTATACATCGTGGTGCATCATGTGCTTACCACAATCTTAAACTAAAACCAAACACATATTCTCGAGTGTTAACATGTACATGAGGACAAGCTATTAATATATATGAGTAAGCATAGCAATGTTAAGTCTGATCGTAACCATATCTTATAGGGGCCGCGCTGCGTCGAGTAGAACGGCGTAGTGGTTGTGGACTTTTGCACTGAGCGTCAGTGGGTTGCTCATCACTATGAGTTACATTAGTCTGCGCTACGGCTGACTGATCAGAGATACTTGAGTGAGGTTTAGTGAAGCGTAAGTCTTGGTACCGCTCTGCTAATCGAGCACACTTGCGCGCATCGCTCCGAATCATATCATCCTCAAGACTTGCTCTTGCGTCCATGCCTAGACCCGAGGGAGGGTCTCTGATGAATCTCCTATTCCTACGGACGGTGGTGTCCTGTGCTGTGCGAAGAATATACGACCGGGGTTCTTCTGAGGCCGAGAACTTTGGCTGGTTGCCAGTCGCTACCCATGTGCTGCTGATATAGCACATTTTGTCCAGGTAGGAGTTCTTTGTATTCTTTATCATTGTCTGTATGCACTCGGCGTGTAGCCGCTCTTCTCCCCTCCTGAAATGAGTATATTTTATCATTGTATGGCCTAACTGCGTTTCTAACAATAAAATTGCTTCGTATCTGTCTTCCAAATAGTAGCTCTGCGGGAGACGGCAGGCCGCATCCTAATGGCGTCGTCCTTAAATCTAGCAATAACTTATTCAGGTTTCCCGTGTCCCTGCATGATTTTATCATGTCTTGTACCATGATACTGTACTCCTTGCCACCGCAAGATTTCACCATAATTGGTTTAATATGGCCCACAGCTCTTTCAGCCACCCCATTAGACTGTGGGTACCTTGGACTTGACGTAATATGTTTTACCTCCCACTGATCCATGAAATCCTTGAACATCTGTGATGCGTAATTTCCACCATTATCTGAGTATAGACGTGACGGCTTACCATAACAACCGAATAGCTCTTCTAGGTACTCAATCAATTCTTTTGAAGTTTCTCCTTTTAGTCTTTTTCACGAATGGAAATTTTGAAAACTCGTCTATCACTAAGACGTACTTCACACACACCGTCTACTTCGAACACGTCGCTGTGCAGGCTGTCCCATACGTCACTGGGCATGTCTCGCTCGACCAGGCTTTCCTGTGGCTGCGATTTTTGGTACCTTTGGCAAAGTTGGCAGCTGGATACCATCGTCTTGATATCGTTGTCCATTCCTAGCCAATATAGATTCTGCTTTGCCCTTAATAGGGTCTTGCCTATCCCTTGGTGGGTGCTATGTAATCGTTCCAGATACTCAGCTTGCAGAGTCTTTGGCACCATCAGTCTCTCTCCGGAAAAAAATCATTCCGTCTTCGATCACCAGAGTGTCTTTTATGCTGTGGTATGGTTTAAGACAGTTTGGCACCTGGTCTGGCCTCGCTGGCCAACCTCTCATGATCATTTCGGCCATGGGTCCCAGGACTGCGTCTTGACTCGTGGCCAGTCTCACCTTGTTGACCGTTTCGGGAAGGCGTGCACTGCGTGTATCGTCTGTTCCAAGGCTATTTCATCGCCCTTCGTCGGGCATACTCTGGATAAATAGTCGGCAAATACCATCTTGTTTCCTGGCTTGTAGACTATCGTTATGTCGTACTGTTGGAGTCTGAGTAACATGCGTTGCAGTCTCGGAGGGCAGTCGCTCAGCTGTTTAAGATTTATACTCTCTAGTGGCTTGTGGTCGCTGTATACGGTCGCATGTTTGCCGTATATGAAGGTGTGAAACCTTTCTACTGCGAATACTACCGCGAGGAGCTCACGTTCAATGTTTGCGTACCTGGATTCTGTTGGCGTCAATGCCTTGGACGCAAAAGGCTACTGGCATGTTGTTCTGTATCAGGGCGCATCCTAATCCAGTCAAGCTGGCATCTACTTCCAACACTGTCGGTATCTGAGGGTTGAAATGGCGTAGTGTCAGATCGCTCCTAATTGCTGCTTTCAGTTCGTTGAAGCATGCCTCATGCTCCGCTGTCCATTCAAATGGCACAGACTTCTTTGTGAGACTCCTTAGTATTCTCGACTTGTCACTCAGCTGGCATATGAACGCAGACAAATACTGTACCAAGCCCAAAAAAGACTGTAATTCAGTGACGTTCTTCGGCGATGGTCTGTTCTGGATTTCGTCACACTTCTTAGGGTCAGGCTTCACCCCAGTCTCGTTCCATATCAGGCCAAAGAAACTCACTTCTGACTGCTTGATTGCACATTTCTCTTGTCTAAAGACTAGACCATTGTACTCAGCACTCTGCATCAGCATGTGGATGGCTCTGTCGTGAGACTTCTTGTCTCTGCCGTACACCACAAAGTCGTCGGCAATTCCAATTACTCCGGCTTCGTCGCCTAAATCAATCCTCCTCAGGATATCATCCATATGTTTCTGGAAAATGTCTTGGCTGACGCATAGCCCAAATGGTAATCGTACGAACTTGTATTTCCCCACGGGAGACTGGAACGTACAGAGCTCAGAGCTCTCTTTATCCAACTTGATGGCCCAGAATCCATGTTTGGCATCCAGCTTGCTAAATACGGTTGCTCCGCATAGCCTGTGCGTGATCTCATCCAAGGTCATCGCCCTGTAGTGGGTCCTCTTGATGGCCTTGTTAAGGTGTCTTGGGTCCAAACATATCCTGAGGTCCCCCATTAGCCTTCCGGCTAAACGCTAACTGGTTCACCCAGTCACTCGCCGACGCATCGTCGCACTTCATGATGACTCCTAGGTCTTCCATCTCGTCTAACTTCTTGCAAATCTCTGCTTTCAGATGTACTGGGTATCTTCGAGGCGCTGCCACGTGGCTCTGTGCGTCAGCCCTCAACTCAACATGATACTCCCCAGGCAGGTTCCCAATACCCTTAAAACATTTGGGATACATCTCAGCCAAATCATTAACGCTATGTACTGGGGCTTTAAATTTATTTGCATTAAACCCAAATTTACCACGGCTATGCTCACTCTTAACAATCTTTCTATGTTTCAGATTATGTGACACTCTCGACATATTCTCAAGATTATCAACCTGCAACTGTCGACACTCGACACCACGATCAGCAGAATCTAAATTCAACACATCACTACAGAGACATTCATCACAAGACCTATCAATTAGTGTGTTACCATATTGGGGTATCGACTTAGTGTCGCTGTGCCTTACATCATTAAATCTGACTTTGACCTCGTTCTGCGGCCCTACATCAACATTATTTGACATATTTTGAACTCTTTTGCACTGTTCACAAGTACTACTATCAGGTCTGCCAGGATTAGTGTCATGGCGGTCTACTTTGGTATTGAACAATATTTTGTCGTCTGCTGCGACCCATTTACTGTAATTGCTAATGAGGTTTGTTTCTGGGACAATAATGAGTTGTAATTTTATACTGTCTAGACATCCAAAAATAACCGGGCCAGTAGTCTCACAGACATAAAAGTCAGACAGTATCCATTTGGAATTCCTAAATCTGCACTGTGCAGTGAATATACCCAGAAAGCTAACGCTACTGCCGTTCACGGCTTTGAGTTGGTCTACACTAGGTTCTAACAATTTCACAATTTCGTTATCACTATGGCTAGGGAATAGGCGTCTCATTACACGCATGGGAAGCAAATTACAGTTAGCACCTGTATCACATTTCATACTACAGTCAAATATTTCAGATGATTGCGACTTCCGCAATTTTACCGTGCATATTAGCTGAGACATTTGTCTCCTATTGTTTTTTACACAGTCAATATTGTTCAAGCGTACTGTACCGCATCTCTTAATGATGTCCTGGTCCACGTATGCGTCATCACTGTCGTCTGCGCGGTCGGTGTCGTCCTGATCGGGGTGACCTCGTTCCCCCTCGGCCACGGTCTCATGCACGTCACGCCGACGCTGGTGCTGACGACTGCTGGCCGACCCTGCTGGTCTTTTTCTCTTGTTGGTTGCCGTGGAGTTTTGCTGAGGTGTCCTGCACGCCGCGGAGTTGGCAAAGTGTCCAATAGCGCCACACGCTCGGCACTTCTGCTTGTAGGCTGGGCACGCTCCCCTCTCATGGGTCCTGCTGCATCTGCTGCACGCCGTCGATGGCATACGCCGGGTAAAGTTTATGTTTTTCTCTGCCCCGAACTTGTTTGAACTACGCACCGTAGCTTCATATTGCAATGCTGTTTCTATGGCCTTCGCTGATACAAGTTAGTTTCCAAAATCAATTAATTTCCTTCTCAAATTTTCCCATTTTACACCTTTTATCAAATGATATACTATGTTCTCGTCTATGGACTCCTCTTTGTAATCACAGTCTCTGACGAGCTCTCGCACTCTAGCCACGAATTCGGCTACGGACTCATTTGTTTGCTGTTCTACACTCGATAGGGCCAACCTTGCTACCCACTTATTGACAGTGCCACTCATATGTTTTTCAAAACAGGCGAGTACTTTCTCTGGGTCACGTTTTGTGGCATCATCCAGATCCCAAGTTTTAAATATCTCTTGACCCTTCTTCCCCGAGCTTAGAAAAATATAGTGCCACTGTATCTCTTTCTGAGTTTGGTTAATGACAAACGAGCTTTGTAGACAATCTCGCCATATGCGAAACTCTTTCTGCGGGTTATTACCCTCCCAATTCAGCATGGGCATCTGCACATGGTTGGTCCTCGTGACCGTATTTGGCAGTTTCTCTACTGCTAATTTAAAAGTATCAACCATTTCCTTAATGGCTGTCTCATCCATATTGCTAGTTTTTTGTTCTTACGGCGTCTTGTTCTGGTGATCATACACTAATGTGTATACACTTATACACTATACTTAGACTCCACTGGTCTATACGGTTACTCGCTGTACCGTCGCTGGCAGTCCCTGTGTTAAACACTATGCCCAGCTCACTGTGTATATCACCGCACTCAGCCCACCTTTATTCTATCACATATACATAAGTGCACCGCACTTTACATACTAGCAATTAAAATCAATGTGCATATGTTCAAAATCTAATAAAGTTCGCTAAAAACGTTCATTGTTGGTCATTCATACTACACACAACACATTTATTAATTATTGACAATAATTTTGATAACACGCAGAAAAGTCTCGTTTTTTTAGAATATTATGTTTCTACTGCCAAACGTTTCCCCAATTTCGACATCAATTTCAGGTAGCAAAGGGCATTCGAGTATAAGTTCACAAACGCAGAATCTAAATTGCCAAATTCGTACTCACAGTTTATTGGAGGTCCTGAGTTCTTTCAAACGCTGCCACCATGTTATGTTGTGTATCCGTATTTTAAAATAAGTCCAACTAACGTATATACAATTTGTGCGTAGTTTATTGTGCAATCACTGTTATGTATTAATTACATAGTCTATAGGTGCAAGTGCAGAATACAAGGTGACAGTCAATAATGCATGGCTTATATTGGTAGAAGAACAATAGACAGAACTGGTGTCACTGGTTCTATGTTGTACACAAATCAGACCTTGGTTCTTACAATACATGATTGGGGCTACCAACGTGTATTCGCGAGTCTTATTACAATAGTACATTATTATACTCTGCGAATATCATGCTATTGAAATGGTGTCATCATTCGTGTAAACAATAGAAAAACAGGGGAACTTTGTGTTCTAATGGGTATCAATTTGCACTGCCATATTCTGAGGCTTATTTCTGTATTTACACTGGTCATTATATCATGTTGTCGTGTACAGATCAATGCCACATTCTATCATTCCGTGCAAAAATCACCGCCAATAACCCACGCTGATTGGTCAATCAGCGTGGTCAATTAAGCGATTGACTGAACGCTCCAGAGCGCGCGGAGACCACTACTACGGCACTAGTCTAAACTCGTCACATTATCAGAGATGCCAACCCCAACAGATCCTAATTAGTAGTCCGATCATGAAAATTAGTAGTTTGAACAATCAATCTGTAGTTTGTCAGAATCGCCACTTCTACCCACTCACCTTCCCGTGAAATATTAGTTAAACTAACATATATTCAAAAGCAAGACAAAATAAAGCATACTAGATTGTTTAAAAACTTTATTAAACATCCATCTAACAAAATTAATCAAAAACATATTAAGGTAATTAATATTAGTTTCCAATTGCCAAATGCATTCAAATATGGTCAATCTTTAATACACCAGTTACACTAACCTGACTGAGATTTTATAATCATAAATTAAAGATTGACCATATTTGACTGCATTTGGCAATTGGAAACTAATATTAATTACCTTAATATGTTAATTAATTTTTTTTATTACATTATTTTTTATAGAAAACACGAAACAACTTATTATGGTACTTGTCATTGGCAATATGACATAGCTAGTACAGTTTATACACACATGATTTGGATGCATTATATATCTAATTTGAAATAAATTATTTTTCTTGTTTTTGTAATCTAAAAGAATATAAGAAAATAAAAATAATAATCTAAACACTTATGTGGGTAATAAAGTGTTATGAGGTTTACTTTCATTTTCCCCGCTATCAACTTATTCATGTCAATATAAAACACGAAAATGCAGCATCCCGATCAATATTGGTGCTAGTCTAGTCTAAAAATAGCTCGGCTTATAAGATTTGCTGCCAGGCTGCAGCTGGCTGCTTTGTTTAATAATGGCTGCAGTGCGATCAATACTGTAGACTATTTAAATGACCAAATATTATTACTGATGAGGCGTGAAAAAACTATACGTGGGAATGGCGCATATTAAAGTGTTATTGTGCATGCGGGATTTTTTTAGTTAATATCGCGCATGGTCTTCCCAATCTCTGATTAAGTGCCATAAATTTGGTGATTTGTATAGAATTTCGTAGTATGCTGTTAACTGGTCGTAGTTGTAAAATGTTCATCAAAATTCGTAGTAACTACGACTAATCTGTAGGGGTTGGCATGTCTGGATTATCAATACAGCCGCTGACGTCGCAAGGCGTGTCCCGTGTGTAGAGGAGAGCAAAAGTTTAGACTAGTGCCGTAGTAGTGGTCTCCGCGCGCTCTGGAGCGTTCAGTCAATCGCTTAATTGACCACGCTGATTGACAAATTGACTTGCAATGAGAACGTTATAATATGATTTATTTTAAAATAAAATGGATTTTAGTCATGATAGAATGGTGATTGACCACTCGATTGTCGTTCGGGTAAATCAGACGTCAGCATGCTCAATTTTCCCATTGACACTCCAATCTCGTGGTCAATTCCTACAGTAGACTGGGGTTTGTTTTTATACAGTGAGTTGGAACCTTTCATGATGTTTCCAATAAATCTTACATGTTCGCTTTGAGTGCAAGGTCATCTGTGGCGTGTATTCTGTCCAGTCAAAGTCCCATAATTCTATGCTGTGGATTTCAAACTGTAGTCTATGATTGACATTTGGCTCATAAGGCAATGGTCCATAGCCAAAATAAATTCTGCTGAACCTGGCTAACATGCCTCGCCACTCTGGCCTAGTTTCTGATTCTTCTACATCATCAATCTGTGGAGAAAAATCAAAATAATATATTACATGGAGTACAGTAAATCTCCTCAACAACGGAACCCACTTTGCAGTCCAATTTTCTTCCGTTGGAGAGGGTTTCCGCTGATTAGTGATCTGACCATAATATTCTCGTGTACATCGGCATCCATTATCGCTCAGTCACGAGCTTACTTATTGAATCCTGCTTGATACAACGAATGCATTCTCCGTTTGTTGATAGCAGATCTCTGATACACGAATATTTATTGTGTTAGCATCTTCTAACAAAGATTTTCATTAGTATATTGTCCATAATTTTAGATTACTATTTAATTTTGCCTTTGTTTTTTTACTCCGAAATGGACTTACGGTATACACGGCACATGTGCAAAATACAGGGTGTCATTTAAATAGACAACGCACCTGCTACAAGTGAGTCTCATATCGGAACGTGCTGTGATTGGCCGGTTAGACTGTTTACGTCTTTGTTATGACATAACGAAACCACGTGCGATAGCGGGAATAATTGGCTCGAACAAAGAAATACGATAACAAAGGAAGCAAAATAAGGTCAATTCCGTTGTTTGTCACCCAAAATGCCTTCCGGTGTTCGTTGCTAAGGACATTCCGTTGATTACTCCAAGTTTTACTTATCTATATAAGGGAAAATGTTAATGCACAGCAATTCCTTCCGTTGCTAGTATTTTCCGTTGAACACTGCTCCGTTGTTGGGGACTTTTACTGTAAAATTTTAATACACAATTTTCATGTATCCCAATGAGTTGGCCTTGGCCAGTCTATGTAGCCCTTATTGATAAATACTATTGCATGGTTAAATGTTGTCTTTTGAGATCCCAAACAAGAATCGAATTTACTCATTAACATTTCACCATGCAAAATAACTTGACATTCTTTATCAGTATTAGAATCTTTTCACATTTACAGCAGACATTCAAAAAATGGTCTAGTTTCTTATTTTCACCATTATATATAAAGATACAGCAATTCATTTGACAACTTCCGAGGCCGATTTCAAATATCATAATATCAGTGGTAATGTACATTGTAACTACGTTTTATCGAAGATACTGAAGAAACACACCATAAACCGTCCATATATCATACTATAATAAATCTTTACTTACAATATTATGGAGCAAAAACGTGTTCCAACTTCGATGTGTTCATCGGAGTAGAGTTAAACAGATGGTGCCAAACTGTTTGTGAAAATCTTAATCGTATTGTAAGAAATACTACGTATTTGATGTGCACATTTCATGTGAAATTTCCCCATCGCCTACTTTGTGATCCAGCATGCAAGATATAATCAGAACAACCGAGAGACGAATAATACAACATTTTCGAACAAAATATCACAAATTTTGCATATGCAGAAACTCACTGACAAGTGCCCAGCTATTCCATTGATATATTGATTCACGGCGCTGGTGTATAACTATTGCCATGAAACCATGTGCAGGCACATTTTCAAATCTAGTTCAAAGCCTTTATTGTGCATGCCGCATTTTAACAGACTAGTAGCATTTGACATGTTTTTCAAAACGACGAATTATTCGAATGCAAATAGAGCGAGGCTGATGCTTTCACAATTATAACATCCTGCAGAACCTGCTACTTATTTTTATTAAAGTTTCATTGCAAATATGAAATCAAGACAGTACCAACGATGTATGATAAGCAATGGTTTTACGCAGGCAAATAAGAGCATTTGAGGTCCCAAGTTTGAAGCAGAGTACGGGAGTTTGGTGCGTAAATATTCATCTGTACGAATAGAATTACAATAGTATCATTATGCCGTAATTTTTCTCCCAAAAAGACATCGAAATGTATAGTTGACACATCAAAAAGTGAAACGAAAAGTGCATACTAATATTATTGCGGACAAAATCAAATTGATTTTTTTGTGATATAGGGTGACTTCAGTCGCCCAACCACTAAAGGGTAAAACGGCACCAAGAGGGTTAAAATAGATATCAATCACATTGATAGAGCTCTGTCAGATTAACATTGCTATAATTCAATCAAGGTTCAACTGCACATGGTCACTTTGGCAAAATTAGAGAAACACAACAAAACCGATTCCATCCACAAACCACATTTACAAAATAGCCACGTTTTTATATCATTTATAGTTTATAGGAAAGCATAAAAAAGCGATGGGATTTAAATTTTCAGAAGTTTGCATTTATACATAGTAACATATGTCTGAAAGGCCATCTTCACCGATTTTATCTACCTTAAAAAGCCATTGAAACATTAAAGCCTAAGCAAACATTAAACCACCTTTAGAAATATTTCTCCCTTGTGCAGATTAACAGACGCGACAATCACAAAGTATCTTTTGGGAATGATCTTCTTGAACGTTCTCTCGAACACGCCTCCAATCTGTGCCGTGCCGTCGTGAAGACGCACGGCCACAGTTCGCGGCCGAGTGATGTAGATGCAGGTGCCAGCGACATGAGTCTCCGTGTTGAGGCACATGACGGGGCCACGTGCAGAGTCGCTGGGCAGCTTGACCGATGCCTTCAGGGTGAATCTGCAGCGACAAAAAAAGTTTTTATTTGTGGGCGAGATAAGAGGTCGAGAAGGTAATTAAAATTAAAATTTAAATTTAAAAACACCAGGCCCTCTTGCTAACTAAAACATAGGGTCACGTGATGTTGCATAATCGAATGATTTTCGCCAGACGTACCGTGAATTTCTAACGGCAGACGTGACAATTAACATGGGCGAGATAGGCGACTTTTTACGTGCACCGTGCAAGTTACGTTTGACGAAAATCATTCGGTTGACATTTGTTGCATTCACGTGTTTTTGTGTGGCATTTAAATTGCTCCAAATACTTTAAAAGACTGTTTAAAAGAATGAAACTTTCAGAATACACAGAACATATCATATTGCTTCTATACAAGCATATTTGTTTGGCAACTGAGCATAACCTTTAACCCCACACAAGAACCGGTGATACCACTCCTGCAGTGTACTCCACCAAAACGCACATCACAAAAACCACCCATCCACCACCCAACCAACCCTTACCAATAACATAGTATCTATATGTGGACAATGTAAATTTCAAACCTGTGGGTGATGCGATCAAGAAACCAGCCGTCTTGTGAACGAACCAGAGAAAGGGCACAAACATGGTAGGGCTCCACCATATACTCCCACTTGTTGATGTTAGTCAGCTCTAGACAAGGTACAATACCGCCAACAGTCTTGTACAAACTGCAGTCCGCAGCTGTGAGGAAATGTTGTACAATGAATTTAATACATCTTTATATTTCGAACACATACACACACTCTTAACGTGTACATAGAATTGATATGATTTCGCTAGTGTTGCACTCGTAAAAAATATCCCAAAATAATCATAATCAAATGAAAAATGTTGATATTTATGTTATATATTCAATTATGGTATTTATACAGTGTATTCAATGGATAGCAAATAATGAAGCCATAAAATTAATGTGGTAATCAACCTATGCAAAGGTTTTATTAATTTGATCATTACCTCTAATAACTTGAGGTAAAAGGTCAAGTATATATTTATGTACAGCATTATTGGACCATTTGAAAAAATAAAATTCATGCATAATGATAAAAAATAAAAATAAAATATTATTATTATTCATGTTCTTATTATTATACAAGTTAATGCAAACAAATGATGTATTTTTGTTATACGCAGTATAAGTTAGTGCGAAGACCTATGATATTTAAGGGCAAAGCCATCAGTCTTAAAGGGTGGATAAAGGATAAATATCATGATGTGTTTGTTTCAGAAAAAGTTGCGGATAAATATTTACCTCGTATGTATTTTCGTGATGAGTTGTCCATTTTTTATAAGTCCATATTAGCATTTTTTTACTTTGTTAATTTGTCTTTTTTCCTGAATATTCATTGCAAATGGTGAACTCAAAAGCTGTGAAATTTTCAGAAATTGTGATGTTCAATTTTTTTTAACATCATTTATACAGTTCTAATGCTTTGTTTTTATTATTATTTACATGTATGGTTAAAAAATAAAGAAAGAACACCTATTTTAAGAATTGTAAATGTTTTATAGCTATACAACCAAATATTTACTATGAATTAAAATTTGAGAAAAAAGCCTCCACATAAACAAATTAATTCAATTTTTTTTTCATATTGCTATTTAACCAAGGTTATTTGAGTAGAATTTATGATGGATTATTGTTTTAAAAATTCTACTTTGCATAATGGCATCGTCAAATCAAATAATAATTTGACGACGCAAAAGTTGCTTAGTCTGGTAAAATACATCATTTTAACAAAACGATAATACTAGTCGGCAATGAACACAAATTGAGAAGGCAATGTAAACTAAATGTATATTTGCAGGACTGCCAACCCCTCAATAGTCATTTTAGCACCAATCACAAGCACACATTAGGATGAAGTTTTTAGTGATTATACTTCATAAAAATTAATTATTGATGAAGATGACCCAAAGTGGTGAAACCTGTATTTTGAAGGTAGATTCCCACGCCAGCACTTCAATATGCATTAGCAGTTTTTCTCCCCACTTTGCCATTCATTCACGATTCTGATTGGTTCAGAGCAATAGGAGGTCGGTTTATCTCCCTACTTCGTAAATGGGAGAACAAAGACTTTCCGATGCTCATTAATATAATAAACGTAATCCATGCTGAGATGTTATGGGAATTGCAGCGCACGTTAATGTTTGGACGGTTGGCGTTTCGATGCAGACGTCAAGCGTTCTGTGATTTACGCTGGTCACTCCGTATTCTCGGAAACCTATAGACATCATCATCTTTATAAACAAGGCAGATATTTCATTGAATTCTGGTCATTTTAGAACATGTGTATTGTTAGTATGTGTATAATGCATCTAACAAAATAGATGGTAAGAAAAAGGTTATGGGATTATTTTAACCTCAGTCCTGGGCTCGCGTCTGAGTTTGTTTTGTCGCCATTGACTAAAGATTCTAAAGATTGGCTAAAGATTTTGCTTACTCTTACGCCAATGTGGCGAATCATTTCTATTCAAGAAAAATTTGTAAAAAACTAATTTTGTCTGCGTTTATTTATCGGATGTAGTAAGTAAACTGGTGGTTGCTATTGTCAAGTGCCGGATCAATACACCTCGCGGTGTGCGCAAATAAGTACGCAATCGCAGGAAACTTACATGGCGTTGAGGGCATGTTCACATTGACAATATGGTGACCAGCCATCATATTTCTAAGAAATGTCTCAATATTATTGCAAATTCTATCGATTAACAGTGCATCGGTGTTTCTTAGTAATCAAGAATTAATGCTGGTAGACAAGGTTAGTTTTTCAAATTAAGTGAAGTCATGTATGTAGCGTTTGAACCTCACAAGCAATTATATGGGTGAAAATTTGAGTAGTGAGTACACCATTGGTCTATCATTCTTCAATATATTTCAGTGGTTGACGCAAAGCAGTAATCAAAAGAATTTTGGGTTATTTCCTAAAGTTTTGAAAGTAATATACCCGGGAACAACTACCAGTGTCATGTAGATCAGATATGTACTTAGAATATTTTCCTATACTTCGTACGAACCCATAGTGATTTTCAGGTTCTTACATTATATAAAAAACATAAAATGCTTTTCTATATATCAACTATATGGAGTTACAGAAAACTAGTGTAGTAGTACTCTAACTCATCTGATGTGTATGAAACCTTCATTGTTCTCGCCGGAGCGTCGGAAAAATACACACAATTTGATCAGATGTCATTAAAATATTCAAAGTAGAAATATTGTCAAAATAATTAAAAGTAATGATGTTTGTGTTATCATTACCATGTTAATTGAGTTACATAGGTTTTTGCTTGGCTGAAAAGAAATTCAATTGGCTAAAGAATAATTTAGTTCTTTAGCCGATTGGCTAAAAAAATTCCAATTGGCTAAAAAATGTAGTTGTGTAGCCAATTGGCTAAATTCGAGATGGGTCTAGCGCTAGCCCAGCTAACCACCTGGATATGCAAGCCTATTGACGATTTCAATACGGTAAGATTCAAATTGGCAGTCTGCCCACCATGAGGTGCACGAATAGTTAACACCATCCAGTTAAACAAGTAGTCGTCGGAAAATCTTCCCCCCTAGATCAGCCCCCTTTTAGGTCAATCAATTCTAGAATTAGTAATTCAAATACATACATGTATAAAGAATATAGTAGAAAGGCAACACATCTAATCAGAATGAAAATAAAAACATCGTTACTTCTTCAAAAGTTAGCTAAAGTACACCAAAATCTCATCAGCTCTGGAGAGTAGTACAATGAAGCTAAATACAATGTATGTAGTTTGGTGACTATAGGTCAAATACTTCTCCCTGTAAAGCGATAACAATGTTTATTACGCAACGCTCATAAGTTCATCAAAAGTAGGCCAAAGTACAAATCAAAACCAATGACGTAATCAAAAAATCAAACCTCAATTGTCTCCATCAGGGACGACAGGCGTTTCCGAGTAGAACGGTATATTTTTTTATATAATTTGTCAGGGTAAATATTGTAGAAATACGAGTATTTTCAGTGTTTGGGAGGCATCTTAAAGAGCTGTTAGTTGCATAAATATTTGTTCTCCCCATGGATGATCAAATAATAATTGTACATCATATTTGCCACACAATTTACATTTACATTTACACAGAATGTGTTGTTTATATTCTTCCCGTCCTCCCATATCATTATGGTGTCAAGGTCATCATAGTTTCTGTATAAAAAGATGGGTTGAAGTTGTGTACTTTTTTGCTAGAAATGCATAGTTTTATGCGTCGCTTAAGTGTGATTGAATTTCACATACCCCAACAATAAAGGGTTAATAGTGAAAATGTAACACTGTACCTTTCAGGTTGGTCATGCATTCTGAGCGAATATATAGCCATTGATCACATGTAGAAGGGATGTTGTGGTAGGCCGTTGATCGTTTAGTGCACGTTTCTGCTGGTCGCACTAGAACATGTTATGACAGATTATAGTTATCAATATTTGTGCTAGAATCATTTCAAAAATATTTACATTGCTATAGCTTTAAAAAACCTAATAGACTAACCCCCTTACCTCTTTTCAGTATCTCCGCTCGTTGACTATTGATTTCAATTAACTGAAAACTGGCATTAAATTTCAACTCATCATCATGTCTTCTCCCAACTCTAGTCATTGTCAGAACTCTATTTTGTTGAACTAAAAAATATTCTGGCCAATTCGTTTTTTGAGGGACTAACTCTCTTGAACTCCCAAAGGAAACTGTTCTATCAAAGAAAAAGTCATTTCGTAGCCAAAATGTAGCGTCTTTTTTGAATTCAGTTTCTCTGTATGATTGTTGATGCACACTGGAATTTGCTAAGTTCCTCAAATGATAATCCCAACCACTATATCGCATAACAAAATATCCAGGATAATCAGCTGCTTCTAGTGAAACAGAGTGAGGTTCTTTAGTAAGACCAGGTTGTCGTAAGTAGAACTTAAGTGGGTACTCTTCAGTGAACATAAGAGAGTCATCAACATTGATGGCCCCCAACTTTAAATGGGGGTAGTTGAAACAGCGTATATAATATGGACCTGAAATGAACAAAAATATTCAGGTATTTTACAATGAATATAGTCATAAACAATTTCATGCATCCATCTTCAGTGGCAGAAACGGTGCATGAACCTGTACAATATCATTGTAACATATAATCAAATAAACAGTGCTTGATTGATATCTTTTACACTATGCATTATCAAAAATATCATTTATTTCTTGGAAACATAATATTTTACTCAACAGCGTCAACTGTGCTATGATATTGGCAAAAGCTGGTCTTCCATTTGTGCAACCATATGGGTCACATGTTACCAGTTGGAGCAGGGTTTCAGGGATCTCCTTGCCTGCGTTGCGGTTGAAGTCTGGGTCTTCACATTGGATGTGGATGCGAACCTGGTCCAACTGGTAACACGTGACCTTGCTTGCGCAAACTGAAGGTCAACGGCCAGTAACAGTGTTGACAGTGTTGAGACAACAGCGAACTGTTTACAACGTAAAAGACCACGGTTACACGAAAGAAAAGTTTTTGATTGTGTCAACAGCGGAGCACAAAAATAATGATAATAGTATTGTAGTTCGTGAAGTTAATAGTAGTGAAAAAGATAACACATTAAAAGAATATGTGATGAAAGAATAAATATTTTAACAATTATTAATATCAGAGACCATAGGCAGATCCAGGGGGGTGCAAGGGGCCCGGACCTCCCTCGTTCCCACCAAAATACTTCATTTTCATAAGGTTGAAAGAGGGGGCTGTCAGTCAGCTAGGAGGGGGAAGAGGGGCCTGTCAGTCAGCGAGAAGGGGGAAAGAGGGGGCCTGTCAGTCAGCAAAGAGGGGGCCTGACAGTCAGCTAGGAGGGGGAAAGAGGGGCCTGTTAGTCAGCTAGGAGGTGGAAAGAGGGGGCTGTTAGTCAGCTAGGAGAGGAAAGAGGGGCCTGTCAGTCAGCTAGGAGGGGGAAAGAGGGGCCTGTTAGTCAGCAAGGAGGGGGAAATAGGTGCCTGTTAGTCATCTAGGAGGGGGAAAGAGGGGGCCTGTCAGTCAGCTAGGAGGGGGAAAGAGGGGGCTGTTAGTCAGCTAGGGGGGAAAGAGGGGGTAGCATTAGAAATATAATTTTCATCATAGGATTACCGTTCTGATGTAGTTCGAACATGAATATATTTCAAACCTCATACTATCAAAACAGTCCTACAAGGCAAAACAGATTGTGTTGAGATGGTCATCTACACCGAAGTGCCTGGATAAACAGAAGCCAGGAGATTGTGACTGATGATGACCAAAGTGGAGATCCAGAATATATTAGTGGAGCACAATCGGAGAAGGCTTGAAAAAAAGCATGGACATCATTGTCATCGCCCTCGTCATTATAAGATAATTAATTGGGTTATGCACATGTAATATCAAACTTTGTCTATTCCAAGAGGGATCCTTGGAATTTTATTTTGTAAGCTCAAGATGTTTGAAAAGCCCTTTTGGTACCCAATGGCGCTTTGAGATTGATAACAAACCTAAATCACAACACACTTACACAACATTCCAAGGTAAAAATAATGAGAACAAGCTTAACTAGCCCTTATCTTACCCATCCTTGAAGAAAATTCTTCATAAGATTCTAAAATGAAATTTGATATTGACACTGCGATAAAGAAAATTGGACATAATATATAATACAGTTAGTTCTTCACATCAACAGCTATGACAATTTACTAATATATATCTCAATACTTCGACAACAATGTCTGTTTGTCTTTCTCAAGAGTGTGGAGTCATAATGCAAACACTATGGTGCCAGGATTGCAAGTGCAAGTGTGTCAAGTGTGTGCAAGTATAGGGAAGTACACAACAGGCAACTGGTACCCATCTGTTCTATTTAAAGAAGCTTTTTCAATGTGTAAAGGTGAATGTATATTGCTTCTTGTATTTTTCTACTCATGTCAATCTGTTCTTTCACAAGAACTTTAATTTTTTCTTTCAGTGGATTGTCTCTATTGACCAGATGACCAGTCTTTTCTTGATGCTGACTTAGTCAAGACTTACTAGCCCCTTTACTTATTGACATCTGGTGTTTTCTGATTCTTTCATCCAATGATCTTCCTGTTTCTCTCACATATATCTGTCCACACACATCACAGTCACATTCATAGACTACCCCACACTGTTCACTAATATCCAAAGGGTCTTTCGGTCCCACCAAACAATTTCTCACGGTTTTTCCAGCTTTACTCTGATTGGCTGTAGGGATTTGGATATTGCCCCAGAACTGGGGTGCTTCTTTCAATGCCCACTCTGGATATCCACATGCTCTGAATGCTGTTCGTACCTTCTCCTTCTCTTTCATTAGTGAAGCATCCAAAATTAAAGTCTCAGCCCTATTAATTAGTTCTTACCACACCTAGCTTCTGGTGTACTGCGTGGTGTGACGACCATTGTAGGTAACGGTCAGTGTGTTGGTTTTCTATAAATATTCACGGTTATCTTGTTACCTGTTCTTGTCAATTTCAAATCTAGTAAATGGGCTACTTTTGTAATCTTTTCTATTGTGAATTTCATACTATTGAGCTGATTATATGTTCAAATAGTTCATTTTCAAATTGTTTCCGGTGATCACACCGGTATCATCTATATATCTTCCCCAGTTTTTCATGTTGCATAATAATGACAGGGCAAGTAACCTTTAAAGATAATGCTCAGCCAAAATAATAGTTGTTCTGTTAAGCCCAGCATCAATGAACAATACCTTTTCCATTGCAAATCTAAGAAAAATAATATTTACAATTCTCCACATTTAATATTTATTACATCTTTAAAAATACCATGCCCTTTTGCTAACTAAAACACGGACCATGTATATTTTAGCGGACCCAAATTATAAGATCAATAACTTGCCAAGAAAAACATTTGGAACCACATTTCTTTCTCTATTAGAAAGAGAAATCTTTTCTGTGTGGTTCCAAGATGTTTTTATAAAGATTGACTTACCTTTTGTGCTTCCTCTGTTTTGATTCAAATGCCTTCTTTTTATATCTTGCACGAAACAACAAAAGGGGGGTTCGGGGGGTTTACCCCCCGATAAAAACACTCAAAATAGTCACACATTTTCAGCGGCTCGTCTACATAAGCAGTAACCGTTTATCCACAGTTTTCACCAATCGTTTTTATTTGTGTCATTAATTTACTAGTCAAATTATCCATTTTTTAAGTCCATGTAAGATTTTTGACAGGCGATCGGCCATAACACTTTGCGTCACTGTTCTGTGCCAGTTTACATCAAATTACAATAAAATTAATCAGGTGTGTTTCTATTGCATACATTACACTTTCGAGTAACCAATAATAAAAATATTTTAATGTATTATATAGATACTATTTACTGCATTGCTTATTAAATTTTCGTAGAAAATAAGTACAACAGTGCACGCTTCACGTTCCGTAGTAGTTAGACGTTCTTGTTTCTTGCACGTGAGGCGTATGACGTAAAGGCATCAACTCCTTGCGATCAATTTGTTTTCCCACACCCAACAAGCATAAATGATATTTAAGTTCATATAAAGCCAAATATAATTTGAAATCATATAAAAGTAACCATGATTTATTTATCAAGCAATAGGGGGGGTTCGGGGGGTTTACCCCCCGATAAAAACACTCAAAATCGTCACACATTTTTAGCTGTTCGTCTACATAAAAACGGGTGCATATATGAAGTGGAAGGACGTAAATGAGCTCTGTGCAAAAACCGTACAAGATGTGCAAGATGGATGGCGAGTATCAAAACAATTCCGTGTTTATGTTACAAATGATGGATTTTTTTCTATATAGGCCTATGAAAAGTAGTTATATTTGGGTCGATGTACTAGTTCAATACATCAAACATGAATAATGGAACCACATTTTTTTGCTATATAGAGACAAAAATGTGGTTCCTGTTTAAATATTTCAGAATACAAAGAACATATCATATTGTTCTATAAAGGATATTTGTTTGGCATTTTTTATTTGGGTCCGACAATCTCCTTAAGAAATTAATGCAAATGCATGGATTAACTATGGAAAGACATACCTTCACGCTTAACATGGTAACAAAAGGGAAAGCCGGGTTCGCTGCTATCATAACAGCATCCTCGATCTAAGCAGCGCTGTTTGTCGATCCCAGTCCATCCACAACGAACACGACCACTCAATGGCAGCACATCACATCCTAGAAAACATGTAGCAACTGTCCAAACATGTCATGCTACAAAAGCTAATTTGGTTTTGAAAACAAGAATCATACT
This sequence comes from Streblospio benedicti, assembly GCA_019095985.1. NCBI lineage: Eukaryota > Metazoa > Annelida > Polychaeta > Spionida > Spionidae > Streblospio > Streblospio benedicti. The sequence continues at coordinate 26,632,727 of CM032668.1, read as the reverse complement.
AACGGGTGAGATATTAGTATATGAAATTTGTAACACATTTAGAAACCTCGCCTGCATTTCTTAGAGGGACATGCACAGCAATTGCCTCCTTAAATAGACTGAATTATTATTATTTTATTTTATTTTTTTGGATACACTTGACATGCTGCACGTAATAACTTACGCTTTTACAATCATTAGTATACGTTTTGAAAAAATATTGTCATTTCCATATCTCCCCTGGAAAATGAGCCCTGCATGAAATTGCAGCCTCATGCATCAAGACGCAAAATTAGCTTGTCAGAAATATTTATTACGGCTGATAAGATGTCAATGTTTACAAACATGATTTTTGGGTACATTCCATGAAACCAGTTTTAATAGAGGAATTATTAATTACTACCAGGCCTGCGTCCTATTATATGGACACAATAGCTGAATGATCTATCTGCAAAGTCTTCTCTGACTGGTAATTGTTTGATTTTTCTAAACTTGTGCAGAGAGCATTTTTATTCCACTACTGTTTTCTAAGTGACTCACAATGCACGGCAAAAGAATCCACATGGAATCACAATGCACATGGGCATGATGGGGGAAAACATCTTTTTGAAAAGACCTTGTTGACATTGTCGGTGTGAAAGCTACGCTGACACCCGTGTGCAGCGAATGTGAAAAATATTGTCGACGGGACCCTTGAAACAAATGTAAGGCGCCGAATTAATTAGTCATCATTTTGCTGATTAATTATTGCGCGTACTATTCTTTTAAAAGTAAATGTCACTGCCAAATGCTATCGTTGACAGAATCCATGGCAATGACCCGTGTGGATGGCATGGGGCAATCAGGGAATGGTGGACATTAAAAGGTCATCTTCTTGCTACATATTCGGCGTAGAAATATGTATCAGGCATCATTTTGAAGTCTAGTATTCACTCTATCACATCAGCAGATACTTAAAATTTAAGTCTATATTACTGGTCATAAGAATATCGTCTTTTTTGACCACTGGATTTCAAGTAGGTAAACCTGTGAGACAGACATAACGCACGGAGGAACAATGCGATGCTGTCACAATATGGCTGTCCAAATAAAGTAATTCCGACGAAGGAAGAATGTGTAAGTTCTTAGAGCTCTTTTTGCATTAAGTAGAGCCGTACTGAGTAAGTGTACAACATATATAGCTTTAGAAATTATTTTTTCTATTGGGCAGGTTATATATGAAAACCGCCCGATATGCCAATAGTAACTGTAGACAGGCAATTGGTTTCAAAATTGGAGGAGGTAGGAGAATTTACATACTTCACAGCAAAAAATTTCTAAATCAGTTTTCTAGTTAATGTTAACCAAAGGAAGTGCACACATATGATGTCCTTTTCAAGGCAATGGTCAAAAAGTGCAAAAACGACCCAGGAAAGTGACTGTAAGGCATTTTCCAAGAGTAATAAACTCACCATGTGCCACACTCCCTCTCGCGAAATTATATATAGATGCAGAAATGGAATACTGCACAGATAAAAATGCCTATATATTTAACTGGCTGAGCAAGTACTATTCATAGGCAATTGCATCAATGGATTTCAGCTTCATTTGAAAGTGGCTTTGAATGTTGTTTTTTTTTAATTATTATTTCATTATTAATTTTCTAAAAGCTGATATGTTCCATAACTCACACCTATTGATTCAGTTACCTTCGGTACTATTCATGTAGCATAAAAGTTAAATATGAAAAAATATTCACCTGTGCATGTCTCTTTAAAGGGATGGATACACAGGGCTCAATTCAAATTAAATGATCCTGTCTCTTTTTCTATAATAGGTTTGGATTCAATAATTTTTTAGATTTGATAGAGACTGCATCCTGTAAGGATACCATTTCCCAATGTGATCGCTACTGAATTTCTGTTCATCCTGAACTGCTTGAAATATTCTACAGATAATAACGGGGGGCTGCGCTGGGGTGGTAAAATAGGAAGCATGTTCAGCAAGAACACCGACTCCGCTTAGCATATAGCTTGAAACAGCTGATACGGAGAAATAGTGTGAATGTACTTACCTTCCATTGATGACTCAACTCTGAATGCCTCTGAAATTTACAAAAATAATGAAAGTTAACGATTTTAAGTGTCAGCATTAAAAAAAAATGGCTATCAAGAATCACTCTGAAATGTCAGGATTAAGTTTACATTCACCATAGGCAATTGCATCAATGGATTTGATCTTCATTTGAAAGTGGCTTTGAAAGTTTTTTTTTTTAATTATTAGAATGAAAGAAGGCAAATATCAAGGGATAATACAGTTAATTGCAGCAGAAAATATTTTGTCCACCTTGATCTCTACATTAAGCGCCTTCAAAGTCCATCACCCAAAATCCCTGGTACCCATTGTGTGTGTGGGGGTGGGGGGTGAGGGTGGGGGGAGATAAGACTTTGGAGATGGTAGATTACCCTGTGGCGGGCACTGAGGAGTGTAGGGGTGGAGGAATAGGACAGTACGTTCACTCCCGCATTCATTGGCGGGCCGGCCAAAGCCAAATTATGTAGAACATGTAGGACGAGTGACATGTTTTACAGGACTAGTAACTTTTAAGCCATACTAGTCTTGTAGACTAGTAAGCCTCCTCAGTTACTTGGGGCACTGTAGAGAGCACCCTTATTATACATGGTCTGGTTGATCGAGCCTGTTTTCTCAATGTGCTGTTTATGACATCTAATTGCATCATTGGGTAAGCGATAATGACAAAAAGACTACTATTTATTTATTTAATAACAATTGAAATCTATGATGTAAAGGATACGTACTTCCGTATTCAGCCCCTCAAATCAGTACAAATGTGGCAAGAAAAACATTAATTGCTTACCATGTGAAGCAGGAGAAAATCTGGTTGAATCTGAAAAACAAAGCTGACAATGTGGACAGGTGGAAATGTTTTTCACAAAAGCATATATTCAAGTATTGATTCTTTTTTAAACTTGTCTTTATTTACTCAATGCTGCAGGTAGAAATCGTAGGCCATCATTTTAGATCTTGAATGGCAGTTTTAAAAAAATCATTGTTATATGATACACTGTATTCCAGACTAAAACCTGCACCAAAATTCAATAAACTGTGAAAGTAGAATTAAAAACTAGTGAATATGTTAATGCTCACTCAAAAATTCAACTGCTCTGTAAAACAAATTTATTTGAAATAAACATCCCATCGGCAGTAAACAAATAAGAAAATAACAAATACTTGAGGACTGGGAAATCTTAACTAATGTTCTGACCGGAAGTTTTTGGATTAACATTTTCTATTATCAGTAAAAAATAAAAAGGTCCATTTCTTATTAGTTTTGCTGGTCCAACTGGAATTCTTGACCATAACTAATTTCTGTGAGTGAACTGCACATACAAACATGTACAATCTAAATGGCAACCAATTTAATTTTTCATCACTATTAAAACATGTCCAACATACTGTAACCCTAAAGAAATTCATGTGCATTTTAATTTCGCTAAATTCGCGTATTTGGGACGATTCACGAAATTAAAAATCCGTGAAAATTGAAAGAGCTACAGTACTTCTTTATGACTAAGCCGACATGGGCGATAATGGGGGTATTGTGCGTTTTTGGTGTCATTTGGCTTTTGTAAGTGGAAAATGATATTACATTTCATTATTACAATATTGTCTGTTCTATGCTGTTATCTTGAATAATTCCAAAAATGAAGACGAAAGTTAAAAATATTAGTTTATTAACGTTTGCGCAAGCACCGTCTTCAGATATACAGTCAAACAAATTTTCAATCATGAACATTGATCAATAAATCATAACCATTTTATCATTCATTAATCAATGTTCAATATAATAATATTAATCAATGTTCAATATTAATCATTCTATCATTCCGTGCAAAAATCACCGCCAATAACCCACGCTGATTGGTCAATCTCCGTGCTCAATTTTGCGATGGAATGAACGCTAAAAAAAACAAACACGGCGCTAGTCTAACCTCCTCACAATATCAATACAGCCGCTGAAGTAGTAAGGCCATGAAGGCGTGTTCATGCTGTGCGGAGTGCAACAGTTTAGACTAACTCCTCCGCGCGCTCAAAACTGCAGGAATTGACGTCTCCGTGCGCTCAAAACAAACGAAATTGACTTGAATGTTGAATGTTATGATATGATTTATTTTAAAATAAAATCATGAAAATGGATTTTAGTCATGATAGAATGGTGATTGACCACTCGATTGACACTCCAATCTCGTGGTCAATTCCTACAATGTTCATGTTTAAAAATTTGTTTAACTGTATATCTGAAGAGGGTGCTTGAGCACCGAAAACGTTATTAAACTAATATTTTCAACTTTCGTCTTCGTTTTTGGAATTATTATTCAACATAACAGCATAGAACAGACAATATTGTAATAATGAGAAGAACTGCTGCAGCTCAAATTGTAAATTTAACTAAAATTATTACATTTGGTGTCAAAATAAAGTCCATTGTAATTTCAAACTTATCATTGCATTATTTTAGAAGTGTTAAGCTTAAACAAGAACATATTTGAACTTTAACAGTCACAAAAAATGGTTTTGTCTTGCAGCGTTGGTTAGCTAACTAGCACCTGTCTGCCATTGCATACTACAGTATCAAGTTAGCCTAGTTACAATGAATCACGTGCGAAAGGTCAACCAACAAAAACACGGTTATATAAGGTCACTGACCACTGTTAACCTCTTAGTCAAGCAACAAGTCTGTAGCGGGGAAATTACGCAACTCCCGTTAGGTCAGTTTGCAGGTGATTTGCAGTCACGTAGCCATGTAGGAGTTATCGTATGTAAACAAAAAAATTAGCCCTGAGACAAGTCGCAAAAATAAATATTAATATTAATAGAACCACAGTATATCATGTTAGATTTTTCTGGAAAAATATTCTTTAATCTTTGCTTTTCAAGCAGTTCGTCGCACATGGGTCACTAATGGGTGTTAATGATGGGTAGGCAATAAAATAGCGCACCATTCCTATCATTTTTATTTCGATGGTCGGTGCCATCTTTTAGTCCTAATTTATCAAATAGAAAATATTACTCCACGAACCTGCTGACAGGACATTAGTCAAAAATAAATTTCAAAATAATAGTATGTATGAAGAAATATATCATTACTGTTTGCTGCAGAGGTCTTGATCCTACATGATCCTGAAATATTAAAACATGTAAAAATAAGTAGAATGAGATTGTGTTTTTCATCTGATGAACAGGGTTCAGTTACCGTAGTACCTAGCTTTCGCTTGGAAAAAATACGTGTGTAATTCCCGTAACTTCGTGTGTGAAAGACGATAAAAGACAGCAGCTCTCAACTGTTTTGAACTCATTAGGTAATTAATGTCTCCACACAGATTTGCATCGTCATATCTCACGGCTATATACGCAGTATATGATCAAACACTTGTAAAGGCAGTGTGAATGATCAACCCGTGAAAACCGACGATGACAGATTTGCTGAATAGTCGATGCACTAGCAGAATTAGTTACTTGTTACCCCTACCTTTCGTCAGGCTTCTTGATTTCTTTGGATAAGTTGAAAAACACCTTTGATTGTTTACATGCTAGAAAGAAAAGTGGGTCTATGTTGTATCTAAGTGATAAATTCTACAGTTCTTATGTCTCAAATGTGGACTGGTATCCTTTCCTAGTTGTCACACATTTTAGGCCCATGTAAGGTGAATACACTACTAAAATAGAGAAATTAAAACTAGTAACGAACTCTGATTTCATGTGTAAACATTTTAAGGATACCCGATGTTTGTGTGTAAATTGCATTTTCTCTACAATTAAAGTAGCTGGAAATATCTAGATTCCCAAGCAAGATATAATGGTTCTGTATTTTTAATGTTATGTACAATTGTTGTCTGCCGATAGATACTGCTGACCAGAAAGACATCATCGTGGTATCTCCTGATGGCACTTTGTGTGCAAGAACTTCTCCTGACAGTGTGCTTCACCTGCCGCTTTGGAATTCAAATGTCCAGTCCTGGGGTTAACTACGAGCTACCCGAGCACTATATATTTCAAGTTCTTACAGAGTTCGCAGAGAATGCAGCAGCATTGGGGGTGGAAATGGACAATGCATTGTGGGAATATGTTGTGACTGAAGCTCAAGCTGTCTATAGTTAATGCCCAACTCACTTGAGGCCCTTTTTGTTAGATATCAAAACTAAGCTCCAAGACTTCAGAACAAAATGAGTCTACCTCACAGAGATTCCTTCACAGACGGTCACAAGAAGTGAGCAAGACAAGCCACTGACGCCATTACACGTAGCTGGTCATTTGAATGATAATGTAGGAAGTGAGTAGGACCAATTTTCTATAAACTTTCCACAGTCAAATGCTACTCGTCAGCAGGACGAGTAATCCTCAAATATCTACTAATTCCTGCTAAAAATGTACTCGTCCTACTTGTACAAAGCTCTATATTTGCATGCCAAATTGACCAGAATTTCTACTCGTCAAAAGGACGCGTTGCTAAAACTTCTTACTCGTCCTCAACAAGTTTTTATTAGTCAATACGTGCGAACGGTGGCTAATCTTGACCCTGACTTTCTTTGGACAATTGCAGAAACTATTAGTCAGAATGCACTGACTGGCATATTTGGCACTGACTGTGAATGCACAAGGGCGGGGGTGGGGGGTGGGGTAAAAAAGGCCAAAAATATGGTGTGTAACAAACTATACTACAACAGAAGTCTTAAAAAGTCATTTGAGAACAAATTAGTGTCTATTTTTAATGAAATGATCGATTTAATTGGCCACTTTAGTCAAGACTCTGCATGGTTCTAACATTGTCCAGAGATGATAGAGAAACTGGGCCAAGCCACCAGGTCACATTTGGATTTTGAAAGGTAAGATATTCTCATGCTGCATGCAACCTACGATATTTCCCAGGCATTTGCCGGTTTCACACAAAATCTTTTTTTGCAGTTCTTGGCAGCTCAGTTCCTCTCATTCACACACAAACGTTATGGGATTTATACTCGTACACTTCTTTCCACACGAAAGCTTCGTAATGACTGAACGCCATTCGAGGGTTTAACACAAAATCTATTTTTCAAATCAGGTATAAAAATGAAGGAGATTCTGTATACAGTTTGCAAGCACTAACATTAACCATTTTTGGTGACCAATACACACTAAAACACTTTAGCGTGAAAGAATGATGTACCAGTTAAAAACCTCAAAATAACTAATTCTCTACATAACAACATTGGCTTGAGTAAACTTACCTTCTTTAGGAATGAAGTAGCCTGAAAAAATTAAGCATGTTAAAAAATTACACCATGATATGAATAACGGTCTAGGTTGAGTGAGTCAGTCCCGTAACCAAAGCGTAAAAAATTTATTTTTAAAAGGGGGGAGGGGTGTCTTTGTAAATATAATATAGAAGCCTTTCATTATTTCCTATGATATACTAATATATTTTAACCACATCGCTCACCAGTACTAGACATATAAAGTACAAAAAAATTAAAAACTTGTAAAATATTTTAGTAAAAAAAAGTGAGGAGACGAAATCTAAAAGTGAGGAGGCTCCTCTGCCTCAGCCTAGTTATGGCCTGTAAGTGGCACATAACATGCATATTTATGAAATATAGAGATCACAGATGCCAGCAGGATTGAATATAATATGAAACGACGGATTCTAAATATTTGCCAACAAACTCAATATATTTAATATATTACAATGGCATCCTCTTACCCGAACTGTCAAAATCAAGTTTTTCTTAAAAGTGTTCCAGATTTTGGCAAGTGTGATCTGTCTATTAGACCTATGAAATATTTCTTACGAGGTTTGTTACACTACACAAGAATGCCAGTCCTCTCTTGCTTGTGATGAAATGCTTGGGGTAATGGACCATGGTAAGGATCCATTTAGAAATTACGAAAGAGAGGCTGGGGTGGGGTGGGACGTTTGATACTTCTGAAGTTCTCTGAAGTCCTACAAAATTTGGGCTCTTTGTATGAGGTATCATTTTCAATAACTTCTGATTTGAATGAACCCGAAATAGATCAGGAAGTTGTACATATCATTTTTGCTACCAAATATCAGCATATGAGATGGGGAATATCATATTTTCACACAAATTTGACTCTGCCCGTTGATGTTTTCACCAAGATTCGAAAGGGGGCTGCCAATGTTTTTGCCGGAAATTAATGAAAATCAACCCACACATCCTCTCATAATTTCTAAATGGTCCCTGAAGCCACCGTCGCTGCCTGAAATGGACACTCAGACTGAGTGTTGGTCATACAATAAAGGCATTATTTTGTCTCCTTGAACATTTCATTCGAAAAATACTTTGGTAAAACAATACTTACCATACACTAATACTTCAGCAAGTTGGAGTTCGTCTAGCATTTTTGATACAATAACGTAACGCCCATTCAGTGTCCTTTTACATGGAAAATGCATTGCCTCACCTACAAACAAGACCATATGGAAAATATGTTCTCCCATGATCGCTGAAAATACTTGATTCTGATTGGAGAGGTGGAATGATAAATTTGATATCCTACACAACAAAGTCTAATAACTAAAAATGATAAATATATATAGAATAAAATAACTAAAAATGATAAATATATATAGTGAAACGAAAGTCAGTGAGATACATCTTTTGAATACCTGGTAAAGGTATTGGAGAATCATGGATTCAAACTCATGACCTTGCAACCATGATTCAGACCAGTCATATGTCATAGTTGAACGTGCTAACAATTACACTAATTCCCCATGACGACAGAGACAAGTTTCTTAACTTGCCTATATGCTTTCAGACACACATGTCTGACACCTGACGCTATATTTAGCCTGTAGCCTCGGCCTAGCCTTGATCCAACATCCACCCACTGACCTTGTACCGAGTACGTTGTAATCAATGCAGGATGCATTGTGCTTGTTCCCAAGTCACTTTTGTTACAATAGAATAAAAAGGTTATTATAAGAGTGGGGGTGAGAGATAAGAAGACCTATCACCTCATGTGGGCTCTAACAGAACTCAGTGACTGAATAAGTGAGGGGGGGGGGTCTGAGCCGGTGGCACCCAGGGGTCCAAACATTCAGTGACCCCCTCTATTTTGTACACATGCAAATCTTTGACACGAAAGTATCTGATGATAAGGGTATAGCATTTTTAGAGGTATGGGTCCAGATAATAATACCAGCATTTTTATACAAAAAAATGTTGTTTTTTGCAAAAGCACCAAACCAGAAAAAGCATTAAGTATTTACATTATATATTTTCAGGGGCCCCAAGTAAGGGGCCCCGAGTAAACATTATTTTGAGGTCCCAAAATTTGTCAACATTTTTACTCATAATTCTTTTTATGCAAAAGCACCCACCAAAGAAGTACCGGTAACACCAGGTAGACTTCTAGTGTGTGGTGATTTCAATTTTCACTTTGAGGATGAAGAAGATAAAAAGGCCCAGAAGCTGCGAGATCTCCTGTATCAGCTAAACCTCAACCAACACGTAAATGATATTACACACGAGAAGGGCCACATGTTGGACCTGGTAATTACTAGAGCAAATGATGTTCAGGAGTCTACTCCATTGGTATCACAAGATCAGGACCCTGGGGTAAGTCTGGTTCAGAATCTATCAGTTGGACCTCCAGGCTTATCAGATCATGGTGCTGTACTGTTCAATATGCCTTTTCGAAAACCCGCAGCCATAAGGAAAAAAGTAATGCTAAGAAATTTAAAAGACGTCGATATCACTAAATTCAAAGAAGATATTGCAAATAGTGTGCTACATTCCAACCCATCCAGTGACATTGGGAAATTAACTGAAGAATATAACTTAGTTCTAACTAGCATCCTTGACAAACATGCACCAGCAAAGGAAAGGACAATTACATTAAAGACAGAGAGTCCGTGGTACACAGAAGAAATTAGGATTGCAAAGAGGGAGAGGCGGAAAGCAGAGAGGAGATGGAGGTCTTCAGGCAAACTAGAAGTACACAAACAAATATATAGAGAACACTGCAAGATTGTTGGCAAGCTGTGCAAACAAGCAAAACAGGAATATTACTGTTTAAAAATAGAGGAAAGTGGAAATGATCAATTCAAGGTGTTTTCAATTGCAAATGACCTTCTCAATAGAAACAAAGAAATAACATTGCCTTCAATATCAAATAATTTAGTATTAGCGGAAACATTTGCAGACTTTTTCACAGACAAAATTAAAAAAATCAGAGAAACGCTCACAAATGAAAATGATGAGAACAATTGTATATTGGACAAAGGTGATGAAGATAAATTTTCTGCTGAATTAAATGAACTTAATATTTCAGTCTTTACATTTACAACAGAAGATGAATTAAAGAAAATTATAATGGAGGGGAATTCAAAATACTGTCACCTAGATCCTATTCCCACACAACTCCTAAAATCGTGTTTGGATGTCCTGCTACCTGTGCTTGTTAGAATAGTCAATAGCTCTCTGTCTGATTCTTGTGTACCATCATCTCTAAAAGAAGCCACTATTTCACCTCTACTGAAGAAACCTACATTAGATCCTGAAAATTTAAAAAACTACCGTCCTGTCTCTAATTTACCTTATATTACAAAGCTGATAGAAAAAGTGGTTGTGCGCAGAATAAATGCTCATATGTATCAAAACAATCTACATGAGAATTATCAATCAGCATATCGACAATTTCACAGTACAGAGACTGCCCTGCTGAAGGTTTACAATGATATTTGCATGGCTATTGATGGCAAAAAAGGTGTGTTTCTTGTACTATTGGACCTATCGGCAGCATTTGATACTGTCGACCATCCAGTGTTACTCCATAGATTCAGGAGCACTCTGGGAATGTCAGGGAATGCATTTCAATGGTGTCATTCTTATTTTCAAGATAGGTCACAACGAGTTAACATCCTAGGCTCATTCTCAGATCCGAGGCCACTTGAATATGGCATGCCACAGGGTAGTGTAGTAGGCCCTTTTGGCTTCTCTCTCTACACAATACCAGTAGGCCAGATTTGCAGGAAACATGGTATCCCATATCACTTCTATGCCGATGATACACAGCTGTACTTGCCCTTTGACCTGAATGAAGAAGCACTTGCTCTGAGCAGATTAGAGGCATGTATACAAGAAGTGCGAGAATGGATGCAAGTCAACTACCTGAAATTGAACGATTCTAAGACAGAATTCATGATAATTGGATCACCACACACATTAAAGAAAACTAAAACTGCTTCCATTAAAATAGGTGATGAAATCATCAATCCGTCACATTCAGCTCGTAATATTGGTGCCATTTTCGATGATCAACTGTCCATGAAAAACCACATAGCCTCTGTCACAAAATCCTGCTACTACCATCTGAGAAACATCAGCAAAATAAGAAAAAGCCTCACTCAAAATGCAGCAAACACCCTCATCCATTCATTTTTGACCTCGAAAATAGATTATTTAAACAGTTTGTTAATTGGCCTACCTGAAGGACTTATTCAAAATTTACAGAAAATTCAAAATGTTGCAGCAAGAATTGTCACCGGATGCCCGAAAAGACAGCACATAAAGCCGGTACTTAAAGAGTTGCACTGGCTTCCTGTGAAAAGCAGGATAAACTACAAGATCTTGTTATTAACGTTTAAGGCTCTCCATGGACTAGCTCCACAATATCTCAGGGACCTCATTACACCATATGTGCCCACACGTTGCCTGCGGTCAGAGAACCAACATCTACTCTCTGTGCCACATATACATTCAAAAACTGGTGAAAGAACGTTTGCCTGGGCTGGTCCACATTTGTGGAATTCATTACCTCAGGACCTTCGAGAAATCTCGGATGTGAACATTTTTAAGAGTCATTTAAAAACTTATTTATTCCAAAAAGCATTTTACTAAATATATTACAATACTTTTTAAGAAAAAAATTAATAAATATATATATACATAATTCTACATTATATCCAACTATGATAAATGTAAGTGATATTTCAAAATATGAGTCAATTGTATTGTCCTATGTGTACCAGATTTTAAACTCGTTTTTTAGGAATTAAGATATACTAAGTGATTGTACTTTTAATTAGTTTTGTGAAGCGCTTTGAGCTATAAGGCATATATATATTTATGTAAGTTAACTGCGCTATATAAATAAAGTTTATTATTATTATTATTATTATTATTATTAACCAGTATGAATATTTTAAGGGGCCCCAGTAATGTTAAATCTGGTAAACACACCAAAGCCCTAAATAAAAAGGGGCCCCTAGTAAACATTATTAAGGGGCCCCAGATTTTGCAAACATTTTTACTTGTAATTCTCTTTATGCGAAAACGCCAAAGCAGATTATATAATGTGGTATGTGTATAATGTTTATACTGAATTCATAAGTTTGGTTTTCGTATGGATATTTCTAGGCTTATGAAGGTAAAGTAAATAACGTTTTAGGGAATTTTAAATCGTTTTTTTTTTGTAGGTTTATTATTAAGAAAGTAGAGATGAAGTTCTACTGTAAAAATGACACATGCTGTAGTAAAAATTTTATCAATGAAATCTCTTTCACGTGGACAATGCACTGTAATTGGTCGAGTTCTAGGTCATAATTGTCCAGACATCTTTTGTGATTGGCTGTTTAAGCTCACACCACTAATAGTTACCATGTTTTTTCAGTGATGACTTTTTAAAAGAATGCTAGAAATGATAATATTAGACAGCTATTGAAAAAAAAATGCATTTTGTTGTTTAACGCTCAATCAAGGAGTTAAGTGTTCTCAACCTTTATGTTTGTTAGATATACATAAACATTGTTTTGAAGCTTTAAAGTGCTTTAGTAGAGCCATTTAAAGCCTTTACAACCAAGTATTATTTATGAAATAAAAATGGTGGAAGAAACATCACAAAAGCAAATTAATTAACATTTAGTTTTTTCAATATTACTATTGAACCAAGGTTATTTGAGTAAAACTAATGATGTGTTATCGTTTTAAAAATTCTACTTTACATAATTCCAATGCCAAACCAAATAATAATAGTATGTCAAAAAAGCGGCAAGTATTAAATATAAATAATTTAATTAATAATATATGAATGACAAGTCTTACCTCTCACTACAGAACCCGCGAAGATATTACATGTTTCATAATCTTTGTATGTTGGCTTTTCTTCCAAAGGACTTATATCAGTAACGCTAACAAGCACGTTATTCAAGATAGCAAAATTAAGTGGATAATTATCTGAAAAAATGTAAAAATCATATTGTGCGATAGTCATATAGATATATTCAATAAAATAAAATAGTAATTTCTAAATATATCTTATGATTAAGAATTTGTACAACCACCTGTGAGTTCAAGATGCAATAAAAATATTGCTATTATGCATCATTTGGGAACCTTGATATGATTAATACTAATTTAAGTTGAACATCAATTTTTTAGAGTAGAACATCGAAGTTGAACATCAACTTTTTAAGTTGATCAGATTTTCATAAAATGTTGGTTTTAAATTTTTATTCATTTGGTATAGCAAAGCAAAAAAAAAGTGTGTTAATGAGAATTTGATCCATTGACCCCTGTTGTGACTCCATAATAGATTCAGGTAATAGAAAGAATTGCCCACATGTCAAATGATGCATGTTGGCCACTTTTTCATTTATTGCTCACAAACAATACGTTCCACTGAACGTTACCGGGTAAGTTAAAATAATGGTTCCTTGAAAGTAATGATTCAAAATAAGCACTATGGTTAAATAGCAACCTGTTGAATCCTGTCATTTTGTCTTTGGCAAGAGTTTCGCTCTTGTCTCAAGAGTTTTGTCAAGCCTAATGCAAAGATCCTCTCAGTTGGTCACATGACCACAATGATGGTTGCAGTCATGTGACAACAGCAAGTCGTAGTAGGTGTAGCGGTTCACCCGGGGTTGGCATCTTGGATTTCAATGGTCTCTCGGATTTTCTTGCAAAGTTCATGATCCTCTCATGCCAAAGCGTTACCCCCTTCTTCCCATAAACCGACCTTGGGCCCTCTCCCTAAATCCGGCCGAATGCCGCAGCATCATTTCACGTGTTTGGTTGTCAAAAGCTTGGTCATACCAGTCATTCATTTCGGGTATAAAGGCGTTGTCATTATGATTAAAACTAGATAACTGTATGTAAAACCATATAAAGAAACATTGTAAATTTTTTAAGAGAATGAAAAGAAGTTTCATTTGACAGCATTAAATTGTTTTTACCGTGCCATTGTATGCGAATATACAGTAAATCTCCTGAACAACAGAACACACTTTGCAGTCCTAATTCCTTCCGTTGGAGAGGGTTTCCGCTGATTAGTGATCTGACCATAATATTCTCGTGTACATCAGCATCCATTATCGTTCAGTCATGAGCTTACTTATTGAATCCTGCTTTATACAACGAATGCATTCTCCGTTTGTTGATAGCAGTTCTCTGATACACAAATATTTATTGTGTTAGCATCTTCTAACAAAGATTTTCATTAGTATATCGTCCACAATCTTGGATTACTATTTAATTTTGCCTTTGTTTTTTTTTCGATATGGACTTCCGGTATACACAGCGCATGTGCAAAATACAGGGTGTCATTTAAATAGACCGCGCACCTCACCTGCTACAAGCGAGTCTCATATCAGAATGTGCTGTGATTGGCCGATTAAAGTGTTTACGTCTTTGCTACGACATAACGAAACCACATGCGATAGCGAGAAAAATGGGTCACAGAACAAAGAAATTGGTTAGTAGATGTTAGCACATCGTAGAAGTATACATGTATGTTTAAATTAGGTGAATAATTGCTTTGAAGTTAACTGCGTGTTGTAGGAACAATAATAGTTGTTGTAGGAACGTGCTGTGATTGGCCGGTTTGTTAACGGCGCCCTTTTATTGGCTTGAAGAAGCGCCTACAACAACGAAACTAATTTAAATGCACCGCTCCGTTGGTTACAAGATAAAGAAAGCATGTGGAACACGATAACAAAGAGCAAAATAAGGTTAATTCCGTTGTTTGTCACCCCAAATGCCTTCCGTTGTTCGTTACTGAGGACATTCCGTTGATTACTCCATTGTTTACTTATCTATATAAGGGAAAATGTTAATGCACACCAATTTCTTCCGTTATTGTTTTTTTCCGTTGAACACTACTCCGTTGTTGGGGAGATTTACTGTAGCGCTAAATGGAAAAACTTCAATGTTTGATCGCCTTGTAGACATACTTATAGCCCTTTCGTAAGTCCCACAAGGGACAATTTTAGCCCGATTTTGCACAAAGTCACCTATCACCGTTTTTCACATATATACAGTTGGTTATCCTCCCGTTTTTTTATTTTTGTGTGAAACAATGGAGCTGTGTTCTTGTTATAAATGATACGCGATTCTCTGGGAGCTTTACACAACCCAACCTCGCTATAAATGCATAAGAAATCAAAATGGACTCGGACCTCAACGATTAAATGCTTTCGATATATCTCTAGCGTGTGAGTATGATTGGCAATGGCGAACTTCCTTAGTTAAAATATTTATTAAATTAGGTTTGTACGATGTTACCAAGCTATGAAAATCCTTGTGACAATGATGAATATGAAGACAGCATGGCTAGAAAAGATATGAAGCTTATAATTACCATTGATGGTTAAAGGAAAACATAGTACAGTAAAACGTAAAAACCCATGGCTAAGAAACTTGGAACAGACCTGCCAACCTCTTCCGGTGAATTTTCATTCATTGCCGATACAGGGTGTGCTTAGGTTTCAAAGTTTAGCACATGAGTGTTTATAAGAGAGAACTTTTTACCCTTATCCAAAGGGCCCAAAAGGCCCCTTTTCGGTTATAAGCACATGTGCTTTAATATGCAGGTATATGGTATCTAAAATTGGTATACTTTACGGTCAACTATAAACGAAAAAGAATTAACAACCGCCAAATATACATTTTGCTCACCAAACATCAAATGTTAAATACTGCAGTAACGCATACTTAATTGTGACAGTTTATATGCACTCTTTCTTCCATATATGGTAAGTTTGGTATCAATTGAAAAGTCTATAAATATGATTGACATTGCCATTCATTGATTTTTTATATCACATTTTATAGGAAATAAAAAATTAGCTTTCCTGTGAAAATGTGGACGTCAACAGGCGCTTTGTACATCTGATATAGTATCTGCAAGGTGGGTGTTGATTACTGGTTCTTTTTCGTTGATGAATAATTTTTTTTTACTTTCAAATCAAGGTAAAAGGATAGCACTTATAATGTACGATATTTGTTTGGTGATAATTTTTGTGGTCATAGAAAGTAAGCAACATAAGATGTCTGTTAATGTCTCATAATCTGATATATGTAAGTGGCCGACTAAGTGAACATCGGCAGATCCTTAGCCTGACGCCAGTGGCACATTCGCTTTAGCACTATGGTATTTGTCAACAAGCTATAATACTGCATTACACTTGCAGGTTTTTATATCACAACTGTACAATTAGAATGTTTTTATATTGTACTGAAAACTTTTGAATTACTACAAATACGATCATCACATCATTTAGTACTTATTGCATACTTACATAGATCAATTCGAGTGACAACATCTACATTTTTGACGTAAACAGTACTCCCAAAGTCAACAGCCCACCATGGTTGTAATCCTGCATATGCGCTATGTATATTAGTGTATGTCCATCTGAAATAGATGTCAATACACCAGTTTTACACATCATTCATTGGGTCCAGAAACACAGCCGAAAAATATATACGGTATGTCATTTCTTATTTTACTTCGTCACACTGATTTGAATTGCTGACAATAGAAACTGTTTTTAGAGCAATAGTTTAATACAACTCAATTTACAGAATCATCTAAGAATTTATGAGAAACATATGAAAATTTATGAGTAGCACTCGATTCAAAAAGGCCTTCTTAACAAGCATTTATAGTCACAGGCCTTTTTTCAAAATTCCACTTAATTAACCTACCGTATTCGTTCTAATAAGCGAAACAGTACGTTTACAAAGACAAATTTCAGCAAAAAACCACAAAAAATAATAAGCGCATACCAACAATTTTTCGCGTTTCATGCATTTTTCTTTTATAGCTCACTTTGACCCCACAGAACATGATTACACAATGGGCCCGGATTGTCACGCGGTGATCCGAATACCAGCATGTAAAAGTCTTACAATATGTCTCCGGTCGGTGAAATCTTTTGCCAAAAAAAGAGCAAGATTTGTATAATATTTCATCTGCATGAACAGGGGGGGTGCGCTTAATGGGGCAGGTGCACTTATAAGAACGAATACGGTACTAACAAATAAGTTTGATTAAGCTACGAGCCTTTGTGGTGGGAATGAAATGCAATTATTCGATTTCTGTAACAGCTGAATAAAACAACTACTCATTTGAAAAAAAAAATGTTCAAAAAAAAACATTGCCAACAGATGTAACTAGCACAAAAAAGCTTTTCGTCTCTTTAGAGACCTTTTCAAATTTTTAATAATTTGTAAAAATTGAAAAGGTCTCTTAAGAGACGAAAAGCTTTTTCGTGCAATAAAAAATATATTATATACATTAGAAATCAAGTGTGTTAAGGAAAGACAGTTATACGTAGAATGAGACCTACTGCCACGTACATAGTACACAGAATAACTTTTATACAAGTTGTAACTAGGACATGTGTTTGGTCATTTTTGATCATTTATAGATGCTTCATAACTAATATAGGTATGTAATTAATTGTTAAATAAATTTACCATCAACTCTCTCACACACAAACTTGCAGTCTATTGTGTGCACGTTTGTAATAAAATGGAGTAAAAGAAATGCACCCCGATTATCTCCACAAATCCAGAGTTTCACGTCTCATACCTTTAGTATTCATAGTAAAAACCTTCACAAAAATTTGTATCAGTGACTGTGATTGACGCATAGGTGCCGTGCGCATTGATGGTTGAAAATGGGGCCAGTCCCATTGATTAGGGGCCCGCACTATGCACTATCCGTAAAAAATTGGGCCAGGTAAAAAACACTTGCGTGATTCCTGCAATTACGCGTCCTAGAATCAACACTGAATAACTACTTTCATGACTTACGGATCTCCATCCAACGCTTTGAACGCATCATCAATATGGCCAGCAGCCTGCAGAGCATATCTTCCTGGTGAGATGAGAGTCACTGCAATGAAAATTTACGCTCCAATAAAAACCAAAGAGCATAAATGACTAGTTAACAAGCACCAACTATATGGTATAAATATGCACAATGTGCTTTTGATTTGGGACTCTTTTTAGATAATTCAGCTATGAAACTCTCTCAAATTCGGTTAATGGGAATCATTTAGATTAAGCATATACTGATAAAAGAGGTTGTGCTTCAAAAAGAACTGGCAGTGCACAGCGAAACCAGTTTTTGCAGTACCTGGGGGACAACAGCTCATAAGTACATTCTCTTAAGTCTTCACCTATATTTGCTATATGATAGTGAGCCGGTATATATTGTTAATTGTGTATCTTTCAACAAACACCAATGGATAACTATCAATTACTATCATGTCAGAGGTCTGTAATTAACTGTGCCAGATGCAACCATGCAAGATGCAATAGTTTAAAGTATGGGACTAGCTGCCCAGTTAGCTTCATATACATCTCTTTTTGCAGTAGCAAAGAGAGAAGTATAGGAAACTACTTACATTCCTTTTTCTTTTGCTCCTTGGAATATTTTTTCATATATAAATACTGTACGCCTAATTACAGTTCCTCTCATTATAACATGGTCATCTAAATATACAATTGCAGAGTATAATATCTCCTGTGATGTGTTGATACCTATTGGATTAATATTGTATAGAGTATATTTAATTATTTGATTGTTTAGTAACTGATGATGTGTGAAAACACGAAAACACATACAATGTAGTGTTCTTGTCGTTGGTACCATTTAATAAAATAACAAAATATAGTTCTGTTGATATATAAATACTGTTTATAACTACATACTTGCTTAAGAAATAATAAAGTATTGACATGACTTATTCTGTATCTGTATCTGTATTTCGCTGCTTGAGGTCCTGAACAGGCGCGAAAGCAGCGGGATAGTTATTTAGGTTTGAAAATTCCAGAAATGACAGTATTAACATATCATACCTTTTTGTTCTGTCGAAGATGAATCTCCTGCATAAAAAACAATAAAAGCATATAATATTGTACTTCAAATTATGAAAAGTTTACAAGTGACAAATATGCAGATGACATTAGATATATCATGACAAAATAGATATATGATATATAGGAATATATGACAGCCTACATACACAAAAATTCTATCATAAATATTTTCTTAGTTATGAGGGGATACATATACATTATTTAAAGACAATTTAGCACATATCACAATAAAAAAAAAAATCCTTAAGTATTACTAAGTATTTTTATGGTAAGCCAGAAAATTTAAAAAAATCTAGCATCTTATTTTATTCTATACATATTTCAAAATTTAAAAAATCAATACAAAATAAGAAATTCATCATATCTAATCCATTTTTATCATCTGCGATTACTCCTAACAAAATATCTCACTAGTGTAAAACCATTTCAATATTCATAAAGTTACTTGGCAAAATAATCTAAAATCAAATACATGTACTGCTAAATTAATTCTACATATACACAATAAAAAAACGATGTTCCAAAGTTCCATTTTGATAACAAAAAATACATGCATTATTAGGAAATATTTTTGACACTAATGCTAGTACTAGAGCAGTTCACACAGAGCCCAAAATTACACACATCCTGTATGTTTTTTATGAAAAAAAATTCAAATAATAATATCGCCACCTACAGGATGTGTGTGAATACATTATTTCACGACAAAATGCACCATAGATCATGTAGCCATGAATCATATAAGTGGTGTTAATCTTGCGAAAATAAAAGCAAATAGCTTCATTTTGACACCTCAAACTTGTTGGTTCATTAATAGCTGTGGCACTATCGTTTAAACAAAAAATATACAAGATGTGTGTGAAGTGCTCTAACCCCCCCATTCTATTGATGCCGCCGGCATGGGACACCACGCTTGTTTTTTGCCATACCGCGCTTGTTTTTCGCCATACCGCGCTTTTTGAAAGTGGGTTTTCCAAACTGGTGGGGGTCATACCGTGCTGATGTCGCCCACGGTGTATTTGAAGTCGCCGACGGACAGTGCATTTAGGTCGCCGGCGATGCTTTGAACCCTGCCTACGGTATTAGGCCGCCGGCCATGTCTAGAGGTGGGCCGCCAGCAATGTCAGTGAGACCCCGCCTACGGTGCATTTAGGCAGTCGGCGATGTATAGCGGTGTCGGTGAGATCAAAGGAAATCAATAGAACCCCCAACCTCGCAGACGGTGTGGGCCTCGACGGTATCCTGGGACTTCTTAGGAGAAGTCGCAGTATACCGTTGCTTTTTGGCGCCAACGATGTACTGCGGTGTCCCCTTTGTACCGTAGGCACCAGAGCAGCATTAGTGGAATGACTTCTTCGTGCCGGTCTTGCTCGTTGGCGGTGTTAAACAAAAATTCTGGAATATATTCCATATAACCCACCAAAATCCCCAAAATGCTATTTTCAGTAACAAAATATTTACAAAACACCCCATGCCGCCGGTACGAAAGGAGGTGCGGCATCAAAGGAATGGGGTGTTACTAAGTAGGAAAATATCTACCGGGGTATGTAAAATGTTACATTATAGTTCAACCTTATTATTATTTACACTACAGTAAAGTACTAAATAAACATAATTCCATAAATCATCATTTGGTTCAAACTCTAGAACATTGCAAAATCTTTTCTTGATAACTGTCTAAATATTTTTGTTTTCACTACAGTAATATATATATATTCGGATTTCAAACCTAACAATCTAGTGATACTATTTACTTCATTTTCTTTATTCATAAATAACCTAATGGACCTAAACTTACACCAATAGCAAAGCATGGCGAATGACATAAAATAAATTCTCACATCTTATTGAAAGTCACAATTTTAACTTATAAAATTTTGCTATTAATCTTCATATGCTCAGGAATTCTTTCTTTAAACAAACAGAAATATGCAAAAAACATTAACTAATTAAGGACAACAACTGTTTGAAATATGTGGCTCTAAAGCAAATATGTTGCTTTCCAGCAATGAATAATTCAAATACATCAGAATTTTAAGAACGATGCTTCATAAACGCTTGTTGAATCAAAAGAGTAAAAACTTTAAAATTACATACCTTGTGACTGTGATGTCTCGCATTGATCTCTTCCTGAAAATGATATGTGATTTTTAATCATTTAAATGATCTGATCTGCTAATAACATAATGATTATATGGATGTCAAAATTACAGTATTTCAGGAAAAACGTAGATCACAGCTGTGCAATTCTTTATGCAAACAAAGATATGTGCAATTGCGACTCAACAAGATAATATCTATCGAAATGTGGCAGCTTTTTTATAGACTACAAGGAATCGTAATATAAGGTTATGAGACAGTCACAAACCGAGTGCTTGAGGTCAATAATCAGCCTTTCTGCATGTCCTTTGTCCAACTAATCCTAAATCTACTAGAGCACTGCACACCCAGTTCGTGTGTTATTCAAATAAAATTGTTATGCTTCAAACAATTAGCACACAATATTACTACTTTAAAAATCATTGCTTTCCCGGTACCAAAGAGAAAAAATAAAATTTCTACTAAGATTTAATGTAAATAAACATGTTCATATCCCCGATTATCGCCACGCACGAACTGGGTGTGCATGCAACAAATTGCACCATAGATCATATAATTTTAATGAATCATAATAATTCTGTTTATCATGCGACAATATAAGTAAGTAGCTTTATTTTGACACATCAAACACTATTGAGGGTTCACTAATAGTTGTGTTACGATTGTTTAAACGTTAAAATGCACGAACTGGGTGTGCAGTGCTCTATACCATCAATTTTGATTTTTTTAAGTAAAACGATAATTTTAAAAAGCAGATTTTGCTCACCATAAACTTGTACCTCACAAAACCAGACATATCCTTCGTTGACTCTTGTCACAATAACATATTGGCCATGAATAGGATACCAACAAGGATAAAAGGATGTCTGAGCGTTCCCTGCTGAGCCTGGGACGATATTACATTCTTCATACTCTCCATAACGAGGTGCCTTTTCCATGGGACTTGTATTGGTTATACCAACAATAAGATTATCAATACCTTAAATATCAGACAAAACAATCTCTTAGTGATAAACCACAATTGGATTAATTTATCTCTTAGGGTAAAAAACAAAAATGAACGTAATCAGTGTAGACTCATTTATCATAAATTTAAGTGTTTT
Organism: Streblospio benedicti; assembly: GCA_019095985.1. Classification (NCBI taxonomy): domain Eukaryota; kingdom Metazoa; phylum Annelida; class Polychaeta; order Spionida; family Spionidae; genus Streblospio; species Streblospio benedicti. The sequence goes on along the minus strand of CM032668.1, from coordinate 26,610,373 downwards.
TTGGTTGTTAAAAGCAAAAACTCCTTTGAATCTGCTAGAAGATAGTATTAATTTTGAAAGGAATTATTGTTGGGCCATTTTGGACACTTTTTTAACTGCCGAGAGAAAAAAAAAGATTTTATGATGGAATTGAGCTCTAAAATGTGTTTTAAGAGAATCGAGTATGGATACCCCTTACGGAAGTCAGGGCAGAAAACGTAAGGGGCAAAACCCACAGCAACAGACGGCTGCCGTATGGCTGCCGTACAGCAATCATAAACCCACAGTAAATATTTGCCGTGCGGCTGCCATACGGCTCTGGAATTACCATACCTGATTTATTTAGAAAATCTCGAGTTGCCGTAAGGCTCTGTTTGATACCAATACGTTAGTATGGGTTTTGCCCAATAGAAAAGTCACTAAAGCAACCCATACGATGCCGTACGGCGCCATAAGACGCCATACGGCTCGTCGGCTCGTTCGTGTCAATTGCCCCCCGAGGCAATCAAGAAATCTGACGTACGGCAGCGGTACGCTGCTGTATGGCGCCATACGGCAAAATTTCACTGTGGGTTTAACCCGATATAAAACACATTGGAGCAATTGGAATGAAGTTGTAATACAGCTGCCGTACATCGCTATGGGTTTCGCCAGAGGCCGAAATCCAAAATGGCCACTATCGTTAGGACAAAAATACAACTTTTTTAATATACTTAACCAGCATACATGTAAAAATGCAGAGTGGACTACAGTAAATCTCCTCTACAACGGAACCCACTTTGCAGTCCCTTTCATGTGTACCATCGGCATCCATTATCGCTCAAGGATGCATGTTATTTAGTATTCTGCTTATTAAAACGAATGCAGTGTCCGTTTGTCAGTAGCAGTTCTTTGGTAGGTAAATGACAATTCCATTGGCAGTTTATTACAAACATAATTTTTAGCATGTTGTCCATACAATAAAAATTACTGTTAAATTTCCTCTTTGTTTTTTGTTTTCAACATGGCGCTTCCGTTTGATAGCACATGCGCAGAATTGAATTCATGTAACTTTGCCGAACAAACATTGCAAATTAAACAAGTACGAGTCTGAATTATTTTTAGTAATAAGTTATGCCTGGTTGGCTGGAAGAAGCACCTAAAAAACGAAATGAATTTAACTGTACCATTTTTTTTTCAAGAGATAACAGGTGGTAGCAAGTGCACGTGAACTTTGGTTCACTATTGTTTATAAGATAACGAAACCGGGAGTAGAACAAAGAAATTAGAGGTTAAAAAGAAGCAAATTCCGTTATTTCCCGCCCAAAATGCATTCCGTAGTTCGATGTAGAGGACATGCCGTTGATTACTCCATTGTTTACTTACATATAAAGGAAGAAAAGTTAATGCACAACATTTCTTTCCGTTACTGACATTTTCCGTTGTTGAGGAGAGTTACTGTAGTGATTAGCCTGAACTTCTAGGCGAATTGGTGCCATATGGTCGTGGGTTCGAATCCCACCACAGACTATGTGATATAGTCCTAACCTGACTTGGAGTCATAAGTCTAATGACTTAATTACAAATAGTAATATATACCCAAGTCCATTAAATCATAAATCATTTCAAATACTAGTTATGTTTCTATTTGTGCCTTGTATCAGTTTAGGTTAATTTATTGTGAAGGTTTCAACCATAATCATGAGGTTCTTATTCGAAAATGCAGGGGGTCGAATATTGAAAGATAGGGGTCCCGAATTTGAAATCAAAGTTAGACTTGTTTTTGTCAATAAGTCATCAATGTGAATTCATTTTCTCATGAAATTAAAACTATACATCAGATTTAGCGTTCACTTGATACACACAAGATGATATTACCAAGTATATTTGTGTTTTGCTTTTATGACATCATTTCAGTTTTTGGCCCTTAAGGGGCCAGAAACTGGTTATGTTACCCTACTAGATAAATTCACTGTAGTTCACATTATTAGAGGACGTGCTCACATTATGAGCAGTTTACCGAAACATCACACTTACTTTTTAACCTCTCGCATGTTAACGAGCCTTGCTGGAGATAAAAAAATTCTTAAAATGTGCTTGTTTTTTATTTTAGTATAAAAGTACAAGCATTTCCCTTTTTAAAAATGTATAACACTTTAGGGGCTTCGGGAATAGATTTTGGTTTATGGACCATACAAAAGATCATGTATACAATTTCGGTACAGTCAAAATTAACATTGACTGAATTTTTCATTGTATTTGTATGATCTTTTGTATGGTCCATAAACCAAATTCCATTCTCGCAACCTTTAAAGTGTTATACATTTTTAAAAATGGAAATGAATGTACTTTTATACTAAAATAAAAAACAAGAACATTTTAAGAATTTTTTTTCCTCCAAATTCTTTTATCTCCAGCAAGTCTCCTTAACAAGACCATATGCTTCGAAAATCAGGGTACCTCGAATACTATGTTTGCTATAACATTTGAAGAATAATTAACATATTGCTTATTTTTAATCGGATTTTAAAGTTTAACACATGTATTTAACAAGAAAAATGTCTAGATTACGAAAATGATATTTATTTTACGGTCAAAACACTCGATTATCGCTCTGCGCAGCTAAACATGGTTCGGTGATTTTTATGAGGCTGACATTACTTGTGATGACCAATCTGTTGTCACTCATGGCATGGGCATAAAATAAGCTTTTAAATGACACCAAGAACATCTTTCTTGCTGTAATATTATGCGAATAATCACCTACAGTACTGAACTCATGTTTGATTATTAGTCAAAGATTCATGTGACTGTCCCAAGACAAGAAACGTAACGCACTCGTCATAACGTTCTAAGACATGAAATCATTCACCAACATGGCTGACATGTGTGGTAATTTTGTAAAAATGTATGACAATATTTTCTTAAATATTCAATACAGAAACGGATACCCCACTCTTGCTTATTGCTGATATATACTTTGTAAAGCTATAGGAAAAGTCGTGTTGCTGCTATAACGACTATAGGATATATTTCAGGCAGGATATTGTTCCGTTTTGATAGTCTTGCCGCATTATCACTCAGTGACCCAACTTGTCAAAATTGATGTTCCCCTTATAAGTTGAGTCCCCTCTCTAGAATGGATTTTTAGGCTCTAAAAACTCAACCTATAAGTGGTCCCGGATGGTAGCCAATTTATCTTTACATGCTTGTCTCTAACTACGCATTGGTATGACTTCTAACGTGTGCCTTCCCGCGGAGATGTACGTAATAATCAACCCTAAGATGGATGTGCACATAACGTGAGCACTGCCCATAATGTGAGCACTTCCTCTACCATTTGAACATTTTTTCAACAAGCTCAATTCAGCATTCCTCTTCATCACAGCTTACTGAATCATGTGTGACTCATTTAGCATTGAAGAAAGGTGATGTCTAATTCAATCATTCAAAGAATAAAACATTGCCAATACTGCCTTCTGATTGGTCTAGAGGCATGCTCAATCATAAGATTGACCACGCAGCCCCCAACACCACACCAGGTTGCCGAATGCATTTATTCAGTACACAATATCCCTGGCATTACAATAAAAAACATCTTCTTTTAAAATTTGGCAGGTATGGCGTTAATATTCATTTATTTCACTAAAGCTAACACACAAAACAAAATACTGGGGAAATAATAGGAAAAGAAATATAAATCATGACTTTTTTTAATGAAACTCCTCAATCAAAATGTGTAGTGACACTAGCATTTAAAGCATTGAGGGAACTGAAGCTGTCAGACAATCGATCTTACCCGCACGTTGGTGCCATTCGGTGACCACATAGACTCGAGTTACAAACATTCTCTTGCCTAAATCAACCGCCCACCAAGGTTGGAATTCCTTAGCGCTTAAGAAACAACTGGCAGCCTCAAATCTATAAAAAAGAATGAAGAATGAAACAAAAATGTTAAGTTAAATAGTGCTTTATTCCTTCTTTAAAAACAACATCCCACTTGTCCAGAGGTAGTAGCAACTATTTAGTAGCATATTATCTACCACGTCTATGTCTATCCGTACTCCCTCATTCAAACCCTCAAATTCGTACAATTACATCTACATCCGAATTAGTTGGCTGCCTTGCATTTGGAGCATCTCTGAGCATGTGGGATGATGGTACTAGCAGATAAAGTAATTTCTTAAGTTTACAACATCAAACATCGATACAAAGCAAAAGTTAATCTAAAGCCCTAAAATCAACGTAAAAGTTCAGTGACTTAATGTTGGATTTGGAACAGCCTGGCAGCTGTTGGAATTGTATAGATATTCAACTGCTGTGCAGCAACCGCGCGCCTCCCACTACGGGTATCGTTGCCTCTAGTATGTATAAACGGGCCGAATACTCCTTCCCCCTTTTGGCGGCTTGCCACTTGCCGCACCAAATATATTATTGACTACTGTCATTGAGGCTCTAGTAATAGGAAAACAGCGTGGTTTCTTACACAAAATTAAAAAATTAAAAAAAAATGAATGTAATTTTCAGAAACTTGTCAAAATCCTGAAATAACCACATGCATCGGATAAAGAACCTACATACATTTTAAAAAAGCTGAATTTTATAGCACAAAATAACAAAAGTTCACATCTCTGGCCTGGGCTTTTACTTTACTATTACTTACAGGAACCCATCCACAGCTTTATCTGGCCGATCAATTCCAAGGTAGGAAGACGACATTGCATGTTTTCCATGAGAGATGAGAGAATCTACAAAAGCAATTATATGAATTTAACATACAGGCTCTTGAAGCAATAGATTTGAAGAGATCATATCTATCTACGAGTTATTTATCATGGTGAAACACAGACACACGAGTAATCTATAGCAATCTATATCTTTAGGAGAGCAAATTCAAAATATTTGAAATTTATGCCAAATCTTTAATGCCTTTGGGGTTACTGCATATTGCCCTAGCTAGTCAGCTTTAATAAAAATAGAAATAAGAAATAAATATAAAAAATGACTTCAACATATCGATCCAAAACAAATACAGGGATGGGAGTCTGATGGATATGATATGGTAGTTGGTGAGGAAGGTAGGGGAAGGGAGGAGCATTTAATCTGTTCCAGATCTCGTCCATTTCAACCAGAGCAGCAGCAAGTAGGGGGTGATGGAGATGCATTAGTCCTGGACCTGTTTAGATGCGAATTGGGTAGAAAGGGTTTGGGAGGGAAGAGAGGGTGGAGGCGGAAGGAAGGGTAGGGAAGGGTGGAACATTTAATCTGTTCCGCACATGTTTACCAGGGGTAGCAGTAGCTGGTGGGAGGGATATCAGAGGTATCAATCATTGCCATGTACACGTAGTGTGTAAATGGCTGTGACATATGACATATGATAATGGGAGGAAGATGATGAAGGTCCATTTAATCTGTCAAAGACCTGTATACTGACGAGAGCTGGAGCGAGGGATGTGGGACAGGGGAAGGATGGGGAGGGAGGAACAGTTTATGTGTTCCCAAATTCATCTGTTTCAACCCGAGCAACGCCTGTTAGACAGCTAGTTGTTACATAAATAAAATGATTCACAATGAATAGATTTATTCAACGGTGTTAGACCTTAGAAACAACATGAGACCTTAGTAAGTTTTTTGGTTATCGTTGCATCCACCTCACTACGTTATAATCATGGACAAATCAGCCTTTTCAACTTATGCCGTTGACCATTAAATAAAAGTTATGTAATTTAATTGTTCTATTGATTTCCTTACTTGCTCCAACTTATTATATATCGTCATCTGCACTTGCATGATACATACCAAGTGCAGAGTTACATATGGCTGTAGATTGTTATTGGCATATGATGCAAAACTATAAATGAAACACTTGAAGGTACGAAACCACACCAGGGTAAAAGATAATCAAAATAATCGATGTATATAAAATAAAAGTGATGGTTTCTAAACCAACCATAGTGATAACAAAATCACTACAATAAATTTTAACCCAAATAAAACTAACTTTACACCTTCTTTTCACAAAACAGAATAAACCATGTAATTGAACACAATTTAAGAAAATATTACCGTCCCGTTACCTCGCATAGGTCGAACATTCATAAAAGTCGAATGACTTGTTTTGATTTCCAAATTGGGAATTTTAAGAAAAATTGAAGCTTATTATATAAAGACTTGCCTTCAGCTGCAGGAAGATTGTATGATGCTGAAACCATATCAAACTATTATGAACTTAATGATCATTTGCACAATATTCAAAGATTCTAATACCAATCACAAGCACACATATCAATGCTAGGATGCAGTTTCTGTGTTTATACTTAATAAAAAGTAATTATTGATGAAAAGTGGTGGAATCTGTGACCATAACCCACCATATTGCCTAGAAATAGGCAAGTTTCAAATCAAAGAACAATTCATAATTTTACAATCACCTTCACAACTTTAAATTGTTTCATTAATATAAAAAAGTACTTAAGAGTAGCATACATTACATGCAGCTGAGTAACTTACATACCTGGAGGTTCTGGAGGTGAAGAGATGCAATATTCTAAAAATAAAAGTAATAATCTATATATTAGAAGCTTATAATGTTTCATTTCAAACTAATTCAAAACACATTTAAAATTTTCAATTTACATATTCTCAAGGAAACCCCCGCGTCATACGTCACAGACAGGAAACGGAAGTGAGGGTTTTCTTGAGAATTAGTGGAATTTACATAATGCGTCACAAGGTAACATAGCTCAACAGCTAGATTTACTTCCAGTTATGAAAATATTTTTTAGTTCTAGACATGACATTTAAGAAGTTATCATGTTGTCTCCTGTTTTCACGTATAATTTGGTATGGAAGTAAATGGAAGTATGAAAATAAAAAACCTTTGGAGCTTATTAATGATTTTTATAAATGACTTTAAATTGATTTTTCTTTTTTGTCCAGGTGACAACCAATTACATTCACTGTAGAGTAATTCATGGCTGCTGCCTTTGTGAGCACCAGTGAGTATTTTGGCCATACATTGGGTATGCAAATATGTCCAGAATGTTATGCAATGATGTGCAGTGAATGAGTTTTAATTCATAACTATAGTAAAAGATACTAAGTTCAAGTATAGAAATATCATGTCAAAAACTGGCCAAGTTTCGATGCATTAGCTTCGACCCGTGACAAGCTTTCGCATGACTGTCAACCCCTCAATAGCCATTTCTGCACTCAAGATGCCCCAAATTAGTATTTTAGGGGTATTCTGTGGTGGAAAAGCGAACGGTCTACAAAAATACTGGGTGTAAGAAGAAATCCATAATGGTAGAACTGATATGTATGGATTTCTGGTGTAATGTAACCAATATTCAGGGTTTTTAACACCAATCACAAGCACATATATCTATGTTGGGATGCAGTTCCTGTGCTTTTACTTCATAAAAAGTAATTATTAATGAAAAATACATAAAGTGAGGAAATCTGTATTTTGAAGGTAGAATTAGTATTTGGGTATTTTGGGTCGGAAATCTGTATTAATACCCGACATATCTGTACTACTTGGCAGCCCTGCTTTCACCTCGCTGGTACGTGATCATGTGACGAGTGAACTCTTAGTTGGTTTCCCTGAGAATAGAGCTCAACTCAGGAGCAATATATTATAATAGGTAATGAGTCAAACTGTAAGTTTCACTTGTGTACTTATTTTCAACTTACATATCTGAGAAATGAAAATCTATTTACCTTCAGTTGGTGCAACTTTGTTCCTCCCTGAAATTCATATTAAATATCTAAGCGTAAACAGTCACAAATTTTATCATTATACATGAACATTTTGGAATGTAAATTATATTTTACCAATGTCATTTACTCTCCAACATAATTATATTGTACAAAACATGTTTGGAAAAAAAATTATATCTTGTGTTTGGAAGCAATGAGCTGAGAAGTATGTTTCATCACATCCCCATACATCATTACTATCAAACATGATCAGTAGAATATACCAATTCTGTGATTATATTTCTTTTCCTAACTATAAACAAAAACAAAAACTTATCGTTCACACCAGAATATCCTCTCTATGAGTTTCTAAACATGTTCTTGAAACATGTCCTGCTAATCCTTATAAGGGCACGGTAGCCTGGTTCTATGGACGACAGCATCAAAACAACCCTCAATATATAAATCATCTTGTAAATATCGTGTTTTATGTTCGTCGACTATCCTAATAAAAATGCATTATTTTTTTTATTAATCAGAGCCATTTTCTATGTTTTCATAACTACGACCAACAATATGCCAGTCTGCATTTCGTATTCACAGCATGTGCGAGACATTGGAATTACTCAAGATGCTCATTGATAAGAGAATATGTAGTATAGGTGTTTATTTTTTCCTCCAAAAACAAGCAAGTTATTTCTGTTTCCTGTTAAGCATTCTTAATGTTTATTTGAAGAAGGTGGATAATGGATCATGGATTTCTATATTCTTGAACTATCATTGACAAATGCAATGTACACTAAATTTGAAGACCAGAATCGTAGCAAAACATAGACGGCTGCGTGATAATGAATGCCAATGTTGACATATGAGGGACATGAGTGAGCTTTCTTTGTTGTATAACAGAATTTTACCATTTCAAATATCCCCAAATGTAAATATAATGTAGACATAATAAGACTCGTCATCATCCTTTGGCTGGGTAAGGGTATTTCAGCCCAAAAACCTGGGCCCCATACACCTTCGTATCAGACAAGTAATCATTTAACTCCCCCCCCCACCGCCCAACCCCAAGCGCTGAGTATCTGATGTTCCCTCCACACTGATGCTGCCAACATGGACCTCTCCTAAAAAGCAGGACCCTAGAGGAGTGAGTGGCCTTTGGATGTAGCATTCGAAAGAATCCAAGGGGGCAAGTCAAGCCTCTGGGCCACCCTACGAGGGGTCAGCACCAGAATGGAGGAATATTGATGGCTAACACAGTGGTCTGGTAGTAACGTCTGCAAATTTACTATGCCCTGGTGATCGTCAAGCGACCCATAGGTCCTAAGAGGGTATGGGGCATGCATGGAACTGACCAATGTCCTTCACCTTTCTTGGGAAACCCCAATGACCAACCTATCAAATAACAGTAAATAAAGAATATACTGAAACTTGTTTACACACATCGTCTGATTTCAGTGAGAAATGAATATGTTTCTATTTCCCCCTCTTCTGGTTCACGTAAGACCCAATTTTTTTTTCATCATTTGCCCCCATGCAGTGAAGGATTTTACAACCAATTATTTCATCATCCATAGAATCAAGTTATCATGCCCTAACACACGTTTTTCTTTCTTTTTAAATGGAAACAAATGTATCAATACATATAATAATAATGAATCTAAAAGTACAATTTACCTTGAGAAGGATCAACTTTGTAATATCCTGAAATTAAACAACTACCCTGAATAACTGAAGTTATCAACAAGACAAATAAATCCAACACAATTGAATGATGAAGTATTATATTACTTACCAAATACTTGCACTTCACACAGCACGAGATACTCCCAACTACGGTCATAATTTATCACGAAAAAATATCGGCCATACACAGGATTTGTGCAATTTATAAAATTCTCTCCCGGGTCCATTAATTCAACAGTGGAACACAATTCATTATCACTTTCCTTACTAACATATGGTATAGATTCCAATGGACTTTCATTAGTTACACCAAGAGCAACATTTCTTATAAAATCTGTAAAAAAATAAAATCAAGTATTATCAAGAGTAAAATAATTTCTCATTTCTAATTCACTAAAATTTTCCTAAATTATCACAGAATTCCCAAATATTTTAAAACAGAGGTGGGTAGACTGCCCAGGGTAGTGTAATATATTACTGTGCTGACACTGATGATCGTAATAGGGAGATTGGATGCGGTCCAATTCCATGCTAGTTAAGGCCGCGTCCCACTCATTTCTGCGTATGATCGACGCATAAATTCTAGGGATTTCCAGGCAAAAAAAATTACACATCGAGCATCTGCTGGTAGATAACCCCTTTTGGCATTAAATGATTTTTTTCCCCCTTTGCATAGTCATAGTCAACTCACAGCCGGCGTAAACCCATAAGAAAAGCACAATGAAAGCAAGGTTAGCGTTACCCCGACGCACAAAAAAAAAGTCTGGGTGTGACGTGCATTGGGGTTACGCTCACCTTGCGTTCACTGTCTGCTATCTGCTGAACATACATCTACAGTACATTGAACGCCTGCTGAATGTACGCCATCGTACGCTCAAGGTGCGCCAAGCTTACGCCAACATTTTCATCTGCGGAGCATCTGCTCCCAATACGCGGCGCATGTTCAGCGCTTGTTCGGCGTATGGTCGACGTACAAAAATGAATGGATTATTGATTTTTGTACGTTGGCATATGCCGTTTACGCTTACGATGTTTTGAGCAGCCCAAATAGTATCGGAAGCGTAAAAGAACGGAACGATGATCGATAATCTTCCTAGAAATATTTTGCCGGCGTACTGGCAGCGAGCGTCACACACAAGTCACACGTACGTAGAGCGGAAAAACAATGTTGGGTCAGCGTAGGGTCGGCAGATGCTTAGCATACATGAAAAAATCTGGCTATCCGACCGATTTTTATCAGCTGGGCAGAAGTTCCCAGTGCGCCGGAACCAGTGGGACGCGGCTTTTAGAAACATTAAGGAAAGGCAACCTCATCAGCATAACCAAAAATGATAAATGAGTAGTCATTATTACTCCTTATATACTTAGTTTGGGAACTCAATGTAGGTTTTAACACAAATTGAAATATTTGAGACTAATCTATATGTACTGCTTTTGTATTAAATTGATCAACTAAATAAACAATTTCATTAAATGCATCAATAATGTCTTCTGTCTTGTATTGAGGGGGGTATATAGCCTTGATGAAAATCCATTCACCTACATTTTTTTCCTAAATCACCAGTCACCAATACATTTCATAGTCTTTCACCAATCACCAGAAATGATTATTGAATAGGTTGCATCAAATTTTCATCACATTTCACACACTTAAATACAGGCAATTCACCAATCACGCTCAAGATTTAGCACAAATTACCAATGCAACCTTTGTATTGAGCAGATCACCAGTCACCAATATTAGGTTCCATCACATTTCACACGCTTAAATACAGGCAATTCACAATTCACACTCAAGATTTAGGGCAAATCACCAATCACATTTTTGCTATATGACACCCTTTTGTATTGGCATCTTATCAACTTGTTCACACTGTGTGCCAATCACACTATGTATATGGTATTCTATGATCGGACAGCGGCAGTACAAATATGCAAGGCGTTTGACAGTAAAATTAGCAATTACTCCTCATTCACTATAACAAATATTTCATTAAAGAAAATTTACTTACAAACTGTCCGCCTTGAGCTGACAACAATAACATATTTAACAACCATTTTACAGCCCAGATCCACGGCCCACCACGCATGTAGGACGGAAACGTAGGTTTGTGCACAATTTTCTGAATTTATAGAATAATCTCTTGAAGAAAATCTGAAAATAAAAAATACAGCAATATAAACAAAAACAAATCAGATATAATTTTTTTTCTTCAAAGAAGATGAAAGAGGTTTGAAATTCAGTTTTTTTGCTCGGTACATTTCCCTATGCTTGTGAAATTCATTTTCAACATTTTCTCGCATCTTTCTATCTTTCTACCATACATATTTCTATATATCTACCACGATGGACATAGCTGAAGACAGGTTTGACAACCCTCAGATTTCATTTAATTATATTATATCAAGTGGCCCTGTCAGGACTCGAAGTCAGGACCGCAAAGTTGTGAGTCCAGAATGATACCATCATCCCAAGCAGCAAGCTGTTAAAAGCTTACACGGCTGAACTGTTGTCTCTGTAACTCCCAGCTTACATACTTGGTCAATGGTCAGTAATCATCTCAACTCAGAGATTGTGGGTTTGAATCTCACGAGGATGAAATTCTGGGAGGTCTTTACTAGCATTTTCATGGTATGGGATCGATATATATGTATTTCTCAATATTTGTAAAATTCATTTTCTACATTCTCTCACATCTTTCTATCGTTCTACTAAGTATATTTCTACCACGATAGACATAGCTAAGTAAGGTTTTACAACCATAAGCTTCCATGTCACTATACAAAGTGGCCATGCTGGGGCTCAAACCCACGACCCCAAGGTTGTGAGACCAGAATGATACCATTGTCCCAAGCGGCGAGCTGTTAAATGGTTACAACGCTGAACTGTTATCTCTGTAACCACCAGCTTACACACTTGGTCAGTTATCATCTCAACCCAGAGGTTGTGCGTTCTTTACTAGCATTTTCATGTTATGCGATTGGTATATGTGTTTCTCAGTTGTTCAAATTAAAGAAAAATGTAAAAACTGTATCATGATGTAGATAGATGTGTGAAATAAACACTTACAAAAGCCCATCATTAGCTTTTCCTGCATGCCCATCCGATTGAAAGTTCCCAGATTGCATTGCAGGTTTTCCTTGTGAGATCAGCTTAACTAAAGGGAAATAAAACATCAAGTGTCAACAGCTTCAATTTCAATAATGACTGCTTCCTATTTAAAGAGTTCAGAAGCATGTGTGTACTTATCCATTAGACGGGTATCCTGAAACCACATGATCTAGCTAAGATTTACACGTCCAAATCATTAAATTTCATGTATCAAAATGCAATTGTACTACTATGTATATCAATCATGACCATGTATATGAACGCTGCACATTAAGCTGTTCCATAAAAATACATTTTTTGCATTATCTTTTTAGGAATTTCACAAAAATTACTCCCATAGTCATTGTATATTTGGAGTGACTCAGAATACTGGTCCATGATTGGACAAGTAACTCAAAAATCTTTACCATTTCAGACAAAACAGATGTCTGTCATGCAAGTTCAGTCTGACTTTGCTAAAATAGTGTTGAAATCCTTACCTCCCCCTGAAAAAGGGAGGGGGATGGGGAGGTGTTACAAGATGACTCTGTACAGTGTGCATAATTAGAAACTTCCTAATGCTTGAATCACACACCGTGGATGTGTGGGTAGGGTGGGTAGGGTGGGGTGGATTTTTTTATTCGCTTTCAAACTGAAACACACACACGCACATGCACGCACGCACACGCACACACACACACACACACACACACACACACACACACACACACACACACACACACACACACACACACACACACGGACAAAAGCAAAGCTACAAATCTCCCTCCAGAACGCTGGAGATTTAATAATTATTGCACACAGTGAAAAATAAACCCCTCTTGAAAAAATGAAAATTTGGGTCTGAAATCAGTATGAATACAGACAAATCTGAATTACTTGGCAGCCCTCATAGTGATACACTTGAGGAAATAATTAAGAATGAATATAGCTCACCGTCATTTAACAAATGGCTGTATTTTGTAACTGAAAAAGAAAAGTTAAACATTTTTATTATTCACACTTAACATATTACGTTCAAATGCTATTAATGTTTATGAAAATATAAGAATACAATATAAAATTTATGTATGAATATAAAATTGGAGGACCATGAGATAAACTCACAAAACGCTTTATATCCTTCATAATATGAATCATTTTTATCAGCCAAATCATTCTTCTTTTCACAGAGAGGCCCAGAATACTTCCAGGGGCAAACACATACATCATCAACCTAGTAAGCACAACATAATGTTCACATTCTTTTACAGGAACATTCCTCAAATATAATCACCAGTTCATATACCTCCTCCCCCTCCTCATTGTTATCACTAGACATGCAAACGGAAATCCGTGAATGAACGTTAATTCCGATAATGTGATTCTAAATATTTTTATCATTCAAACAGCATCGAAATTTTTACATAATGTATATTTGACAACAACATCAAGGTAGTTTAAAGAATTTATTGGATACCAATAGAACCAAAGTTAACCATTTTTGGCGAGACTTTCGTTGTTATCGCAACAACTTCATCGGGCCGAGTGCAAAATCAACGTAGTTGTTCAATATATATTCATGAGTATATCAATGTGATATGTTTCAAACCACATTATCGGAATAACAATCATTCACGGTTTTCCGTTCGTTTGTCTACGTTTAACATGTGTGGGCTCCTGCAAGGGTATTGGACCATCAACTAGCTTTTTTTCTCCATGCCTTGCTGTGCTCAGCCATGCCCACGCCGATCCTCCCCTATGGTGTCCCTCCAGCTCTTTTTTAAATATAACAGGTCCTTCTCTTGCAGAATAAAGATGGCTGTTGTTGAAACCAAAACTGCGTGTCAATGATGTTGACCATGCTACCTTCTCTAGTATCTTTATTTCTTAGTCAAGGTCTTAATCAAGGTGTTAAAGTTCACAGTTATGTCCTCTCTCTAGTGCATCACCCTCTAATTGGGACCAATTCACGAAGTAGCTTATTCATCAACAACTTGACCCTCCGCTAAGGAGACAGACTATAGTAAATGCATATAAATCTGATGCACAAAAATGATTTCCATTTCCAATGGGTTCATTTCATCACGTGGTTACACTGGCCTGTAAACACCAACATACCCGTGTTCTTGCTGTGCCGATTGGTATTCACGTGGTTTAGATTACATTACACAAATAAAATAAAAACATTGATTTTGAATATCATTTCAAATTAATTAATAATTATATGAACATTTTACTGAAACCGAATCTAACAAAACAATCTTGATAAAATCTTATAAAACATGGCATTGATGATTGTACACTAAGTGATGGACCCATTCAAAGACCCCTTAAAATTTCATAAAGGAATGGGGCCACTTAAGAATAAGTTTCTACAAGAGCACGGTGTCTACAATTTGGAATGTTCTTCGATAGCAAGAGCAACATTTTTTTTTGATTTTTTTTTTTGAAAGATGTATATTGGTATGCACCATGGCTCAGAAACTGTCATATCAGTGACTAGCCCATCGTCGGTTTTCACGGCTTGATCACTCACACTGCCTTTACAAATCCTTGTTCATACCAACCCGTGGGCCCAGTTATAGCTTTTATGTGGAAAAACTATTGTCGGTTAGACTTACGTCAAAGACAAAATCAATACTCGGTTTCATCTTACTTATATAGTGAGATCGTGCATTTGGCGTTTGAATTCCCCGCTGGACATGATTTTGGCAGTGGGCCTTCTGATTGGTCGCTTTCTGAGCGTAAGTTCCACAGAATTGGATATGATGGTATCACGGCTATATACTGCGTATATAGTCGTGAGATATGACGATGTGACTAACCAATTGGCCACCATTGTAGCAGTCCCCGCTCACGATGGTCTCACAGTTGTGACCGGTGTAGCCGGATCGGCACACACAGCCTTTGTCTGCATACACATAGTCGGCTACAACACTGCGGCCAAAGCACTGCACCTGGAGCTCCTCAAAGTCACAATGGGGCAGAGCTGTAACAACAAATTTACATCATGAAGTTGGCTTGGCCATCCTTGAACGTGTTCATTGTAGTGGATATGTTTATATACAGTCATTTCTTTATTCACAACACGTAAAACTTACAAAAATATCATTAACATTTTCATCAGCTTCTGCTGACATCTTCAGAATGACCGACTGCGCATGACAGGCATGACATAGATTGGGACAGTGTGTGTGTGATAGACAGAGAGAGCGATTTGAAGACGAGAACGATTAAGGAGGCGGTACACATCCGCACCAACAGGCAGGTCATGAACCGGGACGAGGGGGCCCACTAGCTCTTGCGAGTGTATGACCCACTTCTCGGCGGTGGCCGAGATGATTGACTGCCTGTCATGCGCAGTCGGTCATTCTGAAGATGTCAGCAGAAGCTGATGAAACTGTTAATGATATTTTTGTAAGTTTTACGTGTTTTGAATAAAGAATTGGCTTGGCCATACTATAGTCTTTTCCAATACATAAGCTATACCAAATATTTTTAGAATTTTTTTACAGGGATATCAAGCTACATTAGTAATGCATCTAAAATGTTATACAAAGTAAGGGTAGAAAAATATGACATGGCATCACATAGAATTTGAATCCTTGACAAACCTATCCTAGCATTGAAAGAACTGGGTGTTTGCTTTTGCAAATCCAATCAAGGGTTTTGGTCAACAAGATTATATCTCTGCTCAAACAGCATTTATATTACCAGTTTATCAAAAATTCTGATATATAACAATTTGGGTCTACACGCAACAGCCTTCAAGAGGATCTGTGGGATGCTCTACTACTAGGCTTGGCTCCTGCAAGTGGGCTTCAACCCTGAAGAACCTCAGGATCTCAGCATTCATACCCATCCACGAGTACATTCAGGAGATGCCCAGGCTGCTTAGTACCTGACTTCCTCATTGTGTTTTGTGGACCATGAACACCCAACGGCTATGCTGTGGGTGGTGTTCTACCATCGTGTTTCACAAGAGGCCTCTACAGGGAGAGGACTTTGGAGCAGTGCTGACACAATGGGAATAGGTTGCAAACCTTACACCTTGCACTGCGATCAACATCTGTCAGGAAACTGCAACTATTCTACTTTACAGCCAGTACAAGAGAGTTCTTGCTCTTCATCCCTTTAGCGGTCATTGTAAGCAACAGCTACTACCAAGGTGTGTCTAACAGAGGGGAACATAAACCTAGTCCAGCGCAGCTTTCTATCTATAGTCTACTTCATTCTCTTCAATCAACCTGGTGATTGTGCACTGGAGGCCTAACAGAGAGTGAACACTTGTTTCATTACTATTCAATGATTCTCAATTACTTTTTTTACAAGAATTCATTTTTTAATGACTACAAAAATTCAATGACTCTTCAAAGCTCTTAAAAAAATAATGACTTCAATTATTCTTCAAGCATAAATGGGGAACGCTTGAAGATCATGGCCTCTAAACATTTTTGCTCCGATCACTTTATAAAGAACATCTAAAAATAATGTCCTGAATTTAAAAGCGGAACTGAACGACCCCTACCAAAAATGATTGTTTGCCCCTCCGATGGGTAAGTAAAAGAGTCTTACAATATCAATACATAGTGCTTTTAAGTATTGTAACAAGCAACATACGTTGGAATGCAAGCTGCTTCGGAGAATACCCAATTAATTCATCATCAAAGATCTGCACAGCATCAACCATAGCATTTAGTTGGTGCATCACACCAGTGAAGGGCATGGGGCCATAACCAAATACAATTGAACCTGGAGCAATTTGGCCTTTCCATTCCACGCGTATTTTTGAAACTACAAAATGGTCCACCTGTAAAAAAATAAATACAATCATCAGAACGTTGTTAAAGCTTTAGGGCAAAATTTCATGTTGGTGACTTCTCAGAGCGAAAAACCATGACTTTTTAACATGGCTATTTCTCTACATCATTGACGATGACAAATCTTTTTGGTATGTAAATATTTGGTATTTATGTTTGAATAACCATATCCAAAATATGTATGGGAATTGTATCTCCATGGTAATTCTAGTACAGTAAATGTCCCCAACAACGGAGCAGTGTTCAGCGGAAAAAAACGAATAACGGAAGGAATTGCTGTGCATTAACATGTTCCCCCATCTAGATAAGTAAAACTTGGGAGTGATCAACGTAATGTCCTTAGCAAAAAATGACTGAATAAATTTTAGACTGAAAACAAAGGATTTTACATTTGGATATGTACTTGAAATATCCCCGAGTCATAACTGAAAGTTATCTGAAAAATAAAAAATTAGAAATGTAGTTGACAAAAGTCTACTATTTTGGCCCAACTCGCTTCAGTCTAGGGTTCTATGCTTGTACGTTATTATTTGCTGATCGAACCTGCAAGATCACTATTACTATCTGCAAGAGCCTGCAAGAGCTCAGCAGCAATGCTTATGGATCACCTACAACCCACACTGCACTTCAGGTGCAACGACAGGGGACATATCATATGACATGTCATGGAATACACACCACTTCCAAGTCACTGACCATTGCGTGTTGCAATGACTTGACTTTTGTTAAGCTAAGTAATTTGATTCTGGGGTCCTAAAGTTGGTGTCACGCGAGCTACAACACGCCATATTAGCAAATTTTGTGCTGTTTCACCCGCCGGGCCGCCGTGCAATAAGATCGTGTCACTTGGCTTGTGTCACTTGGAATGTCAGTTGCACGAGAGCTGCGTATTGAGGGAAATAATTACCACATTTTCTCTATTTCTTACACTGATCGTAGTGTTAACTCCCGGGTGTTAACTTCGGAAAACTGACGGTGTATTTGCCCTCTAACTAGCTCTAAAGCAGATCCATACACAAAACTTTTACATTAAACATGATTTTATAAGCATCTTTTCATATTATTCAACATCAAAGGCAAGAGTTATTGGTAACTAGGAGAATATAGAAAAGGGTTGGTTAGGGGGCTGTAACCTCTGCTTCATGAATAAATATGCTCATCATGAATGAAAAAAAAAATGCTCAACGAAACCCCTCAAGAAAGCTTCATTTATGAAGAACCTGGATCATCCTCTTGCACTAACCTGAATAGTGAGCCTTCCAACCAATCCGTTATATGACACCGCAATACGGGACATCCTCTTGGGTTTAAGAAAGTCTCCAAAGTCATGCTCAAACAATGGTCCCATTTGTGACTTTCCATCAAACAATCTGAATTATAACATACACATATTAATACATATGACGCATCACGCCCTCACCGGGATTGTCATGACGCCTAAACTCATGACAAGAATATAGAATTTGATTTGGAGCTAGGTTTTTTTTCTGTATCAAAACCTCGGCACATCGTGATGACCAGGAAGTTGCTGATTATTGATATGTTTCAGATTACGCTGATGAAAACAAAATGAATGTCCCATTTAAGTACACAGCGTCAAAAGGTACTACAACATTCCTTGATTTACTATAAACACGAGAAGATGTATAAACGTTGATAACGTTCACTAACTATACAGAAACATCAAATGGAAATCGGGGTGTCACGATATGCCAAGGTATGCATTTCACAGCACCCTGTGGATATTAACCTGACCCTGGGTAATAGCATGGTGCATCGTATATAACACACAATGATGAAATCCATTAGTATAAAGAGAACTATAATACCGACCTAACAGATATGGTATTATCTTTGTAGATAAATATGCAAGTTCCAGGAGTAGTGTGTTCAGCATCCTCATAATGGGGGTTAATACACATGAGCACTCCTCTAGTGAGTTGGCTTTGCAACATCAGGTGCCCAACCACTGTGAACTTCAATTTCAAGGCATCAAACTTCCAGCCTTCTGTGGGTCTTCTCATGAAGAAGGCAGGTTTCCAACTACTGCGGAAACCATCATGTGTGGAGCAAGATATTTTCTCACCCTGTAAATCATCAGTTTTTTTTAAAAACTAATTCTCTGATGAAAACTTACACCCACACTGATCAACCATTATACATAGATGTTGTTGTGTGAATATCAATATTTGAGCACCTACATTCACAAATGAGAAAAAAGGGCTATCAATTTAACATATGTATGTTATACGTTGATTATTCAGTTAATTATCAAGACAATTATATAATACTCCAAAAGTTCACGTCAAAATATTCAAACATTGTATTACATACATCATGAAATGAAATGATAAATGAGGAGCTCTGTCATCAAGATATTATTCTTTCAAATTAAAAGATTATGCATTAGGATGGTGTCACTTATTTGAGTTCTCACCTTGAGGGAATGCTGCTGGAGAGGATACATCTGGCCACTACCAACAGGAAGCATATCTCTATACACTTCCCAATCGTACTTGTTCAGCTGAAAACCCATTTTATACATGGAAATGTAAATCTAATTGTAAATGTAAAAATGTAAATGTACAAGTTTTATAGTCTACTATCCATATACCCCAAATGCTAATCGACAGCACCCTCTGCATGTTGCGCTTCATTGTTTGAACTATAAAAATATCAAAAAAAGTTGTAAATCCTTTCTTGTCCCCTTAAACAGATTTCTCACCGCATAAACTAGACCCATCATGAGACACTTCATACACATTGATATTCTAATTATTGTAATAATTATGATAGACTTGCCATATAACTTCCCATCACATTCTGGCATAACGCATCCGAATGGCATACTTCTGGATTATCAGCACCACAATTTGGCTCTATTCCTAAAATCATTACAAAGATTCTAGAACTATTACTAGCGGCATTATTCATCATTCATTTTTTAAGTGAAGATTAAGAAGTGTAGCCTTGGTGTAGGCTGTATAAATATATAATAGGAATTTATTGCATACTAAGAAATGTATTTTGAAGGGTAACTTTTAGCATCTTAGAACACAAACACCTCATATCAAAATTGCTAAAAGAAATCAGAATTTACCAATAACTTTGATGTCCTTTATCACTAGAGGAACGTATGCCTGATCTTCCAAAATAACATATCGATATATCTGTGATAAGCTGCAGGTTAGCACTATCTCCTGAATAATTTCAAGTAAAGATAGGAAAATAATTGCAAGTATATACAATTGTACTAAGTTGGCATGAAAAATCAGTCCGAGTACAATTTTAGGTATACCAAAAGCATGTGATTCAGCACATTATAACAATGTATTAAAAGCCGTAAATTCAATAAGTGCCAGACACGCATTTTTCGTGTGACGTGTTATTCACAGTGGGGGGCTTCAGTTGTCATAGTTGAAATATGATCCTTTTTTGTAGCTCTTAATCAGAACATTTTCACATTTACAGTACACATTCAGAGAAGTTTCTTATTTTTACCATTATAAATAAAGATACATACAACATAAAGGTAAAATTTTGACAATTTCGAGTAATCGTCCATTCATTTGACAGCTTATGTAATTTTTAAATGTCGTAGTAGCAGTAGAAATTTTAAGTGCAGCGAAGCTTTTTATCCAGGATAGACACAAAAAACACCATAAACCATCCCTATTTCATAATAATATATTTTTACTTACAATATTACGGACCAAAGACGTGTTCAACTTTTTTATTTTCTTCATTGCCGTGAAGTTTTGACAGGCACCAGTGCCACCACTTGATCACCCGACAAAAACATCATCCGCTTTGATAGAAATACTAGATTTCCAACGTCCACACTTATTGGGTAGTTTGCCAAACGGTTTATTTGTGATTCGGTATCCAAGATACAATCAGATGGAGCGCGTGGGTGACGAATAATATGATATTTCTTCTTCAAAATGTTCAACTTTGTCACTCTTACCAAAAGCCGGTATTTTCAGCCTTGCTGATATAGAATCGTAGATCTTGATAAAGCAATTAGCAGTGTCAACCGCTTGAACCTAAGAATCTATTTTGATTAAGGCTCAAAATATATATCTGGATATGACCTTGATGAGTCTAGTTTCACATTTGTTTAAGGTCTCGATGAATAGCAGGCTTCACGACGATTCAAACCATATACAACAAGCCATGGTTTTGCGAACACAAATAAGAGTATTTCGCGGCTCAAAATTGCAGCAGATAATGCGTGTTTGGTGGGTAAATATTCGTTCACACTAATATAATTAAAATATTAACACCATACTGCTTATTTCCTTCTAGAAATATATTGAAATGTCAAGGTAAAGTTGTTGTTGTTGACATACCGAATTTGAGACTAGAACCACGAGTATTTAACTACAGAATATGCCAGTCAAACTCGAAGTGTTTTTGAGGCTCTGTCGGCACTGTTTAATTTACGTGTGTCGACTTTTTGTCGATACCAGAGGGTTAAAAAAAAACAAGAGATCATAAATCTAAATATGATGAAATAAAAAGAAGTTATAAACTGGATCAAAAGTGCTCATAGAGCACAGCATCGCTAGAACAACGTTGACTCTTGGGCAATAAAGATGTTTACTTGGCAATCAAAGCATTATTAAAATAGGCTTATTTTGTTGCGTGATTCACCCTAAATCTATGTTCTTGGCATCAGATTGCAGGTGCTTTCTAAACATGGCTAAAGTAAACATCTATTGCCCATGAGTAGAGACATTAATACGGTAACTGTGCTCTCTGGGCACTTTTAATCTAATATACCAATTAAAAAACACATTAAAATAAATTGTGCATGATGATTCCTTATCCAGTTTTACATATAGTTATCTAGTTTTAATCCCGATGACACAGCTGTTATACCCCAAACGAATCACTTTAGGTACAATGAAGCTTTTGACACCCAAACATGAGAAATGACACGGCCGGTTGAGGCTGTTTTGAGGGAAGAAGGATTAAACAAAATCAGTGCATCTGTAAATGCTCTAGCTTGTGCGGAGACGTACATAAACAGTTAGTTAGTTACGAACGAACAAAACACAAAACTTTGCTTCAGCAGCTGAAGCGACGCAATAAACAAAATATAGCCAACATATAATATTGGATACCTGTAAAGGATTATCATGTTGCAAGGCCCCACATGTCGCATAGTTTCCTGCTGCAATATCTTCTTTCGTTGCATCATTACTTAATCCTACTTTGTAAGCCACATAATTTTTCACAACTTCTGTAAAAGCAGACATGAACGGTTTCTTTAATCTATTTATTTTTAATTTTTATTTTTTTATTTTTTTGTAATGCGGAATTAATCCAGCAGCTTATACAGGAAATAACATTCGTGTAACAAAAACCCAGAAGTAAAGGATTTTAAAACTCTACTCCTATATATGAATTTTTGCTGCAAAAGGCAAGTCCAATCCATTCATTTCTAAATTCAAAAAATATATATACTTACCAGTCCTATCATACTTAGGGAGCGTTCACAATTGACGTCAACCACATTTTGGCACTTTCTGACCCCCCCCACCCCCTCGTCAACTTTCGTCAACCTCATGAGACCCCCCCCTCCCCCCGCATCAACTTTCGTCAACTTAATGACCCCCCCTTTTTTTCTTTCTCACCTCTTTTTAACTTCTTAACAGCGTTCTTCTGGATGTCGTTTTTGTGATTTTGTGGATATACTTTTTAAATGCTAATATAATGTTTATTTATTTTTCATTTTTATCCATTATGATAAGTATTATTACACTGAATCATTAAAAAGCACATGGCGTTTGAAATAGGTCAGCAAATCACATAAGAAACAGTTGAGTTCTTCATTACTTTGAAAATATTTTGCTACATTGTTTTGCATGAATATGTGTGTGTGTGTGTGTGTGTGTGTGTGTGTGTGTGTGTGTGTGTGTGTGTGTGTGTTTGTGATTTTGTGGATATACTTTTTAAATGCTAATATAATGTTTATTTATTTTTCATTTTTACCATTATGAGTAAGTTTCTTTCATATATGTGCTAACTAAAATATCACCAAACTGGCTTAAATCATTATGAGTAAAGTTTCCATATATGTGCTAACTTCAAAACTGGCTATGATTCAAGCTATGTTCCCTTTGATTTATATGATATCACAATGTTCTCATTCTATTCTTCTACAAATGTTGCCAGTGTTACTGGTCAAGAATAAATTTAGTCCTAAATTGGTAACTTTACTACAGAAGTTAAGATACAAATTTAAGTTAGTTAAATGTAAAAAGTTGGTGTCAACTTGCCAACCCTCTCCTCCCACATCATCCAGTCAACTTTTCGGGTGCCCCCCTTCCCCCCCTCAATTTTTTGTCAACTTTTGCTGACCCCCTCCCCCCCATTCAGGGTTGACATCAATTGTGAACGCTCCCTTAATAAATTCAATTCCTCAGCAGGGGTGGATCTATGTTTCTGCCAGGGGAAAGGGTCCAGAGAAGGGGCGGTGTTAATTAAAGTGCTGTATTTAGCGCATTATGAAAATTCAATTAATTTCAACAAGGGCTAATAGAGAAACTAGGACAATCTAAATACCCAGCCATCAAGGGCCAGCAGTAACACACATCAAAGCATATGTAGATAGGAATTAGAAAATGTCAACAGGATGCAGGATAACTTTTGTCAGATATAAATAAACACCACTGCTAAAAAATCTTAAAAATATTGGAAATCAGTCAAAGTTTGCTTGTATACTTGGAGGTAAAATTGGACCTCCAATATATTGACCTACAATGTATCTTGTAAAGTAACACTAATTTCAACTTAGTAAGCAATAATTGTCATACGAACGATAATTAGGGCGATTCAAATGCCTGTCAAAGCAGCTTGACCAACATGAAAAGTGAAAATCCATGAATTTGAGATTTATCATCCCTGTAATTAATATTGACTGGAATAAGACTTATGGTTTTACATAGATGAGATAATTTTTGCTTACTTTCTGTGCAACTCTCGCCCATCCAGCCGTCGATGCAGATGCATGCATTGTTATCACAACGACCCCAGTTCTCACAAACATGATCTCCACATGGAGTTTTGTTCTCAGTGCAGTTCTCGCCACTCCAACCATCAATGCAAATGCATGTGTCAAGTTTACACACGCCACCATTTTTACAGACATAATCTCCACATGTTGTCTTGTCTCGCTCTGCAAAGATATGGTTCTGTAGTTGAATCACACCATGTCGATATATAAAGAATATTTTGAGATACCAATGTATATTATAATGATGAATGACGGAACCCAAGATGAAACCAGACAGGATGTTCAGAGACACCAAAAATCTCCCCCTCCTGGATCAGCCACTTTTAGGTCAGCAATTTCAAAATTACTAATTCAAATACATATATGATAAAGAATGATTGTTTCTGGTATAGCATCAACTTTTCAGAAGACAATCTTTCTTTGAGGTTTTAACGCATAACGATTATAGGTTTATCAAAAGTGTCTCAAAGTACACTAAAATCTGATCGACTGGGGAGAAGGATATACTAAAGCAAACTGGAAAGTTTGATGAAAATAGATCTCAAACTTTTGGTGATAATAGAACAAATACTTCTCCCTATAGATTGGTAACAAGGTATTAACACATAACGCTCATAAGTTCGTCAAGAGTGAGCCAAAGTACACCAAATCAATTCGTCTGTGGAGAATAAAATATTGAAGAAAAGTAAAGTTTGGTGCCAATAGGTCAAATACTTCTCCCAGTACAGTGGTAACAATGGTTTAATTGAATGAACTTGGTATAGAAAGTAAGGTCTCATGATTTTATTCTTACATTCTCTTCTCTATACTGCCAGTTGGTAACAACGTTTCTATTTGAATGTTTCGTGAATTCTTTAAAAGTAGGCCAAAGTACACAAACATCAAAGGAGTTTGGGAGAGTAATATATTGAAACAAAATGTCAACTTTGGTGATGACGGTCAGGACATTTGTTAAACCGTTATAAAACACTCTTTTTTTACAACTATTGTCTAGATAGGGGGACGTGTGCATAACGTAAATCAAAGTCTAAAACCAACAGTAAACTAACACAGGCCTGATGTGAAACAACCAGGTAACAGTCACATGACGGACAAACGTTCCCTGAGGTCGTCAGGAAAATTCTAGCATGTCCACAATGTTGCAAAATTAAATATCGACTCCACAATCAACAGTGTGCACAGAATTGGTACCCAACGTCAGTATAACTGACCTGGTGAAAGATCAACACTATTTCATATTTTTGAACATTACTTGATCCTTACCCAGAATGCAGAGCGGTGAGACAGTGCTTTAAGTGGGGTTAGGCTGTTACTCTCACACCTATCCACGCCATGCAATCTGTTTCAAGATTTGGTTTGGTGTGGATGAAACGCAGTTTTGGCATGGTAAGTGATGAGAGATTTTCATTTGACATAATAAATCAGCTTAGTAAAACAGAATTTTAAGTTTGTAAATTATCTTTTAGTGTGAATAATAAAACAATCTGCGATACACAAGCATCTTAAATCCACACCAAACTCAGGATGATGCCCAGAAATTACATACACACCAGACTTTGGTGTTTCAGAATGTTCATTTTGAACCCGGGATTTTGAAAGCATTTTGGTACCTTTCTACCAAAAGAAGAGAAAACATTTCTGATGGGACAGCTTGTATACTGATGCTTATTTCTGCAGATGTTCAATGGGAAATATTCCCAAGAAATGGGTCCGACAGGCTCTTTTAAAGGACAGGAATATGTAATGCAGTAAGGGGTCATGCTTTATGCACACAATATCACAAAATTCACTATATAGTAAGTAAAAGTGTAATCTGATCTTCGCTATGAATTCACAAATGTTTTTGCTCTTAATGCACAGCATTCTACCATACTAAAGAGCCCAATATTTCTAACCTGAAAAGAAATCCAGCGAGGATGACCCCGTGTTATTTATACGTACACGCCAAAACTGCATTTTACCCACACCAAACCTAATCACACATGCCAAATCTTGAAACAGATTGCATGGCGTGCAATCAGAATCATCAGTATTACTCCTTTCATCATGATAAAACATATATTGTCCACTTCTCTGGCCGAGTGGATAGGGAGTTGCCCTTGTTACCAGAACATCGTGGGTTTGATTCCCTGTTGGGTCTGGTATTGAGCAAACTTATCCCTAAATAGTTGCTCTACACGTGAATTAGGTACAGGTCATTGGGTTGAAAGAGTGTGTGAGTGATTGTGTGAGCGATAAGCATTATGCGCGACAAGTGTATCCCTAATGACCTTGTGTAAATGAATCAAAACGTAAAATCACACCATTTACATTTACATTTAGCAGCTCTTCAAAGTAGTTTGGTATTTACCTCGGCATATAGGCACTCCTTGTATAGCACCCAGATTCCTCCATTCAGCAGCAGCGTTTGGTTTGAGCCACAGATCCGAATTGTGGACCATTAGGTATTCATCCGTGTCGCCGCATGCATAGTCAGTAAAATGTTCCGGGTACGCAAGTTCTCTAATGGATAAAGAAATGTACGGTAAGCTGCGGATTCAACGAAAATGATTGAATAAACATATAGACATTGTGTCCATGTTATAATTGGTAACCTCAAAACATATACGTCTATCTCCAAGGTAATGCATGCGCTTAACATTGTAATGGGATGTAGTGGGCAATACATGTATCTCAAAGAGTACAGAAATATTTGTTTATTGACCGTTAATAAATGTTTTTTGAGGATGTCAATAACTTGAACATGATGTCTACAGAGATGTGAACCTGTCACCTGTGGGGTTCACCAATGGTTTGTATGTTCATTTTAGCTGCTAAGTCTGCAATAGTTAAAGGCAGGGGTCCGAGTATAAAAGGAACACGGTGTGTCCCACACAAAACCCTACATTGATAATTTGAATTAAGTCATGAAAACCTGATGTGTACAGCAGGATAGTCTGCTTTAAATTTATCATGTTTAAACTAAGTTCAGAAGTAAAAAAATATACCTGTCTATTTATGAATGCCAGCACAATCCAATAAAATTTTATAAAAATGATTTATCTCTTTGGTATGTAAAATATATCACTTCAAAGATTATGATTTTCAATCTACTTTCAAGATTTTGAATTAGTGGCACTCAGCAATAAGCCAATGGTAATTGAGGTAGGGGGAAGTGGGAGGAGCCACCTAGATTTAGGTAATCAAACTCAATGTGTTTATCAACAAAAGCACATGGGTTTCATTCCTGTCAAAACAAAGCATATCCATATCATGAACTAATTGTGACAATGTATAATTTGTTTTATTTTGATTTCTACATTATTCATTATACAACTCATACACAAATAGTATTTATTCCCACATATGCCCCATGTATGGGACCTGTTGTGGATTTGGGTACCACATCCTAACAAGTTTTATGACACAGTTTGGCATTATATCCCTTCTATGGTACACAAAACTTCCAACAGGTTGTCCTAAAGCAGCAGCCTTTTTTGCTTTGTAGCGTTCATCTTGCCAGACCCGTCGGTGGTAGAGCATAGTCCAAAAATTTCTACAACACTTTTTCCTATCTTTATTGTTCAAATGATGCGGCTCAGATGGTTCATTTGGAAACCAACTCTGCTGTTGCAATGTTATGCATGGCTTACATAAGCAAAATGGACATTCATCTTTTTCTTCATCATGTTTTATAATATATCCTGGTTCGCATTTATCATAATCAAACTCATCTTGATTCTGGTTGAGTTTATCAGTAACAGTCTCACTATATGTCCAACCTTTATTATTGAATAATTCTTGTATCGCTTTCCTTTGTTCCTCTGTTAGACCATCCTTCCACATAGCCGTCTACTATCATAAAATGAGTGATATTTTGCCTTATATTGTTTTGTCAAGCCCTTTATATATATGAGGGTCAGCTGTGTAGCGTATACCTGATTGAAAACTACCTTGTGCATGCCATCTAAATTATCAACTTATATATTGTGTTAGTCTCCAAATCCACAGAAACTGGGTTGCACCTCACACGAAAACTGTTGTAATTATATGATTTTAAAAAGCACATGGGATTGTTGCAATCTGTTGTCTATCAAGTTTGAGATACATTCCCATTCATGATGCTGGAATTAAGTGTTTACAGCCACAATATCAGTCTTTTTTCTATCAGATGACACCAATTTTGAAGGAGGGTGGTCAAGTATTGCAGACTTAGCAATAAAAGACATCAGAATGTGCCAGAGGTATTCTTATAGTGCACGGACAAAAGACATTGTGCTCAAGATTGATTTTCAGCCTGTTTACAGTGAAAAATTCAAACAGCCGATTTCAAAAGTAAACATTTACCGCACTAAAGCTGTTGATTTCTGCACCATCTCTTGTGATTACACACATTAACTGGGGATCGATTGAACGTCATGATATTTGTTTGAGGTCTGTATGCAAAGATGGCATTTAAGATGATTCCACCGATGTATGACAAGCCATGGTTTTGCACGCTAATTTTTATAAAAGTATTTCAAGGCTCAAATTTAAAGCACAGAATGCATGTTAGATGGGTAAATATTTTTTCTCACGATTAAAATTAAAATATCAACACTAGCTGCATGTTCCCTTCTAAAAATACATCAACATGTCAAGGTTAAGTTGTTGTTGTTGTTGTTGACACACCATTATTTATTACGAGCATGGCAGACAAAATCGAGCTGTTTTTTTCTGACAGTTGGCGACTACAGGAGCCCACGGCACTAAAGGGGTTGTTAACAGTAGTGGCACAACAGGGAATTAATTAAATAATTCCATTTAAAGAATTTCCAGAGAAATGAATACATAAAAGAGCTAAATAATCAAAATAAATTTGAAGAAAAACATTTACGTGAAAATCACTGATAATGGATAGAACGTAGCATCAAGAACTTCAGTCAAATCCAAGCTAACTTTGTAATAATATCTCTGTGATAATCGCTCAAAAATAATATGAGCCACATTGTTTTCTGAAAAACAAAAAACAAATCATAAATACAAAATAATTTCCATTGCTATAGCATCCCTCTCACACTATTTCATTTATTCATGTACAGTTGGATATGTTTATTACGAAATAGTTCCACATACCCCCTTAGTTCGATATTGTCTTTGCTTCTGGACATTACTCATTATAATTTTATAGAAATAAAGTAGGCCTGTTACGAATTATTGTAATTCGAAGAAATGGCTCATACGATGTGATAATTGCTACTAATTTTGTAAGTTTGTATGACAAATACGATATATAGGCGACGCAATAAACTTACCAACATCGTAGCTCGCTGCTTCCACGTTTGTGTCATTAGGAAACCCAGAGATATGGTCAGAGATCAGCTTGGGAAATCCTACCTTTACAGGGTATGGTTTACTGCTGGACGATCGGTCGTAATGAGTGACCATGTAATCTGCAAAGTTTTGTACATTGTACATTCAGTTGAATTACATTGAAACAAAGACTGAAAACTGTTTGCTTTTTTTGTAAACAGTTATGACAATTGTTATATTCTTGAATGGCGGTTACTTGCTGGTACTCGTTAAATGTTATTTTCAAAGACTTTCCTTTCTTGTGACCATGATTTTAACCTCGCAGGCTTTTCTTTTATTGGATGTCTCAAGCGTTAACAGTGCTATTGGGGACTGATTGTCAGTTTGCTTGACCAGATAGGTCATGTGATACCAGTTGGAGCAGGCTCGCGGGAATCCCCTTGCCAGTGTCGTGGTGGAGTTTTGATGGGAGTTGGATGTCTATAGTCTCCTGTCTCTCCCTTCTCAGGCCTTTCGGCTCCTCCAGGATATTTACTTCATCTAGTCAAAATCTGTGTCTTGTCTCCTCTACATGCAAACCTGCTTTAACTGTGAGGAAAAGTTTTGGTAATGTCAAAACTGAGACCAACAAGTAACCTTCATTCAAAAGTATATCTATCGTTAACTTTGCAATAGGGTAAATCAGAATTTTTGCCACGGTTAATAGCTAGAAAAGCACAGGAGGGCTTACCATCGGTAAAGAGAAATATAGATCGTGAATAAATATAAGCAGCAGTGACAATCTTCCCATTAATGCCTTGAAAAAATTCGCTGCGTTTGTATTTCCCTGAAATTTAAATAAAATCAGTTTTGAAAATAAATTGTCTACTTTTGGTAACTACTGCAATCAATTACTGCAATCAATCAACAGTTATGCAACTATTTAAAGAACTTTAAAGTAGTAGCACGCGAGGAAATGGAGGCCATTGAAATCCGATGAACCGCGACACAGGCTATGACCTGCCCCCCGTGTACACAGCTCTGCTGTCACATGATCACCAAATCCATAGTGGTCATGTGACCCAGTGAGAGGATCATTTCATTAGGCCCGACGAAGCTCTTGCGATAAAAGCGAAAGTCTTGCCAAAGACAAAAAATGACTGGTTCCTATAGGTTCTATATAGGTTCTATATAATTTCAGTATTTTCATATAATGGAACCCAATACTAGCTTACATTCTGTGAAGAAAAATCTTATTAAAATATCAATGTTTAACACTTCAGTTAATACTTAAAATGGCAATAAAATATAAGAAAATATGAAATTAAATAATTTTTGTATAGTGGGTACTAAAATTACTAGGTATTTGATGGTTTTATAATTACCCATAGCTTCTATCTCTATGATGGTCACTTCACTTTAAAGCTGGTTTGGAGGACTTCTGTTTTTCGATTTGCGTTAACCTATGCCCGATGATTTGAAGAAAACTAAGGAGTGTTATGACCCCAAACTTTCAGATCCCCCTAAGAATGAACCCTAGACGGACCCAGTCATTTTTTGTATTTATACAACCTATGATTATATTATACTATTGATACATTTTTTTACTGTTCATGTCTTAAAGCTGAATTGTACATTTTACTACGTTGACCGTCCGAAAGTAAGCCTAAAAAATGACGTAAAACGTGTGGACGTGTTAATCCAACAGCTAGAAATTACGCCAAACGTCAAATTTAACAGTTGAACACCGTTCAACACCGTTCAACGTAAACCTTTGTGGACGCTGGTCGCTCCGTATTCTCGGAAACCCTTCAGCCATTAACGTTATTGTAAACAAGCCAGATATTTTATTGACAGTCTGAATGCTGGGCATTTTAGTATATATGTGTACTGTTAGTATGTATATAATGCGTCTAACAAAATAGATGGTTACGAAAATGTCATGGGATCATTCAAATCACCTGGATATGCAACCTAATTGACGTTATCAGGACGGGAAGATTCGAATCGGCAGTCTGTCTATCATTGATTTGACAGCATAAAACGTCAAAAATATACTCTTGACCTATGGATTTAAAACAAGGGCAGAGTTTGATTTAGATCAATTACTTGCAACCTAGATTTTTACAATCAGCTACTAACTCACTACACATGAGCTTGTGAGGACAGCAATGTCACCAAAAGTCTACGATACGTCAAAATGACGTTTATCATCAGGAGTCTCTTCAGTATGTTCATTTGGTAGTGAATGCAAAAAGATGGAAAAGTAAATGTCTTGGCAAATCTTTACTATCAATAATATCTGCGAATACATCTAGTATGTTGTAGAAAAGAGCTTACCAAATGTATCCCAAGTTAAAAATAAGAAGATTAGCACAGTTTTAATACAAGACGCTTGGTTCGAAAGTCGGCATTTACAGACAAGATTGAATTGATTCTTACCTTTGTGGAGTATCTTAAATAATATGTCCATGGTACAGATGCATTTCATCACTGTTCACAATGGCCTATAACTTTGTAAAATTAATAAATGTTTTTTTTTCTTTTTTTTTTAGAGTAGACCCCATATATATAAGAAGTTTTTGTGCAAGTGCAGTGATCAGCACCCAACTCTACATGTATTTATCCCAACGCAAAAACAACAGTGAGATTTTTATGCGCTATAGAATTGACCAGCAGGAGCCAGCTACATTTTGCTTTGTAGAATAGAACATTAAAAATGGACAGTCTGCCACATGCTGAACCAGTAATTTCAAAGATAAAAATTAACGTTTTGTTCATCTTAAAATCACATAATACACCACTATCCTGGACATAATGATTTTACAGACCTCAAAAATCTTAATTTTGCGTTTTTTCCGTAAATTCACATCTCTTCATTATTTATTGGAATTAATTCACTCGGGTGCAAGTATTGTTTTTTTTCAAGGATTCTTCCTCGAAATATACAGGGCTTTAGAACAAGATCTTTTTTCTTTGAAAAATAAAAACGAACAAAAGAGATATTTGTAACCATTTCCACGATAGAAAATAGGAGTTGAAACAAAAAGCCTAGGGAAAATAACAATGTTTCATAAAAAAAATTATACAGAAATTTGCAAAACAATTTCAAAACAGACTATTTCCAACAATATACTCTACTTACAAGTAAGAGAGCTGCACACAGAAAATTTGCGTCTTAAAAAAATACATGCCTGAATATGTGCTGGAGTTTGTGAGAGGAACTGCAGCACCTTCTGTACTCCATTCATTCAAGTTGGTCTCCCAAACATCATAAGCAAATACAAGGATATAAAAATGTGTTTCTTGTGATTCCGCAGCAATTGCTTGTGGAGTGCCGCATTCGTCAGCTATAACTGTAATAATAGACCAGTGAAAACGTAATGTAAGGTTTATGGCTGGATTATGCTTACAATGATTTATGGCTGGATTTTTCTTACAATGCCATCTTCTCAAGACTGATTTTAACAAGTGATTTCCTCATGACATCCACAAAACATCAAAATCTCCTTTCAATTGTAGTGCAGGAGTTTTCCTTAAGAATGATATACTACACACCAAGTGGTGCATAAATTATTCTTGTAAGATGGGAAAAGGGAAAAATTGCATTTTTATGTAAGTGATAATAATTGTGATACATTACTATTGTAATTCTAGCAACAACAAAAAACAAAAAAAAAGCAAAAAAAAAAAGCTTATAAATCATACCTTCAAAGCATTTTCTGGTTTGAGCAACATGGATACCAACATCAGCTATAGTAGCTTTATCTCCGGTGCTCCACATTATTGGAGCATAACCCATGCGAAAAACGTAGTCGGAAGAGAAGAGATTAAATAATTCATCTGGAGAAAGGTTTACAGTTGCACCCGGAGCATTCGAATGTATAAAGTTGATGTAGGGGGTGTGATAATGACATAGCTTATCTGTTACTATCCATTTTCCATCATTATCATTTCTATACAGAAACATTCCTGGATGGGTCATTGATTCATAACTGAAAATGACAGAAAATATACGATTCCATCAGTTTTGCAGTATTAAAGGGAGCATTAAATTTCATTAAATTGGGAGCAGGGAGAAGGATGGGGTATGATCTAGAGCATATTGTACACATATGTCGTAAGGTGAATTTGCATTCTTGTGTATTAACAATGTAGTTAAACAAATAACTAATTGGAATAATTTGGGGTATTTTCCATGGTACATACATAACATCTTCTACTGGGTAAATAAGTGATCTCCCCCTCCAAAAATGAATATTTGCACAAAACTTGTTGTGTTTTTTTTTGTAAAATATTTATTGAACAAATTTACTGAAATAGATAAGAATTATGCATGGTATTTTTCTGCACATCATATTATAAGTGGTTTCGTTTGCCACTAGATATCTAATACTTTTGCAGAAAAGCATGTCCCCGAACCCCCTGAATACGTTTTGCACCATTGGAGCTTGCACTGTCAAGCCATATTGTCCATCCGTGTCAAAATTGTTCGCAGCGACAAAGAATCATTTGGACTGACAGATTTTCAGGAAATGTCAGACCGAATGACTGACACAACATTTGCACATTTTATCATAGACTGGGGTTTGTGGAACCTTGTAGCGTAGCAGATTACAGGTTTAACCTGAGTAAGGACCTGGTTGACTATCAATAAAACATCTAACCAGGGAACATATTTTCTTGACCATGCTGGTAAAAATTGGATCGGTCTAGTAGGCCAACATTTACTTAAAACACTGGTAGCAGCTAGTGAGAATAGCCACTAGTTGGTGGAACATTCCTAAAGCTGTCTTTACAAGATTAAGACACATTCTCAGTATCACCACAAACACTCAGCATATCCCTCAAGTTGAAGTAACAAGACATCTACAACATGCAGCTTTGATCGCCTGTTATCAGACTTGCAACAATTCAGGACACATCTGCTCGGACTAGCACCAGGTGTTTCGAGAATCACGTTTTATCACTGATTTTGTTGTCGTTTTTTGCTACAGGGATATTCGGTGAATTTACCGTTGTAGAAACAAGCGCCAAATGTCCATCGAATAACTGCTTGTTGTGTACTGCATCCTCACTTATTCTTTCAACTAAGTTTACGAAAACAGCACAACTCAATATTTGACCATAAATGGTAGAAAGGGACCTCAATTCTACCAGTGGTTAAGTCTGGGTATGTAGTATTTCATTTAACTGACTATCTTAGGGAACAAACATTGAATTAGTAAACGTACGTTGGAGATCCAAACCACAGGGACACCAAGGCACAGTCTGGCAGGCGATCATTTTTCAAGTAGAGGCCATTTACTGGTGGATAGTTAATAGCGCCCTTTATTTCCATGCACTCATCATTACCTGGATAAAGGGAAAAAAAATCATTAACTGAAAAATAGAATATAAGTATCAAAGATAGGTTTGGATTGATGGACATGGTGTAAGAATTGACATTAGAGGATTCTTCTCAATCTTTATAGCCGCTAAACAGCAGAGGCCACAAAACATAACTACATATTTACATTGAAAAACTGGCTTTCAATGATTTGTTACCAAAGAGAAGACAGCAAGCTCTATTCTACATAAAAAATACTCTTCTTGAATGGCAGTCATTTTGGAAAAAACAAACAAAACAAACAAGATTGCCACCCAACTAGCTTATGGCCACTCAGTATGTCAAGGTTCAAACTCTTTCTGGCTGATTAAAATTAAGGTTTTTCAGGGGGTTTTCCAGGTTTTTCCCCCATTTTCCCCCACTTCAACAAAATGCAATAGCTTTTTCTCCCACTTATTACGCATATTAATTATAATAATTGTCTAAAACCATCATGTCAACTTACTTGTAAACAGACCACCGCAGAAAGTTGTTCTGCAATATAGTTCTGAACGGAGTAAAACGGTGTTAAAACAGGCAATAATGCAGGTGTTTATTTACTTTGTTTTACCCCGTGTAATATTTGTAAAAATTTATGCATACAACGTACCGGTTCGATGATACACATAAACATTTACTAAAGCACATATTTTAAACTCGCATTTTTTTCATTAACATAATAAACCACGAAGTACAAAAGATCACGTTCAGAGAAATTCGGTGTGCGTTATTGTTTGAACAGTTGACTACCGTATATCCTACAATGATACATACATACATTATACACGGTGTTCAATCGATCCCCAGTTAATGTGCGTAATCAGCAGAGATGGGCCTATCAAATTAAGAATAAACACGCCCAATTGAAACTTGTCACTATTGCAAAACCCACACAGGCTGATCACAGTGAGAAACCTGGTACAAAATGAAAACTTACCACAAAATGGCACATTACAATATTCCCATATTTTCTTAGGGTCTGTGGTGAAGCACCATGGTCCACCTTGCTTGCTGTTTTGGGGATTTCTGCAGTAGTTACTCGCTCCTACCACTCCTCCATCACATGTGAAGATTTTGTCATCACCGTAGCTGTGGGGATGGGGGCTCTGATCGGCCCAATTTTGACAAGTTCTGCCCGAAGATGTAACAGACAGTGTGCCACAATATTCATTACCTTGCGAAGTAACTTTACATATCTCTTGCTGCGGTGGAGAAGCTAGGTATGAAAAGAGATTGTCCTAATTATATAATATTAGCATACATAATGATAAATGTCATTTACCCTTCAAGAGTGTCGGAATCCACAATCAGAGCGCTCGACGCTATGGGGACATGTTGAATTAAATGATATTGTTTCTTTATCATTTAATTCATAAAACTAGTTTGATTATTTATCATTAAATTGTGGAATAAGTACCTTTATATGTCTTTCATATCATCCATTATCATTGTAACAATTTTGCTAGCATTAAATAATTTTCTACAAAAGTGTTTGCAATTTTAAATCATAGCCTCAATTTTACACCTCTTATCTTAGATCACAACAAGGACAAAAGCATATTCTTGAACGTGTTCATTGTGTTGGTAATAGGTATTTATATACATGATTCTTTACATCACAACACATTTTTTTCACTTACATTGACAGTTTCACCAACTATCTGTTGGATGCCAACAGATAGTTGGTGAAACTGTCAATGTAAGTGAAAAAAATGTGTTGTGATGTAAAGAATCATGTATATAAGGACAGAAGCAATTGATGGTCTGTACTTAGTATACATTACAACTAGTACAACCCCAGATAATTAGTACAAGATAATCATTAACGAGACTTTCTGGAGATAAAAAGATTCTCAAAATGTGCTTGTTTTTTTATTTTAGTATAAAAGTACATTCATTTCCCATTTTAAAAATGTGTAACACTTTAGGGGTTTCGAGAACAGAATTTGGTTTATGGACCATACAAAAGATCATGCATACAATTTCGGTACAGGCAAAATTCACATTGACTGGATTTTTTATAATCTTTTTGTATGATCTTTTGTATGGTCCAAAAACCAAATTCTATTCCCGAAACCCCTAAAGTGTTCTACATTTTTTAAAAGGGAAATGAATGTTCTTTTATACTAAAATAAAAAACAAGAACATTTTGAGAATTTTTTTATCTCCAAATTCTTTTATCTCCAGAAAGTCTCCTTAATAAAAAAACATAAAATAAACATAATTGAAATTTTACAAAAATAAAGCAAAAAACAAAACAAAAACAAAACAATAGATTTCAAGCCACTTACAAATAGTGTTGACTTTTCCTGGAAGAGCGCATCAATATATCAATGTGTGCATCACAGAACATTGAGGTTAATAACATACATGGCAATTTCATAAAATGAAATTACTTGGACTCATTGCAATATACTACTGAAAACTAAATATTTGTCATTTTTTACAAGTAAACTACAGGAGAAAGCTACTGAATGAGAAATAATCTAAGGAACTTTTCTATTAAAACTAAATACAGAGACAACGGTTCAGCTGTGTAACCTTATAACAGCTCGCTGCTTAGGATGATGGTATCATTCTGGTCTCACAACCTTGGGGTTGTGATTTTGAGTCTCGCCAGGGCCACTTAATATAGTCAAATGGAAGCTAAGAGTTGTAAAACCTGTCTTCAGCTATATCCATCTTTGGTTGAAATATGCTTGCTAAAAAGACGTGAGAGAGAGAGAAAGTTTGAACATATAAATAAAACTCACTGATACGTATTCCTACAGTCATGAGATGAGTTGCCTGTGTAGAAAATTTTGCAGCGCACACAGATCTTAAAGAACACGTTTGTGCTTGAGTGTCCACAGCTTTTGCAAAAGCAAAACCATGGCACCTGGTTTCCGCAGTGCACTCTTCTAGGCACTCTTCAACAGTCTCGGCAGGTAGCTCAGAAATTTGGCCTCCTACACACTCAAAATTGGGGAGAATACGCCACTCTACAATGCAAATTTTCAACAAAAATCACACTCAATTAGTACACCGTGAGGTAGTAGATCACTGTACTTGGTTAAGTAGACATGAATTTGGGCAAGTGTCAAATTTACCATTGTTGCCTCAGGAAGTAGCAAGTATCTGATTGACCGCATTAACACTGCCAGAACTCCTACACGCCGTATAATCAAAACTCGTTCTGTTGGTACACAGCATTACTTTTCATTCTTGTGGCACTCAGCAACCCGCTCTACTTGCCAAATATAGGCATTGAAAAGCAAGAGCTGCTCAAAAACAAGGAATATTGCTTTCTAATTAACACTTGATGAGGTGCATGGAAAATAATCATCTGGTATCTACTATATAAAGTAATGTTGGTGGCTGTAAAGCTTGTAGGTTCTGAGATCTTTTGGACACTTTTGTAGACGCCCCAATAAAACGAAATTCTTTACATATTAATCACAAATTCTAGTGTTTTCTCTCCACCATTCATATATACTTCTGTGTTTATGGTGAAGTATGGAGTACTCTCCTTTATATAACAGAATGCTAAGGTGCAAACTGATGTCTGCAGAATGTTATTCCTATTATTTCCTAATGGCATGGGCAACCCGCTCTGATATTCGAAGGCAACCCATTCTGTGAGTATTAGTGGGGGATGTAACAGGCACATCCATGTAACTTATTAACAGCTTGCTGCTCGAAATTATGGTATCATTTTGATCTCACAACAAGGTTATGAATGAATCTTATCAGGACCATATGAAGTATTTACATGGAAGCTTAGGGTTAGTTGTAAAAACTGCCTTCAGCTATGAGAGAGAAAGAGGAATAGAAATGAGGAGACAAGCAAACTTGGAAACACAATCATAGTAATTTTATATTCTTAATATTCTTAATATTCTACCATTAAACATGGTGCAAGCAACATCTTATTTGTACTGTTACAACTTAGCTACTGGTGTGTTATAGTATTCATTGAAAATAGAATCTTAACATGACTATTGTTATCTATGTTATCAACAATTATGAGCTTTGTAGAGTACAATATATCCTTCAATTGCCAGTTGCACAGAAAAGTTGCGCACTCGTCTAAAATTATTTACTTTTGTTTATTATTTATTTACTTTTGTTAAGACACAAAAGTCCATGGGTACTTCCGGTATATGTTATAAGCCCATTTAAAATCACATTTATTGGTATATCATTCAAAATGTGTATTCTACATAACATTGACGAGTTTTGAATATACGGCGTGTTCTAACTTTGTCCTCGTGCATACAGAGGTATAAGCCTAAATCTTTTTTAGATAACCATTATTATCATCCCTTTTAAACACAAAGCCATGGCAGTAGAACCACCAGCCTCATACAAAAGAGCTTGATGCACCACCACTACGCTGCAGCCAACAGGACATGGTGACAGTTCGATAAATCTTGTTTGAATCATTGGATCACAATTCCTATCTTGTAACGTGTTGTAAATAAATATTTTTAACCTCATATTCTCAGAACGCATACATATAACAGTGCTGCAATAAAGAAGGTGCACAAAACAAATCAAGTCACATGCTATGATATCGGATGCATCAAATTTTTCTAGGACTCATTGAAATCTAAATACTGAGTACCAATGTGCGTACTCACAGGGTGACACACTTATCAAAACCTAATAATCATAATGGATTTTTAGGCATTCGCACATTTCCGAATCACAAAGGACAAATGCAAAATACAATCAGTTGAAGTTTTTTCATACTCTGCTTGTCTACAGATTACATATAATAAAAAATATGAGTTGAATCTATTTGAAATTTGGTACAGTAGCGCCCTTATAAAATTATCAGTAGGAATAATGAGTTGAAACCAATTCCTCCATGTGAGTGAGAGAAAACAGTTGGTAGGTAATTCGCCTCACAAGTGGTGAAAACAAATTTTGAGCACTGTCTTTGATTTCATACACGTCAAAATCTAAATCCATTTTCAAATAACCTTAGTTGATAATAAAATCAGCTTATTTTTTTTGATCAAATCACAACTGTAAACCAATCAAATACAAATACACTTACTTTGAGATACTGCATCTGAAATCACAAGAAACAATGAGACAGGTTAATTGTAAGATGTGATATTAGTTTTTTGTGCAATTTTTCTCTTTTTATATTCGCTGCTCGAATTCAATATTAGAGGTTAGATGGTTACGGTTTGGTTTCGTTCCAATTTTTACATACAAATTCCAAATTGACCTCGCATAATTGACATCAGGTTTACTCTGCAGTATTCCAATTACATAGAGACGTTTGATCACGTACACAATGCGTCCAGTACTTTTCAATTTCGACAGAACGCAAAAAATTAAACATGTATATCCTACTGGACACATAAAACTCATAAGCCTTACCACAAAATAGCACATAGGATCTCCCATCCACACTTACTGGACGATAACTAACATTTTGTTGGCCAACCACGGACTAGGATATTTATTGAAGTAATGCGTAGTAAGCACAACTTTGGTCTACCGCGATAATTTTCACAATGCACACATATGATGCATTGTTTAGTATTTACAAAATCCTGTTTATCAACTTATAAGAGGCACGGGAATATTCATGACACCTTTATCATAGATTAGGTAAAAGTAACTCGATGTTGACATTATCATGTACACGTATAGTATGTTTAAAACTAGGAAAAAGTTAATTGATATTTCGTCCTCAACTTTATTAAAACCAGCAGAGCTGATGAATGATATGCAAAAGGTAAATATGAATATATTTAGAATCAAAGTTAACTTCAACATATACAGATAAATCATTTATACCTTCATCTAAAATTGCATAGACTTCAGAAAGAGAATCTGTTGACAGCTTTAAATCACCATCTAAACACTCAACCATATAACAATGATTATTAGAAGGCATCACCCTGAAATAAGTAAATTGAAATTTAGAAGCAGAAAGCAAAGAATTAAAATACTATGGTGTACTATTTGCTTGTAAATGGCTTCCATGTTGTAGCTATTGTCTTTTCCACAATTCAATAGAAATTTAAAAGTTGAGCTAAACTAAGTTTTTCACGCCGGGGTCAGGGTTCTGAGAATCCGCTATTGTCGCCAATAATAGTGTCATTTTTGATGCAGCGATAATGGATGAATTTACCGTGGCGTCAATGGGCGCCAAATGTTCACGAAATAGCTGCTTCTTCTGGGGGTTACTATATACTCATTGTTCCTTTAATCTGTATTTTTTCTATATGTACAGATTCTCACAAACTTTATCTAAACATCCATTCCAAATACTTATGCAATATGGCATAAAATCAATTAAATATTAGTCTGAGAACTTTGGTCTTCATTATGATCAGCCAAAAGTAGCAAAAGTGAACCCGAAATCCTGAAAAACCCTATAGGGTGAACCTCGTTCATATTTAGTATGTATATAAAAAATTGGCATACTTTACCGGCCACATTTAATAGAAAAAGATTAACAACCGGCCAAACACACATTTTGCTGATCAAACATCAACTGTAAAATACTGCAGTCACGCAGCATTCATCGTGACAGTACATGCCTATACTTTCTTCCATATATGGCAAATTTGGTATCAATTTAAAGGTCTATACACACGCTTGACGTTGCCATTCATTGATTTTTCATATCACATTTTCTAAGAAATAAAAAAATTGTTTTCCTGCGAAAATGTGTACTTTGTTTACATCCGTGTTTGAATACTGCAGGTGCTTGCAGGTGCGTGCTGGAAAATGCTTCTTTTTCACGTCGTC
Organism: Streblospio benedicti; assembly: GCA_019095985.1. Taxonomy (NCBI): domain Eukaryota; kingdom Metazoa; phylum Annelida; class Polychaeta; order Spionida; family Spionidae; genus Streblospio; species Streblospio benedicti. The sequence goes on along the minus strand of CM032668.1, from coordinate 26,568,710 downwards.
GATGAATAATTAGTTTTTTTACTTTCAAATCGATGCAAACGGATAGAATTTATGATGTACAATATTTGTTCAGTGATAATTTAGGTTGTCATAGAATGTAAACAACATAAAAGGTCTGTTATTGTCGTGTATTCTAATAGCGGCAGGTGCCCGACAGCATGAACATCGGCAAAACCGGCGCCTGACATTGGCCTGTTTTGTTGAGCTCAAATACTTTTGTCTAATAACAAGACCTCTTCAGAATTTTTGTTTACAAATAAGTAGCGAACACTATTGAATAGTATGAATATATACTGTATTTAGACAATATTTTGTTAGTGCAATTATTTGCAAGTAACCATAACATGAAAGATTGCTAGTTAGCTAGCTAAAATGAGTCCAGTACTTTTCATTTTCGACAAAACGCAAAGATAAACACGTACATCCCACTGGACACTGGACACATAACACTCATAAGCCTTACCACAAAATAGCACATAGGATCTCTCATCTACACTTACTGGACGATAACTAACATTTTGTTGGCCAACCACGGACTAGGATATCTATTGACATGCGTAGTAAGCACAACTTTGGTCTACCGCGATAATTTTCACAACACGCACATACATACATACATAAACAGACAGACCGACAGACATACAGACAAACAGAAGCAAACCTAGAAATCTCCCTCCAGAACGGGGGAGATTGAATTCTTCAGAACATCGCCCAATAAATCGTATCAAAATCGCCTGGGCGACTTCGCTTTATAACCAGGGCCATTTATATTTATTGCATGTGAACGTACGCTTACTGCTTACCAAATTGCGTTACACTGCGGATGCAAACAGCATTGATGCTGCCAGAATGCCAAAGCTCTGTCCTTGAATTTCCACCCAAAATCCGTATATTTATAAACGTAATGTTTACTGCTGATTGTTATTCTCCGACAACCTGATCTTACACCTTCGTTACGTGTGAAATTGGCATAGCAAACTGAAATAATCAATTAAAAAATACATAAAATACAATTCAAATACAACAAAGTTTAGCATCGACCATAAGGTACAGCAACATTGACAGAGTTAAATACAATATTCACAGTAAAACAGGATAGGGTGTAGGGTGTCTAGCTACAAACACACAATGGAGGCCAGGGCATTCATTTTCTGGTGGATTTCATATGCTCTAAGCACCTGCTCAGTACTGCAATATCATATACTGTACTCTAGAATTATCTGACTCCGTCCTCTGCCATCAATTATTTCAATATTTTCACATTTTCACACCATGTTTCACATATCCAGTGTTGGAGCAACTGACCTGCTCAACTGACTACTGCATCATCTGTGAATATTCACAGGCCACCAGAACTGTTAACAATTCATTATACAAACTAAGATTTATAAACTGCAGTGAAAACTTAGCTTTTAAAATTTACTTATTCACTAGGAGCTGATGTTGTAAAACATGGAATTATACAACCTGAACATAATGATAAATGTTTTTTCATATAAAAAACATTTGAATTAATTTTCCTAATATCAATGAGCCAAAATTAGCTCACTTGCAACGAAGATGGAATATGTGAAAAAAGGTGCCAAATGAGATATTCTAGCCTAACCGCGCCTCTGTCGATAAAGTTTTTTTTATGATTGATTTTACATCCTTGGGACCTCGTTATTGCATATCTGGTGGACATCAAGCGTGTATCCTTGAGGCTTTTGAGAAATTCAAGATGGCGTCCAAGATGGCCACCACGCAATTTGAAATCATAAGTTCTGTACTATTTGACACAGAATAGCGAGTAACACCACTTTTATACTTTTTTGTGTAGAGGCCATCTTGGACGCCATCTTGAATTTCTCAAAAGCCTCAAGGATACACGCTTGATGTCCACCAGATATGCAATAACGAGGTCCCAAGGATGTAAAATCAATCATAAAAAAACTTTATCGACTGAGGCGCGGTTAGGTTGAGCGGCACCCTGACTACATGTCATAAATCTGGTCAAAGCTGATGAAATACAATTCTTAATAAAATGTGAGTATTATATATGAAAACTAGAGAAGTATGCGAACATTTCTGTGTGTGTACACATAATTATGAACATTGAGCACAATAATACCATCTTCAAAATGTATAATATACACAATGTTTCGTGGCACTGCTATGGTTTGCACGCCTAATCAGCGTGCACAAATAGCATCATATGTCACTTGAAATTAGTCTATACATTTTAGTATTACCTGGATCTGGAACTTTAGTCTCTGAAAGAAAGAAAAAAATGTTTTTAACAAGGCTAGACAAGGTGTGACCAGGGCAAGCAAAAATTGTACATGGAAAAGTAAAATTTGAACTCAGCATGCCCAAATAAGGCCAAGTGAGTTTTTACCCATGTAGCACGGGTCATTCATCAAGTGTATCCCAAAATTCAATCTAATATTTGAAGGGGGAAAATTGCTAAGACTATTTCACATGCAAGGTTTGACATTGGAATGTACAATTAAAAATTTCATAATCAATTTTATCAAAAATAAATTAATCCTCCATAAAAATGAATTCTGATACCCCTTGATTCTATTTTTTTTCTCCATATCTTGAATGTTGATTACAAGATTAATTAGCAGGAAATGATAAACTTAAGAACTATTTTCAACATTATTTACTATAAAAAATATTACATTTACTATGATTTTTAAGTGTCAGACCCCCGATATTGATACGTTTTACTTAATAATCCCACGATTTCACTTATGAAACCTGGATTTCTTTTCTTCATTTTGGCAACCTTGCCGATCTCCAAGTAGTGGAGTTTATAAATCGAGTATGGCAGACAACTTTAAGAACTCCGGAATGTTCATCATCGAGGTGATGCCTGGGACCCCACGGCACGGTCATAATTTTATGTATGGCATATTTGTTGTACTTGTATGATGAGGCACGCAGCTTTTGCAAATATAATACTTACGCAACGATTGTCTGCATACCACTTGCTTACTGCTGTCATTGGTCCATATCCATTGTGCATTATTTTCAAGCTCATGACCGTTGCTCATCAATAAGTACCTGGAGACATCTTTATCTAGAACCTACCAAGTAAAGATTTGATTAATTCATTTGATGCACAGTAGTGTCTCTGATTTGATGTGTATACAAGTGTGTGAGAATGTCTCTAAGCGTGCGCTTGTTTTACATAAGGTCCCTAGTCGTAAATGTAGTAAGCAGTGGTAAGGAGCAGTAAGCAGTCACATAGCAGGGGTAAGGAGTGGTAAGGAGTGGTCACAGTGGTAAGCAGCAGCAGGACTAGCAGTAGAGTATGTAGGAATAGGAGTAAAATGCTAGATAGCCAATATCTAAGATAGCAATAATCGAGATAAACATGTAACTGTAATGTGGTTGAATGGAAATTAAACTTTAGGCTTACAGAAGATTGGAGAAAAGCAATATCGAGATATCAAGGTTCTATTAAATTTGTATGGTTTTTAACCTTTCTTCCCTCAAACTGTCCTCGGGTCCTTTTCCTCACATTGGCCTGAACCGGCCATGTCATTTCACATGTTTGGGTGTCAAAAGCTTTGTTATACAAGTCATTCGTTTGGGGTATAATAGCAGTGTCATCGTCATTAAAAAGTAGATAACAATATGTAAAACCGTATAAGGAATCATCATGCACAATTGTGCACAATGTTACTTTTTTTATTTTAAGAGAATAAAAAGAACTTTCCTTTGACAGCATTAATTTGTACTTACCTGCGCAATTTAAAAAATGATTTTATGCGCATCTCAGACTAAATGTAAAAACCTCAATGTTTGGCTGCCTTGTAGACATACTTAAAGTATTTCGATTTTAATAAGAAATACATATTCTTGTTTATAACAAATTCAGCTTTATCATGATATATAAATCATTACTAGTCACACAAAGTAAATATTTGTAATTAGTTTCTAATTACGGGGTGCATTTGTTGTAGCGCTACTCGCTGCAAAACACCCCATTCCCCGCGATCTGAAAAGGGCTTTTTCTAAGCATCAGAAATGTAGTGTTTGGTTTCAAAGCATTTGAGGAATTTGGAATGGGGTAAACTAAAATGGTTTTTCACATTTTGGTAAAAAGATGATCAAAATATGTGCGTTTTGATGGAAATTTTAGCAGTTTAAAGTTGCGAACGCAACTCCACTAAATGGAAAGATTTTATCTGCGCTAACCTGCAAATATTTGCAAGGACACAAGGGCTGTCATATGATAATATATGAGTGAGATAGCACTTACGGTAGCATCTTGCCAAGAAGAGTCATCGAAGCGGTTTTTGACCCAGTCTTTACTGCTAGCAACTTCGTCATCAGACATCGGCTGGCACTTCCAATTGCCGTCTGTTATTATATTCGACGAGGTCGACAAAATGATGCCAAACTTTCCATAGCCCTACCATACAATACAACAAAGTAAACAGAAACTCTACTTGTGAACATATTTTGCAATAATAATAAGAACCAAGTGCATTGAATTAGCATTACAATTTTACTTACTAAGATATCATCCTGATTAGATTGTCATTTAACTTACAAAAACATTACTAATCTGCAATGTTGACTGATGAAAATGTTAAAAATGAACCTATGATGATATGAGGAGGAGGAGGATGGCAAATGTAAAAGATTCTGGCCAAATAGTCATGCTGAATGAGTGGCTGTTTGAGTGGCTGTATGTGTGGCTGTGTAATTGCTATAATGATATGGCATTTTCTTAAGAATGCAGTAAAAGGGCCACAGGGGGAATGTGACTCCCCCCCCCCCAATTCTACTTATGTATTTATCCTCATAACATCTGAAATCCGTACTGTAAAGGGTACAGATCCGTATTCCCGTATTCAGACCCTCAAAATCGTACGAATACGGCCACATCCGTACTACATGGCAGCCCTACATTAACCCCCTTGTATTGGAGCCGGAGTAAAATTCACTATAATACGTGTGAGTGCCAGCCTCGCATTTTACGAGACATGTTATTCACTGTTGGGAGTTTTCAGTGTCCATAGTTGAAATATGATCCTTATTAGCTCTTGCCGGTGTTCATCAGAACATTCCATATTTCGCTACACATTGATTTAAAAAGTCTAGTTTCTTATTTTCACCATAATAAATAAAGACACATACAGCATCAAGTTCGATTTCGACTATTTTGAGTAATTGCCGTTTCATTCGACAGCCTGCGAGCGATTTTTAAATGTCGTAAAATCAGTAGAAATTTTAATTGTATCTACGTTTTATCTAAAATACTCAACAAACACAACATAAACCAACCATGTATCATACTAATATACGTTTAATTACAAAATTATGGAGAAAAAATGTGGTCAAACTTTGATTTGCTGGTCCGAGTAGACCAAAAGATATGTGAACGCCCAATAGCAATTCAAATAGTTCAGCCGCCCTATCACTAGTTAGTTCATAACACCCACCCAATTGACCATGAGAAATAGTAGAGCCCTCAGGAATAACTTAGTGTCAACATCATCACAAACCAAGTATCATAGCGTTATTGCGTCGCTTCAGTAGCTGAAGCGAAAGCCTTGTGATCACTTCGTTTCTATGTATCTATGTATCTATGTATGTCTCCGGACAAGCTAGAGCTTTTACCGTTACACCAATTTCGTTCAAACTTTACACAGCTATGAGGTATGAGGCGACACCGAAGTGATTCGATTTTGGGCACTCTGCCAATTAAATTGTGTATGTTAGAAGGCTATTTATGAAACTTTTTGTCAGGACGCCATGCGATATTAAACATCTTATGTATATGTGCGTAGTACAACAAACGCCTTACATTTGGAAATAACGTCAGACGTACTATTTCACGTCAGTCTTACTTAGAAATATGTACGTATTACGGACACGGGAAGTTTTATTGAGAAAATTTTAAAAACATTCTGTTATTTCATGTTGTAAACAGTAAGCATTTTTTTCTTGTCTCAATCATCTACGCTTTATTTGCAAGTAAATTTTGCAGAATATCCAACGTACACACAATTCTTTAGCACTGGCATACATTTAATGAGTGAACAGATGGTTTCAGTATGTATCTCCGTAAGTCAACGTTGTTCTAGGTTTCAGTATGTATCTCCGTAAGTCAACGTTGTTCTAGCGACGCAGTGTTCTTTGAACACTTTTGATCTAGTTTCTATTTTTGTTACATAAAATTACACGGTTGAACAAAGGCCACTAGAATCTTAATGTCGACCACTGTTCTTTCTTTCTGTATGGAATGGTTTACCATCAGCTCTTAGAGATTGCACTGATTTAGATACTTTTATGATGCTTTTAAAAACTCATTTGTTTAAAAAAAAATTTAATAATGCAACTTGATGAACTGTGTAATTTTAAAGTTTTTCTCGATATCTGTATTCTTAATGTTACTGTTTCAATTTTACGGTAGTTATTGTGTATCTTTTGTTGTAAAGTGTCAATGAGCGTACGGATATTGGTACTATAAATACCTGTATATTATAATTATTATTATTTTTCATTTAATTTGGGTCAATAGCCCGAATTCTATACGCTTTATGGATATGAATATTTCTGTTATACAGGATAAAATCATGACAGTGTTAACGAGACTTTCTGGAGATAAAAAATTTCTCAAAATGTGCTTGTTTTTTATTTTAGTATAAAAGTACAGTCATTTCCCTTTTTAAAAATGTATAACACTTTAGGGGTTTCGGGAATAGAATTTGGTTTATGGACCATACAAAAGATCATGTATACAATTTCGGTACAGGCAAAATTAACATTGACTGAATTTTTTATTGTCTTTTGTATGATCTTTTGCATGGTCCATAAACCAAATTCTATTCCCGAAACCCCTAAAGTGTTATACATTTTTAAAAAGGGAAATGAATGTACTTTTATACTAAAATAAAAAACAAGAACATTTTGAGAATTTTTTTATCTCCAAATGTCAAATCCCTGTGTTCAACCGAGCATCCCATGGTTTTGCTCACGTTGTGTCTCGCCAGCACGGCGATGGCGATGGGAGCAGATGGCAGCACATATTTCTCCACGTCGCGCCAGTTGTCGTCTGTTCCCACCAAACGGCCATCCACATACAGTTCGTACACATTCTCTGTTGTCACGGCGATAGACTGAACACCTGCTCGAAATGTTGAGTATACGTTGTCAAAACAACTACAGAACTATGGTCAGTCTAATAATTACTTTCATATTCTCTTTCTCTCTTTGCTCTGTATAGCAGGCAAATTCCTACCACTGTTCCTACAACCCTAAGCTTCCATTTAACTAAATCAAGTGGCCCTGATGTGATTCAAACTTACAATCTGAGAGAGAGAGAAAGAGAATATGTATTCACATGTAAGATTGGGAAAAACTCAGAATAGTTACTTTTAGTAGTTCACATACTAGGCGTTCTTAGTGGTATATTTTTCTTAATCAGCTAATTCAAACAACAGCAAAAATCAAATTCCCCAGAGAAATGTTAAGAAATGGGGTCGATCTCCAAAGTATATCAGTATAAAATCTGTTCGATATAAAGTAAAGTGACCACTCACCCTTTCCAGGGATTGGCAATACGTTCGGCTCAACCAATGGTTCTGAAGGAAGGTCAAGCTGATCAGAAGGCTTTGGCCCTGTAAAATCATGTCATTCCAGTACATAAATGGCTATAGAGTTTGGTTTAATGGAGTGTGGTTTTGTTTCTTTTTTGTGTATGTGTAAAGGTGGGGAGGGGAGGGGGAGGTGGGGGAGAGAAATAAGTGTGATAAAATGCAACACAGAGCATACTTTTTAGACAGAAGTTACCAATGAAATTCTTACCCTCACAGCTGCCTCGAGTGATTTTTACATGGCCTATGGCAACATATGCACCATAATTTGCATCAAAGAAGATCTAAAAAGGATATTTGTATATTTTTGGTTCAGCTTGAAACTCCATTTTCTCCTACTTTGAGTGATGGTATTTTGCAAGATATCAATGGTAGGTTAACGAATTGTCATCTTTGCTCATTGCATTCAAACAATCAGTTTACAAGAATTCAATAACTTTTCGTTGTTGTTTTTTACTACTTATTCTGTGTGTTAGGAGACAATAAAATTTTGGTTAATTTAGTTTATTCCGACGTTTCGACACGTAAGTGTCCTCTTCAGGGAATATTTTAACAATTTATAAAAATGTAAAGATCAAGTTCTTGATCTAAAACTAAATTTTTGAAGTAATTTTAGTTTTAAGAACTAAATTTATACCACCTCTAGATTACTATTGCTATAGATACCGCTTCATTCAAATCTTCGGGACCGCTAAAAAATTTACGACATTGTCGCACCTGCCTCCCTCTGCGCATGCGCGCAGTCTAACAAAACCCCTAAGACGCACATGATCTCCTCATTTGCCATACCGACTTCAAAACCACCAATCTCTGGTAATCGGTAGTAGCGGGGAGGTGGGAGGGTGTCCATGACGTAATCTAGAGGTGGTATAAATTTAGTTCTTAAAACTAAAATTACTTCAAATTTGGCCATTTAATGGCCTAAATTGTCTACCACCTCTAGATTACTATTGCTGCATGCAGCAGTAAGGCTTGGAGGGTACTCGATTACCCCTTAACCTCTGGACACTTGGAGAAGTAATCATACTGACTACATTGACCTCATACACATGTACCTCAAATTTCTCCTGCAAATCTTCGGTAACGTGAATATAGTAGCTCACCTCAAACTATCTGAGAAGCCACCGATAGAGGTCCTAACTCCAACATCTGGTTGCGACAGAAGGTGAGGTCCCTCAGGTAAAACTGCGTAAACGTAGTGTGAGACTTCCACTGACCAGCCATCAAGATAGTCTCCATCGATGCCATTCTTGCACATGCCCATGAAGCTGACAAAGCCCTCACATCATGAGCTTTGACTCGATGTAACCTGAGTAGATCCTCCTTTTTCCCAGCAATCTCATAAGCCTTCAAAACCGTCTTTTTAATCCAGCCCGAGATTGTGCCCTTTGCAATGTCACCTTTAAATCCTTTTTTAAAGGAAACAAACAACTTCTTACTATTGTTCCCAATGTCTTTAGTTCTATCCAAATAAAATTTCAAAGCTCGCACAGGACACAAACGTCTATCTTCTTCCATATCATCACTCAAGAAAGAGGATAAAGCCCTAATCACCACCGGACTTAATACCTCCCCATCCACCTTTTGTGTCTTAGCTAAAAACTTCGGGTCTACACCCAGACACACCAAATTTCCTCTCTCTTGGAAACTGACAGAGTCTCTAACCAATGCATGAATCTCACTTCTGCGTTTACCTGAAGCTAACGCAACTAAAAACACAGTTTTAAAAGTCAACAAATTCATGCCAGCCAAACCCAAAGGCTCAAAAGGTGGACCACTAAGCACTTGTAACACCAAAGCCAAATTCCATGACATTAAAGGCTCCTTGATGTTGTTAGTGTCACGTTCAAAGTTTGAAATCAAGTCACTGAGTGCCGCATCCTTGCCAATATCCACACCAGTCTTCACTTTGAAAACACTATTTAAAGCTGTCCTATACCCTTCAATAGTTGACACAGCCAATTTCTTCTCCTCATGAAGAAACAGAAGAAAATCTGCCACCAAACTCAGAGATGCTGAACAGGAATCTGCACCCCGTTGCTTACACCAACTATCGAAAACTTTCCATTTTCCATTATATACTTCTGTTGAAGACTGTTTCTGGGCTCTAGCCATTCTCTCTGCAACTTTGCTAGAAAACCCTTTCTCAAGGAAAGCCTCCTTGACAATCTCCATGCGTGTAAGTTCAACGCCTGTGGCTGATTGTGATACAGACCCGACTGTGGTTGTTTGAGCATCCTTTCCCAACACGGCAACCTCCGAGGCACTTCTACCAACAAATCCAGCATGTCCGGGAACCAAATCTGCTTCATCCACAATGGGGCTACAAGCACGATCACACAGTCCTCCTCCTTCACTTTCACCACGACCTTGTGAATGATTGCTGTTGGAGGAAAAGCATAACCCTGCATCCCCGACCACTTCATTGACAAAGCGTCCACAGCATAAGCCTGGGGATCGGGATAGGGCGACACGTACACCTCCAGCTTTCGATTGAGCCGCGTTGCAAATAAGTCGATGTGAGGTCGCTCCCACACTGTCCACAACATATCCAGGATCTGCGGATGCAACGACCATTCTGTCGGCAAAATTTGTCCTACCCTGGACAAGCTGTCTGCCAACACATTCAACTTCCCTGCTATGTGACGACACCGGATCTCCATATTCCTGTCCTCCGCCCATAACAGCATCTCCAAAGCCGCCTTGTACAGAGACTTTGATCTTGTGCCTCCCTGTCGCTGAATGTAGCTCACCACTGACTTGCTGTCTGACACTACAAACACAATCTTGCCTCGTAAGGTCTTTTCCCAGGCCTTCAAGACCTTGAAGACAGCCAACATCTCCAACACGTTGATGTGAAACAACTTCTCGTCCTCTGTCCAGACACCCTTCACAGTCACTAACTCCCTGTCGACTATTCTGTGCCCACCCCAGCCCATCAACGAGCTGTCGGTGAACACTTCCACATTGTAGTCTCTCTTCCGAATAGGCACGCCTTTCAAAACTTTCTCGGGACGTAGCCACCACCTCAAATGAGTCTTCACCTCCTCTGTGACTACCACCAACTGTTGAGCATGATCCCGGGGTGACCACTGGCTTGCCAAACACCACTGGATGGGTCTCATGTGCAAAAGGCCCCAGGCCACCATTCTTTCTGACGCGGCTAACAGACCCAACAAAGCCTGCCACCTTCGTGCAGGAAGGCTCTCGTTTAGTAAAAACGGCTGTATCCACGCCTGCAACTTCTGCCATCTGTCCTCGGTAATTCGAACCACAAAACTGTCTAGATTGAACAGACAACCTAAATACACCATTGTCTGTGTTGGAGTCAGCTCTGACTTCTCCGTGTTCACCATCCAACCCAGATTCCGACAAACCTGAAGAACCCATTGTGTCTGTTTGCCGACTAGCTCCTCTGACTCCCCATGAACTATCCAGTCGTCGAGGTACTGACTGAGTTTCACTCCGAATCTCTGCACATAGCACTTCACTTCCCGTACCACTCGTGTGAACACCCTCGGAGACGACGACAGACCCATCACCAAACACCTGAACTGGAACACCTTCCCGCCCATCGCGAAGCGAAGGTATTTCCTTGACCGTTGGTGAATAGGCACGTGGAAATACGCGCGTCTGAAAAGTCTATAGACGTCATCCACTCCCCTTGTCCGAGCACATCCCTTATTGTATTTACCGTCTCCATCTTGAACTTTTCTCGAGTCACAAAAAATCGGTTTAGATGACTTAGATCCAAGATCACCCTCCATTTGCCATTCGGTTTGGGGACCAAAAACAACCGGCTGTAAAACCCCGGAGAAGACGTTTGCCTCACCTCCTCCACAATGTTCTTGTCCAGCATGCTTTGAAGACTCTCCTTTAAAGCCGCCTGCATCCCTTGATCTTGAGGCACCCTTGACTGCTTCGGCTTTGTTACTAACGGTGGAGGGTACCAAAAATCTATTCTGTATCCCTCCTCTAACACTTTTAACAACCACTGATCTTTTGTTATCAGTCTCCAATTGTCTACAAACAGGTGCAACCGTGCTCCCACAGGTGCGTCCATCACCAAACTTGGCAAAACTGGGAAACAAGTATTTACACTGTACAAATCCTTTTCCACTACCATGTCAGAACTTCTTGCCTCTTCCTCGACCCCGAGGCTCTCTTCTGCCGCCTCGAAAATGGTCGTTCCCTTTGAAACTTGCATAGTTAAAGTCTTTTTTCTTAGGTTCTCTCTTTTCTCTACCCTCGAACTTGCGAAAATCAGAACGTTTCACACCAGAATTCACCTCCTTACTCAAAAAATCATGATGCACCTTATCTAAGGTCTCTCTCCGAAGTTCTCTTTTAACATCCTCTAACTTATCTTCAGAGAAAAGAAATTGATTATTTACATCTGCACCTCTCAATTCATCCCTATGATGTCCAGAAATCTCTTTATTCATCGCCTTTAACCAGGCATCTCTTCTTACTAAAACTCCCGTCCCAGCCTGAGACACCTGAATTTTAGTCAAGTCCTCCATCCCCCGCTGTATTGACGTACAAAACTCCTGACCATCTTTTGCCAAAGCAACTATAGTATCCAGATCATCCACAGATACATCCTTTAAAGACGCAAAGTTCTCAATGATTTCGAATAGGCGTTTTGCACCAGCACCAAACCAATGGGCATATGACACAATTCCTAAACCATCCCTGGCTGCTTCCTCAATACTTGCACAAGTGGCACTGGTAATTTTAATATCTGGATGAAAAGCCCTCTTTTTGTCTTCAGACACTTTTTCCTTATTGTTCACTTCTAATAACACTGTGTCATAAACACTACCATTCTTTCTAGGTGGTCTAACATTATAAGATGCTTCCTGCACCTCATAATAGGACGATGGCCTATGCAACGCCGGAAAATCACCAATCGCCATCGTGCTAAACGGCTTCTTTTTAAATCTTTTCGAATCCTTCAAACCATTAAGCTCACCCATAAAGCTTGTAAAAGTGTTTCTTACAAACGGGGCTTCTGGTAACACAATCCTCTCCTTGCCCTTCGTATCGGAGTATGCTCCCGCAGCCTTAACCGTCCCTGGCTCTAAGTCCAGCACTTCACACAACTTTGCCAGCTTCCGCTTGTAGACATCTTTTTGACGTTCGTCCTCATGCCCCTCATCCTCATCAACACCAGAAACAGGTTCAGTTTGTGGCACATAAATCTTACAACTATCCTCCACCACCACAGGCGCAGGTTGAAGTACTGGCTGTTGTTGCAACTCATACTGTTGAACCATCTGCGGCATTGCTGGTTGTGCAGGCAACATGCCCCACTGGGCCATTCCCTGTTGAGGCCAGAAGTATGGCGGAACGAACTCATGATGATGACTCCGACGACTCTGACGACGACGGCGATGAGAACCAGAATCCGACGAACTGCTGGATTCAGAATACCTGCAATCACAAAAGCTCCAATAACTAATGTGTCCTTCCCAGACAACCGAGGTTTAATGTCATAATAAACAGCTCTACTATAGCATCTTATGACACTTACTTCCTCCTCTTCCTCTTCTTTTTGTTTTTCGATCTCGACCTTGACCTCGATCTAGGAGATCGCGATCTTCCCCTTTCTGACTCCAACTCATTATGAGTGAGAGTAACCTGAGCCACTGGTTTCACTTTGCCCCCGGAGCCATGAAGACGTTTCAACTCTTCAATCCTCTCTGGGGTGAGCTCCACCTCAACATCACCAGCATCACCTTCCGACATCTAGAACCAAAAAACACACCATAAATTCCAATCCAAATTGGTTCCAGATATAAACAAACCCACATGTTGTGAGGTCACATGACCTGCTTGGCCATAAAAATCACGTGACCCTACTTGAACACATCGAAAAACCCATTATTCCTTATCAAACTAGGTTCAATAAAGCCTTTATTATTAAACCATATCGAATAATATTATGTAGTATGTTGTCTACACGCAACAAAAACCACACTTCGCCCACTAACTCGAGAAGGAAACCCGGCTCGCCAAGGTCACATGACCTCTTCCGGCCGCCATTTTGAAAATTTGAAAATTTTCTAGTTTCAGTTCAGAATAGGGTCAGATAACTCAACCAAGGCAATATGACAATTGCCTCCTCTTGGTTGTCCTGAGCCTACTCATTTTAAATCTTGACACGTCCAAGTCTGACTAGGAAGTCCCCACTCTGGCTCTCCAAAGAGCGCACGTTAAGGACACACGCCACAGACCATAATAATGCATGTGACAAATCCAGATTCTCTAGTTCACTTCTCGCATCATAACTATCCAAGGGCTAGTGGAAAATATTGCACTGACAAGCCATTCCCTCGTGTCTGACACTGGCAAATCTAAAGTTTATCCTCCGTCACCGGTGACAGATAGATAAACACCAACATAAAATATGTTAATTATTTTGACAAGCTCAGTGAATCTTTACACCACAATCGTGTCAAAACCAATTAACCAGCATCTGTCAAACGAAATGACTTCCCAAACACAAACTAACCTCTCAAGGTTAATCCAAAATCCCGAAAAAAAACTATCCTAGTTATCCTCCGTCCGTTTTGAAGTCGGTAACGCGAATGAGGAGATCATGTGCGTCGTAGTGGTTTTGTTAGGCTGCGCGCATGCGCAGAGGGAGGCAGGTGCGACAATGTCGTAAATTTTTTAGCGGTCCCGAAGATTTGAATGAAGCGGTATCTATAGCAATAGTAATCTAGAGGTGGTAGACAATTTGAACATCTACATTGGCACCAGACATGGAGTAGTAAAATGCTAAACATGCCGTTCCATCATACAAGATTTCTGGGGTCGATATTCTGAAAATGTCAAATACAGACAGTGAGACCTGTTTTACCTCCAACTCTGATAGTTCTAGTTCATAGACAGCATGAGCAAATAAAATGGGCCTTTCCATTCGTGCTACATGCAGATTTACAGGGTTTGGATTAGGTGGAAAACAAGAAGCACAAAAATCTACCCATCTTAGTTCTCCTTGCCCAAACATATGGACCAGAATTTGGTGCAAAAACATAGAATACTTTTTTTCTAACAATAAAAATGTAAACATGATAAACAATTAATCAGCAACTCACACAGCATAGTTGTTGGGCCGGTAGGAAGCAGAGGATGCTCTGATGAACAGGCTTCCAGTGCTGTCCCCTTCAGCTACAAACCAAGGGACATTATCACCAGAACCAGACAGAACTTGCCGGCGCCAATCAAACATGTCCGTCGAAGACTGCATGAAGCCACACAGGGATGTCTCCTCAAAGTCACAGGTGAAGGGCAAGACGGTGGTGAACACTGGGGGAGAGAGAAGAAAAAAATATCAAATTGGATTCCACTAGAAATAATTCACTGCCATTTGCATCAAGAGATAATGTAATAAAAATGTAACATCTGCGAAAGCATTGTAGCATGTCTCGCAGACTATTAAATAGGAGTAGTAAATTACACTGAATTGATATACCATAAGTGTGAAAATGTCTTATACTCACTACCACACATGTCGATTTCAGTGAGATTTTTGTACGATTTGAAAAACTTTATATTTTTCACTTCTCCGTACAGAGAGTCTGCTATAGCTGTAACACAAAATAAAATTAATCAGTTCACTGTTTCAAAATTGTAAAATAAAGGTAAAAATAACAACACTGATCACTGATTTGTAAATATCTAAAAGCAGGTTTACCAAATCAGACTGCTAAATATTGCGTCATGGAAAAAAACTCAATGGATGGCGGGGAGTAGCAACTGTTTGACTAAGATTGGACTGCATATGAAATGTGTTTCATTTCTAGTAATTACATTATATATAGCAAAACCTCACTTATAAGTGGAGACCCATTGTTAGGCAAAAAAATATATATAGATATAGATTATAATAAATATACATTGAAAAAAAAAAGAGATGATCAATATCATACAAAGCAGCAATGGACATTAATGCGTAAGTCACATAGTCCATCAGGTTTCCTGCATCAGTGGAGCTCAGTGGATTTTTTTGCTGTTGTCGAGCTTCCCTCATCGGAAGTATAGGTGAACGGAAATCCTCAGGCAACTGAATGAACACCAGCCTGCATCATTTTTTTTTTTTGGGGGGCGGCGTGTCAGCAACTATGCACCGGTGGTAGCTGAGACATCCGCCAATACCCGATAACCACAAACAATAATTGGCCAATCTTTGATGGGACCTCTAAACACCGGCTATACAGATTGCCGGCCAATGCCCCATCATTTGTCTGTGAAAAATTAGTTCCAAGAATTCTGTTGTTGCATGACAGACACTGCCTGATAGTCGGCTGTACATCAGCCAATTCATATAACATTCCGATGTGATAAGGATGCTACTCAGATGAGGGAAGTTGGTTAGAGCACAGCAAATTTTAACTTCCACGCTAAATGTTTCTCGTGCTGCCACTGAGCTAGATGCAGCGTTAAGCATCAAATGCCAGTCAGTGTTCGTGGGAGTCTGGCCGGCGTTTGGTGAAAATCGCATTGGAACCTCATCGACCGGGCCTTGTGGCCTACCCATAATAATAAGAATGTTCATATGTGTGGGGCCATACAAAGTTATCATATTTGTTCAATAAAATTTCAGTCTATATGCAATGATATATGGTGAAAAAAAAAGATTTTCTTCCTGAGATGGTGTCATGCATATCAACGACTCACATCACTATGCTGCTTGAAGACGTTATTACCACATAAAATTGAAAGTTAACTTACTGTGATCTCTGTGAGACCCTCCAACTACAATATTTCCATCTCTGTAAAAGTCTAAGTCAGCAAAATAGTCATAGTCCCAGATATCATGGTTCGTCTGCATGGCTGTAATTAAATGTGGAATTATTCATAAGTACAAGAAGCATACATGAGAGTGGGACTCAATAAAAATAAAAAAAATGAAATACTGTGTGAAAGAACTAATGCGCGAGCACCGGAAGCGCAAAGTCTATCAATGCACCCCCCAACCCCGGAAAAATTTTGGAAATTTGAGATGCAACATGCTGCATTCGGGCGCAGTCTAAAAAGTAATTTTTTCCGCGTAAAGCGAGGGGCACATTCCACCTTGCGGCGGTCGTCGCCGCAAGGCGTGTTGAGGTCTTCAGCGTCTACGACGTTTTCCGCACGCATGGACACAAGTATAGTTGTAGGCACACACGCATGGGCTCCGTGCGTTATGAGTGCGTTGGCACAGGGAGTGGTTTTTATTGAGGTGGCTGTGCTCTCAACTTGCATAGAACGTGCGATGTACTCGCGTATAACTTACGTTCTACGCACCGTGTGATTACAAAAGCATGGGATCGGCACGTTCAATGTACAGGGAACGCACGGTCCCAGTACTGTGTCTGTGCCAACAACGTGCGGGTAAATCATCTGCGTTTCACGTAAGATCACCGCACTGCCTCCTTACGGTCAGACCATGACGTAGGGTGGTCGTAGAAGAAGTTTGGCAAAACTTCTTCTGCGGCCACCGTACGCCCTTGAAAAAACGTACGTTTGCCGCACTGTACACTCACGTATCCTCACATTTTCGATGCATTTTTGGCAGTAGACAGGCTGTAGACCCACCTTGTGGTGGAATGTGCCCCTCGCTTAAGTAAAAGACAAAAGTAGGAACTCATTACGTCATCATTCATTTATTATAACGACGAAAAAAAATATGGTTTGGTCACTTGCCAGTAAACTTGACATGCAAGATTCAGTGACCTCCCAGTGCTACTCAACCTACTACTTTTCTAAACCTGACTCATAATTAAATATGTGCTATTTGCTACTAAAAAAAATCTTTTTGTGAAGCTTTCTCTTCACTCTTAAAACTAGATCGAAGTCTTATCAACGAAAGAACAATCACTAGACTGTTCCAGCTCATTTGAATTCTTGTACCAGATTAAAACATTTCAACCAACTCTGAACATTTTGATAAGATTATCTTGTCTGTGTAGTTATACAATGTATTTAGGTTTTTAAGAAGTTAACATGCCGGCAGAATAGTCAAAACCGATGCAGAAAAATTCTCAATCACTAAGCCGCAATGCAGAATCGTGCCCACACGCAGCATTTATCAAAGCTAATTTCATTCAGTCTCCTTTTCGTTCACAGGTAGATGGCGAGCAAACCATGCAAAAAGAATCAACAAAGAAATAAGATTTTTCTCATCCCACCCGCACCCTCTCATAACATATTCTCCACGGATTTACACAAATCCCAGCAATGATAAATTTCCACCAGAAAAAAGAAAATCCCAGACTTCCGGTAAATCCCAAAAACTCTCATGTATGAAGAAGACATTTAACACCCATTTAACACCCATCATGAGTGTTCAGCGCTGATCATTTACAATTCGGACGGAAAGTGTACACACCAAAGTCTCCCTCTACCCATTGTTCAATAATGCCATGTCATCTATGCTTTATTAAAAATGGTCAACTGCATAGGCTCACACCTTATATATTTCATATACATAGAAAGAGCTTGAGTGCTACATTTCGGATGATCTTATGGCAACCCCATTTTTGAGTTAATAACTTTAATTTGGGTTAATGCATACTTACAAAGTTTATTGTTTTGTGTATCAACTGATATACTCAGACAGTTCCACTGCTCAATTTTGAACCCTTTCTTGTATTCAAATACTTCAGCTTGTCTGTGTGAACCACTACAAATAACAACATCACATGCAGATCTTTTTTAACGCATGATCATTGTCCATTTAAGGTTAAGATTCAAATACTCTTGCTTGCATCTAAACCGAATCATAATAGATTACAATCTACTACTTGTGGGCAATTCAAGGTACAACGTATATCAAAAAAAGTGTTGCAAAAACATTCCTAAAATCCATATCTGTGTATAAACCATATTTTCATCGGGGCCTTAGGAATAACTCCAGGAGTTAACCCAACATGGAGGCATAGTCCGTCGATTCAAATGATTTTCTATTGATTATTTGAACTCGTGAAACCAAGATTCATGGTTTAATGGGTATTAGTATCAACACTATGCATGTATAATTAGCCCATATTCTACCAGCCATTTCATTGGTTTGGCAGAAAAAATAAACGTCCACGAACAACATGTTCAAGATTTAACAGACCAAGATAAAACTTTTTCTGTAGCTTTTTATAAATTTGTATTTCTTAATAGAAATCGACTTGTGTATTCAGGATCACATCAACATTCAGATTCTTATAATCTAGTAATGGGATTATGAATTTATTTGTCTAGAATGTCTTCCAACCATCGAGCTTGTATGGCTGTCAATTCAAAATGACTGTCAAATGATGTCATTTTGAATGCTGTAGTTTAGTTATCTCCCGTCATCGTACAATGATATCATTATTCATGGCTGCAGAAAAAAGGACAAATTGAATACAAATATACAGTACTTCAAATTTGTTGAGTAAGGTTCATAGCATATTGGAAACCATGTATCATTTTGAGTTCTTTCTTTATAAAATATGCTAAATTCCAAAATTAAAACCATATAATTACTAAATATATCTAAAATTATTCATTGAACTGTTTTCAACTGTTATCCTCATCAGAATACAATAAAAACATAAGTACTTAAAAGACACCTAACAGTTAACACATCTTAGAAAGGGGATTTTATACTTTACAGTACATGTATGTGACAGAATAAAAATAGAGATTAACAATACTAAGAACAATACATTGACATAATAATGAAAGAAGAAAAGTAGAAATAAGAATACACAGGTGAAACAACTAGATCTCATAATAATAATGATAAAAATATGCTAAAGACATTATAGTAATTCATTAGTGAATGTTACTCTTCTGATAGCGGGCTGATAATGATTAAGTTTGCTGTTCATGGTTATATCTGCATCTAAGTTGTGTATAATCACACCTTCAGCAATTTGCCTTTCTAACAGTCTTTGATATGATTTTAGTACTTTCATTCTAAATATATCACTTCCTATGGTTTCATTTGGGTGATATTCATTTATATGTTTTCTGAACGCATTTTTAACATTGTTTCGTCTTATGGCTGCTTTGTGTTGTTTACCTCTAACAAAAAGGGATCTATCTTTATGTAGACTATTACTAGTAGTAGGACTATTCATCTAGATTAATTTTTTATGACTACACTACACTACTACTTACTATTTTCAACATACACTGACGTTGCAGCGACCATCGCGGTGCCTTCAACAGAGTGACTGTTTTGGTACGATGACGTCACAATGGCGCGAACTGGGTTTCCGCCAGGTGGAGTTCCTGGTGGAAAGCAGATGGAGGAGTGAGTCAGCCAGAGTCATAGGCAGAGAAGATCAGCCCTTCCGACGTAAGATCTTGGAAGCCATCAAGATCTACACGCACCACCCGAAGCTCAACATCAACCAAGGCAAGAGCATCCCCCCGAACCTCCTCCATCTGCTTTCCACCAGGAACTCCACCTGGCGGAAACCCAGTTCGCGCCATTGTGACGTCATCGTACCAAAACAGTCACTCTGTTGAAGGCACCGTGATGGTAGTGTAGTGTAGTCATAAAAATTAATCTAGATAAAAAGAGATCTGCTAGTTTCACCTATGTATTTGCTGATTATTCCTTGGTTCCTGCATACCTCACACTGTCCCATGTATACAACCCCTTCTCTATTGCAATCACCCTTTCCTCCATTCTGGTGCAAAAAGCATTCCTGTCTACCACATGTCTCATGCTCTTGAAGTTGTGGCAACATAGTTTGTAATTTTCTCCCAGCTCGTTCTAGAACTTTAACCTTTATATCATCAGAATTTTCTTCAACTATTTTCTTTATGGTTTGAGCGAGGATACTATTAGGGGTGGGAGGAATGAATAACACAGTGTCCTGTGGCTTGTACCATGCTGATTTTTTTCATTTCCTTCCTTATTATTCTCTTCATTTCATTGTATTGCTTAGGTCTGTAGAGTGGGCATGTTCCATCTTCATCTCTCTGTAGTTGTTTTCTATATGACTTCTCCACTTTTGATGACTTCAAGACGGAATTTAGGCGTGTAGCCACTATATTTCATGCGCAAGCTAAATTCACTAAGGAAATCATTCATTCGAAGAGAGTATGTCTCGTGCAGGAGGTAGTTAGGATTCTAAGAAACACAAGCAGGCAACACAACAACACTATCAGGAATGATTTCCTTAGTGAATTTAGCACACATATTATTGACACATGCCTATTAAATGATGAATTTGAATAGCAGAAATTTATACAATCGACAGAAAAACATTTGAATCGATACACTAGGTCTCCACCTTGTTGGGGTAACTCCCAAAGTTACCCCAATGACTTTACTTTGGTGATTTTGGATACAGGATTTAGAATGTTGTTATACCTAACATGTGCAGAACACCATATAATGAATGATGAAACTGTCAATAGTATGTATATTTTTATTATTGTGCTTTGTGAAGAAATAATGTAAAGAACAACAAAGATCTCTCTAGGTGTTCATAATAATCACACATTGGTAATCGATGTGATAAAAATCTGATGGCTTGTCATGAAATATAATATGAAATATAAAATAAGATATGTAACCTAATACATAAGAGACTTTCAAAAGAAAAATTCAATAAATAGATGATCTTACCGAAATACTGTATGGCTACTTAGAATCGATGCTCTTCTTGCAGCACTCCAAGAAGAAAAACTTTCTGCTACTACAGGTATTGTTGATTCCCATGCCCAAAGAATTCCTTGACGTAACGCAGTATCAGGTTTATACATTAATGAAACAGTGAAGGAACTATATGCCCCCGACAATGACTCTTGATGTAATACTAGGTGACCTCCTGTATAACCAAAAACAAAAATCAAACCAATGTTATCAATTGTCCATCACTCAATTTCAAACGTTTGACTTGTGACCAGAGGATAAGAGAAAATAAATTAACTATGTATTTATCAATCTGAAAAATTGCATTGTACAAAATAAATTAACAAAAATACCTTGAAAAACATTGCATTGCAAACATTTCATAACACATTACTAATACATATATAATGAAGTTATTCTGTATTGTAGGTAAGACAATGTTAAATTGCAGCTACAGGTTATGCTTATCAGTGGACGATTGCAATTTGCAAATAACTTAAAATAGTATTTTTTTTTTCCAGTTACAAAAAAAGCACCTTCGAGATGAATTGGCTCGCGTGCATCTTTCGAAATATTTACTTGTCCACAAGGTTGAAAATCACGGTTTTCCTTGCCTGACCTTTCTTTTAAACCATCTGGACCAACCAGATTCCAATATCCTTCCAAATCTACATCAAAATAATATAGAATAAGTATAAAATAATATATGTAAGCATTTGCTTACCGTATTCATGGGCTTATAACCGGAAAACAGGATTTTTTGGATATTTGGGAAATGGAAATAGTATCTTATTTTATTTGTTTATTTGCCATATGTACAAAAATATTAATAATATAAAATTCAGACAATTACAATAATCATAAAAACACAAAAACATTTAAAAACAAATAAGTAGTAATATAAATGACTGGGGAGGAAAGAAGAAGATATTTTATAACTATAAAATTACAATAGCATTTGTTTCACAAAATGATTAAAAAGTTATAGAAACAAGTCATATTAGGCCTATGACTTGTGTAAACTACAAATTGAAGAAAGTAACATTTTGATAATTATAAATACTAGCCTTCCCCCGTCTCCTACGGAGAGATAACGCATGCAGCAACAGAGACAAACGCACGCAGCAACAACAATGTGATGGCTAAAGTCGCACGCAGCAACAGACAAACATAATGCACGCAGCATTTCTAAACCCGTGAGACAGACACGCAGCAACAGACAAACATAACGCACACAGCAACAATGTGATGCCGAGACCGGAAATCGCCGTAAAAAAAAAGAATCATTTTCATTAGATTTTTGATGGTAAGTAAGTTTTCTCGTCAATACTGATGAAAGCAAGCGCACGAACAACAAATAAACCCGTAAAAGGTGATTTCCCATAAAGTGCAACACTCAAAATGCGTGAAAGCGCCCCAGGAAAGTGATTGCAGGCAAATTTCCAAAATAAAAAAAAACAACCATGGCCACGCCCCTCTTTGCGTAATTATATAAGAATTCCGTTGTACAATAACCCTTAAATTGTTTTTTTATAAGTGAAATAAGCTTTAGCTATCTTAACCTCAGTAGGTAAAGTTTTCCATGAATTAGGACTAGGATATTGAAAAGTACTTTAAGAATAATTAGTTTTAATTTTACATGTAACTGGAAATCACTTATTTGTTTCATGTATTATAAGAACGAATACCAGTACCTTTAAAGAGGTTTGTCCAAGATAGATTTGCCAAATCACCTATTGTTATTTGAATAAGCATTGGCTTTATGCATTTAATCGTTTCATCAATTGTGTGAATACGACGTCAAAAAATCAAAATTGAAAGCTGAAGCGATGTTAATAAATGATTTACGATAGAGGCACAGGATTTATAGAAATTACATTTGGCTGAATGTTTTTATTTATGTACCCATGTGATGGGTCAGATCTTTAAAAGCAAGTCACATAAAAATGATGACATTAATGTGATTTCCCATATTTCATGAAAATATAAAAGGCTCTCTTAACCCTCATTTTGCCATTGCAAAAATCACGGTTTTACTGCTGACTGCCGCTACGGCTTTTCACTTGACAAGTTATTCACTAAGTAGATCTAGTGAAGTATTGTTGTGGAGATTCGCATGCTTTGATATGAAATTTAGTAGGGTTATAGTTGAGTTTTAACATGCATGGTACTTTTTAGTACATTCAGAACCAAGTAGACTTATACAGTCTTTGACTTGGCCTGGGCGGGGATCGAACGGCTTAGCGACTAGCCAACAAAGCCAACAAAGCCAACGCTATACCAACTATGCCACATCCACAAGGCTATAAACCTTTGCTTCAATGACGTATTGATATCCACTGCTAGCTCTGATGTCATGTCTTACGTCCAACGTATGTCCATGATGGTTAAGTATCTCCCTTATAGTACTGAGTAGATCTAGTGAAGTATTGTTGGCCAAGTCAAAGAATGTATAAGTCTACTTGGTTCTGAATGTACTAAAAAGTACCATGCATGTTAAAACTCAACTATAACCCTACTAAAAAAGTTATTCACTGTCAAGAAGTTTCCTCGCGGAGAGTGAAATATAGTCTTTCGTAGCTCTTGTGTTTTTCAGCAGAACTTTTGCACATCTACAGTACAGAAGGTGAAACGAAAAGTACAAGCATTTGCATACAAATTTCAGAGACAAACTCAAACTGGTTTTTTGTGAAATCAGGCGACTATAGTCGCCTCGGCACTAAAGGGGGGTAAAATCTCAGGCAACTTCAGTCACCTAGGCTCCGAGAGGGTTAATGCAATTTCCATGAAACTCTGAGATATCATCTCATACTGATATTCATTGAAATTCTTTTGATAATCTTTATCAATATAGGAAATCATTGTTTTGCTTTCAAACTTACCTTCACTGACAATGTTTGGAGTCACCCTGCCAGCTGAATAACAAAAAATAGTAACTGTGAATTAAATGCGAGTTTTACAAAGTTTATGCAGTCACATTTCCCTTCTAACAATCAGTCTTTTACCGGTGTAATCTCATGGATGTCCTTATTAGTACAGCCCTATAGTGTACAGTCCATGGCGAATATAAAAAATTATATCAGTATAGCATTATACACCCATATCTAAATATGGAATTTTCAGCGCCTTCCCCAACTCCCTCTCACAGCTAATGTGCTGACAGCAAGTTCAGAAGTGCACATTTTCAATCATGACTAAAAAATGGTAATGAATATCAAAATAAAAAATGTAGGAATGAAACGCTATTTTTTTGCCAGACCTACATTGCAATTTTGATTATTCGGCTTCGTTTACATAATAGTGAACACTTACATGAAAATGGCATTTTTCCAGTGTCTTTGAGAGACAAGTCAGACATTTTGAACAAGTCAAAATTGGGGATTAGGCACCATGATTGGAAGAGCCAAGTTTGTTTATATATTTGATTTGCATACACATTTATGCATCACCAATTATGTGACTACCCATGTGTATGCAAATAAAAACTATAAACATTGCTGTTCCAATCATGATATATAATCCCCAATTTCCACTTGTTCAAAATGTCTGACTCCGTCTCTCACAGACACTGGAAAAATGCCATTTTTATGTAAGTGTTCATTATTATGTAAACCAAGCTGAATAATCAAAATTGCAATGTAGATCTGGCAAAGAAATAGCGTTTCATTCCTATATTTTTTATTTTGATATTCATTACCATTTTTTAGTTATGATTGAAAATGTGCACTTCTGAACTTGCTGTCAGCACATTAATAATTACCATTATTACTAATAAATTCATCATAAACGCAAGGCCCACCCCAGTAAATCAAGTGGAGTTTATCATAACCCCATGATCAAGTTGTTTCACAGTGATAAACGATATCTCTCACATAGCAATTATCTATCTTTATATTGCTCTGACACTAACTTTATTGCACTACATTTTTGCCCTTTAAGATCAATCAAATCATTGCATCGTTCTGTGAAATGTTAAATCCGACCATTTCAATTATAATTCTATAATAATTGTATTTCTATTTGAAAAAGCAAAAATACAGTAGAGGTCTGCTTATCCAGACGGCTCTGGACATTGATGAGGTGTTTGAGAAGCTGGGGTCCGCATACCACGATCTTGGCCCAGAACTATTTTGAAAGATCATGATGATATGGGTGAAAATACAAGTATGGAACAAGTATCAAACGTTTTTGGCATATTTCAGGACTTATAACTAACAAGTAACACTACCTTCCTTATATAATCAATATCAATTGTACATTTATTACCATTACTGCATTGACACGTATTGACCTCTAGCAACACTATTTTCTAAGTTTTACAATCGGTTTATTATTTTGAATGGCGGCAATAGCGACCACATGCTTCTAAACAAGCATGACCATGAACTTTTTGATTGCCATAACGTTTTAAAATTAATTAATATCTTGCTTATTTTTCATCGGATTTTGAAGTTTAATACATGAATTTAATGAGAAAAATGTCTAGATTACGAATATTATATTTATTTTACGATAAGGTTTAAGCATCATTTATGACGATGGAAAAAGAGATATGTTCGAGCCTGAAACTCTAAAAATGGGGCCAGGATTTGACATCCAAATAAAGCGGATTTTCGGATAATCCGGGTCTGGATATTCGGACCTGTACTGTACTAGAATACTTATTGGAGCACAATAGACCCAGCAACATAGAGCATCTATCACCATTTAAACTGCCGGTTATGCTTTTTTTATGCTTTTTCATTGGATTGATATATTAAAATATTATAATCATGAATGCCAGAGACACTATGGGTGACAGAGGCATTCTCAAGCCAAAGATGGTTAAAGCAACATTGCTGAGCAATTTACATCTTTTGCATTAGTCTTTCAAAAGACCTTATATCTCATAGTTTTAACTTCTATTATTACATAAACCACTCATGTCAACAAGCAAGTACAATTGTGACGGCCTCTAGCTCTAATAGATAAAAGGTCTTTTACATAACCCTAGGAATTCCACAGTAATCACTAGCAACAGCAGCAGAAGCAGCAGAACATGTATGCATGGGTGATCAGGTAAGGGTCAGCCAAGATATTATGTATGTAATCCTGATGTGTTTCTCAGTTACTTGTACATGTATGACTTAGTTTCTTTTTACAAAAATAGGATACACCTGCAAATAATAGTCCCCCAAAAGTTAACTACAGTACACCAATAAAAACAAATAAGAATGTCAGACTTCAACCTCCTACCTACAATAAGTGTTTGTTGTGTGACAAAGAAAACTTAAAATC
>CM032668.1:26509095-26542111 GCA_019095985.1 Streblospio benedicti | reverse complement strand
CTGCAAATAATAGTCCCCCAAAAGTTAACTACAGTACACCAATAAAAACAAATAAGAATGTCAGACTTCAACCTCCTACCTACAATAAGTGTTTGTTGTGTGACAAAGAAAACTTAAAATCATTTGATAAAGTAAAACTTTTTGAAAATGTTCATATCCAATCTTTTGCAAGCTATGTCTAATTGCTTCATTATCCATGATCAGATAACAATAGAGTATCAAATAAACAAAATATTACAAAACAGAACTTCATCAAACATTCGCCAATATAAATAAACAGTACCACATGCTAAAACTTCCCGTTACTAACTGGGGCTGGCTTATTTGTGAATTAATGAACCAGAACCACATTACAAATAAACAGTACCACATGCTTAAACGGGAAAATACCCAACTACAGCTGGACTGCTGTTTCTAAAATAGAAGCCATGTGCTTTTAGTAAATGACGCACTTTAGCAAAACTCTTTGCAAAATTGACGTCATACAGAGGCTTTTAGAATAGGCCTAATGTCAGATCATTTAAAGGCCTTGAGATAGGCTACTTTTGCATGTGAAAGTATGCTAAGCTCAAGTGCATAGTGATTTATTCTAACGTTATATCGTTAACGTTATAACGTTATTTAACGTTATATCTGAGCTAACCAATATAAATCTACACCGTTGCAAATAAGTCATTTCTAACTTTATGAATCTGCATCACGTTTTAAAATATTTTATCAAGTTTAAGTCATATAACCACCAAAAATGTCCGGTTTCATCTACAGTTCATTCTTGAATGGATCAGTTTGGGAATATTTTTTGAATATTAAGCAGTTTCTTTAAAACATCGCCCATAGGTTAAAGGCAAAAAGAAAACAACAACTCCATGTATCACCTTAAAGCTGGTGCTGGGTCCAACAACCAAAGTTTTACTCTTTTTTCCCATTTGTATGTGTCTAGTTGTTTTCTCGACACTCAATGACATGAAAATATTCTGATACTCATATCAGAGATAATAGTTTAGTGGTTACAATAGAATAGAATAGCACATTTGACAAAATTGTCAAGTTGAAGCCATTGACTATGCACATGACAAATACACATACTACTCAAAATTTGCCATATTGACAGGTCATTTCTAATTGCACATATTCCACCAATAGAAAGGTTTATTTGTGAATAAGACATCAATGTCTTCAATAGAACCTTTATTGTAATTCACTTTCTATTCACAGATTGAAGGAATAAAGTGATTGAGTGAACTGAGATGTTATCAAGTCACATACAGTTACCAATGTCCACATATCTTCCTTAGTATTTTTCAATTTTACTACACAGTTACAAACTTTAAAGACAGACTATAGAATATTTTTTTCCGGACAAGTCGATATTTTAGTGCTACTCGTCCTACTCACAAATAACAGTTTCCCACTAATCCTGACCCTATCATAACCTAAATTTGGAATAAAACTCAGGGTCTGTATTAGGTGGAAAAGTGTTACTCGTCAGCAAGACGAGTAACCCTCAAATATCTACTCGTCCTGCAAGAAAATGTACTCGTACTAATTGCACAAAGCTCTAACTGACAAGAATTGCCACTCGTCAAAAGGACGAGTTACTAAAACTTCTTACTCGTCCTCCACTAGTTTTTACTAGTCAATACGAGCGGACGGGTGGCTAATCCCCACCCTGAAACTGGTGTCAGGAAATTAGTCTCATCTTCAAACTGTTAAGACGACTATTTGAGATGACGAAATAACTACCATACCATGATTTCAAATATTCATATGCACTTTCTGATTAAAATATACACACATTCATTACATTTTATAAAAATACATCAAATAACATATTCTGTCTTGCTGTTACTGAAACACAATTACTTACCATTGGCAGGAAGAATCTTGATTTGATCAATTTTATATTTCTCTTCTAAATCAATCATGACAGAATGGTGACCTTCATATGTATCGTTTCCATAACACCTAAAAAGAAAATGATGACAGATTGTACTTCATTTCATTAGAAACAAATTCCTGATTGAACAGCCCTCACCAATGATGGAAGACAGAAAGTTTTTTTAAATCTTAATTTGCAGGGGCAACAGATGTCAACATGTACTAATCTCATATTCTGTGTCTGGACGACTTGTGTCAAAAATTCATTAAAAATCATTTACACTACTTTTCATTTGAAATTCTCTGGTGCTGGTGTCAACAGAAACTTCCTGGCATCACATCTTGTCATTATGTGTGACTTCGCAATAAGCCAGATAGGTCATTAGAAATATTAACCTAGTAAGTTTGAACAATATTGTATTTATCTTGAAATTACTGCTGCTGTTCAAGTCTTGAATTTAGCTTACATATCTCAAATATAATATATAAGATAATATGTATGAAATCCAACAAATCTTTTCATTCTAAAACTGATCAAGGTTTTTGATTTAAAGCAAGTTGTCCTGTTGGTTCTGAAAACATAGCTCTACTCACGTGTTATTAATAAGGGCTCCATCATTGACCTCAGATCGAGTACAATCACCAGAGGCCACAATCTTCTTCCGGAGAGCGACATTTTTCACACCTTTAAAACATAGACAAATTCAAACTTCACTTCCATAAAGGTGATTAATTTATCTATAAAATTTAATACAATTATGACGTGGCCATAGCACAGGGCAGCTGGTTGTGCACTTCTCTCATTCCACTTGTATAATATATTTGTACATTGTCATAAAAATGTAAACTTAAAGAGCTTGACATGGTGAGCGCATAGTAACCTTATGTACGTAGCGACGTTAAGAAGACGTGCGCAGCATATGGCTGTTGACGATTTAGTAAACAAAAAATGACTATTATCTGTGGTCACATATTTTGTGGGTTTGGCGTATCTAGCACATATGAGCTACGCTGGATATTCTAAATTCAGAAGACTTCTGATGAAACATACAGATACAATGTTGCTGTTTTCAAGAAGCTAGTGTTGACTGCGTTGAAGGGATTTTGAACTCATCATATACGATGGAAGATCAGCAATGTTTATGTCGATTTGGGGTCGAGCAAAAGGGACTAGTACGCGAGTCATATTCACATAATAGAATAATTTAATATTCGCAATATCTAATATCTGATAATCCATTGTTTTCATTTCAAATAAAATTTTGAACACTTACGACAACTTTGACAAAGATTCAGAGCACACGTGCGCATGTATCCTGAAATGGAATTATTAGAGGTAAGCTACTAGTATATAGGTTTAGAGGTAGGAAAAAGTAGCATACCATTTGTCTGGAATTAAATTATATTAGAAGTGCAATAACTTGGTAAACTTATACTTAATACAAATCAGTTAGCTCTTATCATAGTTTTAGTCATTTTATCATAGAATACGATGTTACATATTATCATTTCTTTGCAGAACACATGTAATGTTATGGTCTTGTTCAATACAGTTTTTGCAACTTCCTGTTGTAATATTTCATGTGAAATCTACAAACAATATTAGCATACCGAATTTCATTGAATAGCCGCCACCAGCACTTATCAATTTCAACAACTCATTCACCCAGCGGTTAATTAAAGGGCGGCGTTATTAACGTACCTTCACACATTATAGATATCTACTTAAACTGTTAGAACCGGAGGTAGTTCAAGACCGACGCTTAAGTCAATAATTGAGCTGCTACTCCCGGCAGTTCATCAAATACCGGCGGAATATCAAGGCTAGTTGGCTATTCAATAAATACAGTATTGTGTAGATTTTGAAGAGGAAAAAATCTTACCAAACACTTGAATGCGACAGTTAAATTCCAAGCCCTCATTCTTCCCCAACAAAACCACATATCGTGTTGTGGCTGCAGGATAGCAATATGCTGTGTATATCTACAATGATATGTACACAGGAATATAGCCAGTTGTATAATGCAGACATCTTCCTAACCAGTCGCCCGGTAGCATTGGCGAATTATAACGCTGTCAAGTGAGGGTGTATAAAATACTACATGTCCGATAAATCTTCATACATACGTCAATATTTTATGAATATTATCGAGAATTCTATGATTCCAACACCAATTTGAAATCGCGGCCATTTGTTTACATAACGTCTGCAGTGGCGCCCCTTGCAGATTCTTTGCAAACTAAAGTTATATTCGGTGATAATATAATCCAGGGATCAATGCCAGTTCACAGATGAAAATAAGAGATATACTACGCGTTCATATGACAAATACATTACTAAATAATAGTATCGAATGAACGCAGTACATATAACTGAAGATATGACCAAGCATAAAGCTTGCACATCTGGTTAATATCATGTATGGTCAATAAAGGTAGTATGTCATAGTGTCAGGGAACACGAGCGTCAAAATCCTCCCGGTACACATATGAAAACCTAGCATGTCTGGGATGGGATGATTGCATTTGACTTCAATAATGATTTTGTTGGGTTTATGAGTTGGCGTACTGCACAAAGATGGTCAAAAAGATGGTTTGACGTTTATGACCAAAGAGATATTTGATTCCTGACTATAAAAATACTGTAGCATGTCACCACTGATGTTCATCATATCAGGCCACACAAGAAAGATAGCATTACCCAGTGCTTCGACGATGCACGGCACATAAAATTTTACTTGCACATATTATTATAACAGTGATAGGTCAAAAACCTCTCCGATAAGAATATCTACCAGGTTTGGCTCATTGTCTTCAAGCGTGAAATGACTATTGAGCGAATCTCATGCTTGAAGCCGGTCATGGGGAACATACCCCTAAAACATTTGGCTTGAAGCTGCTCTAAGGGGGTCTGGGGGGCATGGACACCCCCCACACCAGAATATTTTGGAAAATTGTACATTTTGGTGCAGTTTCACAGTAATTTTGTTGAGAAACACTAGGAACGCTAAGACCCAGTACATCATCTGTTAAAAAGCGGTAACTGATATGCTGCTCTACGATACTCACCCCAAAATCATTAATGCGCTGGAATGGAACATTGCTTGCACATATTCGAAGATCACGAGTTCTACGTTCAACTTTTGTAACATTTGGATGGTTAGAAAGAACTCCCACATGGAACTGTTCTGTGCCGCCATGGTCTATAAAGAAAAACATTAGCAAGATATTTAGCAAATATTGTGAGAAAACGTTTACTATTACATGTACCAGGACAGAATAAGTTACAAAAAAATAAAATATATCATTATGGGCCAGAATAGGTTACAAAAAAAATAAAATACATCATTATGGGCTCTCTACCCAAAATTAGTTTGAAAATCTCTAGCCCCCACGCATTTACTTTTAACATGCATGAATTCATCTAAACCTACGCTATATTTTTAAGCTCCCCAGAGAGGACAACTCATCCACAATTACTAAAAGCCTAAAAAAATCTACTTTTTTTTTTTTTTTTTTGGGGGGGGGGGTACCTTGAAAATCTGGGGTGCAATTATAAGAGCGCGAAAAATTGGTAATATGATCCGGTTCGCCAGGTGAAAAATCGCCTTTTGGGCCAATTAATTATTTATTTCCAAGGTCACTAACCCGGGTTATCAAATATTTCAAACTTGTCAGTAACCGTCTGCAAAACGTTATTACAGGGCCAGGACATTAAAATATCAGTCGTCATTTGACAAGTACTAATGGCGATGCCTAATCAGAATTCAATTACGGCACTACCTACCAAAATAATGTTACCTCTCTTTCATTATGATGCCTTTCTATGTACTTTAGTACATTGTCAATATATAATCAATGTCTTTATGTAAACTATTATTAATAGTAGGAATATTCATTCAGATTTATATTTTTGCAACACTACCACTCACATTTCAACAAAACTTGACTTTGCGGCAACGTCAAAGTCAAGTTTTGTTGAAATGTGAATACATTGTAGTAGTGTTGGAAAAATATAAATCTGAATAATCAATGTCATTGATTGTTTATATTGTACTGAAGTGAGTATTTATGAAAGGATTGATTCATCGATAGTTGACGTACTATACTACACTACGCTAGACGTTCGTGATTTGTTTAGATAACCCAGGTTATATTGTCAACCCGGGTCAGGGTGAACCGGATCATATTGGGGAGGTAGACCATACATTTTCAAACAAATTTAGGCGGGGAGCCTGAAAATCATAGTAATATCGATGGTCGATCAATATGCCCATCATCCATGCTCTGATCCTGAATTTTCTTGAGATCATTGCAAATAGCTGGATGTCTATCTTTATACACTTATGTCAGACGTAAAGACAAGCTACTCATAAGTTGAGCCCATACCTTAATCGTATTCAGTGTTAGTAAATGTATAATGATGTATAAGTATATACAAATCATTTTTTCTTGAAAAAAATGTCTGTGTTTACATCAAGTTCCACCATGTTACCTGTAAAAATCACCTGACACCGCAATAACGCAATAATTGAACGGGTACAAAAATCAAATAGGCCAAAGAAGGTGCGCCACATAATGTTTTGGTAACTAAACTAGTTTGTGATTCGAATGCGCCACTTAATTGTTTGGCTTTTCTCTGCTGTTTCTATGTGATAGCAGGTGCGCCAATATGGTGCCCAGGAAACATTTGCTATGAAAATGAGAAATATACATAATAAAATGGCGATTTTTGACCGTAATATTTGCTACTCATTATGAAGGACGAGCAGTATGAAATCCAGCACTTGTCCTACCATTCATTCCACTCGTCTGGGCGAGTGGACGAGTGCTTATCTGGGAGACTGCTATGATTTTGTGACACTTGCTTTGCAACCCCTACAAATGAATGCTTAATAAATCAAGGTTCATGTTTATGTACTTACAGGTTGTTCTGGGTCCATGAATCCTTATGGTGTGAATTTTAAAATGTTCCAGCAAGTCAACAACGATCCATGAATACTGGTGGGGCACTCCAGGTACATTTATGTAATCATCCCCTCTGAAGCAAATAGTAAAAAACTGAAGAATGGCTTCAATGAATGATCAATGAATGAAAAAAGAATATACTGGTTGAAAATGTTCAAAATGATGGCAACATTGATTTACAGTTTAAATCCACAATTTACAGTTTCAATTAATTATATTTCAATTCAACCTCAAAAACGTACACAATTTGTTCAATAATATGATCCTGGTTGGTCCCCCTCGGCATAATAATAGGTTTTCCATACGCAAGGTCAGTCAAACCATCTGAAATTAATTGATATCAGAAATGTCAGCTCCAGATTCACATCCTTAAAATATACACAATGAGAGATGTTGATAAGCTGTTTTTTTTTCTTCTTTGTCTCATTAATTTGTTTTCAGAGTACACCTTCATTGTACATTTTTATAAGATTTCGTAATGTTAATTCTGATTTTAACAATATGTAATTTAAAAGCTCACGTTGAAGGGAACTTCATGTGAAATTTGGATCCAATTATACTCACAAAATATTTGGCAATAATGAAGCAAATCAATGTGACTCAATTATTATCGATATATCAAGTAAATCATACCATCCTTTATAAAAGATGTACCAACACCTGCAGCATTAGCTAGAATGGCGACAACCAGCAACCGTATCTGTATTAACAGCATATTCAATGCTTGCTGCCTGCCTTGGGCAGCAATCTGAAATGTATTCATTATATTAAAAATCCAACTAAATAGTCAAAACTTAAAAAACATGGTTCTTTATGTAGAAACTTCAGGGTGTCCCATGGGAGGGGTGAATTGCCATAGCCTGTTTGTTGGAGCCAATCATATGCAATATATTTTTCTTACCCATATTCTACCAGCGATTTCATTGGCTTAACAGAAAAAAACTCCCATGAATAAAGCTGATTTCACAGTTTTAGATGCGAGACAATAACTTTTCTGGAGCAGTTACTTCTTTACATAAATGTGTGTTCAGAATCGTATCGGCATTCTTATTTTCAGCAAATGGTAACAGAATTATGGTCTGATTTCCCTGGAATATCTTCCAACCATCGAACTGGTCAGGCCCTCAACTCAAAATGACTGTCAAATGCTGGCATTTTGAAAGTTGTGATTTTGGCACTTCCAGTCATTGTACAATAATATTATTGCTCGTGGCTATCAAAAAACGCATTAAAAGAACAAAAAAATATATGGAAACACTTATATTGAAGAATATCCAATATGTAACAGGCTTCTAAATTTTAACTTCATATGTTTGATGTTTATAAAGTATAAAAACATGACTTTCTCCACTTCAGCCTTGAACATCGAGTCATAAACAGTGCTGGTAGACCTGTCCTTTGGTAGATCGTTATGAAATCGGGGTTTATGTAATATCCTATGAACTTCTAGCGAATCCACTTCACTTCCATAATCAAATGGCAATTACAACAGTTTAGCAACTTAATTAGAATTGTTGAAGCTGATCGGACGTGTATTATTAAGATTCATTGCTGCAAATGAAACATTTAGGTTGTTGGATTCCTTTGGAGGAGTTCAAGGATGTCATCCAAAGTAGTCTTTTTTTAATTAGGTCCTTGTCGTTTCTTGTATTGTTTTGTATCGCATTGTTCATGTAGAAGTTGGCTGGCAGCTTAAATTGTTTTCTCATCATAGAATTTCTCAGATATTTGAATGATCATGTCCGGTGGCATAGTGTGATTTAGTTTACTTATAACAAAGGTAACCAATTCACTTATTACAATCTTCTCATCTGTAACAACTACAGAGGCAGAGCTCTGCTTTCTTCTTTGTCATCAGAGGCATTGTATCATCATTTGGTAGAGTTGGAGTGACAAGGTTGTTGCCTGTGCTATTTCTGCCATACCCCGGGGGAATCTTATATTTTTGCAACCATCACACAGCTTATCATCACATATGCACAATCTCACTCTTCTTGGATCGTTGAAACGACACGGCCCTTCAGCAGTGCCTTTGCATGCCATAATAAATCAAATTGTTCAATTTTTCAATAAGGTATTCTAACCGTTTTATACCTTTTGTTACAAAACTTGACGTTGCTAGGACGCCATTTTTTTCACTTTGAGATATTTGTTTAAGTGACGATCATATTTTTTTTTATTGTTTACGTGACGATCATATGCAAATTATTCCTCGTCTGGTTCAGAACAGCTGCTCCAGCCTTATTCACATAAACATTCTTGTAGAATAATTCATCCATCAATTTGGGTTGAAGTTGTACACCAATATTCCTGTGAGGATAATTTGATTGAACATTATTTTAATAGCCTGCCATTAGACATACTGCAATATTTCGCGATAATATTACTCAAAATACATGCTTCCGTTTATTGCATACTAACAGCATGGTTACTGTTGGCACTCAACCAATGTCACATGATCGTCCATCTTCAGTCACTTTGATGTTCTATATCATACACCAATATTCCTATAATGATAATTCTATTGAATGTCATTTAATATCATTTGTACATGTAACAAAGCTATATTTTGCAATGACTATAACAAAAACACATGTATTTTCATACAAACGCCCAATCAATGTGGGGTGGTTTTATTGAGAAATGGGCCCCTAAAGGCGCCGCACAGCAAGTTAGGAGTATATTTGCTATGGCAAGGATAAGGTTAATGCTCAACTCCACCAGAAATGGACGTAAAAGTAGATCTAATTTATGTTAAATAAATGAATTTGTTTAAACTATGTTACTTCAATTCCATTTTTGAATTGCTAGTTGAAGATGCGGAAGGTGGGGGGAGGCTCCGGGGGGGTACTTCAGGGGTGAATGGGTAGCGGGGAGCCACTTAAGGTCCAAAATAATACCCCTTAGTGAAACCAGTGAAACTATAAAAATAATACCCCTAGTGAAACCACCTGATGAAAACAATGGGGTATTATCCCAAGGGCTATTATTCAGGTCCCAGTGGGCAATTGATGGTGGAATCCACGTAGAAACGAAGCATCCTTATCCACGTGGATATTTGGTTGAAATAACGTGCAACCTGCAACATTTTTACACGTGGATTTTGGGTTGAAATGTGGGGGTATCACAGGTTGAAATGTGGGGGTATTTCTGGTAGAAATGTGGGGGTATTTTTGGTGGAAATGTGGGGGTATTTCTAAGTGGATTATCGACTTTATTTCCACCATCGGTGCAATATTGTCAGATTGTCATTTTACAACATGTTTTTCTGTCACTTCCTGCAATCCTACAATAATACCATAGCATCAGGCAATAAAAAACAACATAAAACAAACAAAAATATATATTATAATGCTTACATGTCAGAAAACGGCCAGAAATGTCCAGAAAACTTGTTCTCAAAGTCTTGGCACATTTTAGCGTGAATATCGCGTGATACATCGTGCAGACGTAACTGTGCTTCGGTATATCATAAAATCGGTTTACAGGGCTGCCAACCCCTCAATAGCCACTTCTGTACTCAGGATGCCCAAAATTAGTATTTTGGGGGTATTCCGTGGTGGAATGGCAAACAATCTACAAAAATACTGGGTGGAAAAAGAAATCCATAAGCACAGAGCTGATTTGTATGTATTTCTGGTGTAATGTAACCAATAATCAGGGCTTTTAACACCAATCACAATCACACATATCTATGTTGGGATGCAGTTCCTGTGCTTTTACTTCATAAAAAGATATTATTAATGAAAAATACACAAAGTGGGGAAATCTGTATTTTGAAGGTAGAATTAGTATTTGGGTATTTTGGGTCGGAAATCTGTATTAATACCCGGCATATCTGTACTACTTGGCAGCCCTGGGTTTATGTGGTATCCGCTGTGTGAATTCGTGTAGGTTAGTTTATTATATCCACAAAAATCAATTATTTACAAAATTATTTCACTTTGCATGACTTTTGATCGTTCATTCCGCATTTCCCATGATTCAAAACTGATCTGCACTCTCATTGGTTCAAATTAGTTCAGCCAATCAGAGCTCTGCCACGATAAATAAAAGACAAGTGTACAAGCATTGAAGGGGATTTGAAGGGGAGAAAAGATCTATGAAATCAACGTCGATATTGATTCGTTTTTACACGTGGATATCAAGGGGAGTAAAGATGTAAGAAATCCACATAGATATTTTTACACGTGGAATTGATGGGGAGTAAAGATGTATGAAATCTACGTGGATATTAGGTTCATTTATACACGTGGATTTAAAGGGGAGTAAAAATGGTGTCTATTCACGTGGATATCAGGTTCGTGTAACACTACACTTGATTTCAACAACATTTCCACCATAATGGGGGTGAAAACTCATGTTTTTGCCCGCTGGGGTGCTCCCCAAGGATGCGTACACTCTCTAGTCTACCTTTCTGTTCGTTTTGCCCACCAATGATCTAGCGAGGAATAATAATGTGAAAATCATAAAATATGCTGATGATGCAGTTGTGGTAGGATTGATTGGAAATGATGATGAATCTGAGTATAGAAGTACAATTAAATTTGTAAGCGAATGGTGCAATAACAACGTTCTAAATTTAAATGTAAATAAAACAAATGAATTAGTAATATTTTCTTTTATAATTCTTTCTTCTATTTCTGCTGCTCTAATGCGGTCTATATTAAATCTATGTTATTCTAAATTTTTATTTACTCTATTTACTCTTTCAAGATGTTTCAATACCATCAGTATCCTTCTTAAATTCGTTTAAAAAGAATATAGAATCTCATAAAACCAAATATCAACGCCAATTTAAGTTAATCTATCTCTATACCAAAATATCATATCATATCAATAGACGTCCACCACTCCTTGCTTTGAAAGACATATCTTCATCACACACAGTACAGACTACAGTATAGATCTATGTATTACAAAAAACAGGCTTATTTAAAACCCCATGGCCCATGTGGTTGAACACTCAAAGATCAGAACTTCTTTACTAATTAGAGATAAATCTTTATCACCCTCATTTCTTTCAGTTACATGAAAATAACCTGTCAATATATTACAAATGTATACATAAAATTATTTTAAAAAGTGGCAATATTAATTTGTTCCTTTTTTAAAGTATGAATCATTGAAGTTGAACAGGCGATCTAGCTGACACTGTAAACGCTTACTGTTATTTTCTTCTTTCACTACTGGCTTGTTTATATGTATAGATATCTATTTAGCTGTCCTTCACGTTACTAGTATGTACTCATTGTACTTTGATCAATACTATGTAACACTCACTGTTGCGTGAGTATCATGAGTATATATATATTAAAACGTGATAGAACGTTCGAACTTTTTCCTGAAAACGCA
Source organism: Streblospio benedicti (assembly GCA_019095985.1). Lineage (NCBI taxonomy): Eukaryota > Metazoa > Annelida > Polychaeta > Spionida > Spionidae > Streblospio > Streblospio benedicti. Next base: position 26,529,910 of record CM032668.1, on the reverse strand, counting down.
CATGGCAGTCGAAAAATTCACGTTTATCACAATATTGTTCGTAGTATTAATGTATCGTCAGGAAGTTTAGAAGAAACAAAAATGTCAATATAGATGATATTGAAAATTAGCTTTTTAATGTTTGTATATTTATTACTGTTTGGTAAGATAACGGACGTTCGTTGTTAGATGCTGAACGTAAACGTATTTCTCCCGCCACTCCACAGCCCTCATCCCCCCTGAGGCATAAATACTGTCACATAGTATACTATACTTAATGCACATTGACAATTCTCAAGTATACGGGAAGCCTATTCATTCTTAATCTGTTGAAAATGTGGCGTGGGGCATTTTCAAGTTCAACCAGTACACAGCACTTACAGAGATTATTATTATTGAATGCAAATTTTAAAACACCATCCATCATAACACATCTATAAAAGTGTCATTCTCATTACAGAGCTCTGTTCCTGTTGTCATAGATTTCAATGGGAGCAGGTGCGTGCACCAATCTTGAGAAAATCTCTGGGTACGAGATTGTAAAAGTGATAGAGATCTACAGTTGTAAGTTTTATCTGCCAAGAATAACATATCAAAAGAAATATATATACGAAAACATAGGCATAGAGTTTTTTTACAACAGTGTCCAGGGGCCACTTTCACCCTCTTTGTCACAGCATATATCATTTGCGATGTGACACCTTTTATGCGACAGTTGCTGACATGTTTTAGCATGGGTTTCACCAATCAATTCAATGTTCAATGCTGTTGTAACAGTGGTACACAAACTGACGGGTGAGCGGACAATGATAGCATAACAAATTTAATCTTGAAACGCTGCTGAAGGACGATACGTTATTGCCAATTTCAATGTGTTCATATTTTGTAAAGTTATTTTTTGTTTTCATGTGGTAGATAAAAGAAGTTCGTGCCAATTGCTGGGAGCCCCGGTCCATTTATTCGACAATGATAGAACGTAACAAAAGCAATCTTGAAACGAAAGAAGGTGAAGGATGTTTTAAAATTTAAAGCCTCTATTCTAGCATTCCAGGCACTTTGCAAACTGAAAACAAAAGTGTCTGGCAATTACAAAAAAGGAGTTGGTTTAAAATTATAGTGAAAGTTTGGGAAAAAAGTTAGCAACAGTATATTAAAGTCATGTATTAAAGTTTATTTTTATTGAAAAAATGCGTTTTTCATTTGGTTTCTTTCTACTGTAACATCTATAAAAGAAGTTCGTCGCTATATACAATTACTTTTCTTCACATTTCAATGAGAAATTTGGATGTTTATCTAACTTTTACATGCTTTTTGTCCGAATAATTGGCGAGCGCATCTAGTTGATTTATTATTAAGTTTCACCGGTATAATATATTGCTTACTTCATGTGCTATTAATATACAATATAGGTATCACGTCCTTCAACCAAACTAGCTTGAACTTGCTGTTGTAATTCAGTGTCTGAAAAAGAAGTGGCCCAGGGAACGGTTCTATTGAGTGTCATGCACATGCCCAATGGCTATGGTAAATGTTTGGGGATAAAGGCTAAAGGCGGGGAATCAAGACAGAAATAGAACATACAAGTGTGTTCAAGTGTGGCAGTGCCTAAGCCGTAGGTGGATTTGAATGTGGCCAAGTATTAACACTTGCCAAGGCGTCTGGGGAGGTTAGCTCAGTAGAAGAGCGTCTTCCCATACTTATATGACTGGTTTGCTATGTGCAGAACATAGTGAGTTCGATTCCACGACCTTCCAATACCTTTTCAAGGCTCCCGAATATTTCACATATGGCAGAAGAAAGTGGACCCGGGTGCTTCCTAGAAGCAACCGGGTAGTCTCTCAAGTCATCTCCCATGTGTTAACAGTAGAGTTGAAAAAAGTTGAATGGGTTACCAAGTAGAGAAATCTAAGATTGGTGGGAGGGGAGGCTACCGCCCGGGCAAGTGAACTCAAAGGAGTTAGGTCATAAGGATGGCTGTCCGTGGTCGCATTAGAGAGTTTGACAGGCCTGTTGTGGCTTTCGGGCCTGTCGAAGTCCTGACCCACGTCCCTGACCGCGCCCCTGGGCAGGTGTATGGAACTCCCAATCTCTCTCTCCATCGGTTTTTCCACCCAGTGACAGCTCGAGACCCATGAGGGCTTCTCCTAACCAGTTGTCTATGGAGTTAGTATTAACACTTGCCAAAGTGTCTGGGGAGGTTAGCTCAGTTGTAGAGCGTCTGCCCATAGATATATGACTGGTCTGGTATGTGCAGAAGGCTGTGAGTTTGATTCCACGACCTTCCAATGTCTTTACAAGTTTCCCGAATATTTCACATTTCCTATAAATTGTGTCAATGACATTTTTGGCAATTTCCCTTTGATCAATATGTGTACTTTACACATTGCAAGAGGGTTTGATGAGCAATGAAGATTTTGGTATGCATTTTCTCTATTCTCATCTTCTACATAGTATTGTCACTATCACCACTCCCCAACTAATTGTTAGAAGCATGAGTTAAATGAGTTAGAATCTTACATATATCATTGCTATGATCTGTGGCATATAAAGTGGTTTATCATGCGTAGCCATTCAAAACATAGTAGCAATCTTATGAAATTGAATACTCATTAAACAATAAAGTCAACTCATGAAAGATGAGAAACATCTCAGATTCATGTGCTCACACACTTTCATCTACCCCATAAACACCACTTTCCATCTGCCAGAACAACACTTACTGGAGATGGTGTGCTTTAGTGGAATGGACTCTTAGTTTTAAGTATGGGCCTTTAGTTAAATATCGGCCGAAAATAAAAGTCATCAGTGTGGAAAAGGAAAAGAATTGAAATATAGTAATGTTTTCAATTAGTTATGTAAATTTAATAGAAACAATAACAGCATAAAGATATATTTAGATCTAGTCTATTAGTATTAGATTTAGCTGTTGGTCAGTATTTCATATTCATTTTCATGTTTTAGCAAAACGACCAAATTCATTTGAAAGAGTAACGCTGGACCTCCCCCCACTAAAAAACAAACAAAAAACAAATGAAAATGGAATTCTGAACATACACGTTTTACATGTCGATTATAGGATGCACCAAACTACGATGAAATGCCTTTTTACCGAATATAAGTGTATTCTGCGCATGCGCTGAAGAACACTATTTCCATGTTGAAATTTGAAATATGACCGGCTATATAATAAATTAAAATATCTGATATAGTAGAAGTTGTTACACTTAAAAAGGACTACAAAATAATGTATCGTTCCAAGGAGCAGGTCGATAAGCACGCAAAGAACATTCTCACCCCCGTTAAAGATGAGAAAGAGGTAGACTTTTCTGAATGTGTCAAATCTCCACTCACTTGTTTTGTGATTTTGTATATTGCGCATTCTATATTTGGCGCCTTACATTTTTAATTGGTTATGCTTCCTTTACTTGAAATTTAAGTTATTTAACCATGCCAGTTTGCAATCGCTCCACAGATAATTAAATAACTTCAAACGGTTCTCAGCAGGCAAGGATTAAAATATCTGTGGTCCCTTTTTTTCTCTCACATTGGTCACGTTTTGGTCACGGAATACTCCCGAGTAGGTCACGTATTGGTACCGTAATAGTCCCGCTAGGTCACGTCACGTTTGGTCAGGTTTGGTCCGGGTTTTAGTAGGTACCGGAATTTGTGATTTTTTATTCTTCGAAAGCTCTAAATGAGTTTCAAAGATTTTGTCAGGATTCTCAAACTTCAAAGCCTCCACTGGCACGGATCGAACTGTCTTGCAGATCGGACAGATATTTAACAATGTTGTCTTGGTGGTGTATACAAGGTGTGACATCCAAACGTATGAGGCTCCATTGTTAGGTGTTGACCCGTGTAAGGCAGACTGGGTGTCATTGAACAGTTATGTAAGAAGTCTGCCATTAAATTGCAGATTCCATATGTATAAATATGAATGGAATTTTAATTCATAGCTAATACAATTTATGACAGCATAGAGTAGAAATATCACGTCTAAAATGGACTAATTCTCGTGCATTTATATGGTCACGTATCAATGTCATTACCTAGCTGGTATGTGATCATGTGACGGATGACGCGGGGGTTTCCATGAGAATATTGAGGGTTCTTGACTAGTCTTCAGATTATTTATAGTTTATGCGGGTGCCATCATTTTCATAGGGTTTCAAACTGACACGTGTCTATTTTGAAATGACAGCGCCCAGATCTATCAGAATGTCCTCCCCTATATTTGTGAAAGTTGTAATGGAGTCAGTGGTTTTCATCTAGCGGAGTAGGAAAATTCTATCAGAGAAAAGTGTTCCTGTAAGTGGAACACCTATGTGTTGGGCTGAAATTTTTGATTGAGCCAAAGTCAATGTACAGTCTAGTTTACATCAATATCATTTCTCTTTTGTTATAGAAGCGTAATAAGGGTTACCAGATAGGAAAGCTTTACTATGAAGTTGGTGAATATGACACTGCCAAAAGGTATGTTTCAGATTAATTGATTTCTCTTGATTTATTGTAATGTAATGCTGATTGACAACTCAAACTGAAGTTAAAATATTTGTTCTAAGAAGCTCTATTTTACAGTAATTACAGGGTATGTGACTCGGCTAGATTAGAACTCGCTAAGTGTGGCGAGTGACTTTCAATTTACACTCGCCATACTGGATTCACACTCGCCAAAAATGTCAAATTTAATGACTTTTATCATAATTGATGGTATGAATAAACACTTGTAGGCACGGTAATTACACCAAACGTAACTTTCCTGGGCGTATATATCATTACATATGGTTTATTATGAAAGAAAGTTCAATCACGTGTATACTAGATCTGCATCATCGCTAAGTCGTGCACATGTTGCCATGATTCTGGGTGTCAAATCAATTGAACATCGCATTTGTTGATTTTCATTCTCAAATATCGTGATGCATGATCTATTAGTAACGTTATTCAATCAATCTATTACAAATGCTAGCCAGAAAATAGAAATAACTTACTTGTTTTGCAATGTGAAAAATATACACACACGTTTCCGGGCGTCAGTGCGCATGCTCACTAGTTCAAAATGTCGAGCCCGCGCAACGAGAAAACGAAAGTGGAAAAGATGGTAGTTTGACACAACGCCGGATGGCGGCGCTTTGTACCAAAGTACATTTAAAAATGGCCGCGCCCATGTACAAACAATAACACGACATCAATCAATATCGAGTAATTTTGTGTGATAAACCTAATTAAAAAAATTTAAAAAAATACACTCGCTAGTCCTGGCGAGTAGCTTTGAAGTCATACTCGCTAGTGGGAATTTACACTGGCCTGTGGCGAGTAGCGAGTGTCTAAACTACACACTGTAATTATATTACTATAGGTTATTGTTCATATGTGTAGTGTAGTAGTTGTTCTTACCTTGCGAGTTACCTTTCTATATTGATGTATAAACCTACTTGATTTATATTTTCAGATATGTTGGTGAATTCCTGAGTGTTAAGGACACCTATTCCCCAGCTTATAAACTACTTGCCCAGATTCATGAGAAGCTTCAGGAGACGGACAAGGCTATAGCATCGTATAAACGGTGATTCATGATGGCATTATATGTATTTATCCGTTTAGGGGCGGGACGAGTACTCAAAATTATGCTTGTACTCGATATAAAAAACTTGACTCATACTCCAGTACTTGATCTTTAGATTACTCACAAACGTTATCATTATTCCACCTAAAAGGCTAAATTGTGTTTGACACAGTGAAACCATGTAAAATAGTACACAGTCATGATTTTTGATCAAATATTTATTCTAAGTAACACAATATTATACTGGTCAGTTCTTTGTCTATAGCTGTCAGTTCTGACCGTAATGGCGATAGTGTATAAAATGGTCAGTATCATACATATGAGTACTCTAGTACCAAAAGTGTACTTAAGTAATGACTACTCTACTCGCGATCGAGTACTCAAGTACTCGTCCCGCCCCTAAATCAGTTAACCTCAAAATATTAATGATGCTAATTCATCAATATTATGGAAATCATTTTCATTTTATGATTAGTGTATGAACTTGCAATTTATGATATGGTGCATTATATCTGTTTGTATTTTTAATGTTCACCATTTTAACATTCAATGGCTTGTATCCTAAAGTTTAGGCCTGTAACAATACTCTTGAGCAACGATACAATACACATCACGATACTTTGTTGGCGATACGATAAACATCACGATAACAAAAAACATACGCAGAGTTGCCAAGTATTCCGAAATTTCGGAATCATTCCGAAATATGAAGTCAATTCCGATCATTCTGACCGGAATCGAGAAATTCCGAAATTCAGGGGAAATGACCCAATATTTTAAAAATGGTACTTTTCCCCTTAAAATATGGATATTTTGGCTCGCATCATGGGCGCCGCCATTACTGAATGTACTCGATTGAACCATGCATCGTATAAACGACGTCCACAGCTTTTACCGGCTCACAAAAATGCACTCGATTTAAATGACTGTAACAGCGATAGTCTCGATCAGCGAAGCCCAGTTTGTGCGTGCTGTCATTTATGCGGCAGACAGCCTCGACGATTCAGATTTCTATTGTCGTAATGCGCACCAACACGACCTGTCAACGGTATATATGAAAGTAAAACTGAGAAGAAATATTGAAAATTAATGAATTTGTGCATTCTACAGTAACGTAATGATGCAAAAACACAGGGATAAGTATTCAAGAAAATACAATGATATCACTGCAACAGAAAAGAGTGTGCATCATGCCCGATATCGTTTGATTTTAGTATCAAACATAGTGGTGGATACGACATTGTCATTGTAGAGCATGAGCAATCAAAAGAGAACACATGGATATGGTGAAAATTCGTGGTGCATACAAGACATAAGATGCATGATTATTGATGTACACGCCTGACTTTCTACGGTAAAGTGCATTTGCACATCCCGTGTGCTCTTCCAACTCTACATGCATGACTACATTATCGGGCGGTGGGAGAGTGCTCTTGTGGCAGGGGTTTTTGGGAAGGGGGGGTATCCCCAAATTTTTTTCTCTGAAGATGTGATGCATTCTTCTGCAACCCAGTGTATAATTTACAGCAAAATTGGGTACTTGAAAGACTTAAAATAGTCTCTCTTTTTTTTTTCAAATGTCCAACAAGATTCATTTCATTACTTTCAAAACTGTGTACTATGTAACATAGTTAAAATAAAATGGTTTGAAATCGTCATTGAGTTTTCCTTACTTTGAACGTTTTTACGCGAAAAGTAGGACGACCATCGTCCATACCCTTGTATTTTTTTTAATCAAATATGTTGAAACCAAGTTAATAGCACTTTTATGTGCATTTTTACTGTCCATTCACCCTTCTAAACACAGAACAGTGTTATAAAGTAGTCTTATTTAAATATAAGTTAAAAATACATAATAAACGTAAGATTCAGAAATTTTGACCCAAATTCAGAAATTTTGGCCTCTGGATTCAGAAATTTCAAAATTTGAGGTTGGCAACCCTGCATACGTCAAAACACACAACAGTCTGTGCACGCTGTACGTTACGACTAGTAGCGCAAGAAATCTATACTGAAATAGCTGAGCGCCGTTCGCCATTCAATTGACAACATTTTGTTAGTAACGCCGTTCGCAATACAGCAAAGATGGCGGCGCCCATACTCATGGGAAAAGACAAAGATTTACCTTGAATTATGCAATATTTTGCATACCGGTATAAATTGATTTAACAGTTATATCGTGAAAGTATCGCGATATAGACTATCATATCAATACTTTAATCGTGAGTAAATAAATCGTGATTCAGCGATGCATCGGTGTATCGTTGCAGTCCTACTAAAGTTAAATGGTTTAGTTATTGTATTTTCATTGTTACAGATGCTTAGAATTAGATGACAAACAAAAAGATGTTCTACTGAAGTTATGTCAACTGTATTGTCAAACACAAATAGACCGAGATAGGGCCAGGGTGAGTAACTACTTATAGTCTCGTACATTGTACAATGTATTTTCGTTTAGCTTTATGATTCTTATGACCATGTTACAAATTTAGATGCAGGCCAGAATCAGGCAACGCATATCCCGATGCGCATGTAGCAGCTTTTCAGTCGGGCACCCAACACTTATCAGAATACACAAGAATATGTTTCTTACTTTCTATGACTTTCTAATATACATTTAATATAATATATTCTTTCTTTTTGCATTAATTTGACAAAAAAAAACTAACTATTTATTGGAAAAGTTCACGATAAATGGTTCCACTCTAGTACCAGCATGCACCTGTTTGTTGTCAAAACAGAGCCGGTAAAATAGTACTGGATTTCGTAGTAAAAATGCGTTTTGCTTTCTAGAAAATGTGGGTTTGAAAAAATCATGAATTACGTCTTCAAGATCAAGTCAAGATGTGCACATACATACTAAATAGTACTATTTTTCAATGACAACTCTTTTGCTGAATGAATACAGAATGCAGTTTTTGAGTAAAATATGTGGCAAGTTTAGGACTAGAATTAGTTCATGTCCGTTGTTCAAGTTTTTCCTTTTTTAATTGGCCGGTAAAGTAAACCAATTTTATGTATACACACCGAAGTTTTTTATAATTATTTAGCAAACGAACGTGCTAAATGATTGTAATTAGTAACGGCGGGGTAGAGAGGTTGCTTCAAAGTAAATTTATATATGTTTCTATTAGAAGGGATTTTCGAGATTTTTGTTTTTTGGTGGAAATCGTATTGAATTACACGTCAGGCCCGAAAATTTGGCAGTTCTTTAATTTTACAACATTTAATCTTTATCATCACTAAGAAATAAATATAGTGATGTCGTTGTTGTGATATATGTATTTTATTCTGCATTTGTTCGTGGCCAAATCTAACTTCATGGGAGAATTTGATGCCATGTTTGCATACTTTAAACGCTATAATTTCACTCGTAATAAAGCAACATACTGCGTTTTACCCGGAAATCAGTGTACACCAGCAGGATAAAGTTCATCGACATCAAAAAATCAAAATATATTGTTACCTGCTCCAGCCGGTTGCATTTAAAAGGTTCTATTATTCAAAGTATTGATGCTGATTCTTATTATCACACTTTGAGACCATAATATTGTACATATTTTAAGAAATCTATCGAATACTCCCCAGATCAAGATGACAATAATGCTCTTTATTATCGCCCGGTCAACTCTCTGTATACCGAAAGCGCTGTTACTAATCTGCAGCAACGATGCGTGCTTGATTAAGGCTGATTCTTTGAAAAGGCATAAATTATGATAATGAGCGTGTGACTGTCCTGAAGCAACATAACGCACTCGTTGTGAAATCGTTCACCACTGACACAGCCAACATGGCTGAAAATTGTGGTAATTTTTTTGTGGTTTGACAATATTTTCTTTAATATTCAATACAGAAATGGATACACTCTGGCTTATTGCTGTTATATACTTTGTAAAGCTATAGGAAAAGTCGTGCTGCTGCTATAACGTCTATAGGATATCATTCAGGTGGGATATTGTCCCGTTTTTATAGTGTTGCCACATTATCACTCACTGACCAAACTTGTGAAAATTGATCCCCTTATAAGTCAAATCCCTTCTCTAGAATGAATTTTTAGGCTTTAAAAACTGGTGATAGGAAGTAAACACAGTCCTATTCGATTTGAATATATTCTTAAGGCTATTTCAAGGTTCCAGATATTTCTTTAAAATGTTATATACTGTCCTAGTGAATACAGGCTGATTGATCTGTAGCATGATTGTTCAGACTGATTGATCTGTGTAATCTAGTAACTACAAGTATGTGGAGTACTAAATCTAGTAACTACAAGTATGTGGAGTACTAAAAATTGAAATCTGACATTTTACATCTGCTCTTTTTGTACTTTGACTTTTAATAGTTTTTTTATGCCTTTGCAGTGCATTTTAGGCTCCATGTCTACAGTGAACTGTGAGGAGTTGGCCAATCAGCCAGACATAGTTGGATTCCTGGTGAACGGAGACTGGCCCAAGCTAGACTTCAACCAAAACCTTACAGCCAAGAGAATTCTTCCATCTTGGTCCCCTTGTATTCATATTGTGTGAACGTCTTGCATTTGCAATGTGTTTATATTTACGACCGGAGACCATGGAATAAAAGTGACTGTTCAATATCCTTGTGAATTTAAGCTTTAATATTGCTTTTGATTATATGTGATAATTTTATCTATTATTTTAATTAGATAATTTAAGCTTTAATATTGTTTTTGATTATATGCAATAATTTTATCTATTATTTTAATTAGATAATTTTAAAGTTATGTCATCTAGTGTACATAAAGTTAAATAAATTATTGACATGTAAATTGGTTAATTAGTTTATCTTACTTTTATGTATATTGTTAACAGAAATTAATAATTTTAACGATACAAATTCTCAAAGAGTAAAAAATTCATACAAATACTAAAATATGACATGAAGAAATTAATTCAAAGAACACACTTAACCAAACAGGCCCAGGGCAATTTTGTAAATGGAAGATTTACTGTGTCCGGTATAAAATTATGGATTTCTTTGTCTAGAAATTTGGTTATGGCTGATTAAGTTTCTTTCACCTTATAGAAAATGTCCTCTACATATAATTCTAAGAAATTGATTATGGAATAAACGTTCGTTGCTAAATTTCGAGGGGGTATACCTCTATCTAGATTTTTTTGACTTTTTAGCTGGTCTTCTGAAATATCAATTGAATTGTAGCATTTATTTGTTTTAAATAGTTGAAGAAAATGTTTTAAGTGAATAGTACCCTTTAACAGTTATTTTATGGACAGCCCCTTTGGGCCGAATTCATCCAATATCGTGGAGCACAAACAAAAGATGAGCGACTTTTTCCAAACCATGCAAACTGAGTTTACAACCTAAAAAGAAAGAAAAATGTTTTAACAATTATGCAGGAAATGCTAATCAACAAGAGCTGGAGGAACTCATTACCAATGAATTTGTGTAATGTTTTTATGCTACTTGTACAAGCGAAAGTTGTGCCTCATGGTCATTATCACAAAGCCACCACGAAGAAGTCACTGCCATATGCAAGCATCAAACCTGAGCATGTGACAGCTCAGCAACGCATTGACCATTAGATGGATTCAGACTGTATTTGGACATATTTTAGACGAAGCGCCCCAAAGATGTGCGTCTGCGTGTGAAGCTTTTGCGTTTATTCATGGACTCTGGTCGGGTGAACGAGGCCTATACTCACGCAGTGGAGGTCGAGAGGAAATCACCGTACCCACAGTCGCTGGAGTGGTACCAATGTCTGCGCGATATACTGCAGGTAAGTACGCATAGTACAAAATAGAAATGCAGGCTGGTTCTGTGTGTAGCATGTGTTGAGATGGGTCAAACAGATCCAAATAATGGAATGCTGGGAGAAACCAGGAATTACCTTGAAAAAGGTTTTAAGTCTGGTAGGCCGGGAAAAGACTGGGAATTTTAACAAAAAGCTCCAAAACCGTGAAAAACCTTATTTTTGACAATTGCACTATTGCGCATATTTTCTTTTTTCTACCTATTACATGGGTGCGGCCATATTTAAATGTCAACAGTGCATTTGATTTTCGAAAGAATATTGCATGGATGAAATGTTTTGCATTCTCATAAAAATATATGAGTGATTGAAGGTAGGCGGCCTGCCTTAAATGGATTTCCAATGTGCAAAAAATGTTCTTCCAAATGATAGTAAAGTAATATCAATACCCGCTTCCTAGGCTCATATTGCGCCGTTATTTCGTTTATAAAGTTCATATCAATATATAGCTATCAGGATATAGAAACACATTTTTGGGAAGTATGTGCTGAGTGGTTGTGGGGTATTTAGTTTTGTTCAGTCATATGTATACAAGTGGAGGGGTCGGAAATTTATATTTCAGTTTTCAAATGTGTTTTTCCCAGTTTGCTTGTGGATACGATTTTATTCTTCTCTCTCTTTTCTATGGCAAGCAAGCTCCTACCACTATTCTGACATAGCTGAAGACAGGTTTTTCAACCCTAAGCTTCCATATGACTATGTCAAGTGGCCCTGACGGGACTCAAACTCACGACCCCAAGGTTGTTAGACCAGAATGATACCATCATCCCAAGCAGCGGGCTGTTAAAAGGTTACACGGACAAACCGTTGTCTCTGTAACCCCCAGCATACATACTTGGTCAATTTCAGTAATTCAGTAATTCTTTGAATTGGAGGGGGAGTTGTATGTTAGATTTGTGAACTGGTGGGGGGTCAGAAGCTCATAACATTATCGTCTGAAAAATCTTATGACCTCCCACCCCCCCCCCCCTCACACACGCCTTAAGTTATGACTCAGTCCTTAAATTTCAACAAGCTGATTGAAAGCTGTATCTTCCGAGCTGGACTTTTTTTTAAAGATTTTATATGATTTTTCATTTTGGGCTATTTCTGTTCACAACAATCACTGGTACATCATATGAAAAGGCATGCATCAATATTTAAAGCATCGATAATAAAGAAAAATTGATAAAAAAAATTATCAGGGAAAACCTGGAAAAAGGCTTGATTTTTATCAGGCAGAAAGAATGGGAACCCTGGGAATGGTTTGGAATGGGTGGTTCCGGAAGAGACCACCTCTAAGAAAACAATTGTTTTTGGTCCCAAGCCTTCATGAAGAGACGACCGTGATCCTCCATACAGAGACCACCATGAGGCTGGTCCTTGTGGTGATCTTCAAAGAAAGGTTCTACTATAGTACAAACTTGAATGCAGACTGGGTCCGTTTTACACATACCACATCTGAGTACTTGTCAAACAGATTCGATTAGATTAGAGGGGGAAGGGGCTCCCCCAACCCCAACCCTAAAAAAATAGATTTTTATCGATTAAATCATTGTCTCTGTGTCTGTTTATCAGGAATATTCGCAGACGTCCGGTGAGAAGATAAACGGGGCGTTCCACCGACTGCTACTACAGACCCACAACAATCTCGTCTCCCTGTCACTCGAACAGGAAAACGCAACGCTCGTCGAGGCTGCTACTGCACTACACAAGTACGACATGACTTTGTTATCTTGATGTTGCTTATCTTGACTCTACTTTTATCTCAGATTCATTGGCAAAAGTGTGAAACAAAGTGGCACTTTTGCCAGAACTAAGTCCAACCGATTTAAGGTATGCAGTCAAAACTACTATGTAACAAGATAAACTGCAAGATAGCATCCGCAGGCAGGCAATATTGAAATAGAGCCGATTCTGCTTTTTCCCCACAGCATACATGATTTTTGTCATAAGTCATACACCTGATAGACTCTTATTGTTTTTCGCCATATCTTACACATTTTGTCATTTGAAAAGAATTGAACAGTAGTTTTCACACTAATTGTATAATATAACATTAGCACAAGCGTTTCTTCCCAGTTTCTCATATTTCTTCCCTGAGGAGGGGAGAAATACATAGAGGTTGTGCTCAAGTTATTGGCACCATCCAAACATACGTTGATCTCCAAGGTACTGTGTCTGTTGTATGTTACAAAGATACATAGTGGACAGAAATACGACCAGAGAGCATAAATAAATATTTGTGTTGCAAATGTAATAAAGTTCTTTGGTGGTGCCAACAACTCGACGACTGCAAATAACTTTGCCACCTTTCTGCTCTGAAAAAAACCCAAGCCTGGAATTGGCTGTATTTTGTGGCAGGTTCGACCAGACGGTGTTCATGGTGCAGCAGAAGAGCTTCGGTGGGGACGAGTGGCGAGTGCTGCTGCAGGAGATGCAGGCCCAGGTGTACTACCACGCAGCCACCCTCCTGCTCCGCAAGGCACAGCAGGTACGATAACATGTGGATGCCGTCATTCCAACACGTTTTTTCAACCACCATGCACGCGCATTTCGGTGACATGTCTGTTTGAAAACGCGTGTGGCATTGCACGGTGGCGCGCTCATCTACACAATTAAGCGCTTAACATACAGTGAAAATCCTCAACAACGGAACCCTATTTGCAGTCACAAATCCTTCCTTTGTAGAGGGTTTCCTTTGATTACTACATCATTTACTTGCATTATCATAAGCTAATGCATGAGAAAAGTTTCCTTTATTCAGAGTTTCCTTTGTTTACTCTTCGTTTGTTGAGGATATTCACTGTATTGTAGATTCACACTGGAAATGAATTTTAGAGGACATTGTAATCATAGGCAAACTGCGTGTTTTGTAAGTTGTGGTGAAATTTAATTGTTTGAAATATGCAAGTATGTGGCGTTGTGTTATAGGAGAAGTTGAAGTGGAAGGAAGCATCGGACCTGGCCAGTGCCTGCTACCTAGCCTCCGTCGCCATCAAGCCGCCCAACACGCGCGCGGCATGGTTCAGGAAGGCAAGTGACGTGGACAAGGCTACGTATGAGCAGTGGCACAACGTGGCCTGCTACAGGACCAGTCAGGCAGGTGTGTACATCCCAGACCTTCATTATGTTAAGGAGACTTTCTGGAGATAAAAAATTTTGGAGATAAAAAAATTCTCAAAATGTTCTTGTTTTTTATTTTAGTATAAAAGTACATTCATTTCCCTTTATAAAAATGTATAACCCTTTAGGGGTTTCGGGAATAGAATTTGGTTTATGGACCATACAAAATAAAAGATCATACAAAAGACAATAAAAAATTCAGTCAATGTTAAATTTGCCTGTACCGAAATTGTATACATGACCTTTTGTTTGGTCCATAAACCAAATTCTATTCCGGAAACCCCTCAAGTGTTATACATTTTTAAAAAGGGAAATGATTGTATTTTTATACTAAAATAAAAAACAAGCACATTTTGAGAAATTTTTTATCGCCAGAAAGTCTCGTTAATATTGAGAACTCACTAAGAGAAGCCAACCCATCGGGCCACGAACTTTTAAAATCAGCTGGCACCGGGCCTGTGGGTAGGCTCTACTTTGTACGGTGGTACATGCTGCGTTCATGGGTTCGACTTCATGGATTTTTATAGTGTATAGCCCGGGGCATTGCTAGGTTCAATGACAAGGAAAAAAATAGAATGTAGTCCTTGCCAAACTAAAAGTGCTACAAATGGAAACGCTACAAGAGTTATAGGCAACTCAATCATCGGATTAGGAGATTAGGTGAGCGTTGGCTTCTTCACTGCCCCAGATAACTGATAGACTGATCAAGCTCGCTAGTCTGCAAGACTAGGATGGCAAAAGAGTTACATGTACTAATCCTGTAAAATAATGTTACACATCCTACATATTCTGCTCCATTTGGTTTTGAGAAAAGACGGTCGTCTGGATGATGAGTAAGTTAAGATTGTTAATCGTCCTGTTGGTTTGATACTAACCTGTGACTATCGGAGAAGTACATATCTGGGCCACTGGGCTGCTTCCATACACATACAGTGGGAAATCAGGGTCAGGATTAGGTTGAAAAGTGCTACTTGTCAGCAGGACAAGTAACCCTCAAATATCTACTCGTCCTGCAAAAAATGTACTCGTCCTCCTTGCACAAAGCTCTGTATTTGTATGGCAAATTGACCAGAATTGCTGCTTGTCAAAAGGACGAGTAACTTAAACATTCTACTGCCCTCCACAAGTTTTACCAGTGACTAGTCAAAAACGAGCAGACTGGTGGCTAATCCTGACCCTGGAAATTTGACACTGCATCAGTAATATTGGTTGAATGATGAGCACTTTGTGCGCCTAAAAATTAAACTGCTAATGGAAAAACATAAAGATTTATTTTCAATTACGTAGGAAGACGAAACAGGGGCTCATTTTCTTTCAGATAGAGCTTAATGTATTAAAATGAATACACTTTATTTTTTATTTTCAGGCCATATGCTAGACCTGATGTGTGGCGATCTCCAAGAAGTGGCTGTCTAGCATTCAGGCTGATGTGTGCAATGAACAGGTAACCTACTCTATATCTTCTTAAGTATGCAGATTTTACACTTGTAGTCGCCCCACCAGTATAAATTTCTGCTGGTGAGTGTAAATTCAAAGTCATTTGCCACAGTTGGAGAGCATATATAAGTAGAAATATTCCCTAGTAACACAGATATTGCATGAATTCAATTTCTATAATGTGACTAAATGACAGTGAGTACGGATTCAATATGGCGAGAGTAAATTGACAGTCATGGGGTCAGGGGTTAGCCAGCTCCTATCGCCGAAAGTTGAACCTTGAAAAGGACTAGCAAGAAGTTTAGCAAATAGTCCTTTTGACAAGTAGCAAGGTCTGGTCCATAGAGAGCTGTGAGGACAAATTTAATCTTTTTGAGAACTGTTAGATTTTTGATTGCTAATGGTCTTCAAACTCTAATCTTGACCCTGCAAGTTGCACTGAACGATTCCTGCTCTAGGCAAACAGCTAATCCCTGCAGTATCTGTTCACGCTGCCCACCATGAAGAACATGCGTGCTGGGAACCCCTACACAATGCTCGTGAGACGTGCTGCTACTCACAGCAGCACTTTTTCCATGCTTTACTGTTCAGCGTTGTAATCTTGGCCTCCTTCGATTGGGTCACTGCAAAGCCCTAAATCAGGGTTTAAACTCAGATGAAAAAATTTTCACGGACTACTGGGCGGGCAGCAACCATAGAAATAGCCAGGCTGACAAATGTGTGTTGCCATAATGAAAAACGCCAAAAAAGTAGCCTACACTTAGGGTAACCAACCGCCTGGGCAAAATCAGACTGAATCCGGGCCGGGTAGGCTATATACGGTACTCTGCCTAAATATTTTTATATATAGAGTGAATTCCTAAATGCGTTTTAGGATTGGCTGCGCCATCGTATTTTGTCACCGATTGAGCAAAGTCTGTGGTGAGCTTTGTAACCCAAAAAGTGGCTGCCACTGCATATATACAATGGTCACTGGTGACCTATATGTGACCACCTCAAGGAGGCTCTTGTTATGTGTTGTTTATTTTGTGTTGAAATTGAAGGAATAAAACTAAACACCTGGATGTAAATTTGTCTCACTTTGACTGCAATCATAATTGACATTGGAAGCGCATCTGAATGTGTAGTTCAATCATTGATATTATTTTTTGTATATGAAACAAAACTTGTAGGGCTAACAATAAGGAAAAAACCTGAATAGTCCTGGTTGTTAATTTTGGTTTGCTTTTTATTTAATTTTTTATTTTTATTTTTTATTATTTTGAAAGAATAATAATGTTAAACTGGTCAAGTTTGTGAAATGAAAATTTCCAAAAGGTATGTATTGTATAACCAGTGATTCGTATTTTTAGCTCACCTGTCGGAGACATTGTGATTTTGTGATCACCTTTCTTCCAACTGTCGCCTGTCGTGTCGTCCGTCCGTCCACAATTCATATTTGCACAATAGTTTCTTTTATCTTTGCCCAAATTTCATCATTTTTTTTTCACAGAAGTTGTATGCCTATATGATCATCATTCCAAACAGTATACATGTCCCTGGGGTAAAATTGAACCTAACTTTGTGACCACCCTGCTGTAGGGCAAGTCGCTGGGCTGCCTCGGCTCTCTGTTCACGCAGCCCAACATGAAGGAGACACGCGAGGCGAAGCCTCTTACAACGACCCACTCCACACTTCACAACCTTCTCGCCAGAGCTGCTCGCCGACGATACACTGCGCCAAGTCGATCAAGGTTAGTTCGGCTGAGCTTCTGTATGGTACTAGTAATGCTTTTAAAATCATTTGTATTGTAAATTTATTATTTTCTGTCGCCTGTCCATGAACAGAGATGAGGGGCCCACCAGATTGCGAGAGTTCATTTACTCAAAAGTTGAGGCGGGGACGGCGGCAGTAAACCATGATCTGACATGTGCAGTAGTAGAAAGAAAAATGTCTGCTTCTAAGCAGACGAAACTGTCAAACGCTTATAAATTTTTAGTGTTGTGAAAGATGAAAATAATAAATTTACCTAATTCACCAACACGAGAACCATTCAAGGACATTTTTATTGTAATCGCATATGTACGGGGCTAGAGTTCACATGGACACCCACGGGTGGATGTTCATTGGACAGGGAGTGGTGGTTTCAGTGAATCCAGACATGGGACACAGTCATGAGAAGGTCTTATCACGTATGGATCAAACAGATCCAAATGATAGAAAAGCCATGAGGGGACGATTGAGAATAGACCAGGCAGCCAGGCCACATTCTCATTTTAGGAACGATTAAATCTGTGCACATAAATTTAGGATTGATTGAGTAATGTGGTTATTTTCAGTGGCGCGTAGCGGCCGGACAGCCCATCACTGCCTGGCTCTGTCTGCAGTACTACAACATCAAGGACAAAACGCAGCCTGATTGTGAGTCGAATTTTATATCATTCTGTATATGACCATGAAGGTTTGTTACTATATGTAGTCCGCTTCTAAGCTTAATAGCAGTGTTCAAATAGTTAAATCATCATATATTTCACACCCTCAATATGTAGAGAAGCATAAAAAAAGCATAATTACATGTTTTTACAAACATTATATTAGTCTATAAATTTGCTTTAAATTTGTTTAAATTTCTGAAAAAATGAATGCTAAGACCATTATAGTCCTCACTGAATTTTATGAGTAACTTTGGGTATAGGTGAACTGCTCTGGCCAGAGAGAAATATAACGTGTTTTTTGTTCAAATGGTTATATCAATACCTGAAAGAGTAGTTATCATCATTTATTAATGCTAATGTTTGTTCTATTAGGCAAAGAATGACCAGAACTGTTAATGGGTTTACATGTTGTAAATAATTTATGCTGATTTTTACTTAACATTGTAACACATTTCAAATGAGACACATAAATGTACCTTTGTAGTGTTGTAGGTTGTACACGTGACTGTAATTTCCAATCAAAATGGGCAATTACAAAAGTACACAATTGGTCCCAGGACGGGTGACGGATTTTGAAGGCTGTAAAGAACAAGGGGGACAAAACATTTTGTGTTACAATTAACTTTAATCACTTGACATCAGCTGTTGATATGTACCTTTCTCCTCTCGTTATTAACATATTCAAAGCTCTTTATGTTCCATAACTCACACCTATTGATGCGGGTGCCTTCGCATTAAATCTCCCTCGACGAAGTCCGGCGGGGATTTCTTGCTTGCTTCTGTCTGTGCGCAAGGGCGTTCCGTCCAAAATAAACAGGCTGATAACTCGAAGACTACTTGAGCTATTGATTTGCAAATTGAATATGTCTTGTTTGAGACATTTGCCACAGCAAGGTATCATCTATCAAATTTCATAGATATATGTATGCCTTGCCATCAGCCATACTAAAATCCATGGCATGGAGTAAACGAATTTGCATATTCATGATTATACAATGACGCCACCATTATTAGAACTTTTGATTGACAGGTTTTCAAACAAAAATATAACGGCGCGTGAAAGATGGAATTTAATATTAGTGAAATATTGTGTATAACATAAAAAAATTCAACGCTTAATTATCACACAGGATTAATACTAAAGCATTTAGGCAGACAACGTGATTTGTATGCATTGTAGGATGATTCTCGACGCACAAGTGTATGAAGAGCCCATGAAATCCGAGATGAAATCTTTGACAACTGATCAATGCCGATATTTGTCTTCGATTTGTGAGTTATATAATCTATGATGTTCTTAATAACATTAATGTTAACCATTCCTGGAACATAAAGAATGTATTTATATGCTTGTATATAATGAGGCACGGCGCTTTTGTGATTTCAACAAAAAACGAAAAGGTCTGTGTAGGAGACCACATGAATATGCATTGAGCCACGCTTGCTTGTTGTTTGCAAAACCAACGTAGGAGCTCTGATTGGTTGAAATTTGAGGCCGCCAGGCAGCACAGTCTATATGGATGACCTTTTTCTTATGGGTGAATGGGTCTCAGAGAGACCACCTTTTCAGATGAAAGATGGTTTTTTGAGGAAAAAGCACCTCTCAAAAAAAAATTTTGTTGTACTTTGGCCTACTTTTGATCTAACTTACGAAAGCATTTAATAAACACTACAGGGAGAAGTTTTTGACCTATGGTCACCAAACTTCATATTTAGCTTCCTTGTACTATCCCCAGAGCTGATTAGATTTTTGTGTACTTTGGCCTTTTTTTTTGAAGTTACGAAAGTTTTTAGAAACAAATTATTACGTAATTGTGTTTATCTGTCTCCTGGGAACAGTTTATTGGACAAAGTGCGTGTTGTGTTGCAGACGGCTGGAGCGTGTTTGACAACCTGCAGTACGGGGTCCTTAACTCACTCCACAGCTGCCGAGACGTTTCCGTCAGCTCGACACCCAGGTAATCGAGTGATATCATCGCCAGAGCTTTATTTCAATAGATCATGTGTGCAGTGGCTGGAGACTGAGTAGCCTGCTCACGCTGGGTCAGGATTAGGTGAAAAGCAGTTACGGGCCAGCAGGCCTTAGTAACCCCAAATATCTACTGCCCTGCAAAAAAAAAAAAAAAATGTACTCGCCGCCCCTCCTTTTGCACAAAGCTCTGTATTTGTATGCCAAATTGACCAGAATTGCTACTCCCTCAAGAGGACGAAGTTGTTAAAACATTCTACCGCCCTCCACAAGTTTTTACTAGTCAATACGAGCGACTAGTGGCTAATCCTGACCCTGCTGCTGAGTATATTATGCTGCTTTTGCGCGCTTTCAATTAATTAGAATGGATGCTTTCAAAACATATTTTAGTGGATTTTTTAAAAGCTCTATACATGCCATTGAGCAAATATGTTTAGTAGCAGTGATCGCTTCCTGGAAAATTGTCAACGAGACAGGGCTCACCAATTTATAAAAAAAGAGACAGATGAGAAAAAAGCTTGGAACAAAATGAAAAACAATATAATAACAAAAGTATGAT
>CM032668.1:26489702-26508995 GCA_019095985.1 Streblospio benedicti | reverse complement strand
CATGATAATATTAGTATGTAGCCTCGACATAACTGCGTTAGCGGCAAAAATCCATTACAGCATCTTTTTTTGTAAAAGGCTACTCTTAATCGCACCTGCACTACGGTTGATGTTTTGATGTAAGGCGAATGTGATAACGGCTAATGCCCGCTGTTTGAGCTGCTACTCTTGATCGCATCGCGCTATAATCGGTGTTGAAATATTACGGCGTGTGATAAAAAGGCTCATTGCATTACAAATGGCCGTGTGGTTAAATCGGTTCAGAGTGAAAATATTTATGAAACGAATGGATTATCATTGTTACAATAATATAACCATCAATAATTCACTTGTCGGATCAATTATAAACTGATTATGAAGGCATGGACTAAAGGATATTTTTCAAATCACAAGGATTGTTTTATAGTTCGTCTTTCTAAAGTGTATCTCGAACCTGTCATTTTTAATCGAGGCCGGCAACAGCATCACGTTTGGAAGATATTCTAGACAAATATAGCCATATTCCTATTACTGGGTCGTGAAAATAAGAAACTCTATGCGATTCTGAATACACGTGTACAATTAATGTAAAAAAATGAGCATATGTGTAGGCCCCAGAGAAGTTATTGTCTTTAACGTAAAACTGTCAAATGGCACTGTTCGCTAATGTTTATATTACGTGTTGACGTTTTGCGTATGCCGATATGAATGGGTTAAGGAGACTTTCTGGAGATAAAAAATTTTGGAGATAAAAAAATTCTCAAAATGTTCTTGTTTTTTATTTTAGTATAAAAGTACATTCATTTCCCTTTATAAAAATGTATAACCCTTTAGGGGTTTCGGGAATAGAATTTGGTTTATGGACCATACAAAATAAAAGATCATACAAAAGACAATAAAAAATTCAGTCAATGTTAAATTTGCCTGTACCGAAATTGTATACATGACCTTTTGTTTGGTCCATAAACCAAATTCTATTCCGGAAACCCCTCAAGTGTTATACATTTTTAAAAAGGGAAATGATTGTATTTTTATACTAAAATAAAAAACAAGCACATTTTGAGAAATTTTTTATCGCCAGAAAGTCTCGTTAATATTGAGAACTCACTAAGAGAAGCCAACCCATCGGGCCACGAACTTTTAAAATCAGCTGGCACCGGGCCTGTGGGTAGGCTCTACTTTGTACGGTGGTACATGCTGCGTTCATGGGTTCGACTTCATGGATTTTTATAGTGTATAGCCCGGGGCATTGCTAGGTTCAATGACAAGGAAAAAAATAGAATGTAGTCCTTGCCAAACTAAAAGTGCTACAAATGGAAACGCTACAAGAGTTATAGGCAACTCAATCATCGGATTAGGAGATTAGGTGAGCGTTGGCTTCTTCACTGCCCCAGATAACTGATAAATAGAATGATCAAGCTCGCTAGTCTGCAAGACTAGGATGGCAAAAGAGTTACATGTACTAATCCTGTAAAATAATGTTACACATCCTACATATTCTGCTCCATTTGGCTTTGAGAAAAGACGGTCGTCTGGATGATGAGTAAGTTAAGATTGTTAATCGTCCTGTTGGTTTGATACTAACCTGTGACTATCGGAGAAGTACATATCTGGGCCACTGGGCTGCTTCCATACACATACAGTGGGAAATCAGGGTCAGGATTAGGTTGAAAAGTGCTACTTGTCAGCAGGACAAGTAACCCTCAAATATCTACTCGTCCTGCAAAAAATGTACTCGTCCTCCTTGCACAAAGCTCTATATTTGTATGGCAAATTGACCAGAATTGCTGCTTGTCAAAAGGACGAGTAACTTAAACATTCTACTCGTCCTCCACAAGTTTTACCAGTGACTAGTCAAAACGAGCAGACTGGTGGCTAATCCTGACCCTGGAAATTTGACACTGCATCAGTAATATTGGTTGAATGATGAGCACTTTGTGCGCCTAAAAATTAAACTGCTAATGGAAAAACATAAAGATTTATTTTCAATTACGTAGGAAGACGAAACAGGGGCTCATTTTCTTTCAGATAGAGCTTAATGTATTAAAATGAATACACTTTATTTTTATTTTCAGGCCATATGCTAGACCTGATGTGTGGCGACTCTCCGAAGAAGTGGCTGTCTAGCATTCAGGCTGATGTGTGCAATGAACAGGTAACCTACTCTATATCTTCTTAAGTATGCAGATTTTACACTTGTAGTCGCCCCACCAGTATAAATTTCTGCTGGTGAGTGTAAATTCAAAGTCATTTGCCACAGTTGGAGAGCATATATAAGTAGAAATATTCCCTAGTAACACAGATATTGCATGAATTCAATTTCTATAATGTGACTAAATGACAGTGAGTACGGATTCAATATGGCGAGAGTAAATTGACAGTCATGGGGTCAGGGTTAGCCACTCGCCAGCTCCTATCGCCGAGTTGAACCTTGAAAAGGACTAGCAAGAAGTTTAGCAAATAGTCCTTTTGACAAGTAGCAAGGTCTGGTCCATAGAGAGCTGTGAGGACAAATTTAATCTTTTTGAGAACTGTTAGATTTTTTATCGCTAATGGTCTTCAAACTTTAATCTTGACCCTGCAAGTTGCACTGAACGATTCCTGCTCTAGGGCAAACAGCGAATCCTGCAGTATCTGTTCACGCTGCCCACCATGAAGAACATGCGTGCTGGGAACCTCTACACAATGCTCGTGAGACGTGCTGCTACCACAGCAGCACTTTTCCATGCTTTACTGTTCAGCGTTGTAATCTTGGCCTCCTTCGATTGGGTCACTGCAAAGCCCTAAATCAGGGTACGAAACTCAGATGAAAAAATTTTCACGGACTACTGGGTGGGCAGCAACCATAGAAAATAGCCAGGGCTGACAAAATGTGTGTTGCCATAATGAAAACGCCCCAAAAAAGTAGCCTACACTTAGGGCTGCGAACCAGCCGGCCTGGGCAAAATCAGACTGAATCGGGCCGTCGGGTAGGCTATATTTGTACTCTGCCTAAATATTTTTATATATAGAGGAATTCCTAAATGCGTTTTGTGATTGGCTGCGCCATCGTGTATTTTGTCACTCGATTGAGCAAAGTCTGTGGTGAGTTTGGTAACGTAAAAAGTGGCGTCACTGCATATATACAATGGTCACTGGTGACCTATATGTGACCACTCGAAGGAGGCTCTTGTTATGTGTTGTTTATTTTGGTGTTGAAATTTGAAAGGAATAAAACTAACACCTGGATGTGTAAATTTGTCTCAATTTTGACTGCAATCATAATTGACATTGGAAGCGTATCTGAATGTGTAGTTCAATCATTGATATTATTTTTGTATATGAAACAAAACTTGTAGGGCTAACAATAAAGGAAAACCTGAATAGTCCTGGTTGTTAATTTTGGTTTGCTTTTATTTAATTTTTATTTTTTATTTTTATTATTTTGAAAGAATAATGATGTTAAACTGGTCAAGTTTGTGAAATGAAAATTTCCAAAAGGTATGTATTGTATAACCAGTGATTCGTGCATTTTTAGCTCACCTGTCGGAGACATTGTGAGCTTTTGTGATCACCTTTCTTCCAACTGTCGTCTGTCGTGTCGTCCGTCCGTCCACAATTCATATTTGCACAATAGTTTCTTTATCTTTTATTCAAATTTCATCATTTTTTTTCACAGAAGTTGTATGCCTATATGATCATCATTCCAAACAGTATACATGTCCCTGGGGGTAAAATTGAACCTAACTTTGTGACCACCCTGCTGTAGGGCAAGTCGCGGCTGTTCGGCTCTCTGTTCACGCAGCCCAACATGAAGGAGACACGCGAGGCGAGCTTCCTCTACAACGACCCACACTTCACAACCTTCTCGCCAGAGCTGCTCGCCGACGATACACTGCGCCAAGTCGATCAAGGTTAGTTGTCGGCTGAGCTTCTGTATGGTACTAGTACGTTTAAAATCATTTGTATTGTAAATTTATTATTTTCTGTCGTCTGTCCATGAACAGAGATGAGGGGGCCCACCAGATTGCGAGAGTCTACGACCCAGTGCTTGCCGCAGGCGGGGACGGCGGCAGTAAACCATGATCTGACATGTGCAGTAGTGTTTTTGAAAATGTCTGTTTCTAAGCAGACGAAACTGTCAAACGTTTATAAATTCTTTAGTGTTGTGAAAGATGAAAATAATAAATTTACCTAATTCACCAACACGATGAACTCATTCAAGGACATTTTTATTGTAATCGTACATGTAATAAGCTAGAGTTCACATGGACAGGTTCCACTGGTGGATGTTCATTGACAGGGAGGGATGTGGTGGTTTCAGTGGCAAGGGAAGACCGAATCAGACATGGGACACAGTCATGCAGAAGGTCTTATCACGTATGGATCAAACAGATCCAAATGATAGAAAAGCCATGAGGGGACGATTGAGAAATAGACCAGGCAGCCAGGCCACATTCTCATTTTTAGGAACGATTAGGACCTGTGCACATAAATTTAGGATTGATTGGAGTAATGTGGTTATTTCAGTGGCGTGCCGTGTGCGGCCGGACAGCCTCCATCACCTCGTCTGGCTCTGTCTGCAGTACTACAACATCAAGGACAAAACGCAGCCTGATTGTGAGTCGAATTTTATATCATTCTGTATATGACCATGAAGGTTTGTTACTATATGTAGTCCGCTTCTAAGCTTAATAGCAGTGTTCAAATAGTTAAATCATCATATTTCACACCCTCAATATGTAGAGAAGCATATGAAAAAAGCATAATTACATGTTTTCAATACAAATATTATATTAGTCTTATAAATTTGCTTAAATTTGCTTTAATTTCTGGAAAATGAATGCTAAGACCATTATAGTCTCCTACTGAATTTTATGAGTAACTTGGGTATAGGTGAACTGCTCTGGCCAGAGAGAAATATAATGTCTTTTTTGCTCAAATGGTTATATCAATACCTGAAAGAGTAGTTATCATCATTTATTGATAATGCTTGTTTGTTCTATTAGGCAAAGAATGACCGTAAA
Source organism: Streblospio benedicti (assembly GCA_019095985.1). Taxonomy (NCBI): domain Eukaryota; kingdom Metazoa; phylum Annelida; class Polychaeta; order Spionida; family Spionidae; genus Streblospio; species Streblospio benedicti. The sequence continues at coordinate 26,504,010 of CM032668.1, read as the reverse complement.
CTGTTAATGTGGGTTTACATGTTGTAAATAATTTATGCTGATTTTACGTAACATTGTAACACATTTCAAATGAGATACATAAATGTACTTCCTCTTGTAGTGCTGTGTTGTACACGTGACTGTAATTTCCAATCAAAATGGGCAATTACAAAGTACACAATTGGTCCCAGGGACGTTGGGTGACGGATTTTGAAGGCTGTAAAGAACAAGGGGGACAAAACATTTTGTGCTACAATTAACTTTAATCACTTGACATCAGCTGTTGATATGTACCTTTTCATTCTCTCGTTATTAACATATTCAAAGCTCTTTATGTTCCATAACTCACACCTATTGATGCGGGTGCCTTCGGCATTAAATCTCCCCGGACGAAGTCCGAAGGGGGATTTCTTGCTTTGCTTCTGTCTGTGCGTGCGTGCGTTCGTCCAAAATAAACAGGCTGATAACTCGAAGACTACTTGAGCTATTGATTTGCAAATTGAATATGTCTTGTTTGAGGAAAAAAGTACCTCTCAAAAAATTTTGTTTGTACTTTGGCCTACTTTTGACGAACTTACGAGCGTTACGTAATAAACACTACAGGGAGAAGTATTTGACCTATGGTCACCAAACTTCATATTTAGCTTTGTTGTACTACTCTCCAGAGCTGATTAGATTTTTGTGTACTTTGGCCTACTTTTGATGAAGTTACGATGTGTTTTTAGAAACAAATTATTACGTAATTGTGTTTATCTGTCTCCTGGGAACAGTTTATTGACAAAGTGCGTGTTGTGTGTTGCAGACGGCTGGAGCGTGTTTGACAACCTGCAGTACGGGGTCCTTAACCTCGACTCCACAGCTGCCGAGACGCTCTGTCAGCTCGACACCCAGGTAATCGAGGATATCATCGCCAGAGCTTTATTTCAATAGATCATGATGTGTGCAGTGGCTGGAGACTGAGTAGCCTGCTCACGCTGGGTCAGGATTAGGTGAAAAAGTGTTACTCGTCAGCAGGACGAGTAACCCTCAAATATCTACTCGTCCTGCAAAAAAAAAATGTACTCGTCGTCCTCCTTGCACAAAGCTCTGTATTTGTATGCCAAATTGACCAGAATTGCTACTCCTCAAGAGGACGAGTTGCTAAAACATTCTACTCGTCCTCCACAAGTTTTTACTTGTCAATACGAGCGGACGAGTGGCTAATCCTGACCCTGCTGCTGAGTATATTATGCTGCTTTTATGCGTTTCACTAATTAGAATGGATGCTTTCAAAACATATTTTAGTGGATTTTTTAAAAGCTCTATACATGCCATTGAGCAAATATATTAGGTAAGTATAGTATAATATTAGGTATAGTGCGACCAGAATCCCAATGACCTGGTGTATATTTACCCAGGCGTTCTTGCACGTGGCGATCAGCATGGCCTATTATTGTGTCCCTTCATAATAATATAGATAGAGTTAACATTGGCTACCAATGATCTGGGTTGTACGTATAAGCAAGCGTTCCTCGCGAAGCAGTGGCGGTTGAGAAAGCTATTATAGCCCACCCCACAGGGTGTTGATTAGGCACTCGCCACTCGCCCCTGGCTAGTGTAAATTTCTGTTGGCTAGTGTAAATTTAAAGTCACTTGGCACCACAGTCTGCGAGTATGACTACTTGATTCCAACACTTTGATAACTAAGGATGGCTAGTTTGGATTGAACATGGCGAGTGTAAATTGAGAGACACTCGCCACAGAAGGCGAGTGTTCTCTTGAACGAGTCACATTCCCTGTAGAGTTAACATTGGCTACCAATGATCTGGGTTGTACGTATAAACAAGTGTTCCTCACGAAGCGTGCCGGTTGAGACAGCCACTATAGCCCCCCGCCCCGTGTTTGTCAGCAAAAATATAAGGTAAGATAGTGTGACCATAATGCCAATGACCTGGTGTATATTAACTCAGGCGTTCCTGTACGCGGCTGTGGCCACGGCGGCCCTGTGGCTGGAGGACGTGAGGAAGGCCACGCTGACGGAGCCCGGCCAGCCCGCCCTGCTGCCCGCAGCCCTCGCCCCCAGCCTCGTCTCCCCCGACCAGCAGGCCTGGTGGACCGCCGCCTGGCAGCTCTACACCAACCAGGCCAGGTATGCAGCAGCCAGCGGAGGGTTGGAAATACAGTAGAACCTCCAATTAAGACCGCCTTTATGATAAGACCACTTTTCACGGCTCCAAACCTCCATATGCTATTAAAATGAACCTCTATGTAGAGACCGCCTCTGTATTGATACCACCTAACACTTGTCCCAAAGGTGGTCAAGTAGAGAGGTTCTACTGTTAGTCGTCCTTTTTTAGGACTTTTCAAAACGTTCCAGCGGACACTGCACCAACCAGGCCATGTAGCTATCTACAAGACTACATCAATGTATTTAACGTCCGTTGGCCGTAACAAGAATGCTGGATTATCTGCTGACTTCACGTAGTTTGTACATGAGGGTTGAAAATAACTGTCCAGTCCCAGAGTCTCCCTTTGTAAGAGTTTTATAACATTCTTGTGTCACTTTTCAACGCATTATATCTATATAATGGAAGAAAAGTGGGCATAGCTAGTCCATTGGTGCGAGACAGTGGGGTGAATCCCACCGGAGAACATGCAATATTCGGTTTACCTGACTGGACTCAAAGTCGTATGACGTGTTTACATCTAATGATTTGCACTGAAGTTTAATAAAACAGAACTAGGTCAAGGTGTCCGCCGGTCCTTAAAATGTCTTAAAATTTGCTATTTATTTTATGGGGAAAATATTATCTATGAAAAAGTCGTATTTTGATTGAAGTAGTCTTAAAAGGTCTTAATTTCTCTTTTTCATTGTTCAAGGATTGTAAATCTTTCTTATTTTCACACATGTTTATATCGCCTTTGATAAAAATGTTTATGAGGCAACATGCATGCAAGTTGCATGGTTTAATTTTAGTAAAAGTATTATTTTGCTTCCGGGGAGGTCTTAAAGAGGTCAGTTTATTTCCCCAAAAAGCTACAGGCCCCCTGTAATGTGTCCCCATCGTGGTTTCAGGGAGAACTTCGGCAGCCTGCGCCTCTCGCTGCAGCGCGGTCTCGAGACGATCCGAGTCGTCACGACAACCAGCCTCGATCTCACGCTGCTTGTCCACCTGGCACGCACCTTCGACGAACGCACAGGTGAGACTTGTGTAAAGTTGTTGTCCAGACAGGTACATATTTAATTGCAGCCAATCAGAGCAGCTCATAGGCATATACACGTACCTCATAATGAACTCATGTACTCCGTCCCTTAAAGATAATCATAAATCAGGATTCCTTAGATCAAAACGGATTATGGTCAACGCTGTCCATTGCTTTAAATGGTTACGTTTAGTACACCACTCACTGACGTACAGTAGAACCTCCAATTAAGGCCACTTCTCTATTGAGACCACCTCTATAATAACACCACTTTTCATGGTCCCAAACCTTCATAAAACTACAAAAATGAACCTCTGTATAGAGACCACCCTTTTGAGACAACCTGAGAACACTGGTCCCAAAGGGGATCCTAAGAGAGATTCTACTGTACCGACATCACCTTTGGTTGGGCGATCTCTCCATCAGCGCATTGTGTATACATGAAAGTTTTCAGGGTTTTCCCTGATTTCAGGGATTTCCACAATGGGTGATAATAGATAACAGACAGGCTTCGCACCCAATATTACTTCTTTCACACAGTATTTCAGGGTTTTTCATCAAGTCCCACTCTCATGTATGGTTGTGTTGTTTCAGACGAGGCGGTGGCGTCGTCTCAGTCGGTGCTCGACTACGCGGGTAACATTGGGTGTCTGCAGGCGCTCACCGCCCGCTACTGGCAGGCCGTCAGGGACCAAGTGGGGCGCAGGCAGCGGTCAGTAGCACACACAATACGCCTCAATAGTCGTGTGAACAAAAAAAACTTGCGTTAACACTCAATTAATTTCACAAACTTTTATTAATGCCTTAGGCCTAGAAAAAATGATCCTGTGGTTCCGGTAACCCTAGCTAACCCATTTTAACCCCCCGAACCTAATTGTTTTATTGAGTTTTTTTAATAAAAACTTCGAACCTATGGATTCAGACATAAAATAATATACTAATTTTAGCGATCCAATAAAAAAAATCATATGTAATTCATCATTTTTGTTTAATTTTACCATCATGTTGTGTGTGCAGTCACTTTAGTTTTCTATGTGGAGTAAGAAAAAAAAGAAGTGGCCCCTACCTAACCTAATTTTTTGCAGTAAAAAAATATGAAGAAAAAAAATAAAATTACCTACCTTACTAACCTATATTTCAAAATCATGTTACCGGAACCAAACAATCATTTTATTCTAGGCCTTAGCTTATCCACTGTACAGTCATCATCATAAATCATGAACAGTGCATATTACAACATAAGAATACAATAAAAATCTGTTACATCGAACGAACTAAAGTATTCATGCGCAAAATCATGCGCATGAATACACTTAACTACAGTCTTCAGCATGAGTAGTACATTTGAAAGGGCACTAAACGTAGTCCTCCCCCCAAAAAGTTGCTCATCCTGACAAGTTGCCAAAAGTGTTTTGATTGAATTGAATTCAGCACTATAGTCCTCCCCAATATCTACTAGTCTGGATGAGCGGAGTAGTGACTAAATGGGAGACTGATATAGACCTGGAATTAGACTATATTTTGTGGTTTCAAACCTAATTGTGAGACTATTGTGAACCTTTGTAAAGAGACCACCTCTATGTAGACTACTTTAGGCTAGTATTGATTATATAGACCAAGATACCCTAATTAAAAATCTCAGTGGTGATTGCTGTACTTGGTTGGGATTACCTACCACAGTTGGAAATTATATAGAGGAATGAATCAGCAACAGCTACATATAATGTAACTTTTAAGAATTCAACTACAGGCATCTTTTCTTCATGGTCCTTGTCTCTCCCAACCTCAGCATTTCCCTAAATGATGAGTGTTATGGAATAAGATGTATTTACAACAAAATACACCAAAATGTATGTCAGATTCACGCTCAAATTGTAAAAGATCTTCACCTCTATTCTAGCCCTCTGTGAGCCCCCATCCTGTCTGCGTGTCTTTACAATAAAATACGCCAAAATGTATATCAGATTCACGCTCAAATTGTAAAAGATCCTGCTCCTCTACGAGCCCCCATTCTACCCCCCTATGAGCCCCCATCCTCTCTCCGTGTTGTAGCGGTCAGTCTGTGGTGCGGCCGGGCAAGGCGCTGTTCTCGCTGCCTCCGGACGGCGCCAGCGCCTCAGAGCACGAGGTGGCGCTGTTCGAGCAGGAGGCTGCGTTCTTCGAGGCGCGCGTCGCCATGGACGACGGGCGCCACGAGGACGCCATCGCCGGCTTTGCCAAGTGCGATATCGCAGACGCGTCCTTCTACCAGGCACAGGTGAGAGAAGACAATACAATACAATTTATACAATTTATATAGCGTAAATTCCACTAAATGTTCATGTACGCTTGTAGGCTTCCTTAAACAAATGGTGCTTTAGTTGTGATTTAAAGGATGCAAGAGTTTCGGATTGTCGAATGGACAGTGGAAGTTTATTCCATAATTTAGGTGCTGCTGTTTTAATATGAATAAGAATACAAGGCTGAGCGCGAGGATTTGACCGCTTGTGGCCTGCATTAGTGACACGGCCATGCATGTAGGCACAGATAACAGAAAATATTCATTCCCTACACGTAGTGTTGCAATAAAAGTGGCCAATTTCGATTTTTGATTTGATTTATTTCGTTTATCACAGGCATATTAATTACAAAGTAATTAAAAGATTACAAATAAGTAAAAAATATAAATAGAAGTAAAATTGAATAGAGATATACAAATATAATAAAAAAAAGAGAACCATGTGACAAACAAGGAGCACTAAAAAGATATCCATTTAAAATGGAGTCTTATTTCCATAGTGGACCTCAGTGAAACATGGAAAAACAACTGACTAGAATTGGTGCCATAGAACATAATAATTACATTACTAATAATTAACCTTTTAACAAATGCAGCAATTCGCAAGTGGATGTACAGTTTGTGCAATTAAGGCAATGTAAGAAATTATCAGTTATACGATTAAAAAAATAGTCATGTGGAAGAGTCCACTAGTTCGATAAGAAGGTGATATAAGTAGTAATTAGATATGTGTAATCAAATATTAGCTAATTTGCACGGAGAAGAGAGAAAAAGGATATGATGAGTCAAACATGTAGGTTTACTGGTACAAATATATAATATGCGTGTAATATTTAATCCAAGTAGTAAGAAGTTGAAAACAGAATATTTAATGAATTGAGACATTTAATGAGGGAAATGGTCTACGAGAACATACATGATTTTTGAAAAAATCATGAAAAAGTATGAAACCTATGACGGAAAATTTTTCATTTGGTGGTGTTTAAAGTTCCAAATGCCTTTCTGTATCCCTGACACATGCAATACTTTTGGAGTGATAAGTCTTCTAATTGAGATTATGACACAATTATGAGCTACGGTAACTTATAAGTCCAACTTGTATCTTTTTATTTGCAGTTGTACAAGAAACTGGCATGTGACGAGCTCGGTGAGATCAGCCTTGACGACACACACGGTGACGACCGCGACAAGCAGATTGCATTGCTGACGGAGGCTAAAAATGCACTCTACCTCACTCTTGATCGCATGCGTGGAGACGCCTCACATGTAAGTGTTTGATAGAGAATAAGTTTTTTTTTTTTCATTTTTGTTGTCGTTCATGAACATTCAAAGTTTGTGGCTTTGATAGTTGTAGAAATCATCTCGGGAACAACTAACGATATGTCCAACTGAAAACAGTTGATAGATGACTCTAACACTTAAAATTTAAGACCTGGCAGTTGAGTTTTTTTTTCAACACCATGATTGAATGGATATAAAAAAATAAACTTTCGAAGTTGGCGATAAACCAAACGAAACACACAAAACCTCTTAAGACCAGCCATGGGACTGGTCTAAACTGGTCTCAGTAGACATGTGGTCTCTTTTTGGAGGTCATATCTGGAGTTTCTACTGTAAATAATGCTCATTTTACTGTAGGACCCTGGTTTCTCGAAATCTGATAACTCATATCTATGGATAATGAGAGCAAAGAACCTTTTTGTTCATGTTATTTTACTTTTAAAGTCACTAATATGTCAAAATCTTGCATCCGGCAGTACTGCCACCCTACTGCCAAAAACTCATAGGGACTGTTGTTATCAGCGTGTGTTCTGTTCGATGAGAGAGCAGCAAAAACACGATTTTTGAGGTAATACAGAGACAGCAGCAAAAGTTGACATTGCCATGACCAATTGAGCACTAGCCTGGCTGTACGGAGCCAGTACGCCATGCCATACGTCATTATTTGCTGTAGACACCACACACGGGGAAAGAAACGGGCTTTCAAAATGTCCGCGCTGCCGTTTGTGCCCCTAGCTTTAAGTTTGAGCTAAACCTGGTCCAGCAGCTGTAGTTCAATGTGCAGCTGAGTTGTGTGTTTATGACGTGTTGTTGCTGCAGAAGCTGACGGAGCCAGTAGCGGAGGAGATCGACGATGTGGAGATGCGGCTTCACCGCCTCACCGCGGAGCACGGTGAGTCATACATTTCTTTTCTAATCGTAGTTCCTGTCTAAAACCAGCAGGTGGCTACAAACAATTGCATTCTGGGGAAAAAATAGACAAACAGTATCAGTCTTTATCATTTCTTTCTGCCAAGCCGAAGCATCACAGAGCTTTGGTTGATCGAGGCTGCACCACGTGCGAGTAAAAATCGTAGTAACTATTTTGAGACACCTTCGTACATCGTTGATCAACACCACCTGGGGTACTACAATCGTACATGAATATTTCATTGAGACACCGATAAGAAAACTGGTGTATGGGGGCTCGTAGGGGCGTCGTCAGCGGCTTCTCATAATATGAAGTAGAGCATAATCCCTAAACGATGTTGACATGATTGTCAAAGCTTACCCCAACAACCGTGTACGTTTCATACAGATTTGAAAAGTATTCAATGTATTTCCCTATGTATACCTGCAGTAAAAATCTCTGCCGGTAATGCCTACATTTTATATATTGGTCGTTCACAAATCTTTCGGTTTACAAGCAAAATCAAGTTTACTCATATCTGAAACCTACCATAGTTATAATGTATGTGGTTATCCAGAATCTATATTTTTCAACCTATATGTAGGCATGCAACACGAATCTTCAACCATTATACTTTTGTTATTTATATGTTTATTTTTATCACGTGATTTTTCCTTGTCAAGTTTACTGCAGAAAAGGAAGTATCGATTTTTTAACCTTTTGGACTTTATTAATGTACGATATTATGTTGAACCCAAGATTATATCGAGGAGCATAAGTTACTTTCGTCTTGAGTCAAGAAACTCATCCAGTGGTAAAACGTATTATTTTGTTCTCAAATTGTTTATTTAGAGTTCAATAATTATATTTAGACAAAATCAGTGCTCTCTAGCTAGACTAGAAAAAATGTGGGCCTTAAGAAATGGAAACAAAAGACGTCATGATGATTGGTGAAGTATTGTCACAAGGATGATGATGATGTCGATTCAGAATATTTTCTCCTTACATACAGTTGTCAGAAACCTTTTGTTACGTTCTTTTAGGGAGGGACATATTAGGATGTAAAATATATTTTTAGCAGGAATAGCAATGTATGCTGGATGTTGGACATGTATTAAAAGCAAAAACACAATATTTCTTGTATACCGAAATATATGTGAATTACCAGTTTGCACACAAGGTGCCTAAGTATATTTTTACTTTTTTTATTCTTCTCTCTATTTTTTGTTTGTTTGTTTTTTTATGGCAAGCAAGCTCCTAGCACTGTATTGACATAGCTAAAGACAGGCGAGAGAGAAGAATAAAATTCAATCCACAAGCAAACTTAGAAAAAAAACACAAAAAATATTTTTACTATAGGTGGTTTTGACCAGCTTTTCGATCAAATGCATATTTACTTTTGGAGATATTCTTATTCGGATCTATTTGTGACAATAAGCTGAAAGTCGCATGATAAACCATGCAGTGAAACAGGAAGAGTTGATTGATTCAGTGAATCAAGTCACACAACCTGTAATGGAAGAAATCTCATCAAACCAAAATACATTTCACCTGAGCAGGTACTCAGCTATGTAATGAGAAGTCCAAATTGTATAGACAACAAGATTTCAAGATGGCTTATGAGTGATAAAACTCATTATTATATTTCATTATATATTTAAGAAAAATCCTAATGAATTCATATATGGCTTAGAAATGTATTTTGAGTGTCAGTTTGAAAGTTAGTGGCTGTTCTATTATATCAAATTGATATCAATGGTATTGTTGTCATTATGAGTAGTTAAAGTTGACGTCATGTACAGCATTATTTTATGCAGGCATCAATATGTAACAGCTTTGACTAAGTTACCAAACCACGTATATCTTGCAACATTGATCGGATCATTGCACCACATGGAATGAATAATATGAAAGTGATAATAAGCCTGATGTTATATATAATACCCACTAGATGTCACTAGTGATTTGTGCACATCAAATTTCCCCACCTTGCTATTTATAGCTGGTTCAAAGGTACTGCTTATATCCTTGACGAGTTCATACCGGCTTACTACATGTGGCAAACATATACTATGCTGATACTTTAAACAAGTGCGAGGCAAGCTCGTAAAAAACCAGCACACGTGTTGAAAAGGCCATACATTCTTATTGTTGTATTGATTTTGCTCCTGAAAAGAGTGTGGTTTGTACGTGTAGGTTGTAGTTTGACTGGATACATGTGATGTTCTTACAATGTTACTTGATGGATATAAATGTTATATCATTATTGATGTTTGCTCAACATACCTGTGATAGGTAGAAATGTGTTTGAAGTTCGTGTTTTTTGTCTTTTTTAAACAAGGTTTACATATCATAATTAGATGGCATTGTGTCGTTGGATTAAGTAATTATTATTGTTTTGACAATAATTAATATAGTGGTAGAAAAGTGTTATTCTGGAATTTGACTCATCAAGAGATTACAACATACAGGATGGTTGTTATTTCACATCAAAATGAAGGATACACACGTAACAGCAATCAACATTTCTTTGATTGAAAAATGACGATTGGCTCAATGCTCATTGAAGTTCATATGCTCAAAGTGTCAAGTTGGCAAGAAATTAAACACTATTTTTAATTATATTACATGAAATGACAATAGAGAAAGCATATTATAAAATAAGTCAAAGGTTATTTTGAATACTAATTTGTTATTCATTTTTCACAATTCTTGCACTAACTTTCACTCGAGAGGATGTTTTCTGCTCTGTTATGATATGAACGTAAGAAAAAGCATCCGACTTGGGCCTTCTGTTGAGTGAGTTAATAGTGCTATTTTGAGGCTGATGGCATTTACATAACAAACACAGATAATAGCTGACTGGGGATGGCAATTTCTAACAAACTAAAGTTACAGGAATCAGAAAAACTATGTTTTTTAACAAAGTTTTTAAGTGATATCACCAACAATTATGGAAAATGAAAAAAATATGCTTCAGTGTTTATTAGATACTCAAATAAAGTGGCTACCATTTATTATGGTCCAGGGGTAGGTGTATGAAACCATTGTCGTGATTTTCAAGCCGCTCTAATATAGCCCCCCCCCCCCCCCCCCCCCAAAAAAAAAAAAAAAAAAAAAAAACCCCAAACAAACAAAATAAAACCCACAAAGTCGTCCCTAAGCCTTTTGGTCACCAGGATCTATCAGACCCCCATGCCCAAACGTGCCTGATCTTTCTGCACGACCGGATCCCAAGTCTGTTTTGGTCTTTCCTTTACTTTACTTTACTTTACTTTCCTTTCTTCTATTTCAATTTTTCTTACTTTGCTAATCCAGCCAGATCTGCACTCAATATGACCTCGCCACCTCAGTCTCCCTTTACAAGCTATAGAAAAGGATAACAATAAAACAAGGAACAATAAGTTGAGTTTTCATGTTTCCCCTCTAGTTTTTAATACCTTTCCCTAGGCAGTGATATATGGTAGCCCCTGTAGTTTATGTTAATTCTAGTCCAGAAGACATATCATTCTTTAAAATTCTGATCCAAACAGAATTTCTGAGAAGAAGAAAAAAGAAATTGAATGGGGTATCTCGAAAACCTGCTTAACTGTGGACTTGTGAAATATAACTATTAAATAAGAACAAATGTTGCACTCCTTTATGAGCTAATGATGAAATTGGATATTATGAGCTTCATGTAGTGGAAAATCATACTGATTCAGCCAATATATGTTAACAAGTAATTTAGATCCTGTCCGTTGGCAATGGTGAACATGATAAATGAATGATTCTGCAAGTCCGTCAATAAAAAGTTGTGTAAAGAAGAACCTATATGATAAGAACCTGCAGGTTCAGGATAAGGTGTGAAACTTCAAAGTGCTACTAGTCAGCAGGAAACCCAGATAATAAACTCATTTTCATTAAAAGAAATCCACTGGTCCTGCTAAAAAAATTGACAAATTTCTACTGGAGCGGATGAATGTTTATCCTGATTTGTACATCATTGATTCCATTGTCAGATATGATCTCATGATAAATGAGTCTGTCCGTGAAAAGTTGTGAAGAAGAAGCAGTACGTCACTGTTTGATAGTGTGGTGTGGCGGCGTCAGCCATGTTGGCAGACGACCTTTACGACCTGCTTGAACAATACGACCTGCTGCACGTCACCATAAGCGAGGTGCACGGGCTCATTGTGGTCACAGCCAAGTTTGCAGCTTGGGGGCTTGAAGCGGCAGCTTCAAGTGGGGAAAGCCGGTCAAAGTGTAAAGGTGTTTAATTCATTAGTATTAGGGGGTTACCATTTATCATGGAGGAGTATAAAAAATGAAAGCATTAGGGTATGATTTTAAGGCCCCCGCTAAAATTTGTTTGAAAATTTAGTACCAATTTTACCCCAACTTTCTAAGGTTCTACCCCCACACTACCAAAATCAACTTGAGTCTCATGCAACTCGGCCAAGTTTTTTTTCATGCTCCACGTGGGCCATGTTGAAAATGGTAGCCCCTTAGCAAAATATTATATGCGGCACTGAAACCTGTCTTATATGGACACCCTCAATTCTCAAGGTAACCCCTGCATCACTTGTCACGGGATAAGACACCTGTGAGGGAAAACGTTGACACGTGACCATATAAATGCACGGGAAAGTGTGTTTTTGATGTGATATTTCTGTACTTAAAGTTGCCTTATTTTTGTGGTTGTGAATTGAAATTCATTGCATATGTTTCCTTGTATAACATACGGGATAGTTTTTAGAGCAGAGGCTGCTAGTGAAACTTTCCTAGGGCTTTAACATTGCTCACGTTAACACAGCAAATACTGGTACATCGTCAAACAATCACAAAGCACACGTGCATTCACGTACACCAAACGATGCTCTTCCAATTGTCGAGAAATACGCTACACATTCCAGACGTTTTCTTGTTTATGTTCAATATGGCACACGTGTGTTTGTTGTCAGTGCGTAGACCCGTGTAGACAGGAAACGGAAGCGAGGGTTTTCTTAAGAATAGAAGCAAAAAATGTGCACATTGTGATTGCGAAAAATGCTCTGTGTAGCATTTCAATACTATATTCTCTTTTTCGCTGCTTTATTCATCAAACAAATCAAATATATTCTACTAGTTTCGAGATCTTCAGTCTCCTTTTCAATGAAAAGGAGACTGAAGATCTCGAAACTAGTAGAATATATTTGATTTGTTCGATGAATAAAGCAGCGAAAAAGAGAATATAGTATTAAAAAGACACCTTATGCTGCATACCAGGTACATTCAATTTTACATCTCTGTGTAGCGTTTGTGTTATTTGCGGCTGTGTTGTTTGCAGTGCCGCGCGAGGCGTCTCTCTCGTCGCTGGGGGCGGCGGCTCCTCGCACCCCGGTGGCTGCCGGCGGTCGCAGCGGTCGCCATGGAGACCCCGGCAGCAGCTTCCTGGCGGCAAGCACGCCCACGCGGGGGACACCGCGGAGGGGCGGCGGCAATGACTCACTCGAAGTCAACACCTCACAGGTACAACACATGCTCATTCGAAACGTTTATTTCAGTCTCCAAGTCAAGGCTTCAATAGTTACTGTTCAGCAGGACTAATGACTTTAAAGACTTACTACGTCTCCCTACAATATACAAAAAAATTAATATTTTGTGGGATTTTGTGCAGTTATCAGCAAAATCTCTGTATATATACACTGTTTGATGTTGTGTGTGTTGATTAAGACAATTACTTCAATACAGGTAGGGAATCAATCATATCATTTTTTTTCCTACGTGATGTAAGATATATCAATCTAGCTCTATAACTTGCGCACTAGAGTCCCTTGACACCCCTTAACCTCCTGCATCCTTCCAGAACAAGAAAAGTGTAAAATGTTGCCCCACGTAACCTGCTCCTCTGTTCCAGAGCACGCCGCTGATGTCCATGTCTCTGCGGGGGTCGCGGGGGTCGGCGCTGCGTCCGTCCCCGGAGCGCCTCGAGGCTCAGATGAGGTCGCTGGCACTCAGCCAGGACTCTGTGGTGCGCGCGCTCGTCGACGAACTGAAGGAGTCGCGCAAACAGATACAGCTGTTGCAGGTGGGGGGCAGGCGGTGTAGAGCATAGAATATCAATGTACAGCAGAACCTCTTAAGACCATAGTTATAGATTTTATAGACATTCTATACAAGCTGGTGCAGGTGGGGAGGCGTTGACTGTAGATCATAATAAAGTACACTGCAGACCCTCTTATTCTACCAAGTGTTAAATTATCACATTGATCTTGTTTTTTAGTGAAAGCTCACCCGAAGCTTTTAGTCATAATGGCATGACCTTTTTTTGCTCAGTGCACTAGTCTTCACGAATCGTGGTGTGATGACGTCGGCTCCCAGGATGTTGTCATAGATGGTAGGAAGTTTGTGCGCCCCGTCTACGACAGCAGCCTGAAGTACTGTGCCATCCGTCGAAAAACATTAGAAGCTGTTTACTTATATAGCTACCTATTGGAACCTGCCATTTTGTCTTTGGCAAGACTTTCGCTCTTTTCGCAATAGCTTCGTCCGGCCTAATGAAGCTCTTGAGAAAAGAGCGAAAGTCTTGCCAAAGACAAAATGGCAGGTTCCAATAGGTAGCTATATAAGTAAATGTTTACATAATGGAACCCAATAGAAGTTTACATTCTGTGACGAGAAGCAGTGACCATTTTCCGTGTCTGTTTTCAGGAGAAGATGTTGGAGCTGGATTCTCG
>CM032668.1:26477685-26489602 GCA_019095985.1 Streblospio benedicti | reverse complement strand
TCAGGGTATGAAACTCATCAAAATTTGCTTACGGACCCCAGGGCCGCAACTATGAAAAGTAGCCGGCCCTGGCTAAAAGTGTATGGCCCTTCATTATGTTCATATTTAGAACTTCCAAAAAGTAGCCTACCCACTGGGCTGTGAACTTTTAAAACCACCCGGCCCAGGCCAGAATCAGCCGGCACCGGGCCGCCGGGTAGGCTCTATTTCATACCCTGCTCTGTTTAAATGGAAGGAACTTTCAGAATTGCACATAACACACCAAATTGTTTCCGTGCAAGCATCCTTGCTCAGCCACTGAGCATAACCTGTAAGTGTATTGGGTTGGTAACGGAGACGTGTGCTGCTCTGTAGATGCCTGGTGGAGTGCTGCCGGGATATCTCCCTCCTGTGTCCGGGGCCATGTTAGCAGGCTCCGCCCCCGGCCCGCAGGTGCCCCCACAGCCAGCAGCCAATCAGACGCCGGCTAACAAAACTCCTGGTAAACAAATTTGACTAAATATGCAAGAAAAGTATGAGCCAATGAATCAATTCAAAAATATCGAAACTGATTAGCTTATAGTGGTAGTACAGTGATGGTGAAGAGTTAAAAGGTGCAGATGATGGGCAAATTTAATAACTACCATACATAGTCATTTCAAAGGCTGACCAATATATATCATATTCTACAACTGGTTGGTTTGAACATATTTGAAGAATCGTGGTCAGCTGAGAAGTGGGTAAGAATCTATCATTGTTCTTCGATGAATGATGGAAATGCTCTGCTCAAACATCCTTTAAAACGCTTTTTATCAATGTCAATCAACATGTGCTTAGTAAATCACAAATTTTGTTCTGAGCAGGTATGCCAGCAGCGTCTCAGCAACAACAGCAGCAGCAGCATCAACAGCAGCAGGAGTTTGACCACGAGGATTACTATGTGCTTGATGGTGAGGAGGAAGAGGAAGAGGCACGCCACACCACGGGCTACCCCATCACAGCCAGTGGAGGCTTCACCGCACAGCAGCAGCAGCAGCAGCAACAGCAGAGGTAGGCTGACTCGATCCTCCATGGGAGGGCCCATGCTCAGCTAAAAACCTACCCCTAAAAATAGATCATACCAAATGTATGACCTATGAAGAAGGTCATGTAAAGATCATCTACCGATGGACAAGCCCTCCCCTGAAATTAACCCTGTTCAGTGTTCAGCCAATGGGAGAAAACTGGATAGGCATTGTCATACAATGGATGCCTCATCTCCAGTCCTTTAGTCAGTAGTCTGTAAGTTATATAGTATTTTTTTTTACCACTGGGTAACAGCCATTCAAACTTCCATAGGCATTTAGATTGAAGAAATTTCAATTTTGAGGGGATAGGCTTTTTTTTAATGTAAATTTGTTTGCAGCATTGGCATTTCTAGATCTTAGGAGTTTGACTCGGATTGGGACCCGACCTTGGATGATGATAGTTGTATAATGTGTACGGTTTTGCTCTCAGACTCGCCTCTGCTGCGGTGGCTGCAGTGCAATACCCAGCAGTCTCAGCGGCCCTGTTTGGAGCCACACCCACCACCACCATGCCCGGCCCAGGATACTTCTCAACACCAGGTACAATGTACTTCTTTCTAAAGGTTCTTTGATTTTGGGCAAACAAATCCTGAAAAATAGTTTTGTCCCATCTAAAATTTATTCATTCCATTCAATAAACGGTTTGATAAATGCTATTGTCTCTTTAATTTGGAATGATGGAGAATTATCGTTCATGTGACAAGTAAGCGAAACTTTTACCGGTTCATACAACACACATCTATACCAGTCTCGAAAGATAGGACGGGCTCTTACCTGTGACCCTCAACATGTAATAGTGCGAAAATCATAAACAGCGTTTCTTCAAGAATCTCACTGACCACTGTACTCTTCTCGCTGTAAAACGTGGGTCTTACATGGGCGCCGACGTTCACTTTAACTTAGGATGGTTGAATATCGTGTATAATTTTGCCTTCATCTTACACTTATACACTGTGACACTGTAATAGTGCATGCAAGATACTAGAAGTAGTAGTAGTAGTAACATTTTTGGCAATATAGGCCTAAGGCTTGTTACCATTCTTAAACAGTAATCATTTACCATAGTTTTACTGAGTGCATTGCATCTCACTTGTGTTTGTCAATGGCATGGTTTCAGACAAGGAGAGCGTTCCGTTTGCCGCGCGTCTCGCTGGTGTGGGCAAAACTCCGCCCTCTGCCTCCGCCGCAGCCACAGCACAGGTAACACACAACACCACACTCGTCCATGTTCACCACGATCACTGAGTCCCAATGTTTGTAGTTGATGGGCTATGCTTGTAACTGAGTCAGTTACAAGCATAGCCCATCAACTACAAACATTGGGACTCCGTGATCGTGATGTTCACACTGGTCCGCTGGCCATTGGCTAGTTTAGTGTCTGCCGGGCAAGTAAATTTCTGGCCAAGCTTGCCCGATTTGACTAGTAATTTTCCATGCTTAAAATGCAGCTTATCAACATGAATGCATGATAAAACAAACAAGTATCATTCTTTTCATGACAAATAATGTGCAGACATTCTGAGTGGTTAGTCAAATGGTTGCTTGCCATGTGGCCGGTAGATTTGCCTGCTCACTTGCCTGGCATGGCAAGTTACAGCGTAGAGCCCTGGGCTGGCATCAGTGTTTGGTTGCCACATGACTTGATGCTTTCAACACATTCTGCACTCTTATCAGGGTCTGAAGTGATTCCTAGCAGGATTGACGCATGACTTGTACAGTGGTCAAAGTAAATTTTTTACATTGCAAATTTTTCTGCACAAGAAAAAAAGCTCTCATTTTTATAGAATGAAAAGGATCATTGATTGCTTTTTTATGAATGACTTTTTATAAGTGCATCTTCAGCTTTTTCATCCTGTTCTATTTACTGACTAAATGTATTTTGCATTTTCATTTTTTTTCTCCATTTAAAATATTTTGAACTTGCATCATCAATGGCAGAGTTATTTGTTTTCTAAATTTCTTGTCGAAGAGACATTATTGTAAATTAAAAAAAACAACAACCAAGCATACGTCTGTACAATTTGAGCTGCAATAATAAACAATGCATCTTTCAAATATACAAAAAGAAAGTCATAAATCTTGTGCGCTTTCCCATAGCCACAGTACTGCTATAAAAACGCAAGAAAATTGTTATTTGTTTTTCATTTTTATTGGCGAAGCGTGGTTAAGTGAGTGGGTCGAGTTTGTTTAGGTGCCAGTTGCCTTAGTAACCCGGGGTGGTCACGGTGACATCAACACCAGCTTTCCCTTGATGATGCCTGCACCTCCTATAGGTGTAGCATTGCCTGGTGCAGTGCTACAAGTGCGACCGGCAGGTGCAGTCGGCGGGTATCAGCCTTTGCTGCCCCCTGTAAGTCGTCACCCAGAATGTCACCTGCTCGGTCGGTGTGTTGTTATACTTGGCTCAGCTGTCTCCTACGGAAGTGACGGGGCTTGTGTTTCTGGGATTTTTTTGTTTTTTTGTTTTTTTGTTTTTTTTGTGTGTGTGTGTGGAAATAAGAGGAAAATTTAATTTTGTGGAGATTCAACAAACTAAATCATAAAACAAATAGAATTGATAACATTAGTAGAATTTTTTGCTTCTCATAAGAGTGAAACTAGAAATGTCAGCATTGTCTTTTTTATATACTTGAGGGTTTGGGTGGGCAATGACTCTTCAAAATCAGCATTTGAAATGTTCATTTTTACACTTGAACCAGGGTAAGGATTCAGCCCTCCCCCGTTCGTTTTGGCGAGTAGAAACTTGTCCATTTGTTGCAAAACAAGTGTATTTTGATATAGTAATATCAAGGTTTACTTGTCCTGCTGACCTAATCTTGACCTTGCACTTCTGGAATTTAGAGGACATCTGAGCTAAAGTGAAAGTTAAATGCTTGTTAAAAGGCAGTTATTATTCAACTTGTTTGTTGTAAGAAGCAGTTGTAAGTTGTTTTTGTTTTTTTAAAGTTAAGTTCAACGAAATTATGTTAAGTAGTTGAATGTCATAAACCAAGTCTGACTGGCATGTTGTACGTGCATACTAGTTGGCTTCCAAGTATGATTTAAAAGAATCCTCTATAGCATTGCATTATAACAAATGTTACGCTGTCTAATCCTCTGTTTTGTTTTATTGCCTGCACATGCTGCCTAAGGTATAAAATGAAAGAACGAAATCAAACAACCATTTTCTATTTTGAGCACATCATTCAATTCGATGATAAGCTATTGAAAATGACCCCTCATTCAAGCAGCTCATTTTAGTAGAACGTATCTCAAGACTTGAGCCAATCAGAAGTTGCGTAAAGCCAGATCAAAGCGCACTCTTTTACATGGCCAAGTAAGAGAAACAACTGAATTTTCTTGTGTTGTACTACAGCAAAGTTTTTCCTGTGGAAAGAGTCACATTAATTCGATATTGAACGATCATATGCCTTATGAAAGAGATTCTTGTAGACTAACGATGTTTAACAATGGGCAAGCGCAAAAATTCTGTGTGTAAATGAAGTTTAGGAAATAATTTACAATGATCAATCAATTTTTGTGGGTTCTTTGGAATCTTTTTAATTTTTTTAATTTTTTTTCTATGCTGCCTGTAATGCTTGTTTTCATGTGTTTTTCTTTAGCAGAATATTGTATGTCATCCAACTTAGTAAGTGTGTTAATTACTTAACACTTGTTTCTCTCCTCTTTTTCATCCGAGTTATAATTAATACAGGTTTTTCTTTGAAATATTTTGGTATAATTTCCTGCACATAACCCATAGTGTCTTAGTAAATCATTTGCTTTTCATGATATGCTTTCAGATTTAACCTATTCTAATATATAGCAATAATTGACAATAGTGTTTGTTGTGCTGGCAGAAGTCTCCATGTGTCTAAACTGTTGAATGGGACACAAAGTTAGAGAAAGTGAATCAAGTTCAACGGCTTTTAAAAGAAACAAATGTGTTACAACCGTGTTAAATTTCTGAAGATATACTATAAGATAATTTAGAGTAGAAAAATCTCATTATTTTCAACTTTGTAAGAATTTTAGCCTACTCGTCCTCCAGATGACCAACTTTTGTCAAAACCATAAGATGTAAATCATGTAGAACAAGGAGGGCTAATGACCTTTGTTCCATTACAAAGTTATCTGGGGCACTGTGTCACTTCAATCTGTTTTTATGTTCATGCAATTTTCATGTGAAGTAAGTGAAGATAAAACACATTTATTCGTGCACAGCTTTAAAAACCCAAAAACAATATGGCCTCAGAGAACCTGCTCTTCCAAGAATCCAGGGTATTGTGCCCGCTAGCCATAAATGTGTTCGCAGGACAATTCGCTACTGACACTGTGTTGTAGGGAAGCGATGTGCAGAGCAGCGGCGGTGGCAAGATCAAACCTCGACGCAAGTCTGAGCGCGGAGACGATGGCAGTGACGGCGAGGCTGATCTCAACGACAGCTACAAGGTGAGACGATTGAGGATGGCAGCGTCACGCCGCGTCACGGCTTTATTACAGTAGAACCTCCAATTAAGACCACCTCTATCAATGTAATGAGACCACTTTTCATGATCCCAAACCTTCATAAAGCTACCAAAATGAACCTCTGTATAGAGACCACCTCTCTATTGAGACCACCTGACACTGGTCCCAAAGTAGGTTCTGATATAGAGGTTCTACTGTATTTGCCATTGCCCGAAGGTTTTCTTACAGAAAATGAGAAAATGATTATTTTTGACATGCTTTTTGAGTTGCACCTTCAAATGTAGGTTAATGATTGGTTTTGCCATCTATAACATGAGACGAGGCGTTTCAACCAATCCCCGGCCCGTTATGTCATTATGGCGAAGCAACCATGAAGAAGTTGCACCACCTCTGGTGTGCTATATGCAGGAGTTATGCATGCTTAACTAAATACAGTAGAAGCTTCTTATCTCGAATCTGTAGGCAGGACAGTAAAATGTTCAAGATAAACAACTGATTAAAGATTTATTTAGATGAAAGGAAGTGATTGTAAATCTAATCTGCTGTAGGAGCCTGAGTTTGAGCCGATCGTGACTCTGCCTGAGAATGTGGAGCTCATCACCGGCGAGGAGGAGGAGTGTCTGTACGAGGCGCGCGCTAAACTGTTCAGGTACGGCAGCCACATCCGTGCGCACACACCCTACAAAGTATGGTCAAAAAGTCGCGTATGTACATGCAAATACAGCTTCCAAAGTATGGTAAATTGTTCGTGTATGTAGATGTGACACACACATTGTTAAGAATTTGTCCTGAGTAAATATGTGAGGTAAAATACAGAGCTGTGAGAATTAATTGAATCATCACGTGTATTTGTAGCTTAAGTTCTAAGTTTAGTAACAAAATATGAGTTATTTTATATCCATCATCAGATATAGTGTGTGTCATTAATACTAGGAGAACTTGTGCAATACTCTAAATTTATGTGTTGAAAAAGCTCATAATCAGCATGTTTCATGTTGCATCCAGGTTCATGGAGAAGCAGTGGAAAGAACGTGGCACTGGGCAGATCAAAATCCTCGTCAGCAAGGACCAGCAGAATGTAAGGGTGTTTTTACTACCAAAACACGTGTATAATTTTCAAACTAAAGCCATTTTTGTTAGAGTCAATAAGCTGTGCTATGTCTGAGCACTCGATTTTATTTTCTAGTTTCTGTTTCTATATGCGTTTTCAGTTTCTGTTTCAGTGTTTCTAGTTTCTGTTTCGCTAATCATTTTAATAGTGGTATACAAAGCCATATTGAGTTTTTTTCTTCTAACATTACTACTTTACCTACATCATGCACATTTTCGCCAGAAACAACATTGGTGTCTATATCCACAATGATGGATGCTACCCGTCCTAGAAAAAGTGTACTTGTCAGCCTTAGACTATCTCCTATGTGTAAAATTGAGCAGGATTTGCTACTTCTCAACTTGTTAAAAGGATGAGTTGTTTGTGCACCCAGTGCTGCCACCACGACAGTTAATAGGACACAGAGTAGTGGAACAATGTTTTATTCAAAGACTACAATATTTTCACAACATGACGTAGCATATTTCCCGGCACACTAAGTAAGCAAGTTAACCGAGGTCTCGGTATACCAACTTGAAATCTAACTTTACTAGTCCTCCACAAGGTTTAACTTGTCAATACGAGCGGACGAAGTGACTAATCTTGTTGCGATAACCGCGGGTGTGTATTATGGATGTAAGTGTTGTACGTTGGCTCCCTGTGTCGAGCAACGCATAATTTTCAAGATTCTAACACTTACTTTCAAATGCCTCCCTGGACTTGCACCATATTACCTGTCTGAACTCTTATAACCATACTCACCACCAGGTGACCTAGATTACTGCTGTCTTCAAATAATCGATTTTAAAGAATCTAGATCAAGAACCAAGTCTTTTTTAGAGTCAATAAGCTGTGCTATGTCTGAGCACTCGATTTTATTTTCTAGTTTCTGTTTCTATATGCGTTTTCAGTTTCTGTTTCAGTGTTTCTAGTTTCTGTTTCGCTAATCATTTTAATAGTGGTATACAAAGCCATATTGAGTTTTTTTCTTCTAACATTACTACTTTACCTACATCATGCACATTTTCGCCAGAAACAACATTGGTGTCTATATCCACAATGATGGATGCTACCCGTCCTAGAAAAAAACGTACTTGTCTGACTTAGACTTTCTCCTATGTGTAAAATTGACCAGGATTAGCTACTTCACAACTTGATAAAAGGATGAGTCGCTTGTGCACCCACCGCTGCCACCACGACAGTTAATAAGACACAGAGTAGTGGAACGATATTTTATTCAAAGACTACAATATTTTCACAACATGACATAGCATATTTCCCGGCACAGTAAGTAAGTAAGTTAATCAAGGTCTCGGTATACCAACTTGAAATAATCTATCTGGCGAAATTTTAGTTCTCTACAAGGTTTAACTCCCCAATACGAGCGGGACGAAAGTTGCTAATCTTGTCTGCGATAACCATGTATGTATTATGATGTTAGTGTGGTCATCAAATAATCTATTATTAAAGAATTTAGATCAAGAACCAAACTTATGGTGATAGAGCATTTAAAACAACAGCACCTAAATTATGGAATCTTCCACGGTCCATTCGAAAATCCAAAAATTTTCATTCTAAAGCACCATTAAATCACAGGCCGCTAATACGAACAAAAATTTATATAAATTGTATTGTATTCTGTAAGTGTATCCATCAGACCAGATCCTTTGTGCGCCATGAATACATCCGGCCAGACATGACCAAACCCAGGATGACAAGGTAAACCATTACATTCAGTCATGTGTGTATTGTGACGTAAGTGTTGCACGTTGCAGCTGCGCGTTGTGATGCGCCGTGACCAGATCCACAAGGTGTGCGCCAACCACTACATCCGGCCGGACATGACCATCGACTACCGGCCGGATGACAAGGTAGGACTGCTCAATGCAGCAGCCGTTGTCATTTGGGAATGTGCACATGTTCTAGGCTCCGCACGTTTATGTTTCTTGTCAAAGGTGTGGCAATTTGGAAAACAGTGTACAAAAGAGTGTGAAGACTTCAAAGTTAAAACTTGAGGAAAAGAAGTATTGAATATAAAAATATAGCAAACCCAGATGACCACAGTGCCTATAAAACAACGTCAATATTGCTAAACTGTATATGATGATATTTTGCTCTCCAAAAAATCTCGATCTTGAATGGAAATGTAATTGGTTTATTTATATATTTATTTAGCAATTGTCCAGAAAGTACATTATATTAAGGACTTTTGCATGTACCTTGTGTGAGAGTTAGCGTCATTGGGAAGGGCGACACATTCAAACTCGAAAGCTAATTAAAGCGTCTTGAATCAATGATATATTGGTTGACAGCATTGTAATTAACTTACGCTATGACTGCGCGTCGTGTCAGGACAAGAAGATGCTGACGTGGAAGGCGCTGGATCACTCGGACGACGAGTCGCGCATCGAGCAGTTCTGCTGCAAGTTCAAGGCAGCCGAGAACGCCAGCGAGTTCAAGGCCAAGTTCGAGGACGCCATCGCCATGGCAGCGCCACCACACAGACACCCAGCCAAGGGATGGGACGCCTATGGATGAGTATTCCGGCGCCAAACAGTTTCAATTGAACTTACATGGAGTTTATTGATTTGGCGTAAATCTTATCGAGACGGGTATATTTTTCAGGATAAGTATGGGGCCACAATAGAAGAAACGTCATGCTTGGTCGTAGGACACGTGTCTTGAGAAGGATTTTTCTGTCCTGACTAAGATAAAACTCAATTAAACTGCCCGTGGAAGCTGTCAAATGAATCGCTGATTACTCGAAATCGTCAAAATCGAACGTGATGTTGTATGTGTCTTGATTTATTATGGTGAAAATAAGAAACTAGACCGTCTCGTGACTGTATACTGTAAATATAAACAAGTTCTGATAAAAAACAAGCGCTACTAAGGGTTGTAATATTTCACTCTCTACGAGGAAACCTCTGACGGTGAATAACTTGCCGTACTCGGCAGTGGGCAGCAAAACAGTGAAAATAAAATCGGTTTTAAAAGGGTTACATAAATGAAAGAAAGTGACCAACCAACCTGGTATGTACTAACCATTACCTCTCCCCCCCCCAGCCTGCCGAGTCCTCGTCCCAGCCGTCTCTGGGCGAGATGTTCCGTCCGGCCGCTGCCTCCTTGCCTGAGAAACCAGCAGAGCCCCAGATGTCGCTGGCAGAACAGTTCAAGGGCAAGACGTTCGGGTGGACGTGCGACGCCTGCTACGTGCAGAACCCGGATAACAAGGTCAGTGCAACTCCAACATTGATGCTGCTGGTTTATTTGTCAACTGCTGCGGGTGTCTATGTTTCTGGGGCGTCTCCATCTTATGGGTCTGTAATAAGGAGGTTACAGTCCTTCAAGTGTGACTTCACACATTTCAACCAAGTCTTCCTCTGTGTGCCCTGTAACCGATGACTAGGGAACTCCATGTCCCTGACAGAACTGGTATAAGAGGAGAGAGCGCAGCAATGCCCCTGATAACAGACTCTCATTTAGTCCGCTTGTCCAGACTATGAAAATTTGGGAGGACTAGTGCTCGATTCAATTCATTTGTCCTGCATACGAGTAGCTGCTGGGATAAAGCACGTTTGGAAAACTTAATTAGGATGGGTAACTTTTGGACAGTGTAAATAATTAACAGACATAAGTAGAATTTGGCTTGTTTCCCTCGCGTAGGTGCGCTGCCTGGCGTGTGACACCCTCAAGCCTGGAGCCGTGGACACCAAGACCGGAGGAGACCAGTCGGCAGAAGTGTCCTCCACCACCACCAGCCAGATCAAGATCAACCAGGGTGGAGGCTTCACATTTGGGGGGCCAGGTGCGACCTCTGTTCAATTGTTAGGTGCCATCTAAGACAAAAGGGAGATTAGTTATGGACTTATTCAACACTTTTTTCGAGAATGAGATTAATAGGCTTATCCCAGCTTCACTATAAATAGAATTGCAGTAACAAACATCATCATGTGCACAGCCTTTTCTTATAGCCTAACATGTGTTAGACGTACTGTTTATGTTTTTCTAATCTCTATTTGTTTCTGCAAGTTACTATTTATGGTAAAGCTGGAATAGAACTATTACTGCTGGACAGCTAATATGTTCTGCATTCATACATAAATTCATTGGTACAAAACTTTTGTAAAGATGGTAAATGATTCAGTTGAATCGATGTTATTGTTATCAACACATCAGGTTATTCTATGTGATAGAAGAAAGTTGTATAAAAAATGACTGATTTTCCTTCAATTATTTTTCTTCCCATCAGCTTTCGGAACATCATCATTTGGTTCTGGATCGTCCAGCACTAGTTCTGCGTCCACACCCAAGAACGGTGTTGTGGGAGGCTTCAAGTTTGGAGGCAGCACAGTTTCAAGTAGTTCAAGTTCAATATCAGAAAAACCCAGCACGGTGGGTAGAGATGTAGATTGAACTTTCGTAATGCAACTTTTATTGGGCAAAATTGATAGTCTTGGAAACTTATGGGACAAAAATATTAGCTGAACACTTCTTATAACATGAACCTGATAAAGAAATGCAAGCCCAGCAATAAACCTAATAGAGAACTGGCAAAAGATAGTGAGTGCTAATAAATTTTAACTGGCAAAGTGCTTGTTTCTTTACATTAAAACACTTGATAGTTGATATTTGTCATGTGTCATGTGTTTGGTGCTGCCATCCAGTCCCTAAAGCACAACCACCAAGTAAAGATGCTACTTTCAACCTAAAGCTTCTTCAATCCTCACATTGCTCAATATGAGGTTTGCGAATCACCAACTAGAACTAGAAAACAGAAATCTGACCGTGTATGTTTTTGGTGGCAGGTGTTTGGTGCTGCCATCTGCTCCAAGTCAGACAGCAAGCCGGCCACCCCCGGGGGCGGGGTGTTCAGCTTCTCCAAGGGCTTCAGCTTCAACGCTTCAGGCTTCAGCCAGCAGGAGAAGGAGCCTGAGGAACCTGTCCCAGGTAGGACGACGCATTTAGCTTGGTGCAAATACGTGTTCTATTCTTATTTGTTCTTTTATTCAATATCAAACCGGGAAATGTTGTTTTTTTTATTGTTTTTTCCACCATCTATTGGTCAATACAAGTATATAAGTACAATGAGAAAAATATTGTTGATTTGATCATTATGGTTTACAATAGGTAACAATATTTAAACTTCATTGTTATATATTAGGTTGGATTATTCACAGTTCGATGCCCCGCCCCCCTTTTCTGGTTTGTCACTGGTCTCACAAAACATTCCTATAAACAAGTAGTAAATAGAGAGAAATTATAACTTTCTACCCAAGAGTGTTGAATCAAAATTGCTGATCTTCTTAGTTTTAACTTGGGATTTTGGGGG
>CM032668.1:26461002-26477585 GCA_019095985.1 Streblospio benedicti | reverse complement strand
GATAAACAACTGATTAAAGATTTATTTAGATGAAAGGAAGTGATTGTAAATCTAATCTGCTGTAGGAGCCTGAGTTTGAGCCGATCGTGACTCTGCCTGAGAATGTGGAGCTCATCACTGGCGAGGAGGAGGAGGAATGTCTGTACGAGGCGCGCGCTAAACTGTTCAGGTACGGCAACCACATCCGTGCACACTCACCCTCTAAAGTTTGGTCAAATAGTCACGTATGTACATGCAAATACAGCTTCCAATGTATGGTAATTTGTTCGTGTATGTAGATGTGACACACACATTAAGAATTTGTCCCGAGTAAATATGTGAGGTAAAATATAAAGCTGTGAGAATTATTTGAATCATCACGTGTATTTGTAGCTTAAGTTCTCAGTTTAGTTACAAAATATGAGTTATTTTGTATCCATCATCAGATAAAGTGTGTGTCATTAATACTAGGAGAATTTGTGCAATAATCTAAATTAATGTGGGTGGAAAAACTCATAACCAGCATGTTTCATGTTGTATCCAGGTTCATGGAGAAGCAGTGGAAAGAACGTGGCACTGGGCAGATCAAAATCCTCGTTAGCAAGGACCAGCAGAATGTAAGTGTGTTTTTACTACCAAAACAAGTGTATAATTTTCAAACTAAAGCCATGTTTTTAGAGTCAATAAGCTGTGCTATGTCTGAGCACTTGATTTTATTTTCTAGTTTCTGGTTCTATATGCGTTTTCTGTTTCTGTTTTGGTGTTTCTAGTTTCTGTTTCGCTATTCATTTTAATAGTGCTATACACTATACAAAGCCCTATTGAGTTTTTTTTTCTAACATTACTACTTAACCTACTAGATCATGCACATTTTTGCCAGAAACAACATTGGTGTCTATATCCACTATGATGGATGCTACCCGTCCAAGAAAAAACATACTTGTCAGCCTTAGACTTTCTCCTATGAGTAAAATTGACCAGGATTTGCTACTTCACAACTTGTCAAAAGGATGAGTTGCTTGCGCACCCAGCGCTGCCACCACGACAGTTAATAGGACACAGAGTAGTGGAACAATGTTTTATTCAAAGACTACAATATTTTCACAATATGACGTAGCATATTTCCCGGCACAGTAAGTAAATAAGTTAACCGAGGTCTCGGTATACCAACTTGAAATAATCTATCTGGCGTTAAATTTACTAGTTCTCTACAAGGTTTAACTCCCCAGTACGAGCGGACGAGTTGCTAATCTTGTCTGCGATAACCATGTGTGTATTATGATGTAAGTGATATAAGTGTGCGGTCATCAAATAATCTATTGCTTAAAGAATTTAGATCAAGAACCAAATCTTATGGTGATAGAGCATTTAAAACAACAGCACCTAAATTATGGAATAAACTTCCACTGTCCATTCGACAATCCAAAACTCTTGCATCCTTTAAATCACAACTAAAGCACCATTTGTTTAAGGAGGCCTACAAGCATATATGAACATTTAGTGGAATTTACGCTATATAAATTGTATTGTATTGTATTGTGATGTAAGTGTTGTACGTTGCAGCTGCGTGTTGTGATGCGCCGTGACCAGATCCACAAGGTGTGCGCCAACCACTACATCCGGCCAGACATGACCATCGACTACCGGCCGGACGACAAGGTAGGACCATTTTGATGGAAATTCATTTATCCTGGATATGAAATATACAAGATCAAACAATAGTTTCTAAACAAGGATAATAATCAGTTCATACACTAAGCTTTTGACAGCATCCGCCATCTTGATCACAGTGGTTGACGTCAACCACTGTGATATGTAAATGAAAAGGTTTGATCGTTTTTTGTAATAGTGAACAGCAAAAGAATGAAAAAGACAAAATAGCATGGAAATGTAATTCACTTACACTATGTCTGTGTGTCAGGACAAGAAGACGCTGACGTGGAAGGCGCTGGATCACTCGGACGACGAGCCGCGCATCGAGCAGTTCTGCTGCAAGTTCAAGGCGCCCGAGAACGCCAGCGAGTTCAAGGCCAAGTTCGAGGACGCCATCGCCAGGTCGGCGCTCACCACGCAGACCCAGCCAAAGGACGACGCCGGCGCCACACAGGTAATGACACGCATTCAGGGTCACAGATAAGTACCCGTTCTATCGTCCGAGACGGGTATCTGTGTTGTCAGGATGGGTAAAAATATTGAGTTACTTGTCCTATGGACGAGTATTCTCAGTCACCCCAGACATCAGTTTCAATTGAACTTACATGGAGTTTATTGATTTGGACGTGTAAATCTTAGGGAGGACGGGTATATTTTTCAGGATACGCGTGCTATGGACAAGTATGATTTTTATCCTATTCATGGCCCTGCGCATTTGAAGTGGGGCCATAATAGAAGAAAAATCATGCTTGGTCATAGGACGCGTGTTTTTGAGAAGCGTTTTTCTGTCCTGACTAAGATAAAACTCAATAAAACTCAATAAAACTGGCCGTGGAAGCTGTCAAATGAATCGGCGATTACTCAAAATTGTCAAAACCGAACGTGATGCTGTATGTGTCTTTATTTATTATGGTGAAAATAAGAAACTAGACCATCTCGTGAATGTACACTGTAAATATAAACAAGTTCTGATAAAAAAAAGCAAGAGCTACTAAGGGTTATAATATTTCACTCTCTACGAGGGAACTGACGGTGAATAACTTGTCAAGCGAAAAGCCGTACTCGCAGTGGGTAGCAAAGCAGTAAAAATAAAATCGGTTTCAAAAGGGTTAAATCAGGGTTTGTAACCCTCAAATATCTACTCGTCCTGCAAAAAATGTACTCGTCCTCCTTGCACAAAGCTCTATATTTGTATGCCAAATTGGCGAGAATTGCTACTCGTCTAAAGGACGAGTTGCTTAAACATTCTACTCGTCCTCCACAAGTTTTTACTAGTCAACACGAGCGGACGAGTGGCTAATCCTGATCCAGGTTAGATGAAAGAAAGTGACTGACCTGGTTTGTTCTAACCATTAGCCTGCCGAGTCCTCGTCCCAGCCGTCTCTGGGTGAGCTGTTCCGTCCGGCCGCCGGCTCCTGGACGTGCGACGCCTGCTACGTCACCAACGGAGCTGACACCACCATGTGTGCAGCCTGCACTACCCCCAAACCCGGCTGTGAGGCCGCAGCCGCACAGGTGCGTGAAGGCTTAGTGCATGTTCACAAATGACGTCACCTGATTTTTTGCCTTTTTTTTCTACCCCCCCCTCCCTGTCACCTTTCGTCATCTTTGCAACACCCCCCTACCCCGTGCGCGACAAGGTGATGACATTTAAAAATGATTTAACTGTGCGATAATATAAATACATTTGAATATATAAATGTCCATAATTTAGACATAATTTAAAAAATGTATTGAGGACATAAAGCGAACGAGGCAGTGTGGTAAATAGTACACAACTCACTTAACATGTCAGAAATTAAGTTCAAATACTGTTAAATAACTAGAACTTTTTTTTAAAAGGTGACATCATCCAAGTGCTAGACACCCCCCCCCTTCATCCTTCATACATTTTTAAGAGCACACCTTTTTGCTACCTCCATCTACTCCCAAACTAGTTATGAGAACAGGCAAAGATAACTTATGCTGATGAAAACTTTTCAGTGTCTCATAGTCACGTAGTGATAGGGCTGTAAGAAAATTCTTGTGCGACTATGCTCTGTGATAAGGCAGGATTTGACAAGTATACTGACAAAATGTCATTCAAATACTTTTAACACTTTTGAATCATAACTGCTTTATGAAAATACCAATACAGCCGAGCTCTCCAATATGATGTTGACATGTGCGTGTCTATTTTTGATGTCATTAATTTGTTGTCTTCTTCAGAAGTCGTCTGCCTCCAAAAGTAACAACATCACTCTAACCTCTGGCGGAGGGTTCCAGTTCGGTGGCATGTCAGCAGCCGGTGGAACGGGCGGATTTGGCAGCTTTGGGTCGTCGCCGGCAACAGCAGCTAGCACGGCAACCACATCCGCCCCGGCAACAGGTCAGTGTCATGGCAACCGCAAGCCAGACGGATGCTTATTGTAGGGTGACTGATGCCCTTGCTGAGTTGCCGTCATTCCAACACGTGTTTTCATTTAATTTTTTTAAAACTTGTGTCGTAATCAGCAGCATCTGTCTATAGGTTAAGGGAGAACGTTTGGTTTAAGTTTTTTAAAGCTAACATTGATAGCCAGCTTGCTAATACTAAATGCGGAGCACTTGTACTTTATGTTATTATCATTGAGCTTTGTATACGTGATATTTTCAGTAGATGGATTCAAATAGCACATTTGCATCAGCGGACTAATTTTTAATGACTACCAACATTGAAGAACAATTGACAATAGACACATCTCTTGGTAATAAGTAATGATGACAGGATTATTTTTTCTATAGGCTTTGCGTTTGGAGCCCAGCCTGGGAAACCAGTGAGCGGCGGTTGGGGCTTTATGTCCAGCTCTCCTGCCACCAGCACCACCGTGACAAAGGCTGACTCCAGCTCGGCCAAGCCGGTCACAGCCTCCATCACCACCGGCGCGGCTGGCAGCTTCACATTTGGCGGCCAGAAGACAGCAGGTGGATTCAGTTTTGGTAAATGCGCTTCATCGTCCAATCATTCTCATCATGTATGCTGCTATACAAGTATACAAAAGGATCCGAAACTTGAAAATTATTATTAATTTGTTTCTTTATTTAAATTTTATTTCGAGTCTCATGATCACTATTATTATCTGTTCTCTGCTGTAATGATAAATTCCAAAAACAAAAGTTGTAAATATTGTTTTTTTATGAACGTTTTTTCGGTGCTCAAGCACCCTCCTCAGATATACAGTCAAGCTTGAGCAGCGAAAACGTTCATAAAAAACAACATAATTATATTTACAACTTTTCGTTTTCGGATTTTATCATTACAGGAGAGAACAGACGATAAAAGTGATCATGAGCAGAACTGCTGCTGCTCAACTTGTAAATTTAACAGACAGACAGACAGACTCGTTATCAAAAATAAAAGAAAATAAAGTGGGAAAAAAAGAAATGAGAGCGAGGTGCTGTATATATAGACAAAACCGGGTGACTTTGTGATATGAACTATGTTATCAGGTGAGTTCTTGGGGCGTATCACGGCTAGCCTGATGCGTCACAAGAGCGAATCCTGATGAAATAATTCATGTTACACAACGAACAAGGTTTTGTATTTATCATTCTTTTCTAAACAATTACAATACTGTTTAAAAAAAATGTGAAAAAGTAGTCCGGCTGAGTACAAGCATGATAACCATGGTATCACCCCTCTTCGGTAGGCGGGGGCCAGGCGGCTGTGACTTCGTCCCCCACGCCAGCCTCGGACGCCCTCAGGGCCCTGCTCACTCAGAAGGACGACGACGACGACGATGAGAAGACGGACGCACCAAAACCAACCTTCGGCGGATTCTCATTCACAACCACACCGGGTCAGCTTATGAACATCTTGCTTATTGGATGATCTTATCAATTTGTAAAAGTCCCTGGGCTTTTAGATTGAATCTGGTTGATTTAGGGGGTGATGTTGTTCGCAAATGGGTATTTACATTAACTCAATAGCAATGATTTTTGATACCAACTATGCTTTATGATATGTTTCGGGTGTTCTGTTACTTATAATACAGTTTTGTCTGCTGTGAGAAGATCTGTTGCTGCTTGTGGTTATGAGCAAACGCTGATGTTGTTCATACATAGCTTTGGCATCCAAACTTTCAATTTTCTGTAAGTCTCTTGTTACACCTACCACAGTTTCTTCCATACGGGTTGTTTTGTAATTGATCTCAAACTTATATAATTTAGTGGTCAAGAAAGATGAGCCTAAACCAGCAGAGAAGACGGCCGAAGCTCCTAAAAAGAAGGAAGAGAAGCCAAAAGAAGATGCAGCTGCCGCCGCCGATGCCAAACCGAACCCATTTGCCAAGTTCTCGTTCGGATCGTCATCGGCAACAGCAGCTGGTGGGTGCTTCAGGCTGAACAGACTTTGCTCACAGGGGCCTCAGGGATTCAAATGAGCCTCCCTTGAGAACCATGCTTCTGTCCAATAAGATTTGATTTTAAATTTTCATAGAAAACTCGTACAACTTGTCTGCGAGTAGAAATTTAATCATCCTTTTTAACCCTTTGCCGGTCGGAAAGGCATTTATGCCTTAATGCATGCCTTAAAATCGGTCTAAAACATACGTTCTTCAAACCCTCGTACCTACCAAAGCGTCTGCAACATGCATCGTACAAGACCACGTGTGTGACTCAAAATCGCCTACTCCATTCATTAGTCATTACCTTATTTCGCTATAAACCACTTTTTATAGTAAATAATTTTTTTTTCAAAGAAGACATACTTAGAGATGAAACACCAGTTTTCGGTACTCAACTTTGACCACTAAATCTAATTATTTGTCGTCACAAAACCCCATTGGCTTTAGTGTAAAAAGATTGGGCGTGCATTTTGCTATCTATTTGTAAACAACTCATTAGTATGCGGTGAACCCTGACCTCACAATAATAATTTATTCCTTCATTATATTTCCTGTGTTTACGCCCATTTCTGAGGCTGTAGCCTCTGCCAACAGCGTTTAACAAGCATAGCAGCATTGCAAAACACGCATGCTGGGACAAGGGTACTGTTTCAGCCAATCACAAGCGTTTCCGATGACGAAATTGACAGCTAACATGGAATTAAGCGTGGACTAAAAATATTTCTCTGTAAAATGTAGATTTCAACGATAATGATGAAATGGAACCATTTATAATATCTACCAGTGTGTGGCGGACACGATATAGAATACACAAGGAAAGTGTCAGGAATGTGCTATTAGTCTACATGTCGCAATAGCGGGAGATTTGGCAGCAAGTGCAAGATCACTCTAAAATGGACACGCCGGCAAAAGCAACAGGACTGTAATCTCTTATTTTGTGAATGAAACGTATGTCCGATGTTAATATTAACAATTTCACATCATGTTGTATGCCATTCTGCGGAGAATGGTAGGTTATACGTCACAAAACACCTTGCATTCATACCATAACATCGGATCACCTCGGGCTGTCAAATGACGTTTTGAATCGAGAGATAAAACATGCGATGGCGTCGACGGACATGTCTTACCAAATGCAAAATATTATGAGCTCTAAGTGTGAAAATAAGAATCTGCATCGCATTCCACATGTCCTGGATAAGTATGATAATATTTAGGCTCTTCAGTAAACCTGCAGACATCGCAGTATCCACGACAACAAAATCTGAAAATCAATGACATTGTGTGATGTGAATGTACGTCACATGTCCAAAACACGGCAACCGGCAAAGAGTTAAGAAAACGATCATTTTTTTTCCCATTTCGTTTCATCTCAAAAATGCAAATGTTTTTGAATCGTGTAGGCGGGAACAAAGATTAGTTTTGCCAAAATTAGAATGAAAAGTGGGAGATGTGAAGTGGGAAATTTGCAAAAGTGCATAAATGTTCAGTAGGAAATTAAATGCCATTCAAAAGAATCCAAGTGGGAAATTGGCAAAAATATAAGTGTAAGTTGGAGAATTTGAAGCCTCACAAGTGACTGTCGTCTGCATCAGGCCTAAAGCCATCTGCCAGCGCTCCCTCCATGTCCAACCTCGTCACCACCACGACCAAAGCGCCGGCCAAGCAGACAGATGCCCTCGACCTGACAACGACCCCGACAATGACCCAGAAAACTCCGCAGCACAGCAAGAGTGAGCCAAAGGTGAGAATTTTTGATATGAGATGACATCGGCAATGCTTTTAATCTGGGATGTTTCTTAGATGCACAAATACACACAATGCCAATGATAATTGTACCCGATATGTGCTGTAGGCGGCGCCACTGTTTATCAGCAAGGACACCGCGACCTTCTCCTCGCTGGCAGCCACCACCACCCCCGGGGGCTTCACCAAGAGTGACGCCTTCAAGGGCTTCGGCGGCGAGGGCACGCCCGTGTTCGGGGCTGCCAATACCACGCCGAAAGCCAGGTATGCGGAGATTCATGACAATCTGCCTCTTCTGTAATGTGTTATCTGTAAAACCCAGTCTTCATGTTCATTTTTGCCTTTGCTCATCAGCACCCATAAGCATGATGATTCAAATGATTGTTAGACAAGGGTGATATATTTTTAAATGATAGATTACAACTTGTACATAAGTAAAAAAAAAAGAAATTTGTACATAGTGCACCCGCCTATACCAGTAGCCCGCAGGTCTACCTACTGATACTAGCTGGTAGACAAGGGCTACAGGTCCACACCCATGTCACACCATGCCAGGGCATTGATTATGCACTCGCCACTCGCCCCTGACTAGTCATAGTGTAAATTCAAAGTCATTCGCCACAGTCGGCGAGTATGATTACTTGATTCCAACACTTTCATAACTAAGGATGGCTAGTTTGGATTGAACATGGTGAGTGTAAATTGTGGCGAGTGTTTTACTGAATGAGTCACATTCCCTGATGCCATACACTTTTTTTCGTATAAGTAGGAACCATGGGAAATAAATAGACAAACAAACCAAGCACGTGGCTGTTTTGCACATGCATGAAGCTTTTTTCGCTGTCTCGATAGAAATATTTCAGTACGATTTTTACCCACGTGGTGCAGCCTTGATCAATCAAACCTCTGTGATGCTATGGCGTGGCAGAAAGAAATGATAAAGACTGATAATGTTTGTCTATTTTTTCCCCAGAATGCAATTGTTTGTAGCCACCTTCTGGTTTTAGACAGGAACTATGATCGGACCCTAAATATTTCTATTAGAAAATAAGTGTATGCTGTGAGTGAGTGTGTTTCCAGCGTTGCTGAGGACGACGACGATGACCGAGTGGCGGAGTACGAGCCGGACGTGGACTTTGCTCCCGTCGTGGAGCTGCCAGAGGTCGAGGTCAAGACGGGCGAGGAGGACGAGACACGCCTCTTTGGGCAGAGGGCAAAGCTGTTCAGGTCAGTATAAAGTATTCTAGTAACATGGTATACAGCATATGGATTCATGTTTTTGTCTTTTTCATTCTTTTTTCAAATTTTGAAAAGACGTCTGTTGACTTGAAACATGTTAATATAATAAAGATATGTAAATGAAAAGGTTTGATCGTTTTTTGGAATAGTGAACAGCAAAAGAATGAAAAAGACAAAATAACATGTTCAGGTCAGTGTATAAAGCCATGAATAACAGTGTCAGGATTAGCCACTCGTCCACTCGTATTGGCAAGTATAAACTTGTGGAGGACGAGTAAGAAGTTAAAGGAACTCGTCCTCATGACGAGGACCAATTTTGGTTAATTTGGCATACAGGCATAGAGTTTGTACAAGGAGGACGAGTAGATTTTTTGCAGGACAAGGAGATATTTGAGGGTTACTAGTCCTGCTGACGAGTAACACTTTTCCACCTAATCCTGACCATGAATATTGGTTACATTATACCAGGAATACAAAAAGAGCAGTTCAGCTCTTATGTATTGCTTATCACACCCAGTATTTGGATAGACCTATTTGCTCCCTAAATAACCAATTTTGGGCATCCTGAGTACAGAAATGAGCAATAAGGGGTTGGTAGCCCTGTGTTAGAGGCCAAGCTTATTAGATGGCCTGTCTAAATAAATTTAAGATTTTGATTTATTGCTTGATTTGCACTGCTAAATATGGTGTACTAGAAATTTTGTACAATCAAATACTGCATTAAATGTTTAAATTTTGAGCTAAGACATTTGAATCAAGAGATTCAGGCACCATCTTTGTTAGCTTACCTCAGAGTTACAGCCAATGTTTTTTTTTAACCAACTGACAAGGCGCGAATGATGTGTCAGAAGTGTGAATGCTGGCGACTGTTTTCAGGCTGGACCCTGAGACTAAGGCGTGGAAGGAGCGGGGTGTGGGCGAGATGCGCATCCTGGCCAGCAAGGACGGCAAGGGCTTCAGGGTGCTCATGCGACGGGACCAGGTGCGTGTTTACTGTCAATACTTGTGCTTTACACCTATTGTTATACAAGGTGGTATGTCAATGAGTGTTAGGACAAGTGTGGTGCTGATGGTCATGAACTGAAGCTGTCTCCCGGAAATATTGGAGTAGAAACAAAGAAACAGGAACAGCAACAAAACGAGAGACCTATGTACTTGTTATTATAGTTGTTGAATTTATGGTCAAAACAGTATAATGTTATCTTCCCTCCCCATCAGCTGTTTGACTTTGTGCGTGGGTGTTGAAGCTTTGTCCAACCAGTATATTAGCTCTGTCCCTTCTGACTAGATGCTAAATCAATATATTTTCTCCATCCCTCTCCCTTCGGTGCTAAACCAGTATAAGCGTAATGATATCCTATAGCATTGAGATCATCCTATCTATGTGCGAGTGGTGTCTGCCTGCACGAGTGAGCGCCAAACTATATCATCTCCGTCCCTTCCCCACCAGGGGTCCAACCATTGCATTATCTCCGTGGTTCCGTGGCCGAGTGGATAGGGAGTTGGACTCATGACCAGAAGGTCGTGAGTTCGATTCCCAGTCGGGTCTGATGGTGGGTGTTGAGCAAACTCATCCCTAAAAGCAGTTGCACACTGCTCCGTGGCACCTACACATTAATTCGGTACAGGTCATTGGGTTGAAAGAGTGTGTGAGTGATTAGCATTGTGTGCTGAATGTGCTGCCATGCAAGCATACTAGAAATGATCAATTGATGATCATTAAGGGGGCCAATGACCTGGTGTAAATTGTAAGTCGAGAGATCAAAACTTGGATCAAGACTATAAACCAGACATTTACATTTACAGGGCTGCCAAGTAGTACAGATATGCCGGGTATTAATACAGATTTCCGACCCAAAATACTAATTCTACCTTCAAAATACAGATTTCCCCACTTTGTGTATTTTTCATTAATAATTACTTTTTATGAAGTAAAAAGCACAGGACCTGCATCCCAACATAGATATGTGTGATTGTGATTGGTGTTAAAAGCCCTGATTATTGGTTACTAATTTCGGGCATCCTGAGTACGTAAGTGGCTATTGAGGGGTTGGCAGCCCTGCATTTACATCTCCCCCCCTTGCTAGGTCCTGAAGCTGTGTGCGAACCACCACCTGGCGGCGGGGATGCGTCTGACGCCGCTGACCACCGCCGACAAGGCGTGGTGCTGGACCGCGCAGGACTTCGCCGAGGAGGAGCTTCGCTTCGAGCAGTTCGCAGCCAAGTTCAAGACCGAGGACGCCGCAGCCAGGTGAATGGGGGACAACGGGCTTTGGGTTTTTTCTTTAGGAGTTTATTGTAATTTCACTTGCCGTTCAAATTTTTCCTTGCTTGGTAAATGTAGATGTGGTTGTTTATAGTCGCAATTCACTGCTATCGTGCTCTAGCGACTTTACATATTTTGGTTAGATGATATCACTATTCAATCTCTGCCTTTTTTATTGTTTTGCTTATGATCGAACTACAGCATTTCAGAACTTAGTTATGGATTTTCTGTGATATTGGATTGATCAACATAAAAATAGCACCATTCTCAACACATCCACTTCCTCAGTTTCAAGAAAATATTTGATGGTCCATACTGGCTTTAAGCATACAAAACGATACCCCGTTTTTCACACATCTATCGTCAGTTTCAAGAAAGTATTTGATTCCTCCTACTTGATAATCATGTACAATAACGGCATTTTCAATAACGGCATTCACTTTCAGTTTCAAGAAAGTATTTGACGAGTGCGTTGCCAAACTGTCGGCCTCCTCAGAAGCCACCGCTGCACCACAAGCGGACGCCGCCTCCTCGCCTGAGAAACCAGCAGAGCCGCAGATGTCGCTGGCAGAACAGTTCAAGGGCAAGTCGTTTGGGTGGACGTGCGATGCCTGCTACGTGCAAAACCCGGATAACAAGGTCAGTGCTCCAACATTGATGTTCTTGTTTTTTATTTTAGTATAAAAGTACATTCATTTCCCTTTTTAAAAATGTATAACACTTTAGGGGTTTCGGGAATAGAATTTGGTTTATGGACCATACAAAAGATCATACAAAAGACAATAAAAAATTCAGTCAATGTTAATTTTGCCTGTACCGAAATTGTATACAAGATCTTTTGTATGGTCCATAAACCAAATTCTATTCCCGAAACCCCTAAAGTGTTATACATTTTTAAAAAGGGAAATGAATGTACTTTTATACTAAAA
The DNA here is from genome assembly GCA_019095985.1 of Streblospio benedicti. NCBI lineage: Eukaryota > Metazoa > Annelida > Polychaeta > Spionida > Spionidae > Streblospio > Streblospio benedicti. Next base: position 26,465,409 of record CM032668.1, on the reverse strand, counting down.
TAAAAATCAAGCACATTTTGAGAATTTTTTTATCTCCAGCAAGTCTCGTTAAGGAGGTTACAGTCCTTCAAGTGTGACTTCACACATTCCAACCAAGTCTTCCTCTGTGTGCCGTGTAACCGATGACTTGGGATCTCCATGTCCATGACAGAACTGATATAAGAGGAGAGAACGCAGCAATGCTCCTGATAACAGTCTCCCATTTAGTCCACTTGTCCAGATTATAAAAATTTGGGAGGACTAGTGCTCGATTCAATTCATTTGTCCTGCATACGAGTAGCTGCTGAGCTAAAACACGTTTGGAAAACTTAATTAGGATGGGTAACTTTTGGACAGTGTAAATAATTAACAGACATAAGTAGAATGTGGTTTGTTTATCTTGTGTAGGTGCGCTGCCTGGCGTGTGACACCCTCAAGCCTGGAGCCGTGGACTCCAAGACCGGAGGAGACCAGTCGGCAGAAGTGTCCTCCACCACCACCAGCCAGATCAAGATCAACCAGGGCGGAGGTTTCACGTTCGGGGGGCCAGGTGTGACCTCTGTTCAATTGTTAGGTGCCATCTTAAGACAAAAGCGAGATTAGTTATGGACTTATTCAACACTTTTTTCGAGAATGAGATTAATGGGCCTATCTCAGCTTCACTCTAAATAGAATTACAGTAACAAGCATCACCATGTGCACAGCTTTTTCTTATAACTTAACATGTGTTAGACGTACTGTTTATATTTTTTAATCTCTATTTGTTTCTGCAAGTTACTATTTATGGTAAAGCTGGGATAGAACTATTACTGCTGGACAGCTAAGATGTTCTGCATTTATACATAAATTCATTGGTACAAAACTAAATTGTAAAGATGGTAAATGATTCAGTTGAATCAATGTTATTGTTATCAACACATCAGGTTATTCTATGTGATAGAAGAAAGTTGTATGAAAAAATGACTGATTTTCCTTCAATTATTTTTCTTCCCATCAGCTTTTGGAACATCATCATTTGGTTCTGGATCGTCCAGCACAAGTTCTGCGTCCACACCCAAGAACGGTGTTGAGGGAGGCTTCAAGTTTGGAGGCAGCACAGTTTCAAGTAGTTCAAGTTCAACATCAGAAAAACCCAGCACGGTGGGTCGAGATGTAGATTAAACTTTCATAATGCAACTTTTATTTGGCAAAATTGATAGTCTTGAAAACTTATGGGACAAAAATATTAACTGAACACTTCTTATAACATGAACCTGATAAAGAAATGCAGACCCAGCAATAAACCTAATAGAGCACTGGCAAAAGGTAGCGAGTACTAATAATTTTAACTGGCAAAGTGCTTGTTTCTTTACATTAAAAAACACTTGATAGTTGATATTATTCATGTGTCATGTGTTTGGTGCTGCCATCCAGTCCCTAAAGCACAACCACCAAGTAAAGAAGCTACTTTCAACCTTACGCTTCTTCAATCCACACATTGCTCTTATGAGGTTTGCGGATCACCAACCAGAACTAGAAAACGGAAACCTGATAGTGTATAGTACAGAAAGGATAAAATCCTTACTCAGATGCTTCTTTTAACGAAGACGTTTCGGAGGACATTCCTCCTTCACCAGTTTCTGGTGGCAAAGTGCAACTGTTGTTGTTGTGCACCTTGCACCTGCGTTGATCGTGTATGTTTTCCGTGTCATGTGTTTGGTGCTGCCATCTGCTCCCTAAAGCACAAACACAAAGTAAAGACGCTACTTTCAACCTTGCGCTTCTTCAATCCGCACATTGCTCAATATGAGGTTTGCGGATCACCAACTAGAACTAGAAAACAGAAAGCTGATCGTGTGTGTTTTTTGTGGCAGGTGTTTGGTGCTGCCATCTGCTCCCCGAGCACGGCTGCCAAGTCAGACATCAAGCCGGCCACCCCCGGAGGCGGGGTGTTCAGCTTCTCTAAGGGCTTCAGCTTCAACGCTTCAGGCTTCAGCCAGCAGGAGAAGGAGCCTGAGAAACCGGTCCCAGGTAGGACGACGCAGTCGTGGTCTCCGTTATCTAGCTTGGTGCAATTACGTGTGATAAACTATTTGTTCTTTTATTCAATATCAACCCGGGAAATATTGTTTTTTTTTTTTTATTGTTTTTTCCACCATCTATTGGTCAATACAAGTATATAAATACAATGAGAAAAATATTGCTGATTTGATCATTATGGTTTACAATAGGTGACAATATTTAAACTTCATTGTTATATATTAGGTTGGATTCTATACCTTGAATGTAAATATCTAGTGTACAGTGTCAGTAAGTCTTGCTTTTTTTACATTTCTTCATAACTGGGTTTGTTCCCACAGAGCCTGTGAAGCCTGTGGTTTCCGCGACGACCCCGATGAAGGCTGATAGTGCCACCCCCAGCGGAGGCAAGTTCTCCTTCGCCAGCGGAAACACAGGTACATGGTGCAATCACAGCTCATGGGAAAGCCCAAGCACCAGAATCCAGTAGTGACCTTGAAATTCGATAATTTCATTTCAAACATTTAAATAGGGTACATTGAAGATATATTGAATGTCTAGGTCAATGTTCATGTTCACAGATTTCGTTTTGGAATGTTCTTTTATGCTGTGTGAATATGTTCTCAACGATTTAATTTTGAATTTTTTAATTTTTTTTATTTTTATAAACGTTTTCAAACCATGTAGGTGGCTTGTCAAAAACTAAAATAGAAATACAATATAAAAACAGTGCAAATACAGTACAAAGAATACATAATGGTTATCAAGATTAACATGGTATTATGAGGGTCAATTTTTAATCAGCAAGCTGGTTTGTGAATATGAGTCTATGGAATGCAGGTTCGTAGTGATCAAGCTTAAAGTTCATTGTAATGTTACTATTGCTATTGTATATTTCTATTCCTTCTGCTATTTGTCTCTCTAGTGGTGTTCGATATTCGATATTGTCCTATTTTCCTAGTACATTTTCACAGATGCATTTTATTATGTCAAAATTTCTATGATGATTGATTGATAAATACTTATTTATTAACAATATGATATATTACTCAGCCTAAAATCTAATGGCTCTTTGAAAATTTGTATTCACTAAAAAGGCAAATTGACCAAGTTGACCATTCGAATTAAAATTATTGCTTATCTGTTTATACAACGAAACTACTAAATATCCAAATGCAAGGTCCTAACAAATTCATTCTGTGTTAATGTTCATGCCTTTACCCACTAATCAAAAAGCTGCAAAAAGAAGTGCTAAAGCCGCGACAATTCAAAAAAAAAAAGTTGCCCCCGTTGCAGGCTTCTCGTTCGCCGGCGTGACTCCGAGCAAGCCCAAATCTCCAGGCGTTTCCATGACAACTGTCAAGTCTCCGACATCTCCGCAAGACGACGACCATTACTACGCGGACGAGGATGAGGGAGAGCACATCTACTTCGAGCCGATCGTGAAACTGCCTGACAACGTGGAGATCACCACAGGCGAGGAGGGGGAGGAGTGTCTGTTCTGCGACAAGGCCAAGCTGTTCAGGTGAGGTTTGTGATAAGGCTGAACTAATTCTGGTGCAGTTTGTGACAAGGCTAAACTAATTCTGGTGAGGTCTGTGACAAGGCTAAACTCTCCTGGTGGTGTTTTTTTTTGACGAGGCTAAACTATTTCTCTTGTGTTTAAAATTTTTTAAGTCAATGTTTTACCCTTAGAGGGTGTTGAACCAAATATAGCTTATATATGACAAAACAAACTTTATTGATTCTATAATATGTAAGATGAATATATCCAAGAATACTAAGCTATTAAGTAGCGTGCTGTAGGTTCAGCATCAGTAGGTATGCTGTGATGATGAGAGACTTGGCGACTGTTGTAGGTTCGGCGGTGGGGAGTGGAAGGAGCGAGGTGTGGGCGACGTCAAGCTTCTCCGGGACAAGGCAACGCAGCAGGTGAACAAACACACATCTGTACACAGAATGATTTTTTTTGTTGGGCAATAGTATACACCACGTTGAAATAAGATCGATGTATCACAATCATGACTTTCCTGATGTCAACAATACAGTAAACCATATCAATGACTTGAAATTCTAGTCTTTTTTTTTTTAATTCTTGACTCATATCATGCTCAGTGTAGTTATTTAGCAAGGACCAAAAGATCAAAACACAAAGTTTTTATCTTCATTCAGTATACACTTCATATGTGACAATAAATTATAGACCTAGATACCAATGTCCAACAACTCGTATAGAATAAGTTTCCTGTGGTTGATGGTGATTCCCCATCACCCATAAGTAACAAAACAGCATCGACTCCTGTATTTAGGTGGCAACACCAGCTCTGAGTGAACAAATTGTGTTTGTGTTCTGTGTATGTAACATTTCCTCCAGTATTTAGGTGGCAACATTGAAACAGTTGGAAAAACCGTAGCAAAGCAATCCCCACT
>CM032668.1:26444268-26460902 GCA_019095985.1 Streblospio benedicti | reverse complement strand
TGACAACGCTACCCCCAGCGGTGGCAAGTTCTCCTTCGCCAGCGGAAACACAGGTACACACTTGGAAAAGCCCAAGCTACAGAATCCAATAGTGACCTTGAAATTCGATAATTTCATTTCAAACATTTAAATAGGGTACATTGAAGATATATTGAATGTCTAGGTCAATGTTCATGTTCACAGATTTCGTTTTGGAATGTTCTTTTATGCTGTGTGAATATGTTCTCAACGATTTAATTTTGAATTTTTTAATTTTCTTTATTTTTATAAACGTTTTCAAACCATGTAGGTGGCTTGTCAAAAACTAAAATAGAAATACAATATAAAAACAGTGCAAATACAGTACAAAGAATACATAATGGTTATCAAGATTAACATGGTATTATGAGGGTCAATTTTTAATCAGCAAGCTGGTTTGTGAATATGAGTCTATGGAATGCAGGTTCGTAGTGATCAAGCTTAAAGTTCATTGTAATGTTACTATTGCTATTGTATATTTCTATTCCTTCTGCTATTTGTCTCTAGTGGTGTTCGATATTCGATATTGTCCTATTTTCTAGTACATTTTCACAGATGCATTTTTATTATGTCAAAATTTCTATGATGATTGATTGATAAATACTTATTTATTAACAATATGATATATTACTCAGCCTAAAATCTAATGGCTCTTTGAAAATTTGTATTCACTAAAAAGGCAAATTGACCAAGTTGACCATTCAATTAAAATTATTGCTTATCTGTTTATACAACTTAAACTACTAAATATCCAAATGCAAGGTCCTAACAAATTCATTCTGTGTTAATGTTCATGCCTTCACCCACTAATCAAAAAAAGCTGCAAAAAGAAGTGCTAAAGCCGCGACAATTCAAAAAAAAAAAAGTTGCCCCCCGTTGCAGGCTTCTCGCTAAGGCTGGCGTGACTCCGAGCAAGCCCAAATCTCCAGGCGTTTCCATGACAACTGTCAAGTCTCCGACATCTCCTCCAAGACGGCGACCATTATTACGCCGGGCGAGGATGAGGGAGAGCACATCTACTTGAGAAATGATCGTGAAACTGCCGGACAACGTGGAGATCACCACAGGCGAGGGAGGGGGAGGAGTGTCTGTTCTGCGACAAGGCCAAGCTGTTCAGGTGAGGTTTGTGATAAGGCTGAACTAATTCTGGTGCAGTTTGTGACAAGGCTAAACTAATTCTGGTGAGGTCTGTGACAAGGCTAAACTCTCCTGGTGGTGTTTTTTTTGACGAGGCTAAACTATTTCTCTTGTGTTTAAAAATTTTTTTAAGTCCATGTTTTTACCCTTAGAGGGTGTTGAACCAAATATAGCTTATATATGACAAAACAAACTTTATTGATTCTATAATATGTAAGATGAATATATCCAAGAATACTAAGCTATTAAGTAGCGCGTGCTGTAGGTTCAGCATCAGTAGGTATGCTGTGATGATGAGAGACTTGGCGACTGTTGTAGGTTCGGTGGGGGTGGAAGGAGCGAGGTGTGGGCGACGTCAAGCTTCTCAGGGACAAGGCAACCAGCAGGTGAACAAACACATCTGTACACAGAATGATTTTTTTTTTGGGCAATAGTATACACCACGTTGAAATAAGATCGATGTATCACAATCATGACTTTCCTGATGTCAACAATACAGTAAACCATATCAATGACTTGAAATTCTAGTCTTTTTTTTTTTTTTTGACTCATGACTCATATCAGCTGTGTAGTTATTTAGCAAGGACCAAAAAGATCAAAACACAAAGTTTTTATCTTCATTCAGTATACACTTCATATGTGATAATAAATTATAGACCTAGATACCAATGTCCAACAACTCGTATAGAATAAGTTTCCTGTGGTTGATGGTGATTCCCCATTCACCCATAAGTAACAAACAGCATCGACTCCTGTATTTAGGTGGCAACACCAGCTCTGAGTGAACAAATTGTGTTTGTGTTCTGTGTATGTAACATTTCCTCCAGTATTTAGGTGGCAACATTGAAACAGTTGGAAAAACCGTAGCAAAGCAATCCCCACTGAGGTCTTTAAGTCGGGTATCTGGGTCTACATAATCTGTGCACTAAGCCGTGTGTTTTCTCCAGGTGCGTATTGTGATGCGGCGCGACCAGGTGCTCAAAATCTGCCTCAACCACAACGTCAGCCACAAACTCGAGCTTAAACCCATGGCAGGCGCCAAGGGCAAGGTGAGAATTGAACTCTTATTCATCAAGTCATGAGCGGACTACACCATATACTGTCTGTTTTTCGTCATGCCCCAGGGGTGACATAATTCATAGGTAGATCAAACACATTTTCCAATTGTTAAAACATTGTAGATGTGAGCTGTCATTCCGACAATAGTTTTCAAACCAACACCTCACTAAAAATGTACGTATGTCGGTTTGAAAATGCGTTTTGGACTGACGGCGCGCTCATCTATCCATGAATTATACATTACCTGTCATCCTTTGTCCACTAGGCGTGGGTGTGGCACGCTGATGACTTCGCTGAGGGAGAAATCAGCCACGATCAACTTGCCATCAAGTTCCGCTCAGAGGACGCGGCAAACGCATTCAAAACAGCTTTCGAGGATGCTAAGGTTTGATATTCTTAATTAGAGCTAAAATTGATGTGTTTGTCACCATATTTTTGTAGAAATAAAAATCTAATTGTTCTCAATGAACCATGAAGGATTTACCAGATGTGCAATACAACCAACTATTGAGGTATATTAGTATAGATAGAAGGAGAGAAAAGGTGATCAATTATGTACATGTACATACTGAAATAACTAACTCAACACTTGCTGTTGTGCTCGTAATAATCCTTTAATGATATGTATTCGAAATATACACCAGGATAGTAATGATACAATAAATAATATAATAAACACAGAGAACCGTAATGATTGTAATGCATTTTCGTACCGAAAATACTTCAAACACGAAGTGAATGCATTGAATGCTAAACCGAAAGTGATCAAATTGTTTATTGTTATGATAAACTGACGTCCGACGCTCTTCTGATGACGACATCATATGTTAATGTTCGCCTGGTGCGTCAAAGTGACGTCATTCGGACATCCAACGAAAGCTGTGTAACGTCACGTTACAATACATAAACAGCATACTACCTTAATCATTGCCCATGAGGTGATTGGTTGAAACTTTGTGGGCTTTCACATGTTCATATTGCTGATCTCGAATGTTCTGTTATCTCGATGCTGGTTTCATTTCCCTTCAAGCACACTATGACCAGATTTCTTTTGGTTATCTTGAATATCGGCCATGTCGGGCAGTTTACTGCTATTTTTAAATTACTGTAGTATAATGCATTGAAAATACCTATATGTTGAATGTCCTCAACAACGGAACACAATTTGCAGTCACAAATCCTTCCTTTGTAGAGGGTTTCCCTTGTTTAGGCCAGTCCAACTATATCTGTAGTTTGACGAAGCCGCCGACCCTCTCAATTACACCCCCGACAGAGCAAACATTTCACCTACCAACATTTTTTTTCAGTCAACCACCGACTAAGCTAGCAATCAGTGTTTTTTTCTTTGCCAGTCGCCGGTTTGACTTTCCTATCTACCATTTTTTTTAATGACCGACAACGAGTCACATGATCCAGAGGCCGGAGTAAAGGTGAAGGTCGTGAACTAATAATATGGCTGGTTTCCAAAACACGCAAATACTTGCTCACATACAAATGAACGCAATGTGCTGCGCTGAATATTTCAACATAGATGGGAACTAGCAAGCTCCGTGTTTTGGATATTGATGGCCCCACTGTCAAACAGTTGTGTGAAATATGTACAATATACTTGTATCCCTCAGATTGTAAACCATTGTCAGAAACAGATCAACCGTTTGAAAACACGAAGACATTTTTTTTATCTTCCTACCGAACGCCATATTATTTCAACTTTTTTTTTCTCATTTTACCGACTTGCATTTTCCAAGCATTTTTTTTCTTCTATTTCGTCCGACCGACCTGCACTAAATGAATCCCTTTTTTTTCTTTCAATCCCTACCTATCCCAAAAATGTTGCCTGAATTTTTTCGTCAAACTACAAATATAGTTGGACTGGCCTTACTACATCATTTTCTAACATTATTATATGCTAATGCATGAGAAAAGTTTGCTTTATTCAGTTTTTCCTTTTATTTGTTTACTCTTACTTTGTTGAGGACATTTACTGTAGTGGTGAATTTCAAAAACCCTCTTGACCTCAGGATGGGAAGGGCACGGTGGTGGAAGTGAGGGCCAAGACTCCTAGCAAACAGACGCCCAAACAGCAGACGACACCCAAACCGACTGTCAAGTCCCCCATCCAGCCTGCTCACTTCACCCCCGCCACGTCCACCCCCACAACAACCTTCAAGTTCGGCGAGACCAAGCCAGACTCGGCAAAGACGAATCTGTTCGCAAAACTCGACTCGTCGGAGGCTGCGAGCAAAACACCTGTGTTCGGTGGAGGCCAGCAGGGTAAAAACTCTTATATTCAATGTTTTTTATGAATGTTCGAGTAAAGGTTAAAACTTAAATTAGTTTATACGTTATGTTTAATGTCTGTTCAATTTCTACGAAAGTTAGAGGTAAGGTAAAAACTTGTAGCACCCATTTCAGTAGATTATATATAATGTTCTTCAGACTTTGACGAAAGTTTTAATAGTATCCCATAACTAGTTAAGCCACTGAACAGTTAAGTGTGGAAATATAATGACCAATATGCATATTTACTTCCTCCAGAGTAGGGAGGAGCGTTTGAATTTGGTGCTCTGACTTGAACAGTTCTTGTTGACGCTCATTTCGTCGCAGTCTCATAGGCATTGTTGTACTACTGAGTATTATTTTTGTTATATATTTATAATGTGTGAGCTGTAATCATGAAATTACTTTCTGTCAGATGGTGGAGCGTTTAAATTCGGCGCCTCCACTTTTGGCTCATCATCGCCCTTCTCTTCGTCCACCTTTGGTGGCGGCGCTGCCATGGCAACAGCGACTCCGCAGCAGGCGTTCTCATTCGCTGCTCACGGCAAGCCAGCCGACCAATCAGCAGCCGTCTCCAGCACCACCGCAGGTAGAGGCTATAACACACTGGCTGGAAATTCGGAACAATGAAGAAGGGTAGAATGTGATCAAATTTGGAGGAATATCGAACAATAGAATCTGATATTGTGCATTTTGTAATATCATATAACAGGAGTGAGTTTCTGTGTACATTCAGAACTTGCATTCGTCTTAAGACTCGATGCAGATACAGTTGGGTTGGAGGGCGGCCTGGGCATGTGCCTACACCAAAAAAGTCATTTTAATGGGGTTTTTTCACCTGTACGAAACTCGTGAAATCCTGCAGGTGTGCTCCCACCCAACCCCCCTTCTCTGAAAACCTGGATCTGCCAGTGCTAACCCTAAAGCATTTTGAATAAGTTTTGTTAGATTTTAAGTTCTGCGCCTGTAATTCTCCAACTAGTTTGCATTGGGGGTTCTGAAATTCACATCGTAACAGTTTCATTCCTGGCAGTGATTATATGGTAGCTATGACAATGCCTATTCCACGTTTGCAGAAACGAGTGGGCGGAGTCCGCTGTCGAAGCCCACGAGACAAGCCAGCAGCAGCAGCCTATTGGTGCAGCTGCTGGAAGGCCCCGCCTCCCCGACCTCCGTGACCTCTCCGGCTGCTGCCAACGCCACGCCCACCATCCCCACCAACATGTCAGGTGAGTTCAGTCGTTTGAACATGTGTGCTTCCATGCTGAGTAGATAGGGAGTTTGACTGGTGACCAGAAGGTCGTGGGTGTGATTCCCGGTCGGGTCTGCTGGAGGGTGTAGAGCTGGCCCATCCTGGGTTGCACACTGCTCTGTTCTACCTATATGTTAAATAGGTCGCCTTGTATAATGAAATATATCCATTTTTATGTCGAAAATCATGGAGAATTTAAGCCAATGACAAAAAAGGTAGCCTTTTAACCAAGCTTCTAGTGGCCTGTAGATGGTCATATTGGTGGACGTGTCGCCGATTTCAGACCACAAGGAAGACGTCGTGTCTATACTCAAACAAACACAAATAGTGCAGAGCTCAAGCAGAGAATTGTTTTTATATTTTGTATCGTCAAACGTTCCTTCCGTTACTGGTACCCATAATGCACTGCTGTTTTCAGGGGACACTGGGGACGTTGTGTTTGTGCGTGAGGAGCTGCCGTCAGACGAGTTTCAGCGTCTGGCCGCACAGTACCAACTGCCACGCACCTTCTACAACTACATCACAAAGGCTTCATGCAAAGGTCAGTCATTCACACTAATATTTGTTTCAATTCAAAAGATTGTAGTACTCATAAGGGCGCTGTCAATATTAATTATGGTATTCGCTGTTCTAATTATGGTAATGTTCAAAATGTCTGTTTGTGGCAAAGACTGAAAAAATGCCATTCTCATGTAATAGTTGTTTATTATAATGTAAACCAATTAGTTTTAAAAATTTCTGCTTATAGTCCAGCTAAAAGATAGCGTATCAGTCGTGTTATTTATATTTTGATTTTTAGAATTATTTCTAGGTATGCTGGGTAATAGAAAATGTTACTCTACAAACTTGCTGTCAGCACATTAGTTAGTCTTAACATAGAGGTTCTACTGTATTCGTTCCGGTTCATAATATTATAGCAGTCATGAGCTGTATAACGTGAAAGGTGACTCAATGTGAACAGCAATTGCTTTGTATATTTCCAGGCTGCATCGGCTGTGATCCTGACAGCTTTGACTTCAGCACAATAGGCCAAAAAGATGATGGTAAGAGAATGTTAATTTCTTTGTCAAATCATTACAATAGTTTAAGATACGAGGCCATTAGTTATGGATGTCCTTTTAGCATCTACCATCATATTGATTCTTTGTCGACCTTAAGACGTTTTCAGTTTGTGAGGCCTGTGACTGGGAAATCCTCACGTTGTGCCTGTTGGTAGTGTCAATAGGGAAGGAGGGCTCCATGCTCAACCAGATTATTCCATGATACAAGACCTCTAATTAGGAGTGTCTTGTAGCATCTCCTATGATATTGTTTCTTGTTGAGTTTTTGAGGCCACCAGTGGGGAAGTCCTCACTCCGTCCCTATTGTTTGCCTGTAGACAATAGTTTAAGATACGAGGCCTTTAGTTATGGATATCTTTCAGCATCTCAGATCATATTGATTCTTTGTCGACCTAAAGACGTTTTCAGTTTTTGAGGCCCCCAGTGGGGAAGTCCTCACCCGGTCCCTGTTGTCTGCCTGTAGACGTGGTGTACGTGGGAGAGGAGCGCCCCACGCCTGAGCAAGCGGCGCGTGCCCAGAAGTTCGGGCTTCCCCCTAACTTCTACATGTATGAGGACCGGCCGGGCTGCGCAGGGTGCCCAGGTTGTCGTGACGACCCAGACGCTCACAGACGCAGCAGCAGCAGCAGTACAGGTCAGCAGCAGCAGGGGTCAATACGGGGTGTGGCAGCAGCGGTCAGAGTGTGAAACAACCAGTGGGATAAGGGGAGGTTGCAAGGGGCGCATGCCCTCAACCTCTCTTTTTTCCCTAAAAGATGGTTTGGAGTCAGTGCTGCTTATGTTTGTGTTGGTTTTCTGGCAGTCAGAATGTTGACAAATCGAAGAGAAATCAGCAGCATTTCAAGTGTTGGCATCTGTGTTGTTGGGCGTCAATGATGTATGAGCTGTCTCAAGAGTGGAGCTGCATCTGAAAAAAATTTCTCTAGTGCTTTGCCAGTCATCTTGCATTGAGAATTGCAATCTGTCAATTTTAAACAGGACAATTGGATTTTTCATGATATGTCATGTATTATTACTACATTACTTTCCTACCTAATCCTCACCCCGATCATTGTCAACAGAATGTAGCCATATGACCAGCATTTTAGTTGGGTCGAAATAACCGGTTGTTTCACAAACTGACTACTGATTCCTGCCGCCTCTGAAACTCCCAAAATGGTCTCACGACTTCTTTTTCCTTTTTAACATTCTAAATATAGTGAAAAATTGATATAATTCCATCAACCATTTGAATTATTTTCCATATTGGACTAGTCTTCTGTAAAGGTCATGAGGCCATGAACTCACCTGCTGCTGCCACCTGTTGAGATTTTACCCACAATACAGCAGCTCATCATTTGCATATTTGCAGCAGCAGCCTCGACGACCACATCCTCTGACCAGCCAGACGTGAAACCTGTTGTCAATGGCAGTGAGAAGGCAGAGGCTGGTGAGTGCAAAGTTAAATGTCTAGCTTCTTATCACCATCAGTTTGTGATATTATTATTTGAGAATGTATATTACTTATTTCATGAAGTCTACACATAGGATGTGGTGTTATTTTCGGTATTGCTATTTTGATATCAAATAACAAACAAGTCCTAAACTTAAAAAAAATAAGAATTATTAAAGCTTTTCAGCTCTAACCTCATAACCTATGATTAGGGCTCTTCAGAGCTAAAAAGCTTTAGTAAATTTTCAAAAATGAAAAAAAAATGTAAGACTTGTTTTATATTTACCAGATAGCATGGGCATATGCATCGTAATGTAGAAACCAACTGAGACTGATAAATGGTCATTCTTTCCTCCTTCAATGAATATGTAAACATCGAATGGCCGTTCTTCAGTTTCTGTTGGTTTCTGCCCCCTACGATGCATGTGTCCATGTGTTCTGAAAATTATATTTTCTCAATTATGTGGTAAGCGTGGATTTTTTATTTTATTTTTTTAGTATGACTATATGATAAATAAATTTTAAGTTTTCATAGTGACTGTTTAAAATCTTTTGAAATATCTGATGAATGATGGATATTTCAGACTCCACGACGTCGTCGCCTGGTTTCCTGTTCAGCAGCAGCACTGCAACATCGTCGGCGCCCGCCGCAGCTCTCGCCAAGTCCAGCCAAGACTCAGGCTTTGCGTTCGGCAAGAAATCAGGTGATAGGTCACTCTGTCAGCAGGGTTTGAAACTCTCAGCAGCGCCCGTAACTTCAAACAGTTGCGGGCCCTGGGTCCAGTATTCTCGCAATGCGTTTCGGTACAATTTTCTAAATTTAATTGGCCCAACGATAATATTTGAATTGGCGAATCCATTCGGCGATACATACGAGAATACGGACCCTGATCATAAGCTTGAGTACCTGCTGGGAGATATTTGTTTGAAATGTTAGCCAAAGAAAGTGGTTGCATCACGTGACCTTGTGTTCTAGTTAACAAGACCGCATGGTATTTCTAAAGTTGTAATAAATATTAAATGTGGATAATATAAATACTATTTTCCTTACACTTGCAATGGAAAAGTCATCAGGTTCATTAATACTGGATTTTACAGAACAAATTTTTTCGTTTTTGAATATGGTGAAAAACAATGAATAAATGTACGCATGTTCAACGCGTCAAATTTTTGTGTGGCTGAGCAACATCTTTATCTTTCACACTTCTCTCTCTCTCTCTCTCTCTCATCTTTTTAGCAAGCATATTTCTACCAACGATAGATATAGCTGAAGACAGGGTTGTAAAACCCTGTCTTCAGCTATATCTATCGTTGGTAGAAATATGCTTGCTAAAAAGATGTGAGAGACAGAGAGAAGTGAGAAAATGTATCCGCAAGCACTGGGAAACACACATACTGTATTCCCGCGCATTAAAGCCCATGGGCTTATAACCGAAAAACAGCACTTTTTGGACCTTTTGAAAATGAAAAAAGTTCCCACTTACAAGCCCAGGGGCGTATATTCTTATACTACGCCCACCCCCTATTTGGCTATGAATAAGCATTGGATTTCGACTATATAGAGCCACCAAGTTTCTTAACCATGGATTCTTACGTGTTACTGTACGGTACTAGTCTACCTACGCGGGCGATGATGAGTGTACTGACTTTTGACAACGCCCACGATGTTTTCCTTTTAATCATCAATGGTAATTATTAGTTTCACATCTTTTCTAGCAATGCTGTCTTCATATTCGCCATTGTCACAAGAATTTTCATAGCATGGTAACATCGTACAAACCTAATTTAATAAATATTTGAACTCCGGAAGTTCGCCATTATAAATCATACTCACGCACTGGAGATATAGTATACCATTTAAGCATTTAACAGTCTAACTCAGAGTCCGCTATTGATTTCTAATGCATTAAAACGAGGTTGCGTGTGGAAAGCTCCTAGAGAATCACGCTTCGCTTGCAACAAGAACTATGTCCGGTAATATTTTTTTTTGAAAAAATATATTATTTGTTAATTCTCACTTTGGGTGTATTCTAGATGCAGATTAACACAAATATATATTTTCAAACATTGATTCAAGCTATTTTTTGGCGGGTTTGGCCCATGGGCTTAAAAATACCAAATGGCGCATGGGGCTTTATGCGAATCGTATCAATCTAGGGCCCGCCGGGCGCAGTGTGAATATTGTGCCATAATTACTCGATAATTTCAATAATATTGCATTTGTCCAGGAAATCACACGATTCGCCGCCATTTTTCTTACCGTTTCGTTCGTTTCGTTTGTCTGCCGATAGATGGCGCTGCGCAAAGACAGTCACTGGTGCTGCATACATTTACAAACGCATTTCGTAACATTTGCGTTCATTTTGAGCGGCAATTCAGCGAGAACCAGCGTTGTTATTATCGGTGGTCTCTTTCACAACGCAGCAAGCCTTTTTGACGCTCTGTTATCGAATAGTGTAGAGGATGCGGGGAGATCAGTCTTGTGTATGGTTCTAGATAAAACATGAAACTTCTTAAATTATATCTAGATGGTACGTGATTCATCTAAATTGTGCCATAGAATATTTTAGAATCTTGTGGAATATTTTGGTAATGTATGATTATTCTGGACGTTCTATGCTGCTAGTATATAAGGCAACAGCCACTCAGCTTTTCAGTAGTATTAGTAGATCTAGTAGTTGTAGTTGTAGTTATAACATAGTGTAGACTAGTTTAACAAAGTTCTAATTGTTTAGATGACTTCTCTTGGTGAAAATCTTATGAGACAAGAGCACACTATGATTTTATTATTTTCTAAATGGTTTATTGAATACTTCCTTTAGAGAATGATGGATGCTGCTAAATTATCATCGTGATTGAGACAGGGAAAATGGTCTATTGACAGTAATTTGTGAAATTGTTCTTGTCAATGATATTTATATGAATAATTTAATAGAGTGTATATTTGAATCGTCATTTTTAAGTCACGAATAATTTGCTTTTTGTTTTAAGAATTGAGTAACCTTGTTGTGTAATCATGATGTCTAAACAGATGTCTTATCGATTTTGGCCTCCAAACAAGAAAAAGTCATCAAATTTTTTTTGTTTTTAAAGACAATTTGCCCTATTACTTCCGTCTTGTATGAGTGTTTATTCAAATCTGATTTTTCACCTGCAGATAACATTAAAACGAAAAACAGAAAACATTGTTAATCAGATCTTGAAAAACAAAAGCATTTAATGTCCAACAGTTACACAGTTATTAGAAGTAGTATATAATTATGGCAAGGCGCCTAAAAAGCTTTTTATAAGACATATAAACTTATTTCTCATCTAGCACAGGTTTTTCATTCGGATGCACCCACATATTTCATTCGGCACCCAGTAGCAACCACCCACATGCCCGAGTACGAAGGACAAGTGGCTAATCCTAACCCTGGGACTGTGCACGAGTCATCACCAGTACTGAATTCGATTTGGTTCAGATGAGTGCTCAATTATATGATTGAGGAATCCTGACAAGTGTTTAGTCATGTTCTGTAAAAACAAGTGCCGATGCAGATTCTGTTCTGTATTTGAATCTTTCAAGAGGAATCCAACATGTGTTCTAACGTATGTGACAATTGAGCCAATAGTACTGGTGCACACATTGATGTCATTGAAACAAATCCCGCGTATGTGAATGTAACATTTCTCATAAATGAAACTAACTCAAATCTGTACTTGCTTCTGGCACACCTGTTAAACCATATACCTGCAGACAAGTATCGTCCGCAATAATGTATGTAATGTACAGTAGAACCCTCCAATTAAGACCACCCCGTTGAGACCACCTCCCTATAATGACCACGTGGCTCCAAAACCTTCAGAAAGCTACCAAAAGAAACCCTCAAGTTTAGAACCAATCTCCTTACGCTGGCATTCACAGGAACACAGTTCCCCAAAGGTAGTGGCCAACAGAGAGGTTCTATACCGTGAGCTTCCAATGAGAGTCATCCAATATGGGTTTGAAATGGAAAATCCTACCACGTGTTCTGCTCTCCCAGGCAAGTACCGCCTCGCTGCTGCGACGTGAACAGATCCAAGCTGGCGTGAAAACTACCTGCTGGCAGCCGACATGATGCTGCGCCCCATGCACACGTGCCCGAGACCGCATGTGGTGCTGGGCACGCGCCCGACCACGCAGAGGCCTCTGACGCGACGCTGGCACTGCACAGCAATTCGCCAAGTTTAAGGTGAGCGGCGGACATGTGTACCCCGGTATGTAATTCAGGTTAACGACACTTTCTGAGATAAAAAATTTCTCAAAAAAGTGCTTCATTTTTGCTTTAGTATAAAAAAGACCATTTTCCTTTTTAAAAATGTATAACACTTTAGGGGTTTCGGGAATAGAATTGTCATGGACTATTCAAAAAGATCATGTATACAATAATGGTACAGGAAAATTGACTTTGAAGAAATATGTCATGAGCTTGAGGGCAATATGCATGAATAATGCCCAAATGAGGGCATTGATTTATGCATATTGACTGAAAACCATGACATATATTCATTATATAACGATTAACCTCACAATGCTTTTTGTTAGATGGGGAAAGCTCTCCATTGGCTGCCACCGAATGACAAGTCATGTTACCTTCTACTTGGTTTCTTAATGTACATTAGCATTATTCGGCATTTAACATTTCTTTAAGCAATTTTTAATCACTGAAACTAATAACACTAGGTTTATCACATATTTCAAAGCATCGCTTTTTACTTAAAAATTATTTCTTGAACAATCAACTAGATTATCAAACAAACCATTAATACCATAGTTTTAGTGATCCCAATCTTAAATTATAGACAGTTTTCCATCATGAAATATGGTTATATCCTATTTATTGTGAAGAATTACCAGAAACATCTCAAAAATTCTTTTTGCCACATTAAATAGTATTCATATGATTCTCCTTCATTTATTCAATCTGACATATTTTTAATTTTTGTAAACTTTCTACCATTTACATATTTTTTTTACAATATTGCAACTTGGCAGCTAAGCACTTCCTACATAGTCACTACATAAATAAAACATTGGGTGAGGCTAAGATGATATTTTTCTTTTTTTCTTTAACAATTTCGGTGGCGCAAGAAATTTGAATGTAGTACTGAAAAAAAAAATAAATAAATTATTAATTAGGAAATTCAATTGCTAACATCTTACCCAGTGTGAAAAAATAAAGAAAAAACCAGATACAATTTCACAGCTAGCATTATTTAATTCAATTCACCATTACCCACATCTGCAACAGAAATAAAAAATAAATTCCCCCAATATTAAAACCTGCCATTAATTTTCTTGCAAGCCTTTGTAGGCCTATCTCAAAATACGAGAACTAACAATGTGTTATATCACATTATGTGAATGCTGGTAGATTTCTAAACTTGATTGCTATAAACGCATCATGGCAATCAAAAAGCTTAGTTTCAAACAAAATGTGTCAAGATCTATTTTTTGCTTATTTAAGATCATGGTGAAAAAGACTAGAGCTATAATGTTGACCTGGTAATCTGAATTAAAATACAGTAGTATACAAAACTATAAAATACAAAAAAATAAGCGGATATTTATCCTACAGTATTTACACAATCTTTCAATATTATAATAACACAATACAATGTGTATTTGCAATACACATCACAGCACTTACTCATGAGTACATGAGACTAAATACCGAATAAAATATCCTATTAGTTTGCCCCAGTACTGTGACATTGATTTTATCACGTAACAGAACCTAGTGATGTGCCCCTTTGTTTTACTGTGTACCATTGTATTGACTGGAGTTATAATTTTATTTGAAATGAAAAAAATATATATATATCAATTATACTTTACTGACATGTTGAACAAATTGGGCTGAATGTACAAAAATACTGAAAAACAAAGTATGAAGTTAATAAATATAAAGAATACCTAATTATCAATTATTAAATCTAGTTTGCCAGATGACATTTATTCTACATTCCATATTCTATGTAACCATTATTCCTCAGAGCATTATTCCCCCCTTTTTTGAGTTCTCATATAGCCATAATAGTACATTGTGTTAGCAATATACAGTTAAGTCATTTAACACTTAAGCATCAATTAATTTTACTGTATTACTGTACATATCAACTATTTTTCCATATGTAATCAAAGCTAATTTATTATTATAATTTCTACATAAATGTCGAAGATTTTGTAAAGTAATTTGGTATCTGAGGAGGACATGAAACGTTAAACTGATATATTGGAGCCGATTTAGAACATTTTTGGACATTAAAGCAGGTATAAAAAAGTGTCAGTTTTGTTTTGACTACTATTAAATAAATATGAAAATTAGACCTTAAGTATTCTAGAGCTTCATGTACTCCTGTTGT
This sequence comes from Streblospio benedicti, assembly GCA_019095985.1. NCBI lineage: Eukaryota > Metazoa > Annelida > Polychaeta > Spionida > Spionidae > Streblospio > Streblospio benedicti. The sequence continues at coordinate 26,446,276 of CM032668.1, read as the reverse complement.
AACGTCAAAATGTATATTGATCTGGTGATATAATGGATCTTTAATTAACTGTCCAAATATAAACAGAAATCAATATTGTTCTTTTTTCTTTACACATCAACGTTGAAGTGTTTATCTCACCTGACCTTGTAAAACAAATTTCCCAAGGATAATAAAAAATGAATCACTTACATATATAATGACTATGTCTGATACTAATATTCTGACAATAAATAAAGAAGATTAAAAAAACTAGTCATATCAAACTCACTAGAAAGGCAGACTGAACACACATAACCTATGTCAATCAGATTTCTGTGGCAAAAGCAGGCAGCCCTATAGTCCACCTGAACACGAGGGGGCAATGTAAGCTGAGAGATCGCCAGATGGGTCCCAAGAAAGCCCACTACAATAAAAAAAATATAGCATTGTCATATTCACTATGATTAAAGTGCTATCACAAGATTGCATAAATTCACAAACTTACATGCATAAAATGTAATTAAATGGTGAAAAACATAATATTTAGAAATATAAATTCATTGCTTACTAATAAATACTGTAAAAGACCAGAAAGTTATGGATATGAAGATAAATTCTCCAGTAATATCACAGGCCCAAGCTGAAGTAAACCAGACTCGTTGTCCAAAATGCATGCATCTATCACAATATTCTGCAAAGGAAAATCACTGATATTAAAAAAAAAAAAAATACTTATCTATTACTAATAAGAATAAAAGTATTTTATTTCCAGCATAAATTGCATGTGAAATATGAAATATGCTATAGAATAAAATAAATATGTACAGTATATATATTTATACATTGTATATATGTGTGTGAATTATTTACTCCAAATTGCAAGGAAATATAAGGTGTATTTAAAATGCCTTTCTGATCTTCGTAAATTAAGATAGTATAATACAATTGCTATTCAAAAAGAATTTTAATTTGACCTCTGATAATCTTAAATACATTGTCCATTTTAAAAAGAACAAGTGTTATAAATGTAAAAAGCAACTAGATTATCAAACAAACCATTGATACTTATAGTTTTAAAGGATCCCAATCTTAAATTATAGACAGTTTCCATCATGAAATATGGTTATATCCTATTTATTGTGAAGAATTAACAGAAACATCTCAAAAATTCTTTTGCCACATTAAATAGTATTCATATGATTCTCCTTCATTTATTCAATCTGACATATTTTAATTTTTGTAAACTTTCTACCATTTACATATTTTTTACAATATTGCAACTTGGCAGCTAAGCACTTCCTACATAGTCACTACATAAATAGAACATTGGGTGAGGCTAAGATGATATTTTTTTCTTTTTCTTTAACAATTTCGGTGGCGCAAGAAATTTGAATGTAGTACTGAAAAAAAAAAATAATAAAATTATTAATTAGGAAATTCAATTGTTAACATCTTACCCAGTGTGAAAAAATAAAGAAAAAACCAGATACAATTTCACAGCTAGCATTATTTAATTCAATTCACCATTACCCACATCTGCAACAGAAATAAAAAATAAATTCCCCAATATTAAAAACCTGCCATATAATTTTCTTGCAAGCCTTTGTAGGCCTATCTCAAAATACGAGAACTAACAATGTGTTATATCACATTATGTGAATCGCTGGTAGATTTCTAAACTTGATTGCTATAACGCATCATGGCAATCAAAAGCTTAGTTTCAAACAAAATGTGTCAAGATCCTATTTTTTGCTTATTTAAGATCATGGTGAAAAGACTAGAGCTATAATGTTGACCTGGTAATCTGAATTAAAATACAGTAGTATACAAAACTATAAAATACAAGAAAAATAAGCGGATATTTATCCTACAGTATTTACACAATCTTTCAATATTATAATAACACAATACAATGTATTTGCAATACACATCACAGCACTTACTCATAGTACATGACTAAATACCAGAATAAAATATCCTATTAGTTTGCCCCAGTACTGTGACATTGATTTATCACGTAACAGAACCTAGTGATGTGCCCCTTGTT
>CM032668.1:26297736-26438931 GCA_019095985.1 Streblospio benedicti | reverse complement strand
TTTTTTTCTATTGTTTAAGATCGAGGCTTCGTATGGATGTTAGTCTATTTTCAGATCTCACGATCCTATTGATTCTTCTGCAACAGATTATTCCATGATACAAGACCTCTAATTAGAATTGTCATTCCTATAAATATTGTTTCTTTATTTGAGTTTTAGAAGAGGCCACCAGTGGGAAGTCCTCCTCCGTCCCCTATTGTTTGCCTGTAGACAATAGTTTAAGATCTGAGGCCTTTAGTTATGGATATCTTTTCAGCATCTCAGATCATATTGATTCTTTGTGGAGCCTAAAAGGCGTTTTCAGTTTTGAGGCCCCAGTGGGAAGTCCTCACCCGGTCCTGTTGTCTGCCTGTAGGCGTGGTATGCGTGGGAAGGCGCCCCCACGCCTGACAAGCGGCGTGCCCAGATTCGGGCTTCCCCCTAACTTCTACATGTATGAGACCCGGCCGGGCTGCTTAGTGCCCCAGGTTGTCGTGACGACCAGGACGCTCCTGGAGCGCGCAGCAGCAGCACAGGTCAGCAGCAACAGGGGTTATCTACGGGTGTGGCAGCAAGCGTCAGAGTGTGAAACAACCAGTGGGATAAGGGGGGAGGTTGCAAGGGAACATGCCCTCAACCTCTCTTTTTTTCCCTAAAAGATGGTTTGGAGTCAGTGCTGCTTATGTTTGTGCTGGTTTTCTGGTCAGAATGTTCAAAGAAGAGAAAATCAGCAGCATCTGTTGGCATCTTGTTGTTGGGTCAACGATGTATGAGCTGTCTCAAGAGTGAAGCTGCATCTGAAAAAAAATTTCTCTAGTGCTTTTTGCCAGTCATCTTGCATTGAGAATTGCAATCTGTCAATTTTAAACAGGACAATTGGATTTTTCATGATATGTCATGTATTACTACATTACTTTCCTACCTAATCCTCACCGATCATTGTCAACAGAATGTAGCCATATGACCAGCATTTTTAGTTGGGTCGAATAACCGGGTTAATTTGTTTCACAAACTGACTACTGATTCCTGCCGCCTCTGAAACTCCCAAAATGGTCTCACGACTTCTTTTTTCCTTTTAACATTCTAAATATAGTGAAAAAATTGATATAATTCCATCAACCATTTGAATTATTTTCCATATTGGACTAGTCTTCTGTAAAGGTCATGAGGCCATGAACTCACCTGCTGCTGCCACCTGTTGAGATTTTACCCACAATACAGCAACTCATCATTTGCATATTTGCAGCAGCAGCCTCGACGACCACATCCTCTGACCAGCCAGGCGTGAAACCTGTTGTCAATGGCAGTGAGAAGGCAGAGGCTGGTGAGTGCAAAGTTAAAATGTCTAGCTTCTTATCACCATCAGTTTGTGATATTATTATTTGAGAATGTAATAATACTTTATTTCATGAAGTCTACACATAGGATGTGTTATTTTCGGGTATTGCTATTTTGATATCAAATAACAAACAAGTCCTAAACTTAAAAAAAAATAAATTATTAAAAGCTTTTAGTAAATTTTCAAAAATGAAAAAAAATAAGACTTGTTTGATATCACCCAGATAGCATGGGCATATGCATCGTAGAATGTAGAAACCAACTGAGACTGATAAATGGTCATTCTTTCCTCCTTCAATGAATATGTAAACATCGAATGGCCGTTCTTCAGTTTCTGTTGGTTTCTGCCCCCTACGATGCATGTGTCCATGTGTTCTGAAAATTATATTTTCTCAATTATGTGGTAAGCGTGGATTTTTTATTTTATTTTTTTAGTATGACTATATGATAAATAAATTTTAAGTTTTCATAGTGACTCGTTTAAAATCTTTGAAATATCTGATGAATGATGGATATTTCAGACTCCACGACGTCGTCGTCTGGTTTCCTGTTCAGCAGCAGCACTGCAACATCGTCGACGTCCTTCGCAGCTCTCGCCAAGTCCAGCCAAGACTCAGGCTTTGCGTTCGGCAAGAAATCAGGTGATAGGTCACTCTGTCAGCAGGGTTTGAAACTCTCAGCAGCGCCCGTAACTTCAAACAGTTGCGGGCCCTGGGTCCGTATTCTCGTACGTTTCGGTACAATTTTCTAACGAATTGGCCCAACGATAATATTTGAATTCGGGCGAATCCATTCGGCGATACATACGAGAATACGGACCCTGATCATAAGCTTGAGTACCTGCTGGGAGATATTTGTTTGAAATGTTAGCCAAAGAAAGTGGTTGCATCACGTGACCTTGTGTTCTAGTTAACAAGACCGCATGGTATTTCTAAAGTTGTAATAAATATTAAATGTGGATAATATAAATACTATTTTCCTTACACTTGCAATGGAAAAGTCATCAGGTTCATTAATACTGGATTTTACAGAACAAATTTTTTCGTTTTTGAATATGGTGAAAAACAATGAATAAATGTACGCATGTTCAACGTCAAATTTTTGTGTGGCTGAGCAACATCTTTATCTTTCACACTTCTCTCTCTCTCTCTCTCTCTCATCTTTTTAGCAAGCATATTTCTACCAACGATAGATATAGCTGAAGACAGGGTTGTAAAACCCTGTCTTCAGCTATATCTATCAATTGGTAGAAATATGCTTTAAAAAGATGTGAGAGACAGAGAGAAGTGAGAAAATGTATCCGCAAGCACTGGGAAACACACATACTGTATTCCCGCGCATTAAAGCCCATGGGCTTATAACCGAAAAACAGCACTTTTTGGACCTTTTGAAAATGAAAAAAGTTCCCACTTACAAGCCCAGGGGCGTATATTCTTATACTACGCCCACCCCCTATTTGGCTATGAATAAGCATTGGATTTCGACTATATAGAGCCACCAAGTTTCTTAACCATGGATTCTTACGTGTTACTGTACGGTACTAGTCTACCTACGCGGGCGATGATGAGTGTACTGACTTTTGACAACGTCCACGATGTTTTCCTTTAATCATCAATGGTAATTATTAGTTTCACATCTTTTCTAGCAATGCTGTCTTCATATTCGTCATTGTCACAAGAATTTTCATAGCATGGTAACATCGTACAAACCTAATTTAATAAATATTTGAACTCCGGAAGTTCGCCATTATAAATCATACTCACGCACTGGAGATATAGTATACCGAAAGCATTTAACAGTCTAACTCAGAGTCCGCTATTGATTTCTAATGCATTAAAACGAGGTTGCGTTGTGGAAAGCTCCTAGAGAATCACGTTTCGTTTGCAACAAGAACTATGCCGGTAATATTTTTTTTGAAAAAATATATTATTTGTTAATTCTCACTTTGGGTGTATTCTAGATGCAGATTAACACAAATATATATTTTCAAACATTGATTCAAGCTCCCGCCGAAGGTTTATATCGATGTTCATTCTGAACCATTGATGAAAAATAGTGAAACGTGTCGGAGCTTCTAATATTGCCCAAAGCATGATCATGGTATGACCGTATGTGTACGCATACGAGCACAGGATTTCTTTAGGTGTGTTACGTTGTTTTCACGTGTCTTTGGTCACTCATCTGGGTTCAGGGTGCACGTAACTATCAATTTTCATCGATTTTTTGGCAGGGAAAAATATTTTTATTCTCACTTATTGGCCCATGGGCTTATATTCAAACATTAAGCCCATCTTCGATGTTAAGCCCATGGGCTTTTATGCGCGGGAAGACGGTATATAACTTCTTTATCGTCTCACAGACTCTGGTGCGGGCGGCGGTGGGTTCTCGTGGCAGGGCGCGGGCGCGGCCGTGTTCCAGGCCTCGCCAGGAGGCGCTGGTGGGGACGAGGAGGACGGGGACGTGGAGCAGGCGCCGGACGTGCACTTCGAACCCATCGTACAGGTGGGTAGGATAGGGGAGGGTCAGGCGTGAAGTGGAGCATGCACCCGAAAATAACAAAGGGTGGTGTGGATCAGACATCAGCATGCTCAATTTTGCGATTCTAGCATGAAGAAGATAAGATTTTAGCTTCTGGCAGGGCTTAACGTTTGTGGGTGCCCGCATGCCCGGGGCATGCCAGAGGCTCAGCCGGGCATGTAGTCAGCCATGGTCACATGCCCGACTGGGCACCCAGAAATTTCTGGCACTATTTCATCATTCGTATGATAGGTCAATGACTTGTTTTAAGTTTCAAGTCCAAAATTTACATAAAATAATATTTACATCCCACTATTTGCAATCCCTAAATTATTACATAAAGGATACCTTTATAATATTATATAAAATTAGTCTTATGTACATTTAGATGACTTCTCTTGGTGAAAATCTTATGAGACAAGAGCACACTATGATTTTATTATTTTCTAAATGGTTTATTGAATACTTCCTTTAGAGAATGATGGATGCTGCTAAATTATCATCGTGATTGAGACAGGGAAAATGGTCTATTGACAGTAATTTGTGAAATTGTTCTTGTCAATGATATTTATATGAATAATTTAATAGAGTGTATATTTGAATCGTCATTTTTAAGTCACGAATAATTTGCTTTTTGTTTCGTAAATGAGTAACCTTGTTGTGTAATCATGATGTCTAAACAGATGTCTTATCGATTTTGGCCTCCAAACAAGAAAAGTCATCAAATTCTTTTGTTTTTAAAGACAATTTGCCCTATTACTTCCGTCTTGTATGAGTGTTTATTCAAATCTGATTTTTCACCTGCAGATATCATTAAAATGAAAAACAGAAAGCATTGTTAATCAGATCTTGAAAAACAAAAGCATTTAATGTCCAACAGTTACACAGTTATTATAAGTAGTATATAATTATGGCAAGGCGCCTAAAAGCTTTTTATAAGACATATAAAACTTATTTCTCATCTAGCACAGGTTTTTCATTCGGGCACGCACATATTTCATTGGGCACCCATATTTCATTCGAATGGGCACCCAGTAGCAACCACCCACATGCCAGTGTTAGTTTGATGCAGGGCATTCCCAGTGTTTCAAAAAGTACCCAATTTAAAAACGTTAAGCCCTACGAGGCATCGGAGAGATGAAGATCCTCAAGCACAACGACACAGGTACGGCACACACGCATGGATTCTAGGACTCCAGGGTCAGGATTAGGTGGAAAAGTGCTACTCGTCAGCAGAACGAGTAACCCTCAAATATCTACTCGTCCTGCAAAAAATGTACTCTTCCTTCTTGCACAAACTCTATATCAGTATCTGTATGCAAAATTGACCAGAATTGCTTGTCGTCAAAAGGACGAGTTGCTAAAACTTTGCACTTGTCCTCCACTAGTGTTCACTAGTCAGTACGAGCGGACAAGTGGCTAATCCTAACCCTGGGACTCGGTGCACGAGTCATCACCAGTACTGAATTCGGATTGGTTCAGATGAGTGCTCAATTATACGATTGAGGAATCCTGACAAGTGTTTAGTCATGTTCTTGTAAACAAGTGCCAGATGAGATTCTGTTCTGTATTTGAATTAAGAGGAATCCTAACATGTGTTCTACCGTATGTGATAATTGAGCCAATAGTACTGGGTGCAATACACATTGATGTCATTGAAACAAATCCCTGCGTATGTGAATGTAACATTTCTCATAAATGAAACCAACCAAATCTGTACTTGCCGGCAAGTACACCTGTTAAACCATATACCTGCAGACAAGTATCGTCTGCAATAATGTATGTAATGTACAGTAGAACCTCCAATTAAGACCACCTCTATTGAGACCACCTCTATAATTAGACCACGTGGTCGCAAACCTTCGTAAAGCTACCAAAAAGAAACCTCTGTTTAGAAACCACCTCTCTATTGAGACCACAGAACACAGTTCCCAAAGGTAGTAATAACAGAGAGGTTCTATACCGTATTTTAATGAGAGTCATCCAATATGGGTTTGAATGAGAGTAATCCTACCACGTGTTCTGCTCTCCCAGGCAAGTACCGCCTGCTGCTGCGACGTGAACAGATCCACAAGCTGGCGTGTAACCACCTGCTGGCAGCCGACATGATGCTGCGTCCCATGCACACGTCCGAGACCGCATGGTGCTGGTACGCGCTCGACTACGCAGAGGCCTCTGACGCGGACGCTGGCACGGCACAGCAATTCGCCGTCAAGTTTAAGGTGAGCGGCGGGACATGTGCACCGCGGTATGTGCAATTCAGGTTAACGACACTTTCTGGAGATAAAAAATTTCTCAAAAAGTGCTTCATTTTTATTTTAGTATAAAAGTACATTCATTTTCCTTTTTTAAAAATGTATAACACTTTAGGGGTTTCGGGAATAGAATTTGGTTTATGGACTATTCAAAAGATCATGTATACAATAATGGTACAGGAAAAATTGACTTTGAAGAAATATGTCATGGTTTTGAGGGCAATATGCATGAATCAACAATGCCCAAATGAGGGCATTGATTTATGCATATTGACTGAAAAACCATGACATATATTCATTATATAACGATTAACCTTCACAAACAGTTTTTGTTAGATGGGGAAAGCTCTCCATTGGCCACACCGAATGACAAGTCATATTACCTTCTACTGGTTTTGCACACATTATTAGCATTATTCGGCATTTAACATTTCTTTAAGCAATTTTAATCACTGAAACTAATAACACTAGGTTTATCACATTTCAAAGCATCGTTTTTACTTAAAAATTATTTCTGAACAATCAAAAGATTCGTTCAAATATGATTAATTGCTTGGCTGCATCAAATGCTGAGCTCATTATGGTCCCTAATCCGCCTTAGATTAACTATTAGTACTAGAAGTATGTGTGATTATATTGTCATGCCTTTTTCTCTAACTGTGCGTATCTAAATCTGTGTGGTAACCTAAATATAGTTGATTATTAGTTTTAATCGTCGGCTTCAAAATGGCGGACGCTTCTACTGCAGAGATGTGAACTTACGTTTTTTCCCCGTATTTTTACGATTTTTGACCCCTGAAAATTCATTACGTCCGGGAAATGGGTTTATTACGGGATTTTACTAGAGTCAGAGAAATATGTAAAACTTGTACTTTTTTCTAAAATACCAATGTTTTTTGCTCACGAATGGCCGCAGCCATTATTAAATGTACTCGATTAAACTACGCATCGTGTAAACAAGGCTCTCCCCAGCTCGCAAAAATGTACTCGATTTGAATGACGTGTTGAAAGAGCTTTAGTCTCGATCAGCGAGGCCCAGTTTGTGCGTGCTGTAGCTTATGCAGCAGGCAGCTGATGAACGAGACTAACAGTTTCTGCTGGTTGTCCTAATATGTGCACAACGCACCTGCACCTGCAACACGACATGTGAACGGTATATGAAAGTGAAACTGATAAGAAATATTGAAAATTAATGAATTTATGCTTTCCCCAGTAACGTAATGGTGCTAAAATACCTGGACACGTATTCAAGAAAATACAATGATATTACTGCATCGAAAAAGAGTGTGAATCATGCCAGCTATGGTGAAAATTCACGGTGCACACAAGACAAGGGCAATACATGCCTGACTTTCCAAGGTAATGTGCATTTTGCACATTTTGCTCTTCCAACAGATGCTTGTTTAATCCATGCAGAGGTAGAGTGTACTCCAACGTAGTGTGATGCTACATGGTTCCGAAACCTGGGCTGCCTCCTCCAAGACCCTGAACCGTTTGAGAAGAAATGATCGAGCCATGATCCGATGGATCTAGGTGTAAGGCCCCAGGATGGCGTGTGCTCTGACTGCCTTTAAAGGACATCGAATTGAGATTAGGCCATGTCGGATTTTGGCTGGATAGCCTGCATAAAATCATGAGACATGAAAGCTCCAGGCAGACCAAAGTTGACCTGGGATGAGCTTCCGACAGAGTATCACTTGGCATGGAAGGAATGGACCCCAAGGATCAAGCATGGAGGGGCGTCTACGGTCACATAGGCAGCCAGGCCGCACCCTCTTTAATTTGCCCAAATAAGCGATGATGATGATGATGATGATGATGATGATGATGATGATGATGATGATGATGATGATGATGATGATGATGATGATGATGATTGATGATGATGATGATGATGATGATGATGATGATGATGATGATGATGATGATGATGATGATGATGATGATGATGATGATGATGATGATGATGATGATGATGATGATGATACTTTCATCAATTCTTGTCGGATTTTTGGTGATCTGTTTTTTAATTGATTCCCGTGATATCTAGATTTTTTTCCAATTATTTTTTTTTATTTCACCCCAGAGTAGTTTACAATAATTGCCCTTATTATTGTTTTTTATAAGTAGAAGAACATTAAGGTTTTATTAAGATTTTTTGTATTTATTATTAAGATTTTTGCTTGAAAATTAAGATTTTTCATGGCTGTGATTAAGATTTTCAACGCTGATGGGTTCGCATCTCTGCTACTGTCAGAGGGCTAAATCCACCCATGGTTCATCGAGTAATTATCCCGGCTGATTTGGGATGTCAGCCAATCACAGAACAGTATTCAAGGGTGTGTCCTCAATAGAGTGGTATAATGACTGAATTTTTTATTGTATTTTGTATGATCTTTTGTATGGTCTATAAACCAAATTCTATTCCCGAAACCCCTAAAGTGTTCGACATCTTTAAAAAGGGAAATGAATGTACTTTTATACTAAAATAAAAAACAAGAACATTTTGAGAATTTTTTTATCTCAAAATTCTTTTATCTCCAGAAAGTCTCCTTAAGTGCACACTTGTAGAGGGGTAAAATAGGCGGGGATACCGCAGTGGTGAGACTGCTTGTACAGACTAGTCTTGAGAGAATCTGTAACGAGTTTTATTACCATGGGAAGATTAAAATGTACACAAAACGGCTGCTGTATATGTATTTTTCAGCACCTAACACTGGCCAAACATTTTTTTTCATGACTTTACTTTAACGTTAAAGACAATTTCCGGTAATGGCAACAGAATGTTGTTGATCATGATTGAAAAGGGTCCACAGGGAGAAAATCTTGTTTTTTTGAGACAATATGAGAATCACTTGTGGGCACTTGTGAAGTAGAACTTCTCTTTAAGATATGGGATTATGGTTAAAGTAGTCAATTCCGGTGGTGGTGTAAATGTAATATAAAAGTACCGCCAATGGAGGGACGCCACCACATTTCATAATCAAGTCCACAGTGAGAGGCAAGCTTGTATAGTTTATAGTGTTCCAGACACAAAAGCAAGCAGAGAAAAGTCAGCAACTGATCAAAAGTTGGTGCTTGTTCTAGCTCCTCTCGATAAAGCGTGACCCTGTGTTTTGTTGTAGACGCGTGATCAGGCGGAGGCGTTCCAGCGTGAGTTCCTGCGCTGCCAGGACGAGCTTCGGAGCCTCGACCAGCAGGACAGTGCCAAGGGTAAGCAAAGTCTATCAATCACTTTCTCTTTCATTTGCTCCCTCACTTGTGAACTCACTCGGTTGCGGTGGTGGGAAGGGTAACAATGTCCATGTATGCAGGATGTGAAATAGAGCCTACCCGGCGGCTGCCCTGTGCCGGCTGATTTTGGCCTGGGCCGGCTGGTTTCTAAAGTTCACGGCCTATAGGTAGCAATAATATCTGTGTGATCTTTATAGACTCATACATCAATCATCATGTGGTGGTTGTCGTTTTACTGAACTTCTCATGGTCGTTTTTGCAGCTGTCACTTCCGTGATCCCGGACGAGCCCCCGGCGAGCGCAGCACCGCGGGAGGAGACACCGGCAGCAGAGGACGGCGCCGGCGCCGCGGAGGGTAAGACGCAGCCACGCACAGTCAGTCAACCGAGCCACAGATCGAGGTTTGGAAGCCTCGTTTAAAGGGGTGTCCCTTGTAGAGAAGAGCCACACCTCTGCACGTAAAAGAACTCACCTAGTTTGAAAACTATAGCTAGTGTGATCCCTCCACACCCCCGAGGCTCAGTTGGCTACTTAGCCTGCCTCTGGAGGTCCATGTACCAACATCACGTGGCCTCCCTCTGCAATAATTATCAACTATTGATTGCTGCGGAAGTAAAAAAAAAAAAAAAAAAGTCTAAATCCATAAAGTTACTGGTGCCTACAGTCCATCTGAGCAAGCCAATTTTCAAATTTGTCTGCAGAGAAAGCTGCATCTGTTCATACTTTATGGAATCATATGATACGGGATTCCCCCAGTGACTGGCTCATTGTTCTAAAAACTATGGCTTTAAATGTTTAGTGGTTGGGTGCTGCAATCAGGGTTACCAAATGTCAGGTTTTACTTTTCTCTGTTGAAAGTGTTTGAGAGGGAAAGTTGGCCATTGCAACCAGGCAGAAGAGGACTGCTGTAACAGACGCATGATCATGCAAATACTTTTATGACAAAGATCAATTTCTCAAAATGATAAATGTTCAGCTTGTGCAATTAGTAAAATAGCAAATTTGTATGATAATGCACCAGGCAAAATCAGTTGCCCGGTCAATTTTCAGGTGGCCTCAGGCTACAGAGCTACCACTTATGTCAAACCCAGCAGATGTTTCGACTAGCATTCACATAGCGCATGAAGATTATAAGTTAATATTGATGATATCTGAGTGCATAGAATTTTGATCATATTGTATCATCATATGTTTTTGTTGCTATCCTATGCAGCTACATGTATGAATATGAATTGAAGAAACCTGAAATGATTCTCTAATCTTTTGTTGCTTTTGATAACTTTAATTAAAATATTCAGCCTTGTAATCCACCAGTTTTGACATTTTGAAATCATTTTAAAAAGTAAACTTGTAAATTTTTACTGTCATATTGTCAATAATTAGCCTTTATCTTCATGGTGTTTGTCTGTTGCAGAAGACAACGATGATGACTACGAGGATGTGGAGTCAGAAGAGGAAGTGCTGTTCTCCAAACGAGCCACACTTTTCTACATTGACCCACACACAAACCAGCGGACTCAGGTACTGTACAATCTCTCAGTCAAGAACACGCGGGGGGCTCCAGGCTTGTGAGACCATGAGAAATGGTGTTCAATACTGCAGAGGTCGTTTCCCTGGAGGTCTCATTCAGGGGTCGATTTAGCTGCTGGCCCATCGGCCCTTGGCCAGTTAAAATGGTCTCGGGCCAGTTGATTCTGTCTTGAACTGGCCCGTTTGGCCAGTTGAAAAAACATGAATATTGGTTTCCTAAAAGTCACAGATTAAAAGGGTATTGCATGTGTTGGAGTGGGAGATAAGGAAATATCTCACCGAGTGGAGTTGTCACATCTCGAGTGAGCGCAGCGAACGAGAGCTGTGACAAGTCCACGAGGTGAGATATTTCCTTATCTCACACTCCAACATAATGCAATACCCTATTTCTCCCACGTATTACGCATATATTGATATTAACAAGTGTCCAAAACCATCACGTCAACCTACTTGTAAACAGACTATAGCTAAATCACCACCACAGAAAGCTCTTACGCAACATAGTTCTAGCGGGAGTAAAACGGTTTTATAGCAGGCAGTGCTGCTGGTGTTTATTTAGCTTTGTTTTACCCAGTGTAATACTTGTAAAACTTTATGCATGCTGCGATACACATACACATTAACTCATTTACTAAAGGACATATTTTAAACTCGCATTTTTTTATAGAAAAATAATGTACAAAAAGATAGTTAATAAAATCCAAAAACATACTTCCAAAAATTAATTGTTCTATTGTTTAAGCTACCGGTAATCTGAAGTCAGCATTCAAGCTGCATTCGCGTTGGGAGACAGTCGGTAAAACTATATAAAGCCTTTACATTCCTTTATAGATTTTACTTGTTGTTGTGGATCATTCCATATAATGAGCTCCACACCTCGCAAAACGAGTTGTGCTGCTTAGAAGCATTACATTAGAAATGAGTTGTGCTGAGGGTGGATGATAGACAGAAGAACAAATCAATCAGACGATACAGTCCGACTTTTTGAAATGGATGATATAAATTTTGATCATATCGTCAAAACTTGCACAAGTAAACCATTAAAAAAATATAGGGCAACTTCAGTACAAGCAGGTGGATTAGTAGCACGTGAAGTAAATAAACAGATAGCATTGCTGCACATGGCTGTAGTAAAGCAGTTCGGTTTCATAGTAAATTTATGCAAATTATACTCTGCGCTTTAATTTTGTCCGATCTCAGCCGTGGGAGATAGCCGTGGGAGATAAAAAAAATCTCCCACTGCTATTTCATTCATGAATTTGCATGAAAGTGGGAGAAAGGACTGTCAAGACTAACGGTTTTTGACCATGAAATCAGCATTACAGCCAGTTCTGTGATTAGTTGGGAAAAACAAGCTTATTCTTCACTAATAAGTTTGTTTAGTTTAGAGTGAACTGATACAATGTACATAGGAATGTAATGGTATTCTTCATTGTCATATTGCGGGTTTGTCAAAATGTTGACTAAAATCATAAAATTTGAGTTTCAAATTGAATTACTTTTTAATATTAAATGTTTTTATATTCGGGCCAATGAATGTTGGGTCGGGCCACCTGCATTCAGTGTCAACTGGCTGAAAATTCAGACTTAAGTCGACCCCTGTCATTATGAAGGCTCCGGTACTGAGGGGAGTGGTCTTTTTATAGAGATGGTGTCATTTGTATAGATGGTCTTGATTGGAAGTTATATTTTATGAAAAATTCACCATTGTTCGTACATAACGTAACGATGGAAAAACACCAGGGCCACCACACGACTTGAAATTCCAGGGAAAATTGATTTGAAATTTTTCAAGGTCCACAGACAGGATTGAGGGGAAATATACCTATTTTGAGATGTGAGAATGGCCCTTGATTTTTTATGAGAAATGAGAATGGGTGTCAATTTCCATTGAGAATTATGAGAAATTTAAAAATTTATAAATAATGAGAATGGTTAGAAAATTAGTGACAATGGCCCTGGATTTTTGCTGAGACTTGAGAATGGGGTATAGTTATTCTTCCCTCAGGATTTGTAGTATGTCAGTAAAAATTGCAAAAAAGAAATAGAAAAAAAAGAGAAAAAGAAACAAGTATTTTCAAACCTGGTTATTTGCACCATAAACCCATGTTGATCAATATGTTGATGATGACAGTGAATGAAAAAACATTTTTGGTTTTGCAGGCGGGTCTGGGTGAGATCATGATTTTGGAGGACCCTGATGTTGTCGGCGGTTACCGGGTTACCATGATGAGTGACCATGGCGACAAGCTGTGTAGCCACATCATCTGCCGGGGATACTTGCAGAACCTTGTGAAGTACGTAAACGCAAACTTACAGCCCACACAAACAACAAGTAACAGAATAATGCAATTGTAGAGCAGTGAAATGTTAGTTTTTGAAATTTTTCCAAGTGTAAATCCATTGTAATTTTTCTCTTGTGAAAATTAACTTTCAAAAGGCATTTCTACCCCACAGCTTTCTGAATAGACAGTTTGGGAACATTTCTTTTCTCATTGTATAACTAGGACAACAGAAGTTGAGCATCGCTCTTCCTTCTTGTAATCTCGTCTACTTTAGTATATGAGCCAATGGCACTTGGTTGTTTTTACTTCACTTAGCACATTCCTCATCTGTTGATGATGCTCAGTAATCAGTAGATGTAGAATCACCTGATGTTTTAACTATGCAGCCAAAACACAAAGTTCGCAAACGGAAAATTCTCTAACAGTCTGTGTCTGTTGTAGGGACGAGAAGAAGAAATACGTGCAGTGGCAGGCCAAGGACTTCTCCACCGACGACCCGATTCGCAGAACGTTCCGGGCTCAGTTCTCGTCTGCTGTGGCCGTCGTCGACTTTGTCACCTTCTTCAGCCAAGTGAGTTTCGTGTGAAGTCGTTTATTTTTAGTTAAATGCCTGTTAAAAATGAAAAGTTTCTTATTCAAATATTATTTGAATATATGCGTTCGTGTGAAGATTATTTTTTACTTAGTGAAAATTTGATGCGGATTGCAAAAGCCCCGTAAGAATCCAGCAGTTTGCTATAAATAACATGACAAAGAGAATTTTCCATCCCTCAAAACTTTGTGTTCACACCTTTGATTTCACACGCGTGTGGACCTAACGTTGCGCTGTTTTTCAGGGTGTGGAGAACGCGCAGGAGTTTGACATCAACGAGGCGTCTGACGTGTGGGGTCTTACCGGTGAAATCCAGTATGAGCCGGTCGGAGACGCCACAGCCATGTGAGGGAGGAAGCCAGTCCGCGGGGAGGGGGGAACTGTATGGCCTTCCCCATCTTCCTCCCCTACAACTTTGCCATCCTCTTTCAAATGGGGATGTCACGTCGACATGGTGTTTGGGGTGTTGTTGTTTTATGTTGCTAAAATTATCATTGACCTAATGAAGTTATGAAAGAAAGCGTATGACAATACCCTCCCCTCAGACAGCAACTTGCAGTGTGGTGAGGGGTGCAAGCCAGTCGAAGAGCATTATTATGATGAACATGCAAACCTAACCTCCACGCTTACCCTACGGATATTGGTTGACTGAACATCTGGTAATGGTGTATGTGTACTTTATCCACTTGAAATAAGAGGAACGTTCACGAAGAAATGTGCATATTTATGAGGAAATTCAGATTTGAGAGCACAGAGAAACTTAAGGATTGATCTCGAAGGATATCTTATAATCCTGATGTGTTAAATTTGGAAATTGATATTGAGAGGTTTGGTTTGGATATTGTTATTGATGAAGAGCGAGGTTTGGGTGGTTGTAATTATTATTATAGCGGGTATGCTGCTATCATTGCCATTCACCTCAGAAAATTGTGAAAGAAAACATTTAAAATTGTGTAACTAAGAATACATCACTTAATGTAATATTTTAATTTACAACACTGTATGCACCTGAAATAATGGAAAGGATGTGAAAGTTCAAATGTGACGTGGCGTGGGTTTCTAATAGGCAATTTGAAAACTAGTTTTTTATGCATATGATGTACAATGAAGAGTTCTTGGAGAGTATTTTTAAAATCAATTTTTTTTCATAGATTGTGACCAAAAATGTTCAGTTTTATTCTGTTATTATGTTAAGTTTAATTATGCTCATTATTTTAGAGCTCAATTATATAACTTGTAAGAACATTTTTGGTTTAATACTTATTATTAGACAAGTGGACATCTTTTTAAGAAGCCTTAATATTTGAATTTGTGAATCACTAATTCAAATACCTGTTTTATCATGTTGATATTCAGCAGAAATTTTCTTCTATAAGCTTTTATTGTAAACTGTGAAGAAACATAAAGCATCATTGTAAAATAGCAATCTAAATTAAAAAATCAAGTGCTTTTGTATTCCACAGGCATCAGCATCAGTGGTTGTGGACATAATTACTAGTACATTAGTAATTAGTGCCCTATTGAAAAAATCAATAAAAAATTAAAATATTCACTATCATATTGTATCTAACCAAGAGACATGTTTAAAAGTGAACGAAGAATGATGCTGGTGCCTTTGTTGTGGAGTTTCATGTCTAGTAATATAATATACATGCAACAAACATTTTCCTAATTTTATGATTCTCCACCTGACAGTTAATTTTGCATTTAATGTATTAGGTTGTCTAATCAACTTAAAAGTATATATTATATATGGTAATGAAAGTTGTGATGGAAGTCATGATTTAAATCAAATAAAATAGTAAATTATTTTTTCGTCTTGTTAAAGACTACATTATATGACGTGACAACTTCATACACATTAATAATTTCATAAAATATTTATTAAACATATATACATTCTGCAGTATAGTTTTTACATAATACTCTTCAAATTCATGCAGTATAACCAAGAACTAAGCTTGTGATTATTCACTTAAGAAATTCAATTTAATCAAAGAACAATTTGATTCACAGCTGTAAAAAGATTCAGCAGAAATCCGTAGAACATTGAGAAAGTTCACGCGATGTTCTTAGGATATGCAATTCTTGTTTAAGTACAGGTATAAATCATTGAATGATCAAAAGGCTGCCAGGAAGTTGCGACTAGGTGTGAAGAAAACCAACGACTGACAAGAATTCTTTTCTCACGGTGAGCAGAATTATGAGCATCGTCCTTCAAAAATGCTACATTTTAAGGACTATTATATACTTTTAATAACCTTATGTTGAACTGTTGGCGAAGTATTTTTTTTTCTTTCATCAACGTCTGCCATTTGAGTTTTTAAAGTAATATGATGATCACCAGAAGCGTCGTTTTTTTCATACACCCAGAAGCAATCTAGTGGCAAAACTAGTTATACAGCATTTTTTAAATTAAACAGTTATAAATACAAACGGGCCTGAACAAAGATGGTAGATGAAGTGTGCAAACTACATAACAGTACTTCAAACAGATCTTGAAGTGTGAGTAAAATAAATTTAATTAAAAATAAAAAATATTTTAGACATCCAATTCTAATCTAATCTTCATGCATTTAAATAAAAGAGATTGTAATACATTTTCAAATATCGGTAAAAGCTTTCAATATTCAAAGAACATTTGACTAGGGAATGATTTACACATAATTTAAAATAAAACAAGTAAAAATTGCTACTTCAATAACATTAATGACTGTGAATATTAATAACCTAGCAGTCTTTTAGATTGCAATATTTAAGAAGCACAAGACAAACTGATTTCAAAACTCCAATATACGTTAATTCACAATGAATGTATGATGCATTTGAACATTACAGAAGGAAGATACTTCAAAGGCATGGAATGGTCAGCTTCAGAAAAATGACACATGCACTGAAAATTTTTTCTAGCAAGCACTAGTATGTGGAAAATACAGTATAACTAGAAGCTATAATTTTGAGGGTAGGAACGTTGGAATATCGTATTTTATACAAATACGGAATGGTATGGATTTCAAGTCATTATGAAAACTTAATCAGATTTTCATTCTTCCCTTACATTGGACTACTTAATGTTCGAAGGACAATTTAGCACTTTAAATATATAACGGTTTTGAACAGCAAAATAAAGTACTTGAAATCTAAATATCAGCTTTATCTTAGTACTGAATAGTACAACCTTAAACAATTGAGAATTACATTCAAATATGAAATAAGTTTGTCGTAAGAATTTCGATTTGTCACAGAACATCCTACTTGCAGTCTCCAGCGTTTTATAAAACCAAAGTATAGGGGAAAAAAGCACTTTACAGTTGACCCTGTTTTAAAATTCAGATCATCTCACAGACTCCAAATGGAATATTACTTCTTCCTTTAGCTGTACAATGTAATACTTCATTCATTGAAACATATATACCATATACAATCATCTAAATGCCCTTGGCCTTTAGGTTGAAACATTGTCAATTTAGGGACTGTAGACTACTGGACTTTTACAAGAATGTCCATTCACATTGGAAATTTCAATGAACTAAATTTTGTTATAGTTCATTATTTGGGGTCACGGGCCTTTGGATGGTTCTATACGCTTGCTTTAGAAATCTAGTAACTTTTGTACAAACAGCATAAAATACACTCAGAAATATTCAATGGAATAATTGAAGACCATTTTTGCATCACGCATGTTAACAGCGTACAATGTATGATGAATATAATCCATGGGATGTTTAAATAACGAAGCTCAATAAATTAAATCTAAAAATAGTTTCAAATGGCAGATTTACAAATCAAGGATATCCATCGAAGAAGATATACCGGTAGGTGGTTGTTATCTATCAGATCCAAGGACTACAATATGGTTTACATAATATTTATAAGAATCAGATGGTCGTAAACTTCTAACAAACAAGATGATTTTGTAACAAGAGAACACAAAACATATCTACAAGTTAAAAAAATAAGTGAATTTTTAAGATAACTTTTAAACATTTATGGTAAAAATTAAAATTGATAATACTTATAATACTCTTTGAGTAAGCAAGTTTGTGGCTACTACTGAACATTCTTTTGTGGTGTTTACATCTGCTTATTTCATGCTATATGGCTTTTTTTTTTTTCAATAAAGATTGGCAGCATTTAATGGACAAATACATATTCAAATTATCACATTTCCTAAACAATAGTTGGCAACCTTTTTCTTTTGCTTTACACAACTTTTGAGCTGTTTTTAACAAGCCTACCTCGAAACCTTTCAATCGACCTATGTGATGGCGCACGACCATCACATGACGAATAGGCGTACGCTTGATGATGATGAAACAGCTCAAAAGTTGATGTAAAACATGAGAATTAACAAACAGAATATTGGACGTAAAAACTGCTTTGTTGCCCGATTCTATTGTCTGCGTGGTGGCGGTCTGCGACGTCTCATTTGCTGACGGTTTCTTCCCAGTTGTAGCTCCACGTCCCGAATCATGATCAAACCCAGAAAAATGTTCAGCAACTGAAACGTTATTCAATTGCATTGTATATTTGATGCTACATACGTATAAGAAAAGGTTTGATGAAATATGTATTTCAATGTTAATTACAAGACTGGCAAAGGTTGTGGCTCAACTTTGGAATCTTATGGTTCTTTTTTTTTTAAAGATAATAGCTATTAAAGGCAATTAACTGTTACTTGAATGATGCTTATTTAATGGTTATTCTTTGATTAACATATTAAAGGCAGCTTAAAAAATTATTATTTAACTTTTAGTTGTTCTGAATCATATTTATATAATGTCTTTGAGAAAGAACAGAAAATGAAAATTATATGTTTCAATGAGATCAAGAACAAGCAAGGGAAAAAAATAAAATTAGCATATCAATAATAAAAAATCAAATGAATAAAACTATAAAACATATACATAAAAGCCATTTCTAATTATCAAAAAATATTCCATTATTTTCTCAACATGCAAAGTGAAAGAAGACGACCTAGGAAAATTCTCTCTGTAGACAGATTACTTTAATTGATGGAGAGAGATGATAAGAAGCTATAGATGACAAGGCACAATGATTAAAACATTTGTCGCAAGCCACCGCATGCAGTAGACTAAAGTACACCTGTCTTACTTATAACTCGGGTGTTGTAAACAGATAACATTAAATCCCTCACACTGCAACAATCTTCCTTGACAATGACTACAAACTTATGGGTTGCAGCCTGATACAACGCCCTGAAAAACATACTGTCTCTATCACATGCATCAGTCTTCACCAAGTCCATGAGTAATGTTACTTTGTTGAAATAATGAAAATGCAAAACATGTCAACAACAAACTAACAAGTTTCCATTTCATGCAATATTTTTCAACCATTCATGATTTCTCGACAAAGTAGAACCTTGTTTACGTGATTTTGCTTATCTTGAATTCTCAGTTATCTCAATATTTCCCTTCAACAACATTACGAACAGATAAAATAAAATGTAAATGTAAATCTGGTTATTTATAGTCGCAATTCACTGTTATCGTGCTCTAGCGACTTTACATATTTACACCAGGTCATTGGCATCCTTTTCACACTATATCCTTCTCAACTCCCGGGGAGCATACAGCACATCGCAACCAGCACATCGCAACCGTAGCACAGACGTGCTAATCACTCACATTAGCGTTCACTCGCCTGACCTGTACCTATTTAACGTGTAGGTACCACGGAGCAGTGTGCAACCTGTTAGAGGTAGGTTTGCTCAACACCCACCATCAGACCCGACCGGGAATCGAACCTGCGACCTTCTGGTCACGAGTCCAACCCGCGACCTTCTGGTCACGAGTCCAACGCCCTATCCACTCGGCCACGGAAGCACACAATATCAGTATGTGATCTCAAATATTAGCTATATCTTGAGCATATTACTGTTATTATTCCTAAAGATTCTAGACAACAAGTTTCTACTGTACATGACTAAACTACTTCGCTTATATCATATTCCTGCTTATATGAATAGCAATAGTCCTATTGTAGTACCATTTTCCCCACTAGGTGCTATATCAAAATAGTTTGTACTATTGTAGTGCTATTTTCGCAGCTAGGTAGCATACATACCTGTTAGTCCTGATAAACCAGACCCTGTGATACTGTAGCGTAGCAGGAGGAAATGATAGAGACTATCTAATGTCTATCTAAAAAATACCCACAATACAATATTTTGAAGCCACCGGGTGGAGAAAAAGGTACTACGGCATGCGAACTGGTGATGTCAAACATGCGGATTATGAGAGAATTCTAGATATCACGACAACTTGTTACATTAAATAGCGCTATACAGTGAGTTTTCAAAGTTAAAATCTAAACAAGGTCAGGATTAGTCACTCGTCCACTCGTATTGACTAGTAAAGACTTGTGAAGGATGAGTAAAAAGTTGTAGCAACTTGTCCTTTCCACAAGTAGCAATTCTGGTCCATTTGGCATACCGGTATAGAGTTTGTGCAAGGAGGACGAGTACATTTTTTGCAGGACAAGGAGATATTTAAGGGCTACTCGTCCTGCTGACAAATAGTACTTATCCATCTAAATCTGACCCTGCTAAATATGCATATGCGAGTCCAAATGCCATAACATGGTGTGGGCAGCATTGCAATAAATGCTAGCGAAGGTGTTTCAAAGCCAAATTGAGTGAGCATTTTCCAGACAATGTAACAAAAGTTAGTACAGTAGAATCTCCAATTAAGACCACCACTATACAAAGACCACCTCTACAATAAGACTAATTTTCGAACCTCCAAAAAGAGACCATCATCAACCTACATAAAAGACCACCTCCCTATTGAGACCCCTTGAGGCCAGTCCCTAAAGGTGGTCTTAATAGAGGTTCTACTATACTTGGCCTCAATATGATTACGTTACTACGTTAAGGCATGCACTGGCAGATCCAGGTTTTTGGAAAAAAAGGGGGTTGGGGGGGGGGGCGCACCACAGCATTTCATGGGTTTTATACGCTCCAAGGCTCTTGGAGATGCCAAAAACCTCATGGAAATGAAATTTTTGAGTGAAAAAAGGAGGCACGCCCCTGTACCCCCCACTCCCTCTCAAACCTTGTTCTGCCTATGGGCATGCACCTGGAGAGAGTTATGCCACTTCGGCGTGCAGACTCACTTCCTCTGATTGCTGTGAGTTTAATAGTCACCCATCTGTTTACGGATTTGTCTCACTAAAACTTGAGACAGAAATATGGAGAGAAGCTGTAAAGAAGGTTACAGGAGGATTAGCACTTTGTTAAAACTTTTCCAGATTCAATTGATACAGATTTGTAGAATTTTAAGTCAAAAAGATGAAATGAATGATTGAATGATTGAATGATTGAGTGAATGAATGAATCAATCAATCAATTGCTATTTGATGTCTTTGTATCCTAAAGTAGTAATTTGTTTTGGCCTGTAATATATATTGTATGGGTAAAAAATAAAATCATGCACCTCACTTATTATTGCCGAGCTGAAATTCACAAAGTGTTATTATGCATACAAAAAATAGACTAAATCGATAAAAACAAAACAAAAACATTATATCATTATCATACATGGTCTTAATTAACTTAAAGACGAAAAGTTGATTCGTTAAATAAACACACACTTTTGATAAGTTTGGCCGATTTAATTTACTGTGTAACAACACTCCGACTTATTCTAAATACAATTTCCAATGACATGAAAACTTTGAAATGTTAGGCTCTATTCATCAATAATGTAACAGAATATCTATAATTGAAATTATTACAATAGTACCTATAAAAAGAAATATATCATATTTGGATAATGACTGCTATGTAAGGCCAATACATGTACACCGAATGTCCTCAACAGTAGAAGAGGGACCAACGTTAAAACTGAATAAAGGAAATTTTTCTCATTGCATTAGCTTATAATAATGAAAGTAAATCATGTAGTAAACATCGGAAACCCTCTACAATGAAAGGATTTGTGACTGCAAATTAGGTTCCAGTCTTGAGGACATTCACAGTACATACATAGCGGCCAAATTTGCCTTTATAATATACTTAAACAAAGCTTATTTTAATAGCTTAACTAGCTTATTCTAAATGCATATGAATAGCTTTACAAACGTATTAACATTAAAACAGAAAAATAAACAGTAAAACATTCCAATAACTTCAGAATATATATTGATCATACTCCCGTAATTGTTTATCAATAGATATTGATTATAAAAAAGATTTACCTGTGGAAGAGCAAATCCCAGCGCGACACCTAATAAATAGAAACAGCATAAATCAATTCTCAAATAAAGAACGCACTCGGAATACATGAGTGATAGAAATCAGCTTTATGAATATCAACTGGCAATTGCTTGATTCTTACTATCAATTTTTTCAATCTATGCAAGTTGTGTTGCAAATTTCAACTGACAAACATTTTGCCACTCCCAAATTCAATGCTGGCAAATTAAGAGCTATGTACAATGCAAAATATATGCATGTGACACACCACTCAGCCAGTAATCATGCCATGATCTGTCTGAATAATTTTCACCAAATTTTACTTAATGCTTTGAATGTTATTTGAAAATAGGTCCCTCCAGTGAGGTTACCATGACTACTGACCTCCAATGAGGTTACCATGACAACTGACCTCCCATGAGGTTACCATGACAACTGACCTCCAATAAGGTTACCATGACTACTGACCTCCAATGAGGTTACCATGACTACTGACCTCCCATGAGGTAGAGGTTGTCCTCGGCCAGGTTGATCACTCCCTGGATGCAGCCCGTCGTGTAAATCTTCTCATTGGCCTCGATGCTCTAAATGAAAAATGATCCTCAACATTCTAAACATATTGGTAGTCATGAGGCAAATGCATGCATAATGTTATAGATGGGGATATTATGTGATAGTCTAATGATGTCATATCGAACATTCCGTAATTGTTCAATGGTTCATGCATGTCCCAGGATTATCCATGCTATATGGATGTGTGAGAGATAGGAGAATCAGCAGGAGGGAGCATGGCATTGCCCAGTTATTTTTTCTACTAAATTGTTATATTCTATTTTTATTTATTTATTTTTTTCAATAAAAACATTGCTGCAAAGTTATAATGAAACAATTTGTACCACAAAATCGCATAAATGTCTGATGATTTGCAGGGGGAGCAAAAAATAAAATAAAAATAGCTATCATCTGGGGGTAAGTATAATTTCTTGTGTTTTTGTTAGTTGAATTCAGTTGGAGAAAGCAGTTTTCATAGCAAAAGTACTTACCCCTAACTTTTGCATTCCGTAGCCACAGTTGGTATTGATGTAATTTTCAATCACCTAGAAATTAAAAGAACAACAAGCTGCATATAATGTGCAAAGGTAATATGAAAAAAAAAAAAACTAGCTTGCCCAACCGGACGACCAACCTCAAATCATAGATTGACCAGGGCATATTCTGGCTTGTGTGGAAAATATGCATATTTTTTATTTTTTTTATTTTTGTGAGCTCCATACCTTGGTACATGCTCATTTATCATATAACACCATGAATAAAACAGCATAAGAATAAAAGCATTTACATAAGTGTAAAATTGATGAATCTTTATTAGCAACATCAATACAAAGTCATTCAAATGTGGATCGCCTGTTCGGACGAGTCATTTAGAAGTCGGAGTTGTCGATACAAATTGTGAGTAGTCTGTGATGACGAAACAACCAATAAGTATGCTGTTTAAGTCACCCTCCGTTGGATTCCGGTTTGGTGAGAGCCATCTTACAAGAGCCCTTCTGCTTACTTTGGCCTGTTTCAGTTTTTCTAGAGGAAAACGGGCTTCCCATTGACCGGACGTCAGCTTGAAGGTCAGTGTCGCACTGTTACATGACAGCATTGATCGATTTGAACTGATCCACACCGAATACAAGGTGCCCACTAATATCTGACATGATCAGGCATGCGTAATGTGGTAATAATTGGCACTGCTTCAAGCATTTGAAAATACTAATATTTGATTACACACAAGCAACTTCTATAAAACCATTTCTTTTGTTATGTCTTTTAATTTTAAGTTTTCAAACACAAACATTTTTCAGGCACATATAACAGCACTGAGCATAATCTTGTGATTTATGCTCTAATTAGGGTGTCTCGGCACATGTTTAGATTGTTTGAAAAATACAAGATGATTAACTGTGCAAATAGGCAGATCCCGCTTTCTCATTTACAAAAACCATGAAATTCTCTGTTTGTGCCATTCCCCCACTACCTTTATACAAACACGGGACCTGCTAGTCGTAAATGTAATAGTAGTATATAATGCATATTACAAATTTAATGCATAATCTAAATGAAAAAGATCAGAATCTAAATTACTTATTATATAACATAGCCTCAAAATAATCATAAAAAGCTCAATGCAAATATTCTTAATTTACATTCTTTAAACGTCAGGCATTCAAGAACATAAAACATTGTGCACAATGTAGATCTGTAGATTCTAAGTTGTATGATCTCTCTCTTATTGATCTATCAATATAACTTAGTAGAGTTCCCAGATTGGTAAATCGTTCACTTTAATGAAGAATATCCGAAACTTAGCATAACTGTTAGTTGGTATGAGTATTCAAAAATAAGCTTTGGGGCCACCTGAATTTTGACCTTTAAAGGAATATAATAGGCTGTCATGGGGTTTAAATATCATAACAATGCATATATATTCTTAAATAATCGAATTAGAAACGAAAGTTTCATTCATTTAGAGCTTCATAAATCCTTTAAAGGACATGATATATAAAAAAATCTCCAAGACACTTGCTCACTATCTAAATGGGCATAGATAAAGGTTTGGTGAAAGTTGAGCAAAACTTTCCTCTAACAGGATGCACACTGCTCCATGGTACCTACACTTAAAATAGGTACAGGTCAGAGTAATAAGCACGTGTGCGCTACAGCAGCAAATGCTGTATGCAGCCAGTGTTGTATGCTCCCCAGGGAGTTGAGAAAGGTAAAACATTGAGTGTCAAAAACGCCAATGAGCTGAGGGGGAGGGGGGGCTGCTCTTCCACTGTCTGATTGGATATATATATGCTCAACAGAGAGACCCCCGATTTTGAGATGACAAAATATCTAAGACCCATTATTTCTTGGCAGCCAAACCCCAAAGACCCCCTAATTTCTCTAAATCTCAAAGCAAAGACCCACACTTTTACAAAAAAGTAAACTGAAGCATGATGGAATTTTAATGTTGCTTTTAAGTTTCATATGGATTCAAAGAATTGTATTAAAAGCCAATATTTAAGAAGACCCCATATTCTGGGATAAACCATACTAAGACCCCCCCATTTTACAAAAAAAATAAGATACCCCCATTTTGAACTCACCGTCGAGCATACCTACACAGAAAAGATGCTAGTGCCCGCCTACCAGCCATGTAAGTATAAGTACTGTGTATATTAGGAATATTTATTTTGTTGATATTTATATCAAAATAGTATTGGGAAATTATCATTAATTCTCTATGGCATTGGTTTACTCTAGCTAAAAAAATATTCATCAAAAGTTAAAGCAATAGTTAAATTAACACCAAAATAGTGAATTTTTGGAATTCAATCTACCTTTCTGACCTTGGATAGGGCAAAGGTAAAATATGATGTGATATTTGGATATCCGATACCTATGTTCTGGGCTAGCGCTAGACCCATCTGAAATTTAGCCAATTGGCTAAACGACGACATTTTTTTTAGCCAAATGAATTTTCTTAGCCATTTGGTTAAAGAACTAAATTATTCTTTAGCCAATTGAATTTCTTTTTAACCAAGCAAAAACATATGTAAATTAATTAACATGGTAATGATAGCACAAACATCATTACTTTTAGTTACTTTGACAATATTTCTACTTTAAATATCTTAATGATATCTGATCAAATCGTGTTTAATTTTCCGACGCTCCGGCGAGAACGATGAAGCTTATATAACTTTCAAAACTTGAGGAAAAGACCCTGCTGATGACTGCTTTGCATCAACCAATGAAGCTCAATGGCCAATAATGAATACCAACTTTTGATAACACATATACACTATATTTTCTTAATTTTAAAGTAATTTTTTCTGAGGGTGGCCCGGTGTGACTGGACGAAGGAGACTTATGCATGTGTCCTTTCAAAACCTCTCGGCGCTCCGCCATCAGGCCGCCCGCGTTGACAGATGTCATGCCATGGGGATATACTTCCATTTTTGTTCATATTTTATCATTACATTGTGAGATTCGAACGGCTGCACTTATTATTAAAAACTAACCTAGTCTACCAGCCTTAATTCTTTATTATTAACCCTCTTATTGCTTCCAGACGTTTCACGTGCATACAACCCTCCATCACAGGAGCAATTTCTAGACTAAAATATAAGCTAAACACTAAGGAACTCACTCCCAAACTACTTACTTCGGGAGTGAGTTCCTTAGTGTTTAGCTTATATTTTAGTCTATAAATTGCCCCTGTGCCCTCCATGCCAAGACCGGGAAATTATTTCACGTAAATAAAATGTCTTCGATGTTTACGGTTTTGACTGTATTTCGTGTTTTATAAGAAGTATTGCAGACCCGAAGATAATAGGAATTTCAACACGCCAATTTGCGTATGTGCATAAAATCGCATGTAGTTTCAGATTTTTACCATTAGGTGGTTATTTTACTTGATATTTATGTTAAAAAAATTATGTAAACTAACATCGCAAGTAATTGCCGATTCGAATTTGACAGGCCCGCATCAGATTTTAAACTGCGTAGCATCACAACTTATACTAATCGTGGCACCATTTGGTTTCGGTTACAAACCAACCACAGCATAAATCATCGTATTCTTATAATAACACACATTTACTAACAATATTTTGCTCTATAAACGCCTGCAAACATGACAATACTAAATGTCAGCCACTCATCTTTCATCTTCGGGAATAGAAGTCCGATTGCAAATATCAATCGTTTCGGAAGACATATTACTTCTCCGACGTCCACACTTGATCAATAGTTTGCCAATCGCCTCTCTTGTCATCCGGATTATAAGATATAATTAGATGATTCACGGGAGACGAATAATATTGAGATTTTTTAACAAAAATATGACAACCTGGTCAGCGCCATGACAGTTCTTTACCGTTTGCAGAAAACTACTGAGGTCGGTGCTCGTTGATTGGTCAAAAACACGGCTCAGCCTCTATCAAGCACGCAGGGTTATATGTCAGATTCATAAATATTCAAATGGCAATGAGGCTCGTTGCATGGTAGCCTAAATCTAATGTGTTTCACGGCGATTTGATCTTTGTGCATCTTTGTTGTCATTGCGCGAACGGCGTTCCAAAATGTTGTCAACTAGAATGATTGACTGCAAACGGCATTCTGACATTTAGTCTCGATTTAGCGGACAAAATTCGTTTCTTACGAATTTTTCTTGAATAAAAATGATTCGCCACATTGGCGAAAGAGTAAGCGAAATTTTTCGCCATGGGCGATAAAAGGAACTGACGCGCGTGCCCAGCATGTTTCTATCTGCAGCTAATATACAACGTATGTCTCTAATTTCATTATTTAAGGATATATATTCATTTTCATATTTTGGCCCTTTGACCCCTGATTTGTCCCCTTAAAAGGTCAAAATTTTAATTGCTCCCAAGCTTATTTTTAAACATTCATACCAACTAACAATCTTGCAAGTTTTGTAGATTCTTCATTAAAGTGAATGCTTCAATTGTATTTTGTATTGTGTGGATCCCCCACTAGTAGTAATGTATACAGATAAAACCTTATTTGTCCATGCCACACATGTCTTGGCATTTAGCCAATATTAAAAAATAAAACCTTTCTTGTTTGTCGTTGTCAGGGACGTCTTGCCATATAACATTGGCAGTCATTTATTATGTAACAAGCACATGAACAGGACATAATTATTTCACAACATAGTGAAGTACTAAATGTAACTATTTTGAAACACAATTTACCAAATCATATTAGGATAAAAGTCAACTTAAGATGTTCAGAGAAGAATAAGAAGCATTATACATGTCTTAGTCTTGTGATTAATTACATAAAAGCAACCATGGCAGATTTGGTCAGAATAGGACGATATACTATTGACAGAGAGAAGCGTTTGGGTGGAGGGACGTTTGGAACTGTTTTTCTAGGGACTGACGACAAAAAACAGTCTATTGCTGGAAAGGAGATTTATTTGGGGGACTTAAATGATGAACCTGAACAGGATTGGATAGAAAGAGTCTATGCAGAGGTTGAGGCCCATAAGAAGATTCCACCCCACAGAAACCTGATTAGATACGTTGACAGCATTACGAAAGGAAACCACGTTTGGATTTTTACCGAACCGTGTGAACAGGGAGACTTAAACAAGTATGCCAAGGGGCATGACATTAGTGAGAGGCAAAAGCTCACTATAATGAAAGAGCTTACTGAGGCCTTGAAGCACCTTCACAACCTTGACCCTCCTGTAGTACATCGGGATGTGAAACCGGAAAACATCCTGATGGGTGACGATGGCAAGGTCAAATTATGCGACCTTGGACTCGCAAAAATGACTGAAAGGCAACAGGATAGAACTTTGACTCTCAAAACACGGTGTGGTACAGAAGATTATATGGCGCCGGAATTGTTTGTGTATGATGAAGATGGAACAAGCAGATACAGCAAAAAGGTAGATGTGTTCAGCGCCGGAATCTTCTTTGTCACATTCATCGATTCTGAACCCAGACAATATCTGAAGCGGTTTACATGTAAGTGTCAAAATAACATTTCTTTTGGTGACTTCTGTTGTTTTGTTGTTTTTGTTCCATATATACCAGCAGTTTATTTTACCAACTATGTATAGAATTGGTTTAGAAATATGGTTTGGTGGGTTTGTGTGATTGACATTAAAATTTAGGAATCATATGTAACTGCATTTACTATATTTCTACTATTTGCCAGAATCAAAAGTTCAAATTCTAAAATTGTAATTTTGACTTTCATTTTTCTATGATTAATTTGCGATATAGTGAAAGGGGAGTCGATAGGAAAAGTAATGGACCAGAGCCGTAGGTCGGGAGGTCTGACAGCGCCTCCCATTAAGTTCAACCTCCGTGACAGTCCCCAGGTGACCCGCCTCAAAGCCCTAGCAAGCAACATGATCCAGTTTGATCCAGACCAAAGGCCAACGATGGAGGAAGTACTTGTCGAGTTGGAGAGAATTTTGGGCAAGTAAAATATTGTTTCTGACATGAAAGCTTTAACTAGATTCTTAAATGTGTTTGAATATCATTCAATCAGAAAACAGACATCCAAAACCATAATAATAGAATTATTTGCCCATATGCTCATTAATACATCATGTATACATAATAATGTAATAAAGGAATTAAATGTACATATTCGCTCATAACCCTAAATTTAGCATTTTTTTTCTATCAAGGCTATTCAGGCACAAACTTTCTTACTTATATCACGCTATTATAATACCAAAGCCCTTTATATTTTTACCAAACAATTAATCAAATGTGACATATTTCACACAACAACAGAAAAACAGCATTTGGCTGGTAGAAATTCACAGATAGCGCCATGTTTAACATTTTCGTGATCACACAGAAATGAAACTAGTTCCAGATTTATTAAGTTGACCACATGATATTCGTCCATAACAGTTCATGCAGTATTGCCACATATTTTGTGTGATCAAACTTTTTTTATACATGTAGCTTTCGCCGAAAGGCTAAAAATGAAAAAGAAAATGACAATAAGATGTATGAACATGTATCTACAATTTCTACATCTGACTTTAGGGGCTACCATATTAATAGACAAGGGGACACCCACACACCCTCCAAAAAATATAAATATTCAGCTGAATCTTTCAGGACGCCCCCACCTCCCCTATACTCACTTTATTTTCATACCCCGGTTGAGCCATGATAAATGATAGCCCTTTTAAACTCTAACAGGGACTGATGCAGTGGGCATTGCATTGGGCTTCGTGTGAACTGCTGCAGGGTTTGGAAAATTTAGACTTTGGCAAGGTTTACAACTGTCCATCTTTGTTTAAAATTCAAAGACTTTTCAGAGCTCCTGAAAAAAATATGAATTTCAATGACTTATCAAATATCCGTGAGAGCCCTGTCCCATGCTTTTGCATAAATCTCCAAAAAATGAATATAATTTCTCCTTATGTCTAGCCTCGATGCCAGAAGAGCAGTCTGGTGCCCAGGCATCAGGAGGAGTCGAGAGCCTGGCTGAGGATTTCTCTAAAATGGCCACAGCTGAAATGAGACCTGTGACTGTTGGTGAGCAGTATAGTATTTTTAGCCTTTGGTAGATAATATGAAAATTGGAATGAGTTCCATAGCACATCCATATGCAGTAAGGGGCAGGGTTCGACATAAGTGGTAGACCTGTAGCCCTGGTCTACCTGAAAACTGGCCGGTCTACCAACTTTTGCCAGTAGGTAGACCTGTTTGTCTACCTGGTTTTGGCAGTTCCATTATGTATTATTAGAAAAACAAAATACTGGTGTCCAACAATCGTTTGAATCATCATCCTTATTTTAAAAAACACAGAGAATTATGATATTATGTCAATGTATTGAATTAAACACTTCCCTTTAAAGGTCAACAGAAGGAAACATTATGCATTTTTTAACAACACGTGAGTGCCAGGCTACCTGATTTTGAGTCGGTCTGCCTGATTTTTAAACTTGGTAGACCCGATATCTTCTGCCTTACCAGTCCTTATGTCAAACCCTGAAGGGGGATGCCATTATATAAAGTAGAGTAGGCATATAAATAATGTGGGAGAGGGGCGGGATCTGTGTGCCAGTTAGAGCAGAACCTATCTATTAAGACCACCTGGGCCTGGCATAGAGAAGCCTCATGAGAGGGTCTTTTTATGGAGGTCCATGTTGGCCTTTTTTCGAAAGTTTGTGAAAGGTAGTTAAAGAATGGTCTAAACAGGCTTGATTTCACGTTAGTTTGTACGTCAGTGAAGTATAGAATACCTATGGGGCTGGCTCTTAGCACACTTCTAATGATGTGAGTGTAAAGGCTGCTCTGATTTCAAACCGTAATAGCCGAACCGTGAAACCGTCTCACTTCTCTTGTTTGCCAAGTTCATTATTTGAGCCAAAGCAGTTCCTCTCATATTTAAAAACTCATATCACACTCCATTCACATTTCTTTATGCCTGCTGTTATTGAAATCTAATTTTAAAATATATACAACAAATGTCCTCTTGAGAAAGCAAATTATTTACAATAGCTTTGACGTTAATAAAATAAATATTGATTACATATCCATTACATTTACATTTACAAGTCTTACATTAAATAAACGTGGCCCTATTTATGGAGTCAAACAAACGCAATTGTCATGTTTTATCATGCGCCTATCCTAGTATTGTGATGGAAACCAGTTTGCCTACTATGAGTCCGTAAATAACAATATCACGTGGTGAGTGATTGGAAACTCATAGTGTAGCTCAAACTCTTGAAAATATTAATCATAAAAAGTTGACTGACACATCAAAGGTCTGATTATGGATCAATCTTTCCATATCTGTGTTTGGTTTGACACCCTCCATATTCTTTTGCGAGCCAATAGCTTAAAAAAAGGTGTCAAATGCATAATCATCACTGACACAGTCATGTAAGAGGCACATGAACCCACACCCACCCAATATTGAATTTTGACAACCTAAGGGGCATATCACTCCCCTCCCCCCCAAACACGCACACATACACACATTCACACCACAGTGACACACATACAGATCCTCTTTCATCAATATTGATCAATATCTGTTGCACCATAATGCATATTGATCTCCAATGCACTTCAACTCGGTCTCATCAAAAAAGCTGTATAAAATTTAATTCACTACAGCACCCTCATAGGAAGCTATATAATGTGAATTTATAGCACACAATGGAATATATCAGTTAATACAAAATTACACCATTACACCATCCCCACACACACACACAAACACCTCTCCCACTAACCCACATACCACAAAAAAAGATATATCCATCTACCACAAGGGGCGTTTTATAATGTGAATATATCTACATTTGCATGTAATTAAATGTAATTGAAATTAATAGCAAGTGTAATATTAACACATCTGAACAAAACGCTCCACACTAAAATGACATGTAACAATACTGCAAGTGATAGAATATAATACTAATATATACAGTGGAACCTCTCTATTAAGACCACCTCTGGTAATGGCCACAAGTTGTCTCAATAGGGAGGTTTGTCTCTATATGAAGGCTTGGGAGTGGACAAAAAATTGTCTTCTTATAGAGGTGGTCTCTTTAAGAGGTGGTCTTAATGGGAGGTTCTACTGAAATATAATTTTTGTCATTGAATGTTTATTGTTGTCATCGTCGTCTTCTGTTGTTATACGATCTTTAAACATCTTCACTAACCCCGACAGGCTCACCCGGCAGCCTGACCATAGTCGGCGGTTTCAAGACTCCGGCTCCGGAGTTTGCCCGCTC
Organism: Streblospio benedicti; assembly: GCA_019095985.1. Taxonomy (NCBI): domain Eukaryota; kingdom Metazoa; phylum Annelida; class Polychaeta; order Spionida; family Spionidae; genus Streblospio; species Streblospio benedicti. The sequence continues at coordinate 26,406,686 of CM032668.1, read as the reverse complement.
CTACGCCTGCTGGCGCGAGCGCCGAGCAGGGAGCTGGGAGGACGTCACCGCTCTACCACAAAAACTTTTCGAGAGCAGTGTGAGCGCCATAAAGAATGGACTGTTCATGGCCGGAGGTGGTGATGAAAATGATTATGTTACTGAGCAGTGCTATGTGTATTTGTCTGGAAGCAATGACTGGCGGCGGCGGCGGGACATGCCCAGTGCCAGGGTTGCTGCTGCCGCCGTCCCGGCCGGTGAATGTGTGTATGTGTTAGGAGGTAGTGATGGTGAGCCATTGAATGTGAGTGAACGCTACGATGTGGAGCGTGATGAGTGGACGAGTGTGAGTGTGATGCTGCAGGGTATGATGCGGCCTATTGCTGCTCTCATCCAATCAAACATCTTCATCGTATTCAACGATGACCCATTTAACAAACCAACTCAAAAAGGTGATGAAATAACCTTGCAAGTGTTAAACACCGAGACAGGAGAGTGGCGGTTCGGCCCTCCATTACCCACTCATTTCGGCAGTACATGGGGCGCCAGAGCCGTGTCTCACAATGACACGATGCTGGTGGCAGGAGGTGACAGTCGTATGATGGCCCAGTACATCCCCAGCACCAGCACATGGCTCTCACTGTCACCACCACATCTATACCATGCTTATGGTGCGATGGTGGTCCGTGGGGGTCGAGTGGTGCTGATGGGTGGGGGTAGTAAGGATGGATCAGGGAAGGGGACTGTAAGTGACTCTATAGAGGAGTACGATGTGGAGCGGGATGTGTGGGTCGTGAGCAAGCAGAAAATGCCATGTGCTCTGTGGTGTCATCACTTGATTGTTATGAGCTATTGATGCTATGTGGTGGTCTAACAATACCAGTATGACGTTTTGTGGTAGATGAAAAAAAGTATATCACAAGATTATCTAAGATAACATTATAGTCAAAACAACAAAAAACTGATGAAAATTCATAGGCAGATCCAGGTTTTCGGAAAAGGGGGGGGGGCACACTTAAGGAAAAGATGGGGCGAACTTACGGGATTTCATGAAAAACCCTATGAAAATGAAGTATTTTGGTGGGAAAAGGGGAGGCGCGCGCCCCCTGCGCGTCCCCCCCCACCCCTTGATCTGCCTATGAAAATGCCATTATGAATTTGTGATATTTGATGCTTGTTGAATATACGTAATTGATTACAGTAAAACCTCTGCTAGTAGGGACACTGGTGACTGGTGAGAGTAGCACACTCCTCAGACAAACCTAGCATGACCTAACTGGACATATCATGGCATTTGTCAATATACACGGGGAGGGTACTTCAATACCGAAAACGAAAGATTTGTGTGATATTATGTATGTGATTATGGACTTAAATAACTGTACCTCATTTTCTAAAATGGAAAATGATAAACATGGATGATTTGTCTTAGTCATTTGTTATGCAGTGTAATAACCTTGGTATCTAATATCTCTGATTTTTTGTTATTTCGAGGCTAGTTTAATTCTTCAACTCCATTTCATGTATTAGCATATATTAGTCTGCCATATTGAATATTGGCTATCTAGACCATATTACTGTTATTCCTACAGATTCAAAACAATGAGTTTCTACGGTAATCATTTAGTTTATTTCATTGAATGTATTTAGTCTGATATTTTCAACATGAAAATAATCTGAATCTTTGAATATTTTTTATTTTGAAATTGATTTCAATCCTTGTATAGATGAATGTCCAACAAAGTTTCATGATTGTACTACTGTGTATATGGGAACATATACGCCATTGTAAATTACATTAGCATGCAAATTTGATTTTCCATCAGTAGTCTTGTCAAATGATCTATTAAATTGAACTGTTTTTGCAAGTACCTGTAAAAATACAATGTGTACTTCTCAAAACGTTTTGTTATCTGTTGGTCAATTGATATAAAATCTTATCATATATGGTATAGTGTCAATAAATTTAATGGTTTCTCATAATCTATATTGAAGTCATTATAACCAAACAATCATTCGCTTTGTATAAAAAAAAGAATTAATCATATCAAAAACTTGATTGGTTATTTCAAAAACCTTAGGTAGATATCAATCGATGTTTAAATGTATGAAAGAATAATCTAATACACACACACACAAAAAAAGAAAAGTTTTCGTATACAGAGCCACTGAACCAGTATTGAGTAGACCTACACAGAACCTATACACTTCATACCGAGTAATACAAACTTAGGAAATGAATATTCAGGCAGTGATTACTCACTTTCAAAGGGAGTGGCAGACCAAATGTTGGGGTCAGCCACAAATCATGAGCTCCAAATCCAATCTTATTTGTTGATTCAGATTCACAAACAGCAATATAATTCAGTCAGTGTGCAGAATGATAGCGTACGTTCACAAGAGTTGTAAATTACCCAGCTGAAAGGGCGACGTCAACCATGCGATTTGTGTGTTCACTTAGATGGCGATTGTGAAACGATTTCTCGAGCAATTGTCTTGTGATAGACAGAAAGTAGGAAAACATGAATTGGTTTTAGAATCTTCACATCGCTTCATTGCGCAGACGATTTTTCTTGTACACGAGAAAAACAATTGCTTATGCAACGTGGCAATGTTACTTACATGTGAACAGATCAATTTAAATATGATAAGATTAGAAAAATCTTGCGACCGTGTCTCTACGCGTTAGCAATATCACTTATATGTGAATGTAAACATAGGGATTGGTGTCTTAGATTTGAAATTTAGTTTACACTTTGAACGGGTTTCAAGAGGGGGTGGCCGGGTGACCAAAACCCTTTTTTCTGGGCATCATACGCAAACCTAGTACTGTAAAACAAGAATATTTCGTGGCTATTAAATTTTGCGATTTTCATCTATGAATTATTTTAAGACTATTTAATCTTGCGATTTTGGTCCATCCTGGACATACTTTACATAGGCTATTAATGTTTCCTGACTATTTAAGTTTGCGTTTTTGTACCTAACCGCGAAATTCACAAATTAAATCATGTGCAAACATTTTTAGGTTTACAGTATACGGGATACAGTAAAACCTGTTCTATGTAGACACCTCACACCTTACGGAGAAATGAGGTGCCCACTTAAGAAAAATGTCCACATGGACAGGTTCCACTGTAACTTTATGTAGTGCAGGCTTACTTCAATATCGTTCGGTTTGCGACAGCAAGAGTAAGGAACAGCACACGCCTCAGGACTCAAGTTGTCGTCTGTACAGTTGAAGTAGATGTTCATGGACCAATCCTTGTAAGAGTGTGGGCCGACGCCACAGCAATCAAACTGAAACACAAACAAGGTCATACAAATATAAATAAAAAGATATAAAAAACTTAGGTAGATGGCAAAGTTCAGCAATATCTTATTAGCTTATTCATTAAATATAAAACAGCGTAAAAAGGGTGGTCGCTGTAACAAAACTCTTCAAAAGAAAAAAATCAAGCATTTTGAAATTGTACTTGCTTTTCAGTCTACACGTCTGAATTCTACATGCTAAATTGAGAATGCACAATTTCTGACATATATAATTTGCTTTTATTAGTTAAACTTGGGAGAAACAGTCCAAATATATGTAGTAGGAGCTTGCTTGGTATGACAGTGAGACTAGAATTATATGTAAAACTGTTACCGGTAAATAACTAAACATGTATAGATGATGTATTGGCAATTCTGGTTTTGAAAGTTTTAATTTTACAAGTCAACAGTAAATAAATAACACTTAATTTTAAATCATTTGGTTTAACACCTAATAAATACCATGTAATGGGGTTGAAAAGCGACACATTTTTATGTGCAAGAGTGTATTTTATTGTATTCCTACATAATAAAAAACTTAACAGATTTATTCATCTTCTATATGTCAATCCCAATTCTGTAACTACAAAATAGATTACTATCAAAGGGGGTGAGGGGGTATGAAAATGAAACCATTGTGGTATGATTTATAGTCCCCAACCTTAGATTTCTTTGAAACTTTCAGCTTCTCGCTTCACCCCCACTATCATCCTCTCCAATTACTACAAATGTTACTTGTGTGTGTGCCCCAGACTTTCATGCCCCGAGCAGCCCAAACACAAAAAAAAAATGAATGAAAAAGAAAAATAAGTTGAATATTTTAGCCCCTCTTTTATATCCCCTTTGGGCAATGATAGCCGCGTTACAGGAGTGCGGCTGTCTCAAATGGATGTTTTAACTGTAACATCCAGAGAGTGTACAATCAGTTTACGTTACGGCTCCAGTAAAATCAACATTCCGTCACAAGCAGCATTGTAATGTGAGAATCACAAAAATGATAAGCAGGCAGCTCACTTCTCAACTCTTTAATACTAACTTCTATGCAGATGCCAATGGACTATTACTATATTCTATCATTTTCTCTCTCTTTTTTTTCTTCTTAAAATTATTAATATATATTTGTTTGAATTATTTTTTCTACATGTTATTTTTTATTTCTATCTGACATTTGTTACATTCAAAATACATGTATCTGATAAAATATACTGAAAACATTACAAGTGCCTTAGAAACAAAAAACTATGACAAAAAAAAAAAAATCTACAAAATAGACAAGAATAAAAAGCTAGAAATACATGTACAAGGATAAAAGGCAAAAGATTCATTTCCCATGAAAAACATTTCTGTGACTAAACATGGTTTGCAAACTAATAGGCATCTGCCAGTGCTCAAATGTGAAAACTAGCTTCTTCTCACTAAACATCATATCAGCCCACAAATAAAAGGGTAGAAATAAATGAAAAGAGGATGGAAAGAAAAATCTCTAAATCTGGTGTAAAATTACAGTGGAACCTGTCTTATGTGGCCACCTTTTGGAGTCGCCACACAAGACAAGTGTCCTCAACAGAGAGAGATTTCTTTACATATAGTACAAAGGTAAAAGGGAAATGGAGAGAAGTGAAAAGTTCCCATATAAGATGCGTCTCCTAAATGGGAGAAGTCCACATGGACAAGTTTCACTGTAACTTGAGCAAAACCAAAGACAGAGCCTCAGTGTTCAGCAAAACATACACTTGATTTAACTGAAGAACATTTCATTTGAAAATTTGCAAAGCTCCTAATGTGTACTCTATCAATAATCAGATTTTAAGTTGACCTTTGATCTAATAGCTCATATTACCTATTTGAGCAAAAATGCCACGGCTCCAGTTTCTCCGATGTATAACTGTTGAGATAACAAAAAAGTTCAGGTTTCTGTGAGATATCTGGTTTTAATTGGCACTGCTTTACTCACGAGTACACGATGCAAACTTGGTAATCCAAGACTAAATGTCTTCGGTTATACCTTTGATATAATACATGTACATGGTTGATCATATATTCATTGAAAGAATATAAAAATGTAACAAGGCACATCTGATAATTTTTCAAATCTATATGGTATCAATCTTGCGTAATAAGCTTTTGTGGGGTTTTTTGGTATTAAACAGACAGCAATAAAATTTTGTGAATAAATTACCCGGTAAGTTTTATTATTATCAATCTGGGCTATTGAATGAACTGAAACAGTCACAACAAAGTACAAAACAGAAAGCGTGGTTTTGGTTCATACATAATTTTGCACACACACCCAAAACCTGCGTCATCATATCCTGTTAGTGTTACTTTTAAAACTTTTTGCTTTTTGCATTGATATCAATTTACATAAAATTGCTCTTTCCAAATATACATAGGAAATGTCAATATTAGATATCCTATTTTCAAAATCTGTAAAGACAAATGATCATTTCACAGCAAATGCTGGTACTCCGAAAAATATATAAGTGGTTATGTTCATTCATGGAAGTTGCATGTGGATAAAATAAAGGCAAAACTATTTTTGCTTAAAACAAAGCCAAACAAAAACAGAAAAAAACGGTTTTCTATTTAGTGAATTCCTCACCGTCTAATTTATTTATAAATTACAAAATTAAAACTGTGTTGATTAATTTATCAGTTATATCACAAGAACGTCACCACCCAAAGCACCACTATACAAAAACACAAATGCCATTGAATATGAGAAGCTTGTGATTATCTCATCGGAACCAGATGCAAAGATGTTATTAGAAATATAACTACTTACTGTCTAATTAACTCCCAAAGAGTATGCTTCAAAAGAAAATTAGTTCTTAAAATTGTTTCAATACTTTTACAGTTAGCTACATAGTTTCATTAGCCAGTCTTTCAAATAATTGCCAGAAACATTTGTTCTCACCTTAAAGTAGTTGCCACTACCTTTCAAGAACAATTCAGAATTGATCAGAAACAGACTATAATATAGTTTAAAACAAAAAATTAACCCTGCAAAATTTTAACAACAATTAATCATTGTTATTGCAACACATTGCCTTTTTGGAAGAACATAGTGTAATATAATAATTCAGAATATATCTTGCTGCTACAAATATTCAAATAATCATAAAAAATAAATCTTACCGTTTTTTGAAACCAGTCAATCAAATTTCTCAAATCTGGGTCATCACGATAACGTACCAGAGCTTCCACAGAGAGAATGTCTGTCAGCTGTAAAAATATCATAGGGCATATTTGAAAACACTAGTCAGTTTAACTCTGTTAATGTGACAAGAAGGAAAAAAACACAACATCAATAAAACATAACAATTGAAATATATTTCGTATATCATCTACAATATTTTATCACGATTCAACGCAATAAATGCTGATGTATCAAAGGACTTTTTTTGAAACAGTTTGTAAGCATTTTGATGAAGAATATATAGATATATATGAATTGACAAACATTATTTACAAAATCACGCATCGCTGTGTGTGCAAGCAGTAGTCATATAACTGAAAAAGTAATATCAAATACATACCTATATTGTGAATTACCATGAAACAAGCACATAATCGAAGCAAAAATAAGCACATTGGAACCTGTCTGATTTGGACACCTTTGGGAGAAATGAAAAGTGTACACATAAAACACGTCTCTTTAAAGGCAGGCGTCCACTTGAACAGGCTCCACTGTACGAAGTGTAGCCTTTGCCTACCTTCTGTTTGAGATCAGACGAGAAGATAAACGCGAGGACAGCGAGGATGATTTCCATGATGAAGAGCGCACTCAGAGTGTATGAGAACTGAAACAGGGTATTGCTCACAATAACACACTTCTCTTATCAAAGTTGCTACTCAAATGTACAGTTGACATCACTGAAAATAATATTTCTATAAATAGAAAATTCAGAATACATGTACAATCACTGTATATCTTTATTCTCTATCAATCAATCAATCATATCCTAAATTTATTTGGATAGGCCCTGATCATTCCTCGATTTGAGGGTGTGGCGTAGTTGCCCAAACAAGAAGCAACAACTTTAACCCTTTTAATAGAGACAAATAATCAATCGCATGATTTACAATTTAAAAAAAAAAAACTAAATTGTATAGTTTAAAAGGGAAACAAAAAGGTTATAAATACTAAGAATCAACAAGAAGTTTTACTATGAATCCGTAACTGAAACATCCTTACAATTTTGAGCAGTATGACATTTTCTCTGAGAGCACCGAGGCAGCCCGGGAAGGCGATAACCCAGATGATACAGCCGATAATGATGCACAGCAACGTCAAATCAAACACAATGTCTATCACACTGTCTATTTCCTGTACAAACAAAATTTTGAAATGTGATATATTAAGATAATTTTGTTAAATGATTTAATTTAGTTTGTCATTTGCTATAAGATCAATGGGAATTAAGACATTTATTACTTTTCTATTTGAGATCCAAAGAAATTTATAATACATTGAAGTATTGTTTTTTTCTAAAGAAATTCAACAAGACCTACTTGGTCAGCACATGCAATTCTAGTTTCATCTTACCGTTTGTGCTTTGCCATAATCAAATTGTTCCTTCTGGATATAAGCCCAAGTTCCAACACAAATGAAAAGGACACCAATTAGCTGCAATTTGTTAAAAGTACAATAGTAATTCCTCTAATAATAAGATAAGAAATTCTTTTGAAATTTTTTTACGTTTTTGTGTTTTGTTTTACCAAATGATAATTTTGGTGAATATAACATTAGTTACAACTATTTAGGTTATTATGCAAAAAAGTGTAGCAAATAGCAAGCGGTAAATAAGGTTGACGCGATTATGTTGTTTTGTTCTGGGCTAATATTCAAATGCCAGACAAAATGAGACTGGTGATTCATTCAGGCATTTTGAGTCCTTTTGTCTCACTGCGGCAAGAAAATTTTATATAAGTTGCATTTGTCACCAGAGACTTATGAATATATTTAATGTCTGGCTGCCAGTTGTCACTGAAATTAAAAAATTTGTCTTTAAATTACCCCTATAGTTTATCCTTGAATGAGTTCATCATGTTGGTAGTTAAATAAATTTATTATTTTCATCTTTCACAACACTAAAAATTTATTTACGTTTGATAGTTTTGTCTTCTGCAGACCTTTTCAAAAACACTACTGCATGTCAGATCATGGTTTACGGCCGCCGTCCCCCGGCTGCGGCAAGCACTGAGTCGGAGACTCTGCAAGTTGGGCCCCTCATCTCTGTTCATGGTCTGACTTTTTGCATCCGATGTGAACACTTTGATAGCTCTGTCCTACTGATCTCTCTAGAACTGTCACTCCCTTCCAATCAATCTTCTCATTTTCTTTATTGACGGATCTGATGATGGCACTTTTGTTGAATTCTGTAGCAGACTCTCTTTTTGGTGCTCTGGTGAAATTCAACTTTCCATGTTGTTCAACGCCTTTTCGGATGTACCTTTATTCTAATACCCAGCTTTCTTCCTGTTTCCCTGATGTAAACTTTTTAACAAGATCCACATATACACCACTTTAACTCATCTCTACTTTTCTCTTTGGGTGCACCAACAAGTTCCTGATTTTCTGAATGGGCTCCCTACAGCGTTTGTTGCCACCTTATGCTTGTTCAAGATTCTTTGTAATTCCTTCAGTGACACCTTTACATATGGTAGAATCACTAGGCCTTTTGATTTCACTTGGTCTTGATCTTTCTTTCTCTTCTCTTTCTTTCTCTCCTTCTTCTCAGCTATTTTGTTTCTTTACCATCTTAACCAGTTTGCGAGAGTCTATGACCCAGTGCTTGCCGCAGGATGGCGGCGTAAACCATGATCTGACATGCACAGTAGAGTTTTTTGGAAATGCCTGCAGAAGCAGACGAAACTGTTTAACGTAAATACGTTTAGTGTTGTGAAAGATGAAAATAATAAATTTACCCCTATAGTTTGTCTATCATGCCGGATAGTGCAAGGTGAAATGTTTACTCGTAGACGTGGAAATATACATGCATGTCACTGATGCACGTACATGACTGTATTAGTACAGCTAGAGAGGTAGATGAATAGTGAATATAATTACATATAATAAACAGACTACTACGGAGCTCCTACAGAGAAGGGAAGCAAACATTACAAGAACAGGAATATGGTACACCTGATCACAGGAGCAATTTAGACAGTGATTTATGCTTGTTCGCATTGACCACTGTAAATGTGGAGCCTAAACATCATAACATACTTCATTTTCATAGGGTTTTTACACGGCCGCCATCAATTGGATGTAGGAAACCCATGAAATCCCTAAAGTGCCCCCCTTTTTTCTGAAACCTGGATCTGTCTTCCGTTACATGAGTCAGACTGAGACACTATGACAGATACTGATATGATACTCAACATGAAGTCAAAGTTAATTCAAGAAGGTTAATCAATTGCATCGGTATATCAATTTTTAAAAATAAAATTACCTTTCAATATAATCTAAACAAGTCAAATGTTGTTAAGAATCGTAACTTTAATATAATGACATATTCCGACTTACCCAAAATATGAAATTGAAAACGAACATCAAATACTTGACAACAGGATTTATGAATGAATCAGGGGGAGCAATTGCTTCTCCACTACCCATTATGAAAATATTCCAAAATTTTCACTAATCTATGGACAATACTTCGCAAAATCCAATATTATCTAACTTTTCAAAACTTTTTCTGTAACTTTTCACTATCAGAACTGTCATAATGCACACGCGCCATAACGTACACGTGGTTAAAAGCAGGTGGGTGTGGCAAGTTGTTCTTAAGGTGGACGACAAGCGAAGGAACGGTGGACGTGAAATCACTACTAAATGATAAGGTGGACGTGTTTCTTTGACGTTCTCTTTTGAACGTATTTAGCGTAAACGCACTCAGGTGTGAAATCAACATTGTAGCATTGTTTTTGTTTTTCATCAAATTTTATTATTTTCACAATTAAGGAATTAAATGTTGCACGTGAGTACAATTTCTCGTAGCCAAGCTAAGTGTTATGGATGTTCAATTAAAACCAATGTTTTTGTTATTGAAATACATGCTGTGATATCAACATTGAAGCATTAATTGTTTTTGTTTTTCATCAAATTTTATTATTTTCAGAATTAAGGAATTAAATGTTGCACGTGAGTACAATTTCTTGTAGCCACACGTAGTGGTAGCCACACTTAGTGGTATATGTATGTCCATTTCATATATTTTAAAACCAATGTTTTGTTATTGAAAATACAGTTGCATGACAAAATATTAGACTATTGAGAACATACATATATTTCAAATATTATAGTACTATGTAATTTGTAAAAAAAACTCTTATGTAAAGGTATTGTCAAAGAAATGCCTGCAAGATTAAAGACGGTTTCTTTGGATGAATGCATCACTAGGGATGAATGCATCACTGGAGCAAATTTCCAAGTGTTTACTAGTAGTGCCACTCAATTTATCACAGGAAAAGATGTTCTACTCTCAGATGCCAATAGAAGTGTTCAACATGATGGTATTCTATAACATTATATCACAAACCTTTATTCATACGTATATTAAACAAAGTGCATGTTGATTGACGCCAGTTAGACCTACATATTTTCTAATATCTCTATTATTTACCAATATCCCTATTGTCTATATATATTTTTGAATATTGATATTTATTGTAGACCAGGAAATATTGGAACTTATTGATGCTTTTGAAGTTATGAAGCTTACAACAATAGAGTTTGAGAGGGTCGATAGAGCAGCAAAGTCATATGCTACACATCCACTCCCACCAAGTTGCTCTAGGACACAATTTTTAGTAGAACAGTCCCCTACCAAGAGATCTGAGGAAAAGCCATCAAAAAGGGAGTCACCAATTGAGCAATCTCAGAAAAACAATAGTATCATGATCTACAATTCCGAGAAACAGGACTCCTTTTCAAAACTTAAAATCATGGAACCCAAATTACTTCCCAATTTGGCTCTTACGGGAAGCATTGATTGTTTAAGCAAATGTATTACCATGGAAAATCAAAAGATATTCTTAAATGGAACGAGTCACATCCAAAATAATTCATCTATTTCTAAATATCAGGCCATCTTGCCAACTGGTATTGATAAAAAACAATTCCAACAAAATATGACTCGAGTTTGTATGTCAAATTTTGGACAGTCAAAACATTATGATACTAAAGAATATGGTAATGCAGCTTCACACTCAATATTAGAGAGCATTCTCAAACAAGAAGACAACATGAGCTATAAATTGGAGGCTCAGACTTGGCAAAATAACAATTGTTCATTCACTAAAAGCAAAGTCAACCATAATGATGATGTTGGTATAACAACTCCAAATCATAGTGTAGATCATATTCAAACCTTTTCTCACCTATTGAACAATGGCAAACCATCAAATAATGTGGAGGAAAAATACGCGTCTCTTTCACAAAATCCTGATAGTCAAAACGGAAATACTATGAAGGTAATAAAAACCGTTTACAACGTCAAACCATGTGCAATGCCTGGTTAGGATAAGTAGTCTTTAAAACATATTACAACTGCATGTTTGTTTGTTTTTCAATTTCAAAATACTAGTATTTTCTTTGCAGATTAACAATCTGTTTGCTAATAGCCCCTATCCAACTGGGAAACAAACAAATAAAACATGTATGCTGGTTAACAGAGAAAATAACCACGGGCAAGGTATGAAGTGTTATAAATTATAAAATTCAATTCTCAATAAACTAACTGTCACCACTTATTACTCTTGTTTTCCATAGCAAATAAACACAATCGTGTCAATATACCACTACATGTATATTGATACAGCTGAAAACGGATATTTTTCAAGTGGCCAACATCATTTTTGCTTTCCATACAGATGCTTCCTGCACCTCCTCACCGGTATATGCGCATGTGGATCCATTTGCAAGGTGCATCTCCTGGCTCATCCTCCATCTGTCCAGTCAGACAGCAATCAGCCTGAGCCGCAGTCGCCTTTATGAGCATTGGAATATCCATGCACACAACAATCACATATCACATCTCAATCCAGTGGTGTTTGGAGCTGCTGTCAAGACTGCATTTCCAGACGTTACAATCAGAAGGCTAGGTCAGTCAATAAAATTACGAGTTATAACATTCTGCTACAAATTCTATTGGAATGAATAATGAAATATGCTATATAGCATCATATGACAATCATACATGTATTTATGATTGTTCATGAATATGATAAGATTGGCTTTCCTGTACTGATTTGTCCACTGTAGTGATAATCTTAAACCTCATACATGTCGCAATTTACAATGAATCTGTTCACTCAGGGTGCCGTGGTGATTCCAAATATTACTTCCATGGTATTGGAGTGAAAAAAGAATCTGCTTTGTACAATGCCCTCATTGTTCATCAGCGAATCAACATAATGCGTGATGAAATGAACAATTTGTCAGATGAGAAAGCGGGCATGAGAAGACCACCTCAGCCAGCTGTCACGCCAAAATACAAGAGTGCAGCTGCATTAAAGCTGCCACTGTTGGAAGAACTCAATCTTGTGTAAGCAATACGTTTTAGAAGTTCGTGGCAAGTATCAAATGTACACATGCACTTTCCTGTGTATGAAGATGATCAGTTATTCATCTGAAGTTTTTATATTGTGAAATGATTTGCATGTAAATTTATGTGAAAAACTCTCAACATTGTAGTGATTATTACTTATTGCATGTACATACTGACAAATATTATATTTATATATTGTTTTGTCTATTTCGTGTACATAGTCATGATAGTGCAGCATAACTGTCAAAGACGTTCATAAATGATGATTCTTCCTACAGGTCACTTGACCGGTCCCTTGCAGAACTGATGCTAATGCTCCTACAAGTTCATGGTCAGCGCCTCATAGAACTCATCCTCACACACAGGATACGGCAAGTATGGCATGAACCATCTGTCATTGCTATCATACCATGTATGATATGATAAAGGAAATTTACTCTAATTATATATAATACTGTTTTACTTGTTGATATTTCACAAAGAGAGTAGAGGCACATTATTGCAAAAATATATCTAGGCCAGAGATTGGTCTGGTGTGAGGTACTTTGTAAGAAATATACTAATCGGAAATTTTATAGTCAGCAATCTTGTATTGATAACTACAACATTTTCCTATTATATCCGATTGAAAAATCTTTTTGTGATAATCAAATGTTTCTACACAAACTTGATGCGCATCTTTACATTTCTTGTCAGGTGCCAGTTACCATGGCAACTTTTTGGACAAATCTTCCCCAAAGTTTGTCTGAAGGTGTAGCCACAAGTCTCCATCTACAAATGCTTGCTCTTTGGTGTGACTTGAGACTGCTTTCCACTCTGCAAGATAGACTTGGGTTGATGGAAGATGGCAAGCAGCTTAGAATCCCTATAGCAAGCTTACTGACCCTTGCTAGTGAACTGGCAGGCTGGGTGAAGTCCAGTGTTGCTGCTTACCCCGAGGAGCTTCAGAGAGCTCGAGAGGCAGGTAGGAATCAAACTTTATTGCAAGAAATAAAACTCAGTTTGTTGTTGTATTGTATTGTTCAAAATATGAAGTCTGTATGCATTTTGCTTGAATATATAGAGTGTTTACTAAATTTGTATGACAAATGGTTCCTTTCTCTGTTGTTTATGTACATCTGACAAATATATAAAAACACAAATGTAATAATAGATGTATTCAACCCATATTTTATGTAAGGAAATGTATATAGACTATGAAAGTACACATGTTCACATTGAAATGTTACTTATGAACATTAGTGTTTGTCATTGCAAAGGTGTATAAATGTAGCATGTAATCATCTGATGTTTCGTTTTTAGTTTATGAGACTTGGTGTGGAATGGTGAAAAGAATTTGCATCATCCATGAATTAACTACCAACATAACAGGTAGATTGGATTCTTGTTATGTAACACGAAATTAAATGAATAATGTCTTGTTTCGGTTTGAACTTTATTACCCTGGTAAGGTAATTTTGATTTGTAATTTGTTGCTTCAGGATTTCTACATGACAAACACCTTGCAGCACAAAGTAGTCATATCTGGTCACAGTTGGATCTATCTGGTTTAACCGTATCAGATGCTGACAGGTCAACATTAATCGCTTGTGTACTCCACTTTGGCAATCTCATCTACCAACAGGTGAATTATGCTTTATGTCTTTTTGAACTTACGTGCAATATAATCATCTTGTTAACATTATTATAGAATAGAATAGAATAGAATAGAATAGAAACATTTATTTCGGATTAAATTCCATAGAAAAGACATAAAATATACATATATACATAAATAAATAGTAGTAAATTATTATTAAATAATAGTTATGCCATTATGTGGGTGAAAATTAGGATTTTTTGTTATGTACAATTCTATTTCAACAACTGTATAAATACCCGTCAGGGCCACTTGATATAATCAAATGGAAGCTATGTGTTTAGCTATGTCAATATAGTGGTAGAAGCTTTCTTGACATAACAGTGACAGTAGAATTGAATTCTATTTCAGGTTCCACTACCACCTTTGATGGCATGGTTGCGCTCTGTTCTAATAACCACTTTACTACACGCTGTACAAAATTGCACTACCATCCCGTCACTTCCTTCCCTGCAACAATATATCAATAATACTTGGACACAAACTAAGTCCATCATCACGCATCAAGTTGCAAATAGGTACGGTTGCGAGAATCTATTAATCTCTACAAGTATTATGAAGTTGATTTTAAAGTACTTTATGTAATTTAGCATGTACATGTTCTGTGCAGTTGTCAAAAATATATAACATATACTACTCCGACGTAATGTTGCTACATTACTAATGCATAGTACAATCTATTGGTTTTCTTGCAGTAATAATCAGACTGTGTGGCATGTATGTGATCGGCTTCTCCAGCTTGTGTCAGCGATGATGGCCAATGTTTTCTCAGAATGGACCTTGCAGATACGCGAGAACCAATGCCGGGAAACAGTGGGTAATGGCTCCCAACCCAGGAGCCAAAGCTTGGAAACTATGGCTCCAGGTGCATATCATTATATCATATATCATACATTGACATAATTATCATATGTTAGCTAGAAGTAATTAATATTATAAACTTATTGCCAATTTGATTTAGTCCAATTACTATTCCAATTTCAAGCTGAGGGAAGATGTGATACAAATGTTACGCATAAAAATCTTAATGATTTTATTTTGCAGGTGTCTCTTCACAAATAGCAGTGAGCAAACCATCTCCTGTACTCAAGCGTACTGTTCCTGTAAACTTACATATGCAGGCATAGAAAAATCTGTGTGAACTGATTATTGTGTTATTACAATGAATAAGTTTTGATATATTTGATTATATATGATTTTCCATGTTGCAAATGTAGTTCCAGCAATTTTTTACCCCGAGTTTTTTACCCCTTTATTCTGAAGGTGGTGTGATGTCTTGTGAAAGGTAAACAACATTTCAATTTCTATGTGTATATAGTCAATGGGAGTAAATCAAACTGAGAAGATGTGAATAGATATTCTCAATAATCCATAACATCAATATTGTAGAATCTTAGTTAGGAGTTGAATGGACCATCACTAATGGAGCACCTTGCTTTTGTGTACCTTAGGGAACAATCATGAATATCGATACCGGGGGGGTCGTCCATTTTTTGGGGCTCAAAGAAAAAGTTAGCTGACCCCCCCCTCAACATTTTTAAAAGTTGAGTGACCCCCCCCCCACTCTGTTAAAGCAAAAGTCCTATACATAGTCATTGCATTAATGGACAATTGCTAAAAGAAAAATTTTGAAAAAATATACTGTAGCATGATAAAAAAGTTCAGCTAACCCCCCAAAAGGAATAAAAAAAGTTGGACGACCCGCCCACTTTTTTGGACGACCCCCCGGTATCATTATTTATGATCGTTCCCTTACTGTATATGTGTGGTCAATTTTGTTAAGAATATTTGATATTTTGGTTTAGTATGTATTATTATATTATATATATATATTATATATATTCTTTGATATTGTGATAATGGATATCTGTGATAAGAATTACAAATGAAAAGTAATATAAGTATAGAACACAATTGAACATAATGCTTCATAGAATAGAAATAAATGGGTCACATTGTGAATGATTCTGATCCAAACCTTTTGTATATCTGCTAAGAATAAATTATTCAAAATTTCCCTATAAATTAAAACATGTACTCTCGAATTGCGGAACAGTCTTGAATAAGAGTACAGGTTGGAAAATCATGGCATTCTTAATATGGCCACTATGGGTTTTTTCTCTGTTTTCGATCAGAAAATATTCCAAATCTAATCAAGGAAGGAGGTAACAAAAAACAAAACAAAAAAACAAAACAAAAAAACATTTGAATTAAAAAATGTTTTGTGGGCTATCTGAAAAATCTAATGAGGGCGATTAAATAACAATAACATGACTATATGTAAGTTGGTATATTTTGGACATTACAGATCATGAGCACTTGCATCATACACGGCTTATACAGTGAGACCTACAATAAATGATTCTTTTCTACTAGAATGTTTACATATATAAGAGTCTCTTATATGTAAACATTCTAGTAGAAAAGAATCATTTATTGTAGGTCTCACTGTATAAGCCGTGTATGATGCAAGTGCTCGTGTTACAGATGGTCTCATTTTGGTATCTTATAGTCTTATATCTGTATTGTTTTGGAGACTTATTAGTGAATATTAGAAATTACGAGAAATTTGAAATTTATCTATTTAAAGTGATATTTCCTATGTTTCGACACTTAAGTGTCCTCTTCATGGAAATACATTTGTATATTACAAAATAACAAAATATAAACAAAATCTGATCCAAAAACATATTAACATACATGTATAAACAAAAACATATGCAAAAAATATTTTTAGACCAGATTTTGTTTATATTTTGTAATATATTTACCTGAAGAGGACACTTATAAGTGTTGAAACTTAATTTCTAATATTCACTAATAAGTCTCCAAAACAATACAGATATAAGACTAAAAATAAACAAAAAAACAAAACAAAACCACAACAACAAAAACATGACTAGTCTAGGACTCACAGACCAACAACACTGCTAGCTGATATAAACTAGATGCATCCTGACATGCTGTTGATGGAAATTTTATGGGCATTTCTAATCAAATCAAAGCATATTACAATATAATAATATAATTGGGTGGAGTGGCTTAACACATGATTTTATTTATTTATTTTATTTTTTTTGTTAAACGCTAGGTAAAACTAATGAGGGTCATGGTCTAAAACAGAGAGAAAAAAACATAGTGGCCTAACAGTATGGGTTCGAATAAACCTAAGGATAGGAAATTCAATTGAAATAAAAAAAAAGAGTACGGGTTTCAATATTAGTACAGATCACTTACAAATGAATTATCTGAGGTCAAACTAATTATTATTCAATGAATGTGTATCATTTAATGAAAATGATAATTAGTAGTTTCTAAAATATCATAAGATCAACAATTAATATATTTTGAATCACAGCTTTATGTAAAAATCAGAAATAGGTAAAATCAGTGCAATTCATTTACAGTGCCTAACTAGAAAAGTACTCATTGGAGCACAAAATCCATGTACCCTTAAGAGGGTATGAAATTCATCAAAATTTGTTCCCAGACCACAGGGCCGGCAACTTCAAAACGTAACCGGCCCTGACAAAAAGTGTGCGGCCCTTAATTACGTTATTCTTGAGAACTCCCTAAAAATAGCCCACCCACTGGGCCGTGAACTTTAGAAATCAGCCGGCCCGGGCCAAAATAAGCCGGCACCGGGCAGCCGGGTAGGCTCTATTTCATACCCTGCCTTTAAAGATCAAGTAACAGGGTTCACACTTTCTAAATCGTTTACGTATGCATAGTCTACACTCTACATGTACCAAATAAGCTATTACGATATATCATACTGATTGCCAGTTCATGGTGTTCGTATAAATTACAAATTAATTTGAGAATTTCTTCGTGACTCGCGATGTCAACAGAGAAAACTTGCTGTAAATTTGTGACATATCAAATGAACTATGATAATTATATTTGCACATGCGCAGAAGGCCCATTACTACAGCCACTTGAAATCAGTGAAGTTCGATGACATTTTGTATAATGATGTTGTGCGCATTCTCATATCCTTTACTCATGTCTGAAACGCATTGAACGACAAATCCCGTGGTGTGGTTTATTTTTTTCTAGCTCCAATATTAAAAAAATTATTACAAAGCCTACAAAATGTGCACCAACACCAAGCCGGCAGATGTTATGCGCATGCACAATCCACGGCGTGCTTAGTCTCATATAATATTGGAATACCTTTCATAAACATTATTGCATAATGTTCACAGAATCCAAGTTATAGAACTGCCAAAAATCACCCCCGACCCTGTTATTTGATCTTTAAGCATTTGATTTTTCCTTGAAGTCTGTAGACAATCATAGCTCTTATAAATATGCCTAAAACATATGTTGTTCAAACCCTCGCATCTATCAAAGAGTTTGCAACATCCATTGTACAAGACAACGTGGTTAAATAAAATCACCTACTTCATCCATTGGTCATCACCTTATTTCGAAATAAACCACTTTTTATAGTAGATAATATATTTCTTTCAAAGAAGACATACTTAGAGATGAAACACCAGTTTTCGGTACTCAACTTTGGCCACTAAATCTAATTATTTGTCATCGGAAACCCCCATCGGCTTTGGTGTCAAACGATCGGGCGTCCATTTTTCTATCTGTTTATAAACATCTTATTAAATACATGCGGTGAACCTTGATCTCACGAAAAATAATTTATTCATGATATATTTTCCCCGGCGATGATGATGGTTCACGAGCGCATAGCATCTATCAACTGCGTTAAACATGCACAGTATCATATCAAAACACAAGAAAGGCTAGCAGGCAATTGGGATTGACCAATCAGCATCTATTCCGATGACAACATGACACCATTTTGATAGAGGTAAGCAAAACACAAGATGTGCTGCTTATTTCTCTAAAAAATGTCAGATTTCGACGATAATGATGAAATGTAAGCATTTATAAACCCCACCACTGTTTGGCGGATATGATGTAAAAGCATCATTATCTTTCTCAGGAGCATATCTACTGTCTACCCTGTGCATTATTTCACAGCGGAAGATTTGACACATTGTCGCGTGCGACACGAAAAATTAGCATGTAAGAAGCATCAAGAAAATCCTTAGTTTTGTGAGTGTAAATGCCTAATATGTAATAAAGACTTTCATACCTTCTTTTCTTCACTCTCCATGCGCTCACTGCATAGGCAGATCCAGGGGGGGGGGCGTAGGGGGCGTGCGCCCCCCTTTTCCCACCAAAATACTTCATTTTCATAGGGTTTTTCATGAAATCCTGAAAGTGCGCCCCCCCTATTCCTTAAGTGTGCCCCCCGTTTTCCGAAAACCTGCATCTGCCTATGCACTGCATCTCTTTGCTGTTGCCGTTGCAGTCTGTTGATTGTGCGTTGACTTAAAGGCATATTATTTCTTATTTATTACATTAATCTACATGGTTTGTTTATTTGTTTTGATGGTGTTCACAAAGGCTTACGTTGAACGGTGTTCATCTGTTAAATTTGACGTTTGGCGTAATTTCTAGCAGTTGGATTAACACGTCCACAGGTTTTACGTCATTTTTTAGGATTACTTTCGGAGGGTCAACATAGTAAAGAATATATACGGTGAACCAACGTCAGAATATCTACATTGAGCCAACGTCAGAATATCTACGTTGAACCAACATCAGAATATCTACGTTGAGCCAACGTCAGAATATCTACGTTGAGCCAACGACAGAATATCTACATTCGTCCAACGTAAGAATATCTACGTTGAGCCAACGTCAGAATATCTACATTGAGCCAACGTCAGAATATCTACGTTGAGCCAACGTCAGAATTCTATGATGAGCCAATGTCAGAATATCTACGTTGAGCCAACATCAGAATATCTACGTTGGTCCAACGTCATAATATCTATGTTGAGCCAACGTCAGAATATCTACGTTGAGCCAACGTCAGAATATCTACTTTGAGCCAACGTCAGAATTCTACGTTGAGCCAACGTCAGAATATTTACGTTGATCCAACGTCGGAATTCTACGTTCAGCCAACATTTGAAAATATAGGTTGATCCAACGTTAGAATATCTACGTTGATACAATTTGCAAATCCAACCAAATTTCAACGTTGAGCCAATGTCAGACATCAACGTTGGATCAACGTTGATCCAACGTCTTGTGCCCGCTGGGTAAAGACATTTTTAGCAGACGTAGTATTTTACTAACTCTACAGTATCAAAATTAGGACGATTCAGGTAACAATCGCCCTGTAAATTGTATTTGAAAGGCATGCACGACGACAATTGGTGTTGTTCAACTATTGTTTCCTACCATGATTGTTTGCTCAAAGGCATATGTTATGCCCTATATCAAAATTATTATATCATATGTTGTTTCTCTAATGTACTAGTCAACAAAAACAACACCAAAAAACAAACAAAAACAAAACAAAAAACAAACAGAACACAGGCAAACAAACAAACAAACAAAAACGTCTCTGTATGAAATGATTACTAGACCAATAGACGAAAATATAATTTGCGAACAATCGCGCAACTAACAATTGTCACGTGACGTGACAAGTGCTTCCGTATATATGCCAACTCCAAATTTCGCGCAAAGTTTTAAACAAAAATCTAAAGATTTATTTCCTTTTATTAGGAAGCATTCTGCCGCACAGTTTGCTGCTGTCTTTATCATGGTAGGGCATTTGTTACGGTACACAGAAGACGCTAGACTGGGCTTCTCATATTAAATTCACTGCAATTACTATATGGACAGACGACAGTACTGTCAGTTGACTAGTACTACTGAAATCCAATCCGTCAGAATTTGAATGAAACAGAGGGTTGAAAATCCTGTTTCTAGTGTTTTAAATATGTGTATTCGTTTGTGATTGTTTGGAGCTTTCAAAAACTTTGATATATAGCAGATATTCAGAAAATTTCAAGAAGTTTTAAATAAGAATATTTTTAAAAAAAATGAAGGCTCACCTAAATTACATTTAGAAGTACTGGTCGTTCACATATCTTTTGGTATTTATAAGAAATATTGCGTGTTTGTTTAACATGTTCAGCGTCCACTGCTACTCTTGCTAAAACTATTTTACAACCTAATATACACTTCCAAACCATGTAATAAGCTTAATTCTTCACAATATTACCAACTCAATAAGCCATTTTGTAAATAGATGTGACGTCACCAGATCAGGATAAGTTTGCATAATGGACGGATGATATTCTATGGCACAATGAATGAAAATCTAAGGTAAGGTCACAAAACCCCCAAATATACAGTTGCATTGAAATTATTCCCTTTCAAACCATTTCATTTGTGAATGACAAAAGACTAATATGCTATTGATCTGACACTGAGAAATAGTACAGTACAACAATTATAAGTTTGTCAAATATTAGTTGAAAATCAGAGATGTGTGAAATCAGTTTCAGAAACACCTGTCAATTACCGACCTGAAACTTCTGAGGGAGATGCCAAGAAAAAGAACTTAATAAGTTGGTTAATTCTCTTTGGAATTGAATGATATTAAGTCACATATTGTTAACACATAGTTAACCATATCGGAGTTTACACCTAATTTTTCAAGGGAAAATCGCCCACTCTATCAACCAACTTTCCATAAAGAACGACTGTCTACATACTCACTTGAAAATCTAGTATGTCAAACTAAAGCGAATAAACTTTACTTACCAATGTAAATTGTGTGGCAAATAAGCAAGGTATTGATATAATTTTACTATCATTGGGAAGAACGTTTTTTGCGCATCGGCAATCCATTTTATCCGACTAATTTACATCGCCAATTACTCACGTTTCTATGAAAATTCATCCCACATATCATATATCATTTTGAAGGAAAATACCTCCTCTCCCCGTTGGCGACAAGGAGATATAATTATTTTTAATGACGTCACTAGGAAACAAAGCTAAAGAACTCCCGGAAAACAGCTGTGATAACAAAGGATTTGTGTGCAGAATACATCATCGAGTCTTTTTTTATTGCCACTAAACATTTAGTCTAGATCGTCAGTAATGTTTTAATCGCTGTTGCGAAATGGTGCGCGTTTGATATAGGCTAAAATCCCAAGCACATGTCTTATTTACAGCGGCTAATCGCCAATTGGCTGACCTACACAGCCTCATTTAATTTTAGCCAATGAGAGCACATGCAGCCATTTGCTGCGAATTGTACTGGCTGGTAGGTTAAAAGTCATGGCAAAGCACGGATAATTCTGAGTGAAATACAGAGTGTGCCATTTTGGCACATTTGCCTAAGAAAAATTGTGCCATTTTGCAAGATGGTGGGCCAAACCTTAAACAACTTATGTGGGATTGTCTTAGAAAATTACTATTTAAACATGTACTGGTAATTGATATGGGGTATTGACCCAGGGAATGATATCACAAAGTAGCCAAATCAAATATATTGAAGATGAGAAATTTGAAAAACAAGACATAATATGTAAGTTTAATATTAAAGTTAAAAGTACATCCAGTCATGAGCTGCATATGTAAAAGCCATGCCCGTGTAACACAATCTACTGTGCCACATGGCACAGTTAGCTTAAAGTGATTGTGCCAATCAGTAAAACAATGTGCCCATGGCGCAGCACAGAGTTATCCCTGCAAAGTTAAATAATTTTGTAAATAATTGATTTTCGTGGATATAATATGCTAACCAACACAAATTCACACACCGGAAGCTACATAAAACGATTGTTTAACGATCCACTGAACGACAGTTCAAACTGCACTGTGTATGATCTGATATTTCACGTCGAAGTGTGCAAACTCACTCACGTCGACATTGTTGATGTTTTTCACCTCGGAACATATGAAATTAAAAGTTGAGAGTGCTACGTATTGGATGCCCTCCAATGTAAGTATTGCCATATATTTTTTTGTTCTCTACATGCGTTTTTTAATAGCCACAAACAATAATATTATCGTACGATGACGGGAAGTGATAAAACTAGAGTTCTTGAAATGACAGCTCTGTGCAGTCATTTGGAATCGAGGGCCGGACCAGCTCGATGTTCAGAAAATATTCTAGAGAAATCCGACCATAGTTTCATTACCATTTGCTTAAAATGAGAATGCAGATACGTACAATTCTGAACGTACATGTAAATTTATGCAAAGAAATGACTATTTGCCGAGGCTCCAGAAAAGTTATTGTCTTGAACTTAAAACTGTCAAATCGGCTTTTTTGTGGGCGTGTATTTTTCTGTTCAACCAATTAAATCGGCCATAGACTATGGGTTAAACAAGTGTAGTAGTTCATATTTTAAGTCAAAAGATTTTGTTTACATTTAACATCGGATTTACAGAAGCTTTTCAGGTGCTGTTTAATGCCAAATCAATCTCTTTTAGCTGTACATTGTTACACCTTTCCTACAATTGGTGACTTAAATTTACAAACAACAAACTATGATTAACAAAGTTATTTACGCATTTTCTATCGGCGATTTTTGCTATATATTGTATGGAAAAATTGTGCCCAATACACATCTTATTACCTCTGACCTTGTGACGTCACTCACTATTTACAAAATCACTCTTTGTATACAAGGAGAAAACATTTCTGAATAGAGAAAATGTAAGACAGCCCTCTTATACATCTATGTGCATTGAAAGTATTGTACTATCATAAAAACCATGTCATATCTACTTTTTATGCCACTTAAACAGACACCACAGTAATTCTAAAACATAGGTTGACCAACCGGACGACCAATCTCAAAATGTAGGTTGGCTGGGTGATATACTGGGTTGTCCAAAATGAAAATGCCATAATTATCAATATCTGGTGTTTTGAAGTTTAACATACATGAGAGTTTTCAGGGTTTTCCCTGATTTCAGGGATTTTCACGTTGGGTGATAATAGATAACAGACAGGCTTCGCACCCAATATTACTTCTTTCACACAGTATTTCAGGGTTTTTCATCAAGTCCCACTCTCATGTATGGTTTAATTTTCACCAGTTATTGGTGTTTAACACTTTCATATCGGCATACGCAAAGCGTAAGCAGGTATTAAAAGCACTACCCAACAATGCCAGTTTGAATCTAAGGCTCTTTTTCCCATGTTGGCCAACTCAAAGTTTTTCCTACAAACAAAACATCTTGCTTGCTTCTCATTGTTCGAAACTTTTGCCAACATATTACAGAATGTTTTATCTTTAAGCCACAAAGGATTAAAGGTTGTAGTCATTTTTGTACATAGTATCTGTATGAATAAAAAATCAGTTCAATCAGTTAAAAGTCATCACATCACATTTTCATCAGGGAAAATGGTCTGAAAAATCAGGGAATTTTGTTCCCGACTTTTTATGGCAACCCTGTCCAAGATTAAACTTTTTCCACACATGTATTTACAAATGTATGTTATATCTGATTTTTACTATGAAAATGACTGCTTGGAGATACGATGTCATTTAGAATTTTGTTACTTATAGGTAACAAATAACACTTTTTCATATATTCAACTACTGCTTTTTAAAAGAAAACCATAGGAGCCATTTAGAGGGGTTACATTACACATCAATTGAATACAATTATTCAAATCCTTTGTAAACATAACTTCTATACCGTCCGTACTATGAAGTTTTAATATATTACCATGAATTATCTTCTTTTGTCTTCAGATTTTACAGAATTAATCGTCTGAACTCATCATGAAGGAGACAGCCTCACCGAGCAGAAGCAGAAGCCGGGGCGGACCAGGTGTCCAGCGGACGGTTGAATCACCGCGGGCTGCCAGGGCACGACAGAGGAAGGAGAGTGCCAAGAGAAATGATTCGAATAGCGACGAAGAAGTGGACACAAATGTTAAAGTTGCAATGGCTATGAAAAGAAGATCAGGAAAGCGACGAGTTGTTAAATCAAAAGATTCTTCAAGTTCAAGTGATGATGAGATTATTATTACACCACGAACTGCCAGAAGAAGATTGAGGAATGAAAGAGCATCCAGTGATGACTCATCTAGTGATGAAGATGAAAAGGCAGTCTCTAAATCTGTTAAACAGTCGCCACGAACTGCCAGAAGAAGATTGAGGAATGAAAGAGCATCCAGTGATGACTCATCTAGTGATGAAGATGAAAAGGCAGTCTCTAAATCTGTTAAACAGTCGCCGAAACAAGCCAATGGTATAGCTAAGAAAAATAGGAGTCCAATGAACAAAAGTGCAAGCTGTGCTAAAAGCAATTCTGTAAATGAGAGTGCAAAAAGTAAAAATCGAGATGATAGTCCCACAACGAGAAGTAGGAATTCAAGAGTGTCTGTTTTATTAACCAAACTGGATGTGGAAACCTTGAGTAACAATAGACCAAAGAAGAAAGTTGCCATTGAAGGTTCCGTAAACTCACAAATATCACAAAGTAGGAATTCTGGTAATTCAAACAAAAGTATTGGTTTGAATGTGCAGAATCCAAAGAAAATGACCTCTAGGAACAACGTACAACGAAATACAAGTAAAGACAATATTGAGGAAGATAGTGATGTGGAAGAAAATACTGGAAGTGATGATAGTGATGAGAAACCCCTATCAGTTAGATTACGAAATAAAAAGAAAAAGCCTTTAACTAGTGATAAGATTTCACCAAAGCTTTCTAAACAAAGTCCGCCCAAAACTCTTGATGATTGGGAAAAAGAAAGTATTGTATCAAATAATAGTAGTCTTCAAGTGGTACTCACTGATGTATTGGCATCAAAGAAATCTAGTCAGAATGTCAAAATATATAGAAACGTTGATAAGGATTCAATATCTGAAATGGAAGCTTCATCCAAAAGAAATACCCGCCAATCTCAAACCAAGGTTGTTAGTTTAGTTGAAAGTAGTGATGATGAAGATAATGATAATGATGATTCTGTTAAAGAATTATCAAGTGATGATACATATGATGAAAATGATTCCAAGGAAACATTGTATGAACAGATTTCATTGCTAAGAAATGAATTAAGTATATTTAAAGCAAACTATAAAAGAATGATTAGAAGTAAAGATAATGAGATAGAAAAGTTGAGAAAAAGTGTTTCAGAAACACAAGGAAAGGGTGTGTCTCATAATGATGAAACAAAACTACTGCAAAAGAAAGATGATGAAATTCTAAGGTTAAAAAATGATCTAAAATGGAAAGATGAACAACTGTTAGAAATGAATGACCTGGTGAACAAAAATATGGACTTAGAATCCAGAATTTCTGCTATTCTTGATGACAAGGAAAAATATGAAGAAGAGCTTAAAAAAATGAATGAAGAGAGAGATGCAAGAGAGCAAAGGGGAAAAGAAGAAAAAGAAAAAAAGAAAAATGAAGCCAATGAGTCACCTGGAAAAAAAGCAACAAAGAGAAAATCTACTTCAGATGAGAATGGCATGAAAAGAAAGCTTAGAAAAAGAAAGAGTGGTACTGATGAGGAGACAGACACTGAAGAGAAGGATGATGGCACTGAAGAGAAGGATGATGAGGATATAGATGCCTTATTCATTGAAGGTGAGAATAAAGATGATTCCGACTCTGACATTGAAATTATATCTGCGAAGATAAAAACTAAAGCTAAACCAGAAGTGGAGGAAACAAAGAATAATAAAGCTGTTGGAAAACAGCCTAAAAAGTCTCCTGAAAAGGCAGCTAAAAGTAATGATGCAAAAAAATCTCAACATTCGGCCACGAAGAGTGGAGATTCAGCAAATAACAATGATGATGGAGATGATGATAAAGATGATGATAAAGATGGTAAAGGAAGGCATAATATTCGAAAGTTAATGACTGGTAAAAAACTTACCGAGCAAACCAAAGCAGCAGCTAAAGCTGAAAAGGAAAGGCTTGAAAGGGTTAAACGGCAGCAGGATCATCATCTCATT
Organism: Streblospio benedicti; assembly: GCA_019095985.1. Classification (NCBI taxonomy): domain Eukaryota; kingdom Metazoa; phylum Annelida; class Polychaeta; order Spionida; family Spionidae; genus Streblospio; species Streblospio benedicti. Next base: position 26,379,369 of record CM032668.1, on the reverse strand, counting down.
GAATTTGAAGATGATCCTAATAGTACCATAAAAATATGCACAAAGTTAGTTTTAGCAATGAAAGAAGGAACCAAAACACCTCTTGTTGAGGTTTTACCAAAATTAGTAAGGAAGTTAAAACCACATCAAGTTGAAGCTGTTGAATTTATGTGGGATAATTTGATTGAATCAATTGACAAAGTTGAAAAGAAAGACCCTGGTCAGGGCTGTATTCTTGCTCATTGCATGGGTCTAGGGAAAACGCTCTCAGTCATAACACTCGTCCATACTTTACTCAAGTCTAAGCCCGTGGGTTTCAAAACATGCATGGTTGTGTGTCCACTCAATACAGTGCTAAATTGGAAGTATGAATGGAAGAAATGGCTGGATAAAAAGGACAGTGTTAATACATATGAATTGGCTAGTTGCAGAGATTACCATGAAAGAGTTGACCGTCTGGCAAAATGGCAAAAATCTGGAGGAGTGATGATTCTTGGTTATTCATTGTTCAGAATTCTTGCCAACTACAATGGAAAGAAGCAAAAGTTTAAGAAAGTATTTGATGAGTCATTGATTTCTCCAGGTCCAGATATTGTGGTCTGCGATGAAGGTCACATTCTGAAAAATGATGCCTCAGCTTTATCAAAATCAATGTCAAAAATTGAGTCAAAGAGGAGAGTTGTTCTAACAGGCACACCACTTCAAAATAATCTCATTGAATATCACTGTATGACGAACTTTGTGAAGCCAAATCTTCTAGGAACAAGGCGAGAATTTGGCAATAGATTTGTCAATCCAATCACAAATGGACAGCATTCAGATTCTACGATTAGAGATGTAAAACTGATGAAACGAAGAGCTCATGTTCTTCATGAAATGCTCACAGGGTGTGTGCAAAGACGAGATTATAGTGCCTTGACCAAGTTTTTGCCTCCAAAATATGAATATGTCATTTCTGTTCGCTTGTCTAGTCTACAAATTGAGCTTTATGAGAAATATTTGCTAACGTTCCGTTCAGCAGAAACAGATGCAGCTAGGACAGCAGGTGCACAGTTCAAAATCCAAGGAGCGAGCTTATTTACTGATTATCAAGCTTTGATGCGCGTTTGGACTCATCCATGGGTCTTGAAAATGGATAATGAAAGAAAACAGCTAAAAGCATTACTGGAACAAGATGATGAGCTTGACTCTGTAGATGAAGATGCCTTAATCACATCTGACAGTGAAGAAGATGACGCCTCAAGCACCACTGCAGATGATGATAGTGATGCAAGCGAAATACAACCTGCATGCAAAATCCGCAAAAAATCTAAATCTTTGAAGGATGATGCAGAAGATGAATTTGAGCAAAGTTCTAAACCAACTCGCAGTACAAGATCTAATGCTGTTAATAGTAAGAAATCTACAGAAAATGGGACAGATACCGAAAGCAGCACGAGTGGGGAGGCCAATAAAACTGATCAAAAAAAGGCAAAGGTTTTAGGAGGTGAAGTGATAAGGCCATGGCAATCAACTTCTCGTCATGGTAAACAAAATGAATTAAAAGTTGATGATATTGCTAAAAAGGATTCACGATGGTGGACAAATCTTGTTGAAGAAGAACAAAAAACTAAGCTAGAGCTGAGTGGAAAGCTTGTTATCATGTTCGAAATTCTAAGAATGGCAGAAGGAATGGGCGATAAGGTTTTGTTGTTTAGCCAAAGTATATTAACGTTAGACCTTATTGAAGAATTCCTTAAATACCAAGATGAGGAAGCGCAGAAATGGAAAGGCAAAAAGGGAAATAAGCCTTGTAGATGGGTAAAAGACGAAGATTATTTTAGAATTGATGGATCTACAGGTGCTCAAAATAGATCAAAATTTACTGCAAGTTTCAATGAAGTCAAAAATAAGAAAATGCGGCTCTTCCTCATATCAACAAAAGCTGGTGGTCTAGGGATAAATCTTGACACTGCAAACAGAGTTATAATATTTGATGCTTCGTGGAATCCTTCACATGATGTTCAGGCAATCTTCAGAGCGTACAGATTTGGACAGGTGAAACCAGTATATGTGTACAGACTTCTCGCGCAAGGAACAATGGAAGAAAAGATATATGACCGGCAGGTAACAAAGGAGACATTATCTCAGCGTGTTATTGATGAGCATCAGATCGATCGCCATTTCACAGCTAATGATCTCAAAGAACTCTATGTATTCAAACCTGACAGACTTGATGCTGAAGATAGAGAAGAGCCACCCACACCAAAAGTTCCAGAAGACTTGGTTCTGGCAGAACTGTTGACACAGCAAAAGGATTGGATATATGGTTATCATGAACATGATTCTTTGCTAGAAAATCGACCAGAGGAAAATTTAAGTGAGGAAGAAAAGAAGGCAGCTTGGGACGATTACGAGAAAGACAAGCAGGGCATCTTCTCCTACCAATCTTATCCTTCCAGATCGGTACCTACGTACAGTAGTGTTGGTTCAACGTACAACAGACCAATTGTTGGTGGTATGGCACCATCACAAGCGGCCATGAAAATGCAAGTTGCTCAGTTACCACGAGTTGTGCAGGAGATCCTAAAGTACAACCCGTCAATCACGGCCGAGGAGTTGCAGACGAGGCTGAAGTCTTTCTTAGGGATGCACTCTCGATATGCAGCGGAAGGAATGACAGCACCTATTAACATTACTGTTACTCCTGGGCAAAATGGAGGCAAACAAGTAATAAATCTGTCAATGCCTGGGATGTCATCCAACACTTTTCCTGGGTATAGACCATCTTTAACAAAGGTAGATGCAGCAAATTTGCCATCCAGACTCCCAACCACAGGGCTACTGCCCGGATTGCCCAGAGTTCATTCTGCACCTGCAATACCACCTCTACCTTCTTTGGAACAAGTAAAAACTGTGAGCAAGTACCCAGAATAAGATTGATTGTGAAGATGTCTTTGTATATTTGTAGATATTTCCTAAGCGAGGCATTTTATAGACTCTGCCATGAATCCTAATTACCCCACTGAATCAGAATATTTATGTGTGCACTATTTATATTGTTACCTTAAACTTTCATACAAAAATAGGCGAACAACTACACACGTGTGCACGTACACTTCTACATTATTCATTTATTACTCAACATCTCTATATGGGCAACTAGATGAAGGATTTCATATTCTAGTTGTTGTGATAGATAGTTAACAGACAGTGGCAACCCATTAACATAATCAAGATTCATTGATACAGTTCACTTGGAAAAATAGTAACATTTTTGTTCATGGGGTATGCTGGCCTCCAGACTACAAAAAGTGAAAGACAAAGCTCCATTTTCAGAGGAATAACTCTGTGTGATAGTTGTGATTTAGGACATCCATAGTGAATAATTAAGTTATCTCTAGATTAATTGAAGAAATTTCCTATATGTCCTGGGATTTAGTAGCACTTCACTATTGGGCCCCTGCTAATATTTTTCCATGTTTTCTGCTAGGCACTATTTTAAGAATGTTAATAAATGTAAAAAGGTTTATTTATAAAATGTAGATATACTATGCTGCCATTATATGATGAAATTTTAAGCTGCGTAGCCATTACTTGATACCTGTAATGTGTCATTTATAGTCCAACTGCATGAAATGTGAAGCATTTTATTATTTTTATATTCTGCTTTCATGTAATATAAATATATTGTAAGAAATAGATTATAGAAATGATTTAGGGGTTTACAGTAATGATTGTGTTTTGTATTTTATTTGTATTTATTAAAGTATGTTTTATTGTTATGCATTCAAAAAGAATGAAAAAGAAAAAAAAAATATCTACAAAATGTGAAGGATTTTCTCCTACATAAGTAGATTAAAGACAATTATTTTATGGCGCAAGGACTCCATTGTTTGTGTAGTTTTATGTGACAATCCATGATGTGCGTGCCCGCCATGGTATGTGAAGTGTTATTTATTGTAAATGTTAAATTGTCAGCCGCTTTGTATTTTACAGTCATTGTCAGTGGAAATGCATTTTCAGCATTTTTCAATGAAGATGATATTAAATTTCTAGTTTTAAATCTGCAACTTAAAAGGACAACACAAGTTATAGGTAAAAATGCCTACTGGTACTTTGTTTCCAGTGGTGCAAAAGAATCTTGTAAGTTAATATTTTAGGTAACATTATTTCATCATTTTCCTTGGAATATTTTTATAGTTCCATTCCATTCACTGCTCATGATTGTTATTTATTCGGATACTGTTTATATTCATATATACATGTATCTGTTAATTGCATGAAGAAAGGACTTTAATTTATATCATCTAATTTATAGGGTGGAGTAAAAAAATTTGCATCAAATTAAAAAAAAAAATGTTTTAGGTGTGAGTCCAAACCCCCTTCCTCCTTACAAATCATTATTTGATATGGTGCGCTAATGTCGAATTTCTTTTCTTTGAGTAATTCACGTTTTCAGCTGTACCTTTTATTGGTTGATAAATTCTATGTTGAAGGCCAATGGTGGGAGTGAGAAGTTCTGTTTGCTTTGTTTTCCCAAGTGTAAAGTGCAGGAAACTTATGGGAGAAAAGGAAATTCTTTAATTTTCAGTGTACACATGTGCATCCAATTTAAAAAAAAAAATCCAAGAATTGACCACCTAGCATATTGGGTCGCATCACAGTCCTAAGTGAAAAAAATTGTAACATTAATTAAGGTAATTTTATTTTCTGCAGCACATGTTCACCTTGTACTGATCATTGCATTCTAAACTGTCTAAAGAATAACATTCCCATAGAGGTAAAAATGTTCAGCGCAAGTGTGTCCATTGCCATGGATATAAACTTTTTGTTTAGATTTGCTGCAGCAGCTTAGATATGTTAAAGATCTATTATGCGCAGGCAAAATTATTGCTTGTGTAAAAACCATTGTAAATATATGATGCCTTTCCCATTGTAAGTGTAAGGAAAAGAAGATTCATGTGTATCAGATATATTTATTACACTTACAATGGAAAAGATTGCTGTCTTGTTTATGAAAACACAAGGACTCGGGAAGTTATATAATCGAATGATTTTTGCTATTTCTAACGGTAAACAAAACATTCAACATTGCAAAGACTTTCTACATTATTGCATCCGACGAAAATCATTCGATTTACATTTCTTACAAATGTGTTTTGATAGACTTATAGCAGTCCCTTTTTTGTTAAATGAATGTGTAGAATATTTTATTTAGGCTTTTTCATTTTCTGGTATATATTTATGGAAATTGATAGAATGTATGAATGAAAAATAAATCTGTCTATGTATAAAATAAATTTTTGAATAAATTTATTGATGAATGAGCTGTTGTTATTCTATTTACAGTAAAGTTTCAGGAAAAGATGATTCTAAAATCTATTCATACTGTAGTTGAACACCAAATGGTGTAAGCTCTTCATATAAAAGTAAATAAAACACGTTAGAAATGAGAACTATATTTTTTGTATGAAACTCCAAAATCATTACTGTAAAACTAGAAATATTTGCATGGCGAGTCTTTTTATGTGGGCGATATCAGGGGCACACATACTAAAACCCAATGAAAATGTAATGTTGGAGTATCAAACCTGTGTGAAATTTTACGTTCTTCGAATGCTAGGAATATAATTGTATAAAGTAACCATGCAATTTTCTGATCATGATTTTTTTAAAGCACAGTTATAATACTTTTAAAATAGTATTTATTCTAGCGCAGTGAACAAAATAATAGGTTATTATAGGAGTGGACGCTCAGGCTCGTATATGGCCATGGTTTGACCAGTTTTTTTTATTAATGTTCCTTATGGAATCCTTACATTGAAAAAGTATGCCCAAATCTATTTCATCAATTATGCTCACATTGGATAAAGTCTACTTTTGACCTGACCACTATTTTAGGGACAGTGCAATATTCAACAGGCAGGGGGGTGAAAATCGAAAAACTTGTGTGAAAAAAGGTCCCCTGTTGATGTGATGAAAAAAAACTGATGTCCCATGACCTCTATTCTTAAAAAAGTCCGCGTCCCCTCCCATGAATATTCGCGCGATTAATTTATAGCGATCTTATGTCGAGGTGGAGTTTCAGCAGCTGAAAAAAGTACATGTCCCATGCTCGACGAGAATGAAAAATCATCCGGTTCCCCCTACTTTGCACCTTGAAAAAACTATCTGTCTTCCTACCAAATGCACTGGTTCCCCTCCCTGATAAATATTGCACCGTCCCTTAGTCCGTGGCACGAGCCTGGTGGTTGTGCGAGATCAGACAATATCTCGCTAAAAAAGTTCTGTTGTCCACACACAAGGTGAGATATTGACTGATTTCTCTCACCCCACTTATATAGTTACCCTTTTCTCTCATGTTTATTCATCGTTTTAGGTTTTAAATTTTGCAGCGTAGGATATCAATTGTTCCACTCCTCTTTTATTTGCCAATCAGAATGGAGTATTTTCAGCAAACATGAGAGAAGGTTCTATATAAGGGAACATTCCACGATTATTGTGAGCGGAAGTACTATAGTACTACTGTTACAAAGACACTCGACACTTTCTCATACATATGAAAAGGCATAATCAATTCTTTATTTTTATCCATAATACTGAGATTTGCACTTGGTCGAAATGACACCACATTAGCTAGTTTCATCACAATCAACAACATCATATCAAGTCACTGCTAATATCCATTTTTTCAAAACAACAGAAAATAAGTTTAATATAATAAAACTAGTAGACGGCACCATCTTTCCAAATCAGTTCCAGCTAGAAATGATACGCCCCTGATAATGTTTTTTGATAAATGCAGTGTATCTTTTGAGCGCTCTAAAGACGTCTGTCTCACCACTGCTCTTTTGGTGAGGTTTCTCGATTCTGCGCTGTGGCTGAGGTGGGCACAGTTTCCAGGGACACACGGACACGACGGACACAGGCCGGGAACCTGCAAACAAAAAAGCTAGCTATTAAACTTTTATCATTTAGATTGTGAATTAAGATAAAAGATAGAAGAGGGGGTTCCACTATTCATTCTGTGCTCTTGGCACTAGTTCTCTTGGGTTGTTCACCGTTTATTTATTCCATACAAGCATAGGAAACATTCTCTTTCCACATGTACCTTTCACACACTTGTGCATTAGTCACGAGTCGCCAAACTAGAGCAACGCAAGGGAGATGGACTAGTATCCATAAGGTCGTGGGTTCGATTCCCGGTCGGTTCTGATGGTGGTGTTGAGCAAACCTATCTTTAACTGCTTTGTGGTACATACACGGTAATTATGTATAGGTCAGACAAGTGAATGCTAATGTTGATTGAGAAGTACGTCTGCGATGTGCTGTAGAATGCCACCCAGGGAGTTGAGAAAGATATAGTGTGACAAAGATTCCAATGACATGTAGATGTAAAGTCGCTAGAGCACGACAAATTGTGAATCGCGACTGTAAATAAGCATATTTATAGTATCTACATTTACATACAGAATATTTGATTGGGAAATAAAAATCTGATGTCGATGGTTGTTTGCATTATGTTTACAACAGGACAGTCACATTGAACACAACAGGACAGTCAGTAACCGCAACTTTCAGTGTGATTATATTTTCCGGTTATCCTATATTGAATGTTGAATGGAATAGCTTCATTGGGTTTCTTTTGTGCTATGACAACATTGATTTTTTTTGATAAACCCAAACATTTTATACCTTTGCAAATATTTTCGACCTTGTCTGTCAGACAGTCTTTTTCAAGATGACGTCATACAGGATGACAGGATGTGACGTCAGGAAGTAGGTCGTGTGGCAGAACACCAAAAGGATGTCGAAGAACATACCAACAGTGGAGTAAACGCACCAGAGCCACCCCTTTGTCATCTGTAGGGACGTGCACAAATCCGCCATCACAGATCACATGGCCAATTCGAACCATATCCCTGACTGGGACAACACGAAGCCCATCAGTCGTGAGTCCAACACTAGAGACAGACAGCTCCGGGAAGCGATCGCTATAAGGAAAACTCACAAGACAATGAACCGAGATGAAGGTGCATACACCTTATCGAGGTTTGCATATCCTGCTGAATCCATGGGAAACAGCAGGGACAGGCCCCCCCGACACTGACCTACTTCCTGACGTCACATCCTGTCATCCTGTGTGCGGAACCCACTCTGAGCTAGGCCCTACAGGGCAGACGTAAAAATAGATTCGTGAAGGCTGAAGATGTACCTCTGTATATGGGATATCTCCGCTGTGGCGTCTCTTGATGGAAGAACTTTTTCAGTAAGCCATAGGTAGGCTTATCATCATTCCCTCTTTGTAAATGTTCTCTGCTTCTGGTATCATCATCTCTTAACGTAACCGCTGACTCGTCTAGGTCTAGCAGATCCTGCAATTAGACACATGCGTTCATTGCAATTTGTGTTACATGTTATTCAATGCAGCATAGACTGAAACGAATTTTCATAAGAATTATGCTGACACTTGTACAGTGGTAAGGTTACTTCCAAGCACACAGACATCAAAGTCAGCCATGATAGTTCACCCCAATGATCATAAGAAATACAGTATTTATGATGATGATTGGGTTAAATCATGGCTATTAAGCTATGTATACATCTTGGACTAGGCTTAGCTGTGCACAAGTGTCACCAGGTTAAGCTTCCAGCCATTTAGAAGGTCAGAAGACCGAGCCTCTATCAAATGTGTGTGTGTGTGTGTGTGTGTGTGTGTGTGTGTGTGTGTGTGTGTGTGTGTGCGTGCGTGCGTGCGTGTGTGTATGTTTGGGGGTGGGGGTGATGTAGGCCTCAGCACATTTAATTTCTTTGAGCAGAAGTAGACAGTAAACCATGTGTGGATATTTCATGTACACACAGTATGAAAGAGATTACGTAAACTGACGGTGCATAATGAAGAAATATATCAAAATTTGTATATCAGCACAAATAGTTGACATACTGCTTAAAAGTTAACCATTTAATACGTGTATTAATACATTTATTCACTTCATACACATCCAAATCATATAAGTCTTTAATGGTTCATTAGATTAATTTTGTTGTAAATGTTAAACCTGGAAAGAAAATGTGAACAGTAAATGGCTGTCATATGATGATGGCCTAATCATATTTAATTGTATACTTCAGATTACATATGCGTATATGTAAGAGATATCAAATATTTCTTGCCATGACCTGGCTACAGTAGCCAGTTTTAATGTCTGGGGAAGCAAGTTAAGAAAATTCACAATATAATAAACTTGGACATTTAGTAGGTTCATGGCAGAAACAACCGAATTGACATTTTTATTTGATTTTTTATGCATCTTAGAAGTGTTTTTTTTTCACGCAAAAGATTAAAATTTCAGATATTGTTGAAAACAGAAGAAATATATGTAGCATGTTAAATCAGCCCTGTGAACTGTGAGGGCAAACGACAGGTACCGGTGCCACTCCTTTTATTCTTCTTCTTTTATCCTTACTTTTAATGCCTACGTTTATAGATTAAATCCATTATCAACTTAATTCTTCTCCCAATTCCTCTCTGTCTTTGAGAGATGAATAAAATTGAAAACGCAAGCCTTAGAATACTCGTCTAAATTGGCAAATACATGGATTAGAATTCGCCACCCGTTCCATTCATTAGCACTTACTCCACGGCGTCCAAAATCATCACGTCTGGCAAGAACACTGAATCCTGAGCTAGATGAAATTAAAGTTGCAAGAAAGAAGATGCACAAAAACTGGCAGACACTCGTGAGATTCATGATAAGTTTGTGTGTCGTCTGGTCGCTTAAGGAAAGCACCGCGATTTTTATAACAGTGTGCTCATTTACTCGTACTTTAGACTCTCTCGTAATGACGTTACAATGGGCACAATAATACCACCTACAGCCCGACGCACCTATGTGAATGTTCTACAGATTGAGGATCGACTTTCACAGGCAACAAGGTAAACAAAAGACGCAGACGTCAGTTATCTTTTGCCAGTGTTCACGCCATATTAGTACCCCGAAAACGCACGCACGCACAAAACAAAACAAACAAACAAAACACAAAACAACAACATCTATAATCATTCTCTAAACACACATTCATTTACCCTCTGAGATTTTGTCCACTATGTCTGGTTGTAACATAAAATGTGAGTGCTACCTTGGGGAGAGAGGTATGTTTGGATGTTGCCGATAATTTGAATATGACGTCTGAGGAGAAAAGCAAATAGATTACACTAATGTGGATTTGAGTGATATATGTTGTTTGAAACAACATGAATGAACATACCCACCTTAGTGTCAGACAGAGAGGTATAGAGTGAAGCAGGGAGAGAGAGAAGGAGAGAGAGAGCTATTGAGAAATAGAGAGAAGACAGGAGATGGAAAAATACACAGAAGTAGAAAGACGACAAAAGCAACAAAAAAACAACGAAAAAACCCCAACGCCCCCCCCCCCAAACAAAAAAGAAAAAAACAACGAAGAAGACAAAACTGAGGAATAAGAAGGCAAAGAAGACGAAGAAGACATAGGATAAGACATTTGACAGCAAAGGATAGGGTAAGATCTACATAGGCAAATAGAGCAAAGGTGTGGATGAATAGAAGAGAGGGAAGTTGAAGAAAAAGAAAAAGAAGAAGAAAAAGAAGAAAAAGGAGAAAAAGAAGTTAAAAAGAAAGAAATACTAAGAAAAAGAAAAAGAAGAAGCAATTGAAAAAGAAACAAAGGAAAAGAAAGGGTAAGAAGAAAAGCCGATAACGTGCCAACGTGCCCCACGTTCCCCCACGCTTTGTACCGGCCATTGGAACCATCTGTTGAGGGAACGATCATTATGATACCGGGGGGGGTGTTCGTCTAACAGTTTTCTGATTCAATTTTTTTTTTTTTTTTTTTTTTTTGTGGGGGGTTGGGGGTTGGGTGTCGCTGAACTTTTTTTTTTATCACGCTACGGTATATTTCTTTTAGCATTGCAATGACTATGTAGAGGACTTTTTCCATTGGGGCGGGTTGTCGTTATTTATGATCGTTCCCTAACAGATATAGACCTCTAGCATGATTCTGAGCGACAACATGTGTTTTAATCCAAATATATCTGTACAGAAAGATAACTGCAGTCAACGATGAACCACTGATTTCATCCATCAAAAGCACAATGAAAAGTTTGTAAATGGTTGTCAAATATACACGGATCCCTCCAATTATAGAACACCCACTTTGAAGTTTGCATGGTGTCGCACCCTCCATATGAACACCACTTTGAACCTTCATAATGAGACCACCTCTCTATTGAGACAACTTGAGAGCTCAGTTCTCCCAATGGCCTTATATGGTCATTGGTTCCACGCATGGTCTTAATGCAGAGGCTTCACTGTATTCTTTGTCAAACAGACCATCCTTTATTTGACCAGTATCACACACAAAGCTGCCATTGACCAAGACACTCCAGTTGACTCGTGTGTCAACTTTAATCCCTTTCGAGTGCCAGCCGCTTTGGGTCGGTTTGACCCAGCAGGGATTAGGCAAATCAAGCTCTTTGAAATGACAAAGTCAAGCACTCATAGTCCGTTCCTGGTCTTTCACCATATAGTCCTAGATACCCAACTTCAAGGCCTCGGTGGTGATTTTTTTGTCAGTTGCAGTGCTGCCACCTAAATACAAGGGTCGATGGTGCTGTTTTGCTATTTATTGATGGTGGGGAATCACCACCAACCATATCACACTTTGTACAAGAGGCTTGCTGGACCAGTGTGCCCAGGTCTATGTTAGCAATGCTTTCATTTGGGCTATGAGCAGTCTTACAACCTCTTGCTTACAGCACAAACATTTTTATTTTCAACATTGATCAAATAACCCCGAAGTAGATGATTATGTCAAGTACTATGCCTCATTGGTTTACTGTATACATTAGGGTACGTGTACAGTACATTCTAGAACAACTTTGTAACTGACCTAGCAAGGCGAGCTGACTGGCACCAAGTGGTTTCAATGGAGAGGTGGTCTCCTTGTAGAGGACCCAGGAGGTCACTGTATGGTCTCTTCTTATGGGGGCTTTGAACTGCAATGAATGGTCTTTTTACCGAGGTGGTTTCTATAGAGTTGGTGTCCATAGAGGTGGTCTTTATAAAGATGGTCTTAAATGGGAGTTCTACTGCACAAAGTATTAGACTCCGCTACAAATGCATTTATAAGGAAATCAGCATTAATGAATATTCTAAATAAAAATGTCAAGATGGATGCTAATATTTGCATAGGCTAATACTTTGCCTGTTGAAACAAGCTGGATTTGAACACACTCCCATTAGAAGGGTCCAGTCACTCTGACTACGATGAGTCAATATATGGTGCTGGGCAGAGACAGGCAAAAACTCAAACCCGTCCTGTTATGTTAAATATGTGCACACACTTGGCTGCTACGTTTTGAGAACCTTGTTGACAATTTATGTTAATGCTGGGCATTGTTTAGTCCATGCGTAAATATTTCATAAAAAAGTTTCATGTCACCCACGTTGTGCACACCAAAGGCAACTGCATCAATGGACTTTGAAAAGAGCTTTAATTCTTTATTTTTCTCAAAAGCCCATTGATGCCTTTGGTGCACACGGTACTTGATACCAGAATGTGGAATATGTAACAACCAGTTAGTTTTAGAATAGATTTTTTTAAATGTATGGTCCACTCAAGTTACACCACTTTAAAAACATGTGACAATGTTCTCTAATTAGTCATATTGTAATAATAATAGGATTAGTTCTGTGGGTGGACAAGTGGCTTAATCGACTCGATTAACGCAGCTTTCATTGCTATCACGTAACAACCTTCATATTACGTGTAGTAATTTCATGCACCCTGTACAAAACATTGCCATCGAGAACCATTGGCTCACTTTGTAAGGTTTTAATTGCCATAACGTAACAGCATACACGTATCATTATTACCGTTAGAAGTAATCTCATGCACTCTACACAAAGCACAACCTACATTGCTTGTTACTCATTAATTGCATGACATGATGTTGAGCGTTTAGGCATACACGAGAGGAGACTCAGCCCTTAACAGTGGTCAGACAAGTGCACGGTAAAGTGAATAGCACGGTTGCAATTCTGCTGTATGCCCTCCAGGGAGATGAGAAAGCCAATGTAGTGTGTGCCAAGTTTGCAAATGACCTGCTGTTAATTATGTTAAGTTATGTTATGGATAGTAGACTACAAAACTATAAAAGTAGTTCATTCACGTACATTTAGAGCGACGTTATAGATTATACAGAATTAGGTGTCAAGGGCCAGCAACGCGCATGTAAAAAGTGTGCTGTGGTTGATGTGGATTTCCCACCACCAGTAAGTAGCAAAACAGCAAGAGCTTCAGCCATATATAGGTGACAGCACTCTAGCTCTATACAATGTACGAGCGAACGCATTGTGTTTGTTTCGATTGTGTGTATGCCACAATGGCAGCAGCAGCGGCGGCGGCGGCGGCAACAGCATTGAAGCTTGCGGGTAACCCACTGATTATCTCCATGGAAGGGTCATCTGTTTAGTGGCCTGAGCCCTTAAGTTGTGTACCTGGGCCTGTAAATCTCTAGTGACGGTGACAGTCGTCTGCTGGCTGGCTGCCGCCGTGTCCCCGCTCTCTGGCGACGCCCCTGTATACACACAGCCGCAGCCGCCGTTAAACTGTTTGTGCAGAGACCCTCTCTTGGCATCGTCGGTTTGTCTTTTACCCAGAACCTAATCATGTCCAATCACTGGAAGATTCGGGTTTTCGTAAAAATGGGGGCACACCTCAGGGATCTCATGGGTTTTGTACGCATGCTAGATACCACATGAATGAAATGTCTTGGTGCCCCCTGCACCTCCGCCGCCGCCACCCCACCCCACTCCCCCTTAATCTGCCCATGGTCCAGTGGTACAGCATTTCAATTGATATTTCCAATAACTTGTGATGTGAGTACATGTAATAAGCCTGGCACAGATGCGGATGGTCTCTTCGTGACGTCGGCCGTTCTACCGATCATCAGGGTGCCAGATAACAGGGACAGCATGCCGGCGCATAGAATAGTCGTCCTATGGGGCGACAAGACATCCCGTAACACTCTCTTTGGTCTTACTTCCATCCCATCCCCACCCCCACGTCCCACTTTTGGAACATCTACATCCCACTTTTATTTTGAATCTCTCCTTGTTTGCTTTTCCCACCACATCCCTTTTTTCAACCCTTTCCCAACAGCCCCCTGCTTCCTTATAATACACGATTGAAAGACTGCTGCACTGGAGACAAAGCAGGCAGTGGTATATTTGGCTGAAGGCTACAGGGCTTCATAGCTGTAAAAGCGAGTTTTGATAGTGATGAGAGTTTCTATCTAGCGAGCACAGGTTACAAAGCCTGATGGCATTACTCACATTAGCACTTTGATGGAAAATGTCTAGAAATAATACAAAAAACACACCAGTGAATAAAGCATGGCCTCTAATAAATGTCACATCTATTTTTAAAGACAACCTTTATGCTAACACCACCTTGAGCGCTCCCAAACCTCCATAAAGAAACCACCGTGAACCTCAAATAAACTGACCACCTCTTCATCGAGGCTACTAGAAGAGAGTCCCCCAAGATGTTCTTGTAGAGAGGTTTTACAGTCCATGCAAGTGACAGGCCTTAGTGACGTTTGCTGGGAAAGGCATGTTTGCCAAATACTCCCAACAGACGGCAAATATTTCTGAGCTAATACTTGAACCAGAAAGGAAGGTATAAATAGCATAAGGTTTGTCACGCAGTATTGTTCTGTCCGGCAGTGGAATGTTCGCTGGTGTTCTTGTCAACATTCGGATTCAGGCTGAAATATAGAACACTATTGATAGGTATCCCCCACCCCCTCGTGTGTGTGTGTGTGTGTGTGTGTGTGTGTGTGTGTGTGTGTGTGTGTGTGTGTGTGTGTGTGTGTGTGTGTGTGTGTGCGTGCGGGGGGGGGCACTAGAATCTGTTTGGGTTAAGTATGCAGACACGCTATACGGTGAGTTAAAAGAGGGAGGGGTGTGTGTGTCTTAATTTTTTGTAAAAGGGAGGGGGTGGGGTGGGGTGGGGGTGGGGGGTGTCTTAAATACGGTTTATGCCAGAATAGAGGGTCTTGAATATTGGTGTTTAAAACAATACAATGAATCCACTCTCTACTATAGGTCGACCTTTTTATATTTGTTTGTGTGAATAATATTGTGTGTAATTGTATTTGATATATATTTTGATAGAATGATGAAAAATGTTATATTATGTTGAATATATAATTTTTATATATTTCTATGGATATTGCTTTTTGAAAAAAAAACTCGAGGGAACAAGCAATACTAGTACAGAAGAACTACATTTTGAAGACGATTACAGAAGAACCACTATTTAAAAATATGAGCCTTCGTAGAGAATGCTTTGAATCTATATGAAACTTGAAGGCAACAACAAAATATCATCATGCTTCAGTTTACATTTTTTTTGCAAAAGTGTGGGTTTTTGCCTTGAGAATTAGAGAAATTGGGGATCTTAGGGGTTTGGCTGCCAAGAAATAAAGGATCTTATATATTTTGTCATCTCAAAATTGGGGGTCTTTCTGCTGAGCATATGTACCCAGCCCGACTGTGGAAGAGCCACCCCCCCCCGCTCCTCCCGGGTAAGTATATCGTCACGGTGTTTCTACATATAGCTGGTCATTGCTGATTTATCTTTGAGTCTGTCTTGCTTGTTTTTCTTTAAAAAATGCACAATGCGTGTGAGAACTAGTAGGGGAGAACGGGACTGGTTGAGACACTGGCTTTAATTTCAAAACTAGCAGCTAGGTCTGGCCTCTTTTATGTTGCAAATGTGACGTAACATGTCGCACGTGTGTTGTCCACGTTTCAGACTAGTACAAGTTACAACACGTGGTGTAGTATCTAGAGCAAAAAAACTATTTTGTAGCATGCAAGCAGGTTTCATTTTTGAACCAAATTGTGTTTCTAGATGAATTAGGTATAAGCAATTGGTTAAAACAATATTTTACACACACAAAAAAAGAATTATTGGTGCTCAAAATGCTAGTTTTAGAATTGAAGAACGTGAATTCTCGAGCAATTGCAGTGTTTTTTTTTACCAATGTGGCTGGTTGATAGACAAGGCATTGGGTTAGTTGAGCCACTGTTTGTAGTGGCTGGGCGCTTGCACAACGTGCCTTACTTTGTAAAAACAATTCTTTTCTGTTGCAGAACTCTGAATTATGACCCAGAAACTTATTTTAGTGTTATTGTTAATGTTCAATAAGTACTATTCTAGAATTCATATTGATTGGCTTTAATATTCATTCCGTATGCTAGAACTGTGGATAGGATAACTCGAGGCTCTTCTTTAAAATTAACATTTGAGCCCTACAACTTGAAATATCTGAAATAAAACACACAACTATTCTTCCCTGTTTACTTATTGCACGGGATTCATATTGTAATTCTGTAATATATTGTTCTGAATAATACTTAGAAAAGAAATGTTTCAACCAAACCCAATGTTTGTGTGTTGGTTGAAGCATACTGGGTGATCCCATTAGATTTATTTTAAGAAAATGGTTCAATCCTACGATTGTGATTGTGTGATGTAATATAAGTCAACACAATTTAGGTCCACGTGCAAACACCACGTGGTCTCCCTATGCTATAATCATCGGGAAGTTAATGGCTGCGGAGTATGCGCAGCCCAGACCACAAGTCGGGCGTCATTGTTTCAGTTTGATCATTGGCCTCATGTTACCAAGGAGATTTCTGTATAATAGTAAATATGGGTGAGATTCCTACGTCATTAAACTAGTTCTTCTGAACGTGTGTCTAGTCTAGAATAAAGTAAACCATCGTCATTGGAGACAACTCACCTCAAATTAGGGGCACTTTTTCATTTTTACGTCTGCTATATAACATTTTATCTGAATGTTTCATAATTAGGGACATGTCAGTATAGGCGAATTTTTCCCCTACTGCCACCGGTGTCCCTGCTAGTGAGGTTTGGCTGTAGCTCGGACATGTCTGCAGCACTAACCTCAACAGCATTTATTTATCTGGCAACTTATAATAATGATAGTTTTTAAATGTGCCCTGATTATTGCAATATTACTCTACTTACTCTACGAGAACACGCCCAAATTTTAACCCACTGATGAGAATGAGAGTTGCAGTTAGCAATTTGGCGTCCCAGGGTCATAAAATACGTTTTTCATCTACTTATTTCTTTTAAAAATATTCACCCCCTTTTTCCAGACCCTGAGTGCGACCGTCTTCTATGGGGGTAGCCGGGGACTTTCAATTTTGATCCTCACTCCTTAGCTAGTAATTGGAAAGAATGGACTCCGGATCAGAGATTGTCCTTGTTGATGTTGAGAATTCCAACTAAGATGAGCTCTTCTATGGGCAGTTAATAAATCCCGATGAAGGTTACACGTTTATGATGAAAATGACAATGATGATTCTAATGAATAATGATGACGATTATGTATAAATAACACCAATATCTAAGTTTCATTGTAATAATTTATTTTCTGAACAAATAAATAGTTTGATTTACAATAATTTGACTAGAATATATTACTGGATATTAGAAAATCAAGTCTTCAATGCAATTAATTTAAACATTATATGCTTTTAGAATGCAGTCTGACATGTTCATACAGCATTTCAATCTTATACCAATTTTCTACTACCCAATGAAAACTGACAGTGAGAAAACCATGTTAAAAACCATTACAATTGTTGCACATTCATGTCAATGAATGATATGCCCTACACTCACAGATTCAGATTTTCAGAAAAGGATGGGAAGTGCGAGGGGGGTGGGGGTGGGGGTGGGGTTTGGTGCCCCCACAATATTGTGGGTTTCATAAGCGCAAATGTCCGCGAAGATGTAACAAACCCCCATAATATGAAAATTTTGGGGGGTGAAAAAGGGAGCCGACTGCCTGGATCTACCTATGGCATAGAATCACAACACAATTAAACTCTTGGAAAACGCACACATTATATCATAGCACCATATAGCAGGCCTACATTTGGCATTTTGCACAAGTAATACATACAAAAAGTTTTCAATTCATGAAATTGACCACATATTTAGAATATAATTGCGTATCTGGAGCAGGAACAATAAATATAAGAAGATGCCAAAACAGTGGAAAAATATTAAACATTTGAAAAATATGAAATATGAAAACTGAAAAATCACATTAATATTTGTTACATTGCGTGAAACTCTAACAGACTTGTATATTTACAGAACTTTATCATCTACTCTCAATTACATTTCATTATTGAAATTCAATTGCTACTTTCAATCAAATGAAACTTTGCTGTAGTTATAGACCATCCTCTAATGCAATGAACGACTGTGTACATAAATAACCCGGAGGTCTCACAAAACTGTTCATGAGTGAATCACATGTATAATCTTTCTGAGGCGCTGCCTGAAAATCCCACAATAATGGTTTCATTTTTCATACCGTTAGGTCATGATGAGTTGTAGACCTCCTATAGTGGAAACAAATTATTTTGACCTCTTCTGATAGATCAAGCAACCAACCATTTTCCTTCATAGTTTGCTGAACAATGACAAAAAGCAAAAAGCGCCGATAATTGAATTATTGGACATTGCAACATTGATTTTGACATGATGTAACATATTAATTCTCAGATAAATCCAACTTTAATTAAAGTCAGAAAATGTGCAATTAAAAATGAATTTATGTGACAACTAATACATTAGATAAGATTTATATACATATTGTACATATTTATCTATTGTATGGCATATTTCATATTTCATATGCGATTTATGCTGAAATGAAATACACTTATTCTTATTTATCATTCTTATTATACAGAATCTTTTCCAATCATGAAGTTTGACACAAGACCCACTTGGCAAGTAGACTCATCAATGATTATGTAGGGCTGAAGTAAGAGATAATTTGTTTCGCACCTTATTTTGTGTTTGCACCGAGAGCCGAATTATCACCAATTACCAAGTATGACGTTACAGCAGACAGTGGGTATATATAGCGAACAAACATGTAGGCAGTGAACAACAGGCTAATCCATAGGTGCTAATTAACAAGGGATGTAGCATAAGTATACGCACAGTGCGCACCTTTTTGAAAAACCACCATAATTTTTTTTGATCTACCTTTTTCTGGTGATAGGTACATTTTCTTAAATGGGAAAAGTCCCTCCAATCGTCCATTGCGTATAAATGGTGTGTTACTTCAACCAATTAAAACTAATTACCCAAATTGTGCAATACAAGTGCAATTAGTATCCAATGTGCTTCTGTGGCCGAGTGGTTAGGGAGCTGAACTCGTGACCAGAAGGTCGTGGGTTCGATTCCGTGGCACCTACACGTTAATTAGGCTATCAACCACCACATGTACATTTACATTTAATACTTAAATACCTTAGGCAGGTCAATAGATTGATTTGAAGTTGCGTTAAAGATGGCCAAACCAAGGTTTCGACCAGCCTTTGTAAGTCAGCGGTAAGCTATGGGCTACTAAGCTTCTACTTAAAATGTTTTTCTCACAGTTAAAGTTCTAATAAGTAATTATCTTAACTAAAGAAGGTGGCAGCCTTGAAGTTACTCTAAGTATTAACCAATGTTTTGACAACAAGTACATGTATGGAATGTGTAAGTAATTCTGAGAGGTCCTTTGGTACACTGTGGAGAGTAAAATCCTTTCTTAGGAACACTATAAATGACTGTCAAATTTAGTTGTGTTAAATGTACACCAAGATGAAAATATCGATCCAGAAATTGTCTAAAGAGACTTTGACACGTCAAGTGGTCTGATCACAGGCGTATCACTGTAGTATTTAAATGATGTTGTACATACATATATTTTATTGTAAAAACATATAGTACACTAAAAGATGAGCTGAAAAATATAGCTCAACTTTTTCTTAATACTTTATGATTATCTGCATATTGTAAAAAAAATTCCATCAACATCTTGATAATGATAAGAGGGAAATTAATGATACTGATGTCAAATAAACGCGATGCGTATCGCAACATGCATGCGCTTTGCTCCCCGGGGTGAAATTTGTGCGTACCTTTTTAAAAAGTCTGGCTACCCCCATAGAATTAACCATGATAGCCTTTACTGGTCAAGTAGTCATTGATACTATTATAAAGCCTAAACTAAGCTAATTCTAATGTGTTTTTCCCAAGTTTGCTTGTGAATTCAAATTATTCAATCCAACCCTCCTCTCTTTCTCTCTATGTTCTCTATGGCAAGCAAGCTCCTACCACTGTATTGGCATAGCTGAAGACAGGTTTTACAACCCTAAACTTCCATTTGACTATGTCAAGTGGCCCTGATGGGACTCGAACTCGAATCCCAAGCAGAGGGCTGTTAAAAGGTTACACGGACGAACTAAGCTGAAGTTTAGAAAGATGTATGTCGCATTTACTTGAAAGCAGTGGACGGGAATCAAAGATCTAATTTTGGTAAATTTGAGCTTATGTTCGGCTTTATTCTATGCTACACAGTATCTATTTTGTCAGCGACTAAAGGGTTAAAGTAGTGACTACGTACATAATATCACAGCCATACAAATTCTAATGACTCATCGCGAGTTAATCTTACTCACTGATTGAGAAAGTCAATGGTCTCCCCAGAATAAATCTGAATGTTTCAACTTGTACTGTCGATTACAATTATGAGCTTTTAGAAGACTGTTTTTGTGATGTTTTGTGGTTTGTCAAAACTTAAAACAATCCCACAAAATGTCTACCTTAAAAACCTTAAGCATCACATGCTGATGTACTTTGATATCATACCTTTTAAAACTATAATTGTATAAATTAATAATAAATTTACAAAAAAACTGAACTAAATGCATACTATTTCATAAATATAAATATGTATTGTCATATTTGCAGCAATCACTGACACCATTTCAAAAGCACCAATCAAAGCCTGTCTTCATTATTATAAGATTTATAAAAAGTCCTTTGTAATAAAATATTTATCTTTACCATGCCCGTCACATGGAAGATGTGCAATTATCTAGGAATAAACTACTTATTTGTGTTAATCTTTTAGATCATTACAGAGTTTTTCATGTAATTCCTGCTGGATATAGTCCAAAATGAGGCCTATTAGCACATAACATTTATCGCAACTCCCCCACCATCAACTGAATTGGTGTGTAGAAATAACCATAAGATGCTGTCATCCAAGCAAATACATGGCAATAGGCCTCTTTTTTTAGTCAACACACACAATTGCGTAAAGTATCCAAATAGCCATCTGTTTCATGCCCATCATTACATTCACCCCCCCCCCCAAAAAAAAAGCAGCACCATATAGTAGTTGTCCTAGAGCCAAAAAACCTGTGAAAGTTGTTTGTAGGCCCTGGCAATGCACCATAGTCAGGCATATCCAACTCTCCTAGTCTCATTTTCACTACAAACACATTCACAAATGATTTCGCTTCTCAAATACACTTTCCCCTGCCACATTTTTACACAATGCACTCTTTGTGCCAGTTTTGCATAATGCACTCATTGCACGGCTAGCAGTTCTTGATATTCCAATAATCCCACACTCTCAGCACTATTTCACATAGTAATCATTACCTTTTTCTCACAACACGCCCATTTGTAGATTTACATTTCTAGCTTTAGCTTATGGACATCACATTCTATCGTTACCAGCTATTCAATCTGGTCATAATGCCCTCATGTGACTATCGCCAGCTTACACTTCTCCCCGAATGGGGACGTTGTGCTTTATTGTGTGCTCTGCTTGTCCTGACGTACCCCCTAAGGCGGGTTTTGTCTATGGTACTTAACGGTGAGAATCCGAGAAGGGTTCGGTTCGTGCGGTTCAAAGGTCAAGAGAAGGGAGCCTTCAGTGGAAGCATGGCACACTTCTGAAAAACGAAAGTGAGAAAAACATGATTAATCTCTGATGAAAGGAAAAAAAATGTCATAATCAGTGGCAGATTTAGGTTTCTATTTGCAACCGTTTGGGGAAGATGAACAGCTGAACCAGACTGAGTGGCATAGCATTTCCTTATGATAAGATTACGTATAAAACATTCAGGAAAACTTATAAAGGTATTTAGTGGACGACGGAACTCCCCTTTAAAAAAGCTGAGCACGGACCTTGATGCAATTGCTATGATAATGATTCAAAATTTATACAGCACAGCTGTTATACATACTATTAGTAACCACCCATCCAATCTGTGCTACCAGCCAGCCAGTCAGCCAGCCAGCCAGCCAGCCAGCCAGCCAGCAACCAGCCAGCCAGCCAACAAACCAGCTAGCCAGCCAGCCAGTGAACCAGGCAACCAATATATCAACAAACTAACCATTCATCCAACCATCCAACCAAACAACCAACCAACCAATATATCAACCAACCAACCAACCAACCAACCAACCAACCAATATATCAACCAGCCAACCAAACAACCAACTAACCAACCAACCAACCAATATATCAACCAACCAACCAACCAACCAGCCAGCCAACCAACCACCCAATATATTAACCAACCAACCAACCAACATATTAACCAACCAACCAACCAACCAATATATTAACCAACCAACCAACCAACCAACCAGCCAACCACTACAGGCGGCACTTACCGAGGCCTGTGTTGCTGAGCTCGCGGCCGCCGTCCTCCCCCGGCCCCGCGCCCACGTACACGGCGCGCATGCCGTCAAAGCTGGAGCCGTCCAGGCACAGCACGAAGTCCGCGCCCTGCCGCTCGTGCCGGAACGACACCTGGACACAGAGGGTTAAACTAGTGTGGGCAGTCTATTATTAGTAGTAGGAATATCCATTCAGATTTATAATATGTTTGATTGTCTATTCTTACCACTGAAGTAATCCAAATCTTTTATTAAAAGTTTTTAAAAGTTTTTAATTTCACAATTTCACAATTTCACAAAAAGACGCTTTTCATCTCTATAGAGACCTTCTCAGAAGAGAAGTTCTATATTTTATTGTAAATTGAAAAGGTCTCTATAGAGATGAAAAGCGTTTTTTGTGAAATTGTGAAATATAAAACTTTTAAAAACTTTTAATAAAAAAATGGATTACTTCAGTGGTAAGAATAGACAATCAAACATATTATGCGACCAACTACCACTTACCTGATACACAGAATATTAACAATACATTCAGATTTAAATTTGCAACACTACTACTCACATTTCAACAAAACTTGACGTTGAAGGCCCCGTGAAGGGAGCCGCAACGTCAAGTTTTGTTGAAATGTGAGTAGTAGTGTTGCAAATATAAATCTGAAAAGTGTGGGCAGGTTTAGTCATTGATGGCTGTGTATTGTTGGGACTTGGTATTTATAACTTCAAATGAGCTAGGCACAGCATTAAGGCCTGGCTCTCGTGCTGGCATGACATATGCAAAGGTAGCATGACCATTAGGGAGATTGTTTGTGTACTTACTCCAACAATAACTTTGATAATGAAACAGTGAGTTCCCACCGGGTTTACATGAGAACTGAAACAGTTGATGGGATATATTGTAGGCTAGAAAAATGCTGACACAAAGCTAAAACGCACCAGTATGTAGCAGGTTAAGTGATGTTTAACTATTTTAATAGGCAATTTTGAGCTTGCTGTATGCTTTATTCCGGGCTGCAATAGTTGAACCATTTTCCAATTTAGCCACCTACGATTTGAGTGTCCAGTGCATGAACTGTGTGGTGAGTAATCATTAATTTCACACGAGACCATTTTAATGTCTATTCATAAGTCTTGGTCACGATCATATGCCATTAAACTCTTGTTACGTGCAAATCAATTTTGTGCTCGAAGACATGCTCATTTGCACTGTTTATCATCTCAGGATCACAACAGCATATTGTATTCACTATGGTACTAAGGGACGGTGCAATATTTACCAGGAAAGGGGACCGGTGCATTTGGTAGGGGGACAGGTACTTTTTTTAGGGTGCAAAGTAGGGGGACCCGATGATTTTTCATTCTCGTTGGGCATGGGACATGTACTTTTTTTCAGCTGCTGAAATCCCACCTCGACGTAAGAGAATCGGTACAAATTAATCACGCGAATATTCATGGGAGGCGACACGGACTTTTTTTTTATGAACAGAGGTCATGGGACATCAGTTTTTTTTCATCACATCAGCAGGGGACATGACCTTTTTTCAGACAAGTTTTTCGATATGCACCGGTCTGTTAAATATTGCACCGTCCCTTACTGTCAGGGCGTATTCTTATGCCACACGCCATTTGTATGGTGCAAAAACAAAAAACAAAACAAGAAACAAACAAACAAAAAAACACCACAAAAACCCACAAAAACAAATATCAGTGTTATGGTGTTTCGTTTAAAAAACGTTCATTCAAAAAAGATATCTAAGCATTGAAATTAAATCTGCACATTTGCCTTAAGTTTTGAGCAGCTGGTTTTGAGGTGCAAAAATACTTTAGTTTTCAGTTTATTTTGTCGAGTACAATAAGAAGGGGCAGAGTTATCATGTTTTACTGAATCTACTGACTCGTAATGGACATCACAAATTTTTATTTATGTTTTTATGAACTACCCTGGTGAAACACAAAATGTCGTGTGATCGTGACCAAGGCGATACACAATTTGGAACCGGTTCTTTCCTTGAGAATAGGGTTTTTCATGAAATCGCTAAGTGCGCCCCCCGTTTCCTTAAGTGCACCCCCTTTTCCAAAAACATGGATCTGCCATTGTATACACGTTGAATGTGAACAATCCCCTCTATTAAAACTCCATTATACTATGACAGTGCCTCGCCAATAGCCTGCTCATTGGTTGAACCAATTGATGTATCCATGGCTCTGGCAGATCCAGGTTTTCTCAAAAGGGCGGTTGACGCAGCAAAGTTGCTAACGCCCGTTATCTATCTTATCTTGAGGTTGAAGCGAGACAGACGTGCTGAATGTCAACCATGCCATAGGTTCCATTTGGTGATATAAAAAACAATGACAGAACCAGGGGTACAGGAAGAGCATGCAGACCCTATAATCCTTCTCCTTTTAGATTGCATTTTAAGTGTTTCCCCCCGCATCTCCATGGTGTGTGTGTGTGTGTGTGTGTGTGTGTGTGTGTGTGTGTGTGTGTGTGTGTGTGTGTGTGTGTGTGTGTGTGTGTGTGTGTGTGTGTGTGTGTGTGTGTGTGTGTGTGTGTGTGTGTGTGTGTGTGTGTGTGTGTGTGTGTGTGTGTGTGTGTGTGTGTGTGTGTGTGTGTGTGTGTGTGTGTGTGTGTGTGTGTGTGTGTGTGTGTGTGTGTGTGTGTGTGTGTGTGTGTGTGTGTGTGTGTGTGTGTGTGTGTGTGTGTGCGTGTGGGGCACATTCCCCAATTTCACCCCAAAAGTTTCATTTTCATAGATAATTCGGCATGTCCGAGCACCTTCAGCCATACTAAATCCATGAATCCACCTCCTTTTCCAAAAACATGGATCTGCCAGTGAGGCTTTCTGCATGCAAACCCATGAAATTCACCACTTGACTTTCCCCATGGCCCGAACCCACCAGTGAATGTTCTAGCACTGTTCTAGCAATGTTCTAGCACTGACCTAGCACTGTTCTGGCACTGACCTAGCACTGTTCTAGCACTAACCTGCAGCTGGCCCTTGGGGTAGTACCAGTAGATGTATCCGTGGTAACAGTCGGGTCGCGGATGGTGCTCCTGGACCGGCGGCAGCGTCGACGAGATGGAAGACCTGGAAGCACAACCTCACGGTGAGACCACCTCTCTATGGAGACAACCTGTCTAGTGAGATCACATGTCTATTGACACAACTTCTCTAATATCAGTGATGAGATTATAGGCTTTCTTTGGAGACCACCTTTCTTTGGAGATCATCCTCAATGGAGACCATGTATAAGGAGGTCACCCGTGCATGGAGACCACCTATCTCTTGTGTCCATCTCTCTATTGGGGCCACCTCTTTGTTGAGACCACTTGGAAGCGGCCCCCGCGTGGTCTGAACGGAGGTTTTACTTTAACTACGGTTGTCGTTAGGGAGCAACCATCATTAACTGTACAGGACGGGGCGGTCATTTGGTATAGATGAGATTAGAAAAATGAATGCCTTCCTTAACTCTCTACATTGAAAATTGATTTCCCTCCCCAAGTGAACTTTAACAAATTGAGTGCCCCCCACACTCCCACCACACCCGGATAAATATGAACAATAGCATACTTTCTTTACTAATACTAGTGTATTGCAATGAATCATTCATATCACTGTCCATGGTCAATGAATACATATCTAGCAATCTATTTGACTTGTTGTGTTGATTTTGCAATGCAGTTAAATGCAAAACAATGCATATCATGTAAATACAGGAATACTCCAATACACAAATGTGCGTAAAACATTACCTTTTCAGTTTGAGAATTAAGTGTCCTCCCTCTCTCTTTGAATTAGAATTGAGCGTCCTCCCTTCTGTGACAACAAAATGATTAAGCGCCCTCCCCTGTACAATTAATGATGGTCGCTCCCTTATAAGTGCGATTACTTACTCAGTAAGTGGAATTTTGGACACAATGAACACAGTTTACAAGTGTGCATTGAAGCAGGCTGGTACTAGCACAGGTCTGCAGTGCATGATTGTAATATTTTATTAGTTTTAACTATACATTAAAACCTCTCCATAAAGAACACCAAGTGTTGACTTCTAGCGGTCTCAATAGAGAGGTTGTCTCTTTAGGAAGGTTTGCATTAGCGTCTTTGTAAAGGCCCGGGACCGTGAAAAAATGGTCTTGCTATAGAGATGGTCTCTTTATAGGGGCTGTCTTTGTGGGAGGATGTCAGACAGACGCAAATGTTTAACGCCGAATTTAGTTCCCTGTGTTATAGAACATGGCAAAAAACATGAGTCAAAAGTGTATTCTACCCTTTAAAAAACACGTCCGCGATAAAACTATGTACGCATCAACACCATCAAAGACACCACGACTGATTTGGTCTCGATAATCGTGACTATCTGACCATGGCATAACAATTTGAATACACTTGGAAAATTCCTGGGAAAATCTACATATATTCCAACACCCGCTACTTTCCTTGCCCTCTCTTAAAGGCAACTGTTTGCCATATATATTTTTTAAACCATACAGATTCATTTTCAATGGCGTATTTACAGCCAACTGCTAGGCACAAGTGACTCCGCTTATGCACTATTATCCCAACTTAATAGATCGAACATTCTTGCATAATATTACTGAAACTTACATTGCCCGATTAACCTCAATAAACATAGGTCTTGTTTCGCAAACGGAGAGATGAA
Source organism: Streblospio benedicti (assembly GCA_019095985.1). NCBI lineage: Eukaryota > Metazoa > Annelida > Polychaeta > Spionida > Spionidae > Streblospio > Streblospio benedicti. The sequence continues at coordinate 26,352,114 of CM032668.1, read as the reverse complement.
TCGGCCATTCATCGAACCAAGCTGTGCTAGTTGGTTCTTCGCTCTCTGTCGTTATTTTCAAGTCCTTGTGTTGTCTTATATAGGCAGGATTGTCCATCAAATCTTTTTCTAGCGGGTAGAAATACATGTACATGTAGTCCACTAGCCATTGGGGGGGGGGGGTATGGCGGGGCGTGGAGGTGGGGGGTGGGGGCTGTGGGGGGGGGGGTGTAACCCAGAAATTGTCACTACTGTAAGTTTTTTTTATTGTTTTGCATCCTTTGGAGTCAATTAAATTTAGCTTGCTCGCTTTTATTTTCAAAATGGCCACCATATATATGGAGAAAACGATGATTTTACCTTTAAAACTTGCTTTAAACACGATTTTATAATGAGATAATGAGGAATTTGCCAATGGTTACAATACGACTGATTTGGCTTCAATAGTCGAGTCTCTTTGGTTGAGTGACTAATGTGGGGGTGACTAATATGGAATGTTAAGCAAATCTATTAAACATTTGCTAAATTTGATTGAGATCACTTGAAGGTAGTTCAAGTTTCAACTAGTGCCATAAATTTGATACCGTAGGGGAGTGTGTGTGTATGTTTGCCATATATATGAACGGCAAAGAACCAATTAAATGATGAAATATGATCAATTTAATAATTGCAATTATGGCATCCAGGGGCAATAAGTTTTTTTTACCCGGCACATACATACCTTACACTTTTGAGGCTGGATTGCTTGTGCAGATGTGGAAACTTGATAGAGGTATAATAGACTATAAACCTTTACCGGTACACTTACATTTATTTATCATACAAATTGATATAATGTATTTATCATTATAAAGTTTTATTAGATTCTTGAGCGATCGACAGCATGATGAGAAAGTTGCATAAAACTGAAATTGCAGAATATGTCATTATCATGACAAATATTAAATGACGATTGTAATTAACATGCTAAATTGCTAAGTTAACAACACAATTTTATTAATTGGAATATGCGTGCAGAATATCTTGAATACGCAGGTCTAAAAAACCCACAATACGCATAGTCCGAGACCAGCCATTATAATCTACCCCCAAAATAAAGACCAAAACCATTAATTAAGATGGGCAATTAAATGTTTTCTATATTGTTATCATCATGACAGTATAATAAGCTCTGTGGTGACGTTATATTGGACAGGGTACATTCAAGGGATAGCATGAAGATCAGTTGTAATCTTGCATTTTGTGGATAATTCATTCTCCGTATACGGGAGTCATTTTACACTGTAAGTAATCCACGGATGAGGATGGGGTAATTCGCGATTCTTTATGTAATATAATAGTTTTTTTATTGCATGCTATTTTAGTTGATGCATGAGTTCTTACTTTGTTGCACAATTTTCACTGTATATAATTTCACCTTTTATCCATTACTTTGTTTTTATAGTACATAGTACTTTATATTTTTAGACAGTAGAATAGGTTTTGGTATATTCTTTATTCGTTTAGGCAGCAATAAAGAAACATATATGATTTTACAGGTGTGTTGTAGAAGTACCAAATACACTTGCGTTTATATTTATACGTTTTTGGCATATTTTAGCACTGATAAGTGACAAGTAAAACTATCTTTAGTTTCAAACTGATGCCCATAGTACATTTAAACTTATTGCATCATTGCTTTATACGTGGTCTCTACGGGGAGGTGGTTGTTTTAAGGAAGTTCACGATGATTTAGAACTACGAAAAAGTTATAATTTTAGTTTTCCAACTTGAACAGACAACAGAATTATCAAGACCATGAACTCCCGTCAGAATAGGATTGCCAATGCAGAAGTAAAATCGGTAAATCAATTTAACGTGAAACATCAAAGGCTATATGATTACAATTCTAAAAGCATGAATGTGCCTTTGAAATGCACTTAAAACCCTATTAGCGCAGCCAATTATGTTTGAAGCTATCTAATTAAGCCTTTTGAAGTAATACAAAGATTCCCAGCATTAAGATGCAAACACCAACATTATGATATTAAATGGTCCTTAAACCATTGACATGTAGAGACACCAATGTCGGTTTTCCAGGCAGTTAAGCAAGTATTAGATTACACAGGAAATTAATTAAGAATGATATACTACACTGACTCAACGTGTGAATGCAAATGCATGATTGTAAAGCCCCTGTCTAACAGTCGCGAATGTTCAGACCCGGTACAGCTGTCAAATTCTGAGTATAAAATGTCCTGAGGAGACCTCTGACACATAAGCATTCTCATTAAAAATTCTGTCCAAAAATTCTGACCAATCACAGGCTGTTAATCCATAATCATCACAGGCCGGTGATGAATATAAATGAGGTCAAGTGACCAATCACAGCTAAGTATCAGATGGGTGTGGCTGGTTCAACCAATCAGGCTGCAGTATCTAAACAGGCCACATAAATTATGTTAATCCACTCTCTGGTGAAACATTTCAGAGGTCAATTTGCTTGCCATATGATACTCAGAATGCAGCTGTCTATGTCACGCTCAACCTTTCTTAGTATTCACTTTGACGGATATTGGGAGTCGGTGGATGTAGTTTATCGCTAGAAACATTAGTCCAAATGGTTTTTATAGTGTTTCATAAGTTTGCCTGGTTTCAAGAATTTGTTGGTGTTCCCTGCTATAGTAAAGGGTGGGGGCAAGTTGTATCAAATATCATATTATGTATTGTATTCTAATCTATTTCCTGTCTGTCGTAATCCTACCAAATCAATGAATATTTCCAGATAGTTCCAAATACAACACAATAAAATTAATTAATGTTTTCAATACTACAATATCCTGTTCATAAAGGAACACATTTAGTTAGCATCACACATTCATCTTTTATATCCCAATTCAATCTACTTATATTGAAGAAAGTTTTGGCACAAAAGGTAAGTTCTTTTTAAATTGGTAACAGCAAGTGAAAGAAAACTCTGAATATATGTGCTGTGTGAAAGAGATTCCTGTAGACCGACAATGAGGGGTTCTATAAAAACTGCCAGCGATGTCGAAAGAGTCACGACATAATTCATAAGCATCTCAATCCTAATAGATTCTAAGAAAGTAATTTCAAACCCAACACATGAAATTAGATTTCTTAGAAAGTATTACAGTCGTTTTTCTAATGAATTTGACCTAAATATGTATATAATTGTAATTAATTATTGAAATAGTTGCAAACTTAAAACATGTACATGTACGTGCCTTTTATAGACCATATTGGATTGCAAAACATTATATGTTATTTGCCTATCTATGCAAGCTTCACATGGAATTGTCACTAAAATTCAATTTAAATAAACAAAAATCTAGCACACCTAAAGTTACAGCCAAAAGACTCCTTTGAGTCACAAAGCAATATTGCCATTTTCAGTGCTGTTAGGATTATTACTCTTTAGAAAAAATATCAACCAATAAAAATAGCAAAATCTATGAAGCTCTGCAAACAGTGGCACTAAAAACGCTCTCTTATTCATTTGGAGGCTGAATGTATAAAGTTCACTCATCAATTATAAATCGTCGTGATTAGAAAGCGAACGTTGTGTTTTATGTAAACAGACACTGGACTATCTCCATAAATACACGTGTTGGGCGCACTAATCCGTCATGGTAGACACAACGTACACGACAGGATTTCAATTACTGAAAGTCTACCGTGCAACCTGCTTTAAGAGACCACCTGGGTAATGGGAACAGCTCTGGCTTTCCGGTCAGATCATTGAGTTGTAAGGTTTGATGGTGATGTTTGACAACCTCACTACAATGGCCACTTGTCTAAATTGAACTGTGGAAATGATTGTTATGGGAAGTCCACTTATGGGTGTTGTAATGAGTAATGAAGTCGCATTTACGTGATGGTTTATCCACTTTTGAATGACATCAAATGGTTGATACCAATTTAGAGTTCCAGTTTAGAAGCCACTGGCTCTTTGAATTATCTTTATTTTTATTATTGTGTTTCTGAATTAGAAGTATTTTGACATATTTACAGCCCTTTCCCACGCAAAACTGCCATTAGTCGCATTAATCTTCCATTATGTTCATCATTTATACCAGGATAATAAGCTGGCATGTTTTGCTCATAGCTTTTTATTGTAGGTTTTGTCTCTTTCCCATTTAGTTTAGTGTCGTCTGCATATTGAACATGAAGACAAAATGGCGGTCTCAGTAATTATGGTGGCTTTTACTGTGTTGTATTTATAATAAATTTACCAGATCAAATAAGTTTCCAAGTGTGGGATAAGCGATATTTATGCCTTTAAATGCTCGCTATTGTAACAGATGGTTTTAAGTTCACATACAAATACAGTAAAACCTCCAACCGAGACCACCCCTGCTACGGGATCCCCTCTTTAATGAGACAGTTTCACTCGATCCCAAGCACTTATGAAGTGACTAATATGAAGCTATTGAGACCATGAATACAGGTGGTCTCAATAGAGGTTGCTGATTAGAGTTTATACTATTCTTAAAATATTGAAATAGAATACAGCTCTTTAAAACCTATTCTCTTGTGCCGGCTACAGGAAGTTGTAACTAGATAGCACCATTCTTGTGTATCAACAGTTATAAATTATAACTATAAGGGCGTATGCATACCCTATATTGGACGTTTCTCTACGGTGTTCTCATGTTTCTGAAATTAATCTAAATTAAATCAAAATGACGTAGAAGTTGTAAACAGGAAACATCCTACTACGTCATGGCAGTTTAATTTAGATTAATTCTATAAAATATAGAACAACATCAAGAAACCATACGCACCAACATTAAGTGTCTACATACAAATATATTAGATCAAAACCCAAAACTAAACAAAACAAATACAAAATCATTTTTTGTTATCAACGTCCCAACAAGATTTTTAATTGGGCAAATAAAACCAACAACAGGAAACTAAGAAGAATGGACACACTAAAAGTCGGGACATGTGGAGCTTTAAAATTCACTTAATTGCCATGTCTGAGGTTAAATCAGTCAGAAAAGTACAGGACGCGTTGCTTATCTGCAGTGTATAACATTGCAGATCTCTCCTAATAGCCTTTCGCCAAGCCTTATCTAGATGGAAGTGTGTATTGGAATCAACTGATATCTCTCAATTTATTTGCAGCCCTCCATTTCAAACAAAGGGTCATTAAGGACTAGCGGGGCTGGCGAACCAAAGCTTGGAGACTCGTCGACGAGCCAACTGTCACAAGTACAAGTAATTAACGGCGAGGTGTTGTTGTGTCCAGGATGATATGGATGACACTTCATGAGAGACATTCATGCCGCTCAGATTCGTATCTAGATCCTCTGCCGAGACAACGATCTACTGCTGTCAGTGATAGGAAGACACTTTTGTAGACGTTTTACGCTTTGCAGACGTTTTTTGTTGACGTTTTACGTAAAGGCTATTGACGTTTTACGTGGAGTTCGTAGCACTGCATGACGTGAGTCTGGATAGGACGAGACTAAGTAGGCAAAATTGGATGACAGATGATGATTGAGAGGACTGTGAGGGATCCAAGTTCACGTGATTGCTCAATAGACCAGTGATAGGAGGAGAGAAACATTAGATCAAGTCTACGACTCCAAGTACTCTCTCTTTCAAGTTAGCTCAAGCTAAACCTCTACTAAAACATAGTTCCGTAAAAAGAAAAGCTAAGATCCATGTATCAACTAGACCTGGGCAAAAGTAAGTAGTCAAGCACTAATTTGGTGTTTTTGGAATGTTCAAACAAAGCCCCTCTCTATAGACATCTCTAAGCTCAATGTAGCAGTTAATTGTGTTGCTCAGAGTGACCAACGCCCCTCGTCTTGTTGGACAAGGTGAGCATAGAAAACTGGCAGATCCAAGGGGTACAAAAGGCATGAGCACCCTACAATTTAACCCCACTCACAATGCTTACATGATCTTTCAATATCACTGTGCGCATCTGCATGGCATGGACATTGTGGAAGTCTTTCTCGCACGTCTTCCACTTCCAGATCCAGATATTCAGAAAAGGGGCGGTGCAACCAGTGGCATTCAACCGTTTCATACACGCAAAACTCCCACACATATCCCAAAAACTTCATGGAAACCACATCATTTGGGATAAAAAGGGAAGTGGTTGCCTCATACGCCACCACCTTCAATCTTCCAGTGATTCAAAGTTCTCTCCAAACCTGGCTCCACATCTGGTACTAGAGCCCCTCTCGTCAGCACTCCCCCCGGGCTGGTATCACCCGGGTAGCGGGAGACAGCAGCAGCCCCGAGAGCCTGATCAATCAAGGCGCTGATCAGATCGTTGCCATCTAATCTCATCATCTACACCACTTTTTAGCACCACAATAGCAGCTCTTAGTCAGGATTTTCGCTTTTGATCTTATCTTCTATACTTCATTTGGTTCGATTTTTGGCTTTCTTAAATATTGTTTAGTTCATAGAAACGTGCCCCCTCTAGTTATTTTTTAATTACTGTCCAATTATAGTAATTATAAGTAGGCTTGCTGTGCGTATTTACCGATGAACCGCACCTTTACCCATTATCTTTACAGTGAAAGTGGGATACAAAAGGCATTGGTTAGTTTATTCAATTTTTAGTATTACTTATTTGGTAGCATTTCATTCATATTCTCTTTCAATTTTTCTAGCCATTATAACTTATTAGAACTCTATTAATGGTAATTTAACATTTATGGTTTGTGTGGCATTCATAAAAATAGAAACCTTTGAGTTGAAAGGACAAAATAGATGTCAGAATAGGAAAATAACCTCTTCTTAAAAGTGATTTACGGGGCAAAGTCCTCTAAAACGCCGTTTCCATTTGAATTTTACTATTTGTCATACCTCGTAGTGTTATTATATGCATTTTAGTTCATTGTAAAGAGTCCATGGATGGATATTGGCATTATAAATACGAGCATAGTATCATGATCTTAACAGATAATCATCTGCTAATAATTCATTCTAAGTTAGTATTTTCACATTCATTCAATTTCTTAAAACGGTATAACTAGTGATTAAAAATGCTCCATCGTTTTCAACCTCCAGAGAATCCAGAGATGTGATACCTAATTTGAACATCCTAGTAGCTAAATACCCACTGCCATAGAAAATAGCAATATAAAGCCATAGTCTGACAGCCACAAATCTTCTTTCAATGTATGATCGTTTCATGTGTGTGCTTGTTTTATTCTGTTACCATGGACACTACGGTGTTGGTTGGTTAGAAGTTCACATCGTTGTGTACGTGGAAGACTTGATATATTGATATCATCCCTGGTGCGTCATTTACAAATTGCATGTGGTAGTTTACCACTAATACATTATATACCCTGACGAGCACTGTCGTACACACAGTGTATCACTACAGAACCCAAGAGACTTGTGTATAATCTCTTTTATAGTGGAGACCAGGCACGGACATGGTTGTGGCCACACAGATCTGGCTCTATTATTAGCATTGTCTATGTGACAACAATAAGGGGTACCCTTTAAAAAGTATGTATACATTATTATATAATCATATGGGTTACGTATTAACCCATGTACATATGAGGATGTCAACATAGCATGACCACGATGTTATGACGGGCACAATTGGTTTTGAAGAGGAACATTTCAAGAGCCAATGGTTAATTGTAAACCCAACTCAATCCAATAGCAGCCAGTATCTAATCTGATCTGATCTCTACAGATCACGTAACTAGCTATCTAATCAAGAGTTAGAAAAATAATCACCCCGGAAATCTAATCTGTAAGGGCTCAATCTTTTGCCAACGTCTTGATTTTCAATTACTGGTAGACTTGTGCCGACCGTCAGATAATGGTGAATGGCGAATTTACCTATATATGAAGCCATAAAACAACTTAACATAGACGTAGTTATTAAAACAAGCCTCCAATACAGCAAATTCAATTACAATCCTCTCTCTCAGTTCTCTCTACAATACGTAAATGTCTTTGATGGTTCTTTTATTTCTTGGTGAAACAGGTGGCCACATCACCCACAGACGAACAAACATGGTCTGGAAGGGATAATTTACAATGTAGGATGTATGCGGTTATGTGCCATGTACATGGACGGCATTCATTACCCCAAGGAAATCCTCGTTTTTAAATGCACGTGGTTCTAGTCTGCGTTTTGTTCTTAACTACATGTAGTTGTGTTTGATATATGTTCTGAGCATACTATAGTGTACTTGAATACTGGCGGCCTCCTCACTTATGCAAAGTCCACTTTTTCGTACACACAGAACACCATTTTCAGTGGGTTTTGGTATCCCTGCGAGCCTTTGCGTGTGCAAAAGCCATGCAATCCACGAAATCACATTGAATCCTAACTATTCTTGAACGGGTTGGATCCGAAACCTTTCTACAGATGCACCTGTGTCTAGGGTCCCCTAACCACAGCATGATTTCTCAACAAACATGAAAATTAGGTACACGATTGTTTCATTTTACTTTAAAAACTTCTAATAGAGAGGCTCTACTGTATTTATTGTAATGAGTTTTTTTTAGAAGTTTGCTTAAGAATTCAACTTTATTCTTCCTTCTCTCTCTATTATTTCTCTCGCTCTCTATTCTTCTTTCTCTCTTTCTTCTGGCGTTAGTTTAGTGGTCGGAATTTGCTTGGTATAGACAAGAGATCTAGAGAGAGAAAGAAGATCAGACCTGTACCCATATTGATGTAGAGGTTATGCTGTATCAGTATTTATAACATTAACTTAACTGTCCAAACACAGAGTTAGAGACGGGGTGGGGACCGCGAGCAAACAAGTCCCACAGTCAACAAAAGGCCATGTGTGCACAATTGATTTCCCTGTTGAAATGAACACAGTAGAATAACAGTTGGCTAAATATGCATTGACCAGAAGAATGAGAAACCATGTCAAACATTTGTGAGGCCCCAGTGTAATATAATTCCCATTTAATATGTGTATTCAACCTTTGGCACCCAAGTTTTTACAGTGGAAAAGAAACCTTTTTTTGCTGGGTAACTCTTCACTTGTGATTGTGCTCTGAAATTGTATTTACTGTTTGAAAGTAGGAGGGAAATTCTTTGAACTTTATCATACAGTATAACCTCCGATCAAGACCACCTCAATACAGAGACCACCTCTACAATTAGACAATCATAAAGCTTCATAATTATTAATGACACTAATTCTACTAAGATCACTTGAAACCAGCCACAGGTGTTTCTATAGAGAGGTGTTTGCTGTATGCTAGTTAAACATTGTAAGTCAAGTGCCTAGTTCCAGTGAAAATCTCTCTATTATGATAGTAGAAATCATATACTGAGTGTCAATTTGAAGTTTTAATTGCTCTATTGTTGTATCATGGTAACACGTTTATCATTTGTCTGTAGGTGTTTCGTGAAATAAGAATGCGGCACAGCAAACTAGTGGACAATAAGAGAAAAAGGAAGAAGAGCTCAAATCTAGTTCGGTATACTGGTTTCATAACTCTGATCATTATGTTTAGCACCGACCACTAGAATAAATGACATTCTACACTCATATCACCCACTAAAGGGACCTTTTGAAACTGTGAGCAGATTCCACTGAGGTATTGTCCTTGGAAAGAAGGAGTACTTATAGGCTTCAGTTCTAGTATGGCAAAATTTATGTTAGTGTTTTGAACGGGTACGATTGTCAGAACTGATTAAGATAACATTGGAAGGTATATAACACCAGACTGTGAACCGCTTCATGCATCATTTTCAATCGGAGGTCCCGTCTTCTCTCCTTGAGGGATAACCAGTCCAGGGCTCTCAACATTTCTGTTCCACTGTTTGTCCTTATCATTTGACACGAAGCGTGTACCGCGTCGTTGGACTGCCTCAAAAGAGTTTACAACTTTCTTTACGTAGGGATTCCAGGTAGAAGCACTGTATACCATGTACCCACACATATCTGTCGAGTGCTAAGTAGAATCTTTCCCTTAACTCTCTGGTGCCAACAGGGGAGGTTCATCACCAGGAATTCAATATTTAAACTGGCCTTGCCACCAGTTAATGCAATGTGTTTGGACCAGAATAAGTCATCCATGATGGTAAATCGCAGACATTTGATGCTAGTCACCTCACTAAGTATCTGGCCACCAAGAGTGTACATGCATGTGAGCTTATCTCTCCCTCTGACAATCCTCATGATCTCGCACTTTTTTGCATTAGATTTCATGCCACAAATTCGACACCATTCCTCTAATGCAGACAAGTCCCTCTGAACTGCAAGTTGGTCCTCAATATACACAATGAACCTGTAAAGCAGGCAGTCATCAGCAAAGAGCCGTACACTAGAGCCGACAGTATCAGGTATGTCATTTATATATAGGAGGAAGAGCAAAGGTCCAATTACAGTTCCTTGTGGCACTCCTGAGTCGATGGTCACATCCTGTGATTTAGCGCCATCTACCACTACACTCTGCGTAGATCCAACCAGGAAGGGTGGTGTCCAGGCATTTATCTCACTGTCCATACCATAGTGCTCTAGTTTCCCCAAAAGTCTTTTAATGCGGGAACATGTCAAATGCTTTGGAAAAGTCCAGCACTGTCCCGTCAACTTGTTGCTTCTGGTTGTAGGACTGCATAATGTCATGGAGAGTGACGAGTAGTTGGACCTCGCAAGATTGGTCACTGCAAAAAGCGTGCTGCTTGTGGGATAACATACCATGATGATCAAGATGGTTTAGAATATGCCTGCAGATATGTACTCAAGAGGTTTTGAGCATACACAAGTTAGGATACTGGTCGATAGTTCTCTTGTTGGAGACGTTTACCATTCTTAAAGTTGGGGGTAATGAAAGCCGACTTCCAAACACCGGGGACCTCAACGCTGAGTCTGACATAAAAGTGCATTTAGAGTTGGTGTATCACTATCTAATGCTAATCATGCTAGAAAAAAGAAAGACATATGAATAGCGAGCGGTTGGTGGTAAAACACACCCGCAAGCATTTGAAAACACCCACAAAATAGATACTTGGCCCTACCTTCATAAGTCATTTTCATCAGCAGAGGTCACTATATCACTAGTGGTCAAGTTCAGCTTTCAAAAATTAGCCTGCTGGTCGGTAATTGTAGATTGCCGTCACAGCAATTAATGACCATGACATTGTGTAGGATATCAACATCTATTGCGGGTGTAGGTTCTACTAATTCCATTTCTAAATGGTTAATATAGACATGTACTTGCAACACTGTCTATGGATAGTGTGACAGAGTTTGTTGTGAGTCCACGGTGTTAGTAGCGGATCATGTAGCCAATTCAATTAAGTAGAAGACTGATTAACGCCATGATTACCGGTGCACTCATTAAAACGCCCGGGGGAGGGGGCGGGGTAAACGGGGGTGGGCGTTAATATCATAGTGTTACGTGTATATGCAGTATGGGTCATCTATTTAGATGTAAAAATGACTAATTAAAATGTGCACTGAAAGGTTCAAAATACAAAGAAAAGGTACATAAATATGCTTTATTTGTTCCTTCTCAGTCAGTACGTACTCTGATTCAAGTGCTGCACTAGACACCAACTCACTGGAGTGTGTTAATTTGCATAATGTATGCACGCTCAGAGTAATTCGATTAGAGGATTAGCGGTTTGTCCGCAGGGTAAATTTGCACACCCTACATTTTCGCATGCGGTAGGTGCGCTTTTTCAAGGCCACTTGCTACGTTGGGTTATTAAAATGAGCAGTAGTTGGCATGAAACAGGTAGTCTCATGATACTATTCCAATCTTGAAACTTATTGTGTTCATGACAATTAACCTGATATACGGAGACATAATGCCACTCCGCAAACAAAATTACACCCACCCCTGTGTTTTTAAGAAATATGAGGTTTCGCAACATGTATGACCTCAGAACACAATAATAATTGAAATAATCATTAGTCACAGCAGGACACTGATTTGAGACCATCTTACTATTTAGACCACCCCTATAATAAGTCCATTTCTCTCTGTTCCAAATTTTATATATCTGCGTGTAGAAATTTCAAATTAGAGGCCACGTTAGCCCCTCTGGTTAGCCACGAGTGCTCTTAATAGAGAGGTTTTTCTGTATGTAACACTTGATCTCTTGATGATGTAAACGATAGAATTTACGTGTTCAATCAGCAATTTGATGTCTTAGCATATTATTAACATTAATTAATTATTTTCATTAACTATTAATTGCTTTGTAGCAGACTTGCATTTTAATTATCTATACAGTACAATCCCACACGTCACAGCCTAGAAATACACCTCATACATATCAACTAATAAATAAACTAATAAATAATGATAAATAAACTAATAAATAAACCCTAATAATTAGCCTACTGGCACAGCCTAGATTCGAACTTTATTATCTTATTCACAATTCTTCTATATAGTTGGAAAAAAAGGAAAGTAAGGGACCATTCAGTATTTATGACAGGGTGAGGTAGGAGGATTTTAGGACGGGCCATGAACTTTTGTCACAATGTTTGGAGGGGGGGGGGGGCATCACATATCAATTTTTTCACATAAAATTTACCCCTATTTTTTTCAGAGATTCTGTACTAAAAGTTACTGATTTTTATATTATGGATATCCATCAAATAGGATTTTAGTTAACTGACAATGAATGCGTTACCTCTTGGGGGTGGGGTGGGTGGGGTGGGGGTGGGGGTCATCAATTTTTGTCACATGAAATTGAGGGGGGTTACCAATTTTTTCACAGAGGTTTGAGGGGTCTATTAATTTTTTCTCAGCAATTTTGGAAAATCCTCCTACCCCACCCTGTCACAAATACTGAATGGTGCCTAAGCAAGTAAGGGAAGGTCTCACCTCCAGATGCAGGTGTCCGAGTTGTGCAGAGCCGCGCCGAGAGCGCCTCGCCCCACCAGCCACACGCACAGCGCCACCCACACGCGCGGTACGCACACCGCACGTGCAGCCCCGCGCAGCCCCGAGGGTGGCATCACACGCTCACACGCACCTTTTTGATTTCACTCCACTTTTAGATATCAATTTTTTTGAAGTTGGTGCTATAAAATACGCTATCCTATTAACTTTTTTCTGTATCCTTTAAGTTTAAAAATGGCTTTTTGTCAAGTCTGGATTGACAAAATTTGGTCCCTTATAACTGTCACAGAATCTTAGCGTGGGTTCAAGCCAGTTTTTAAATCTCTAAGATTTTGGTCAAGTCTGGATTAAAAATTTGTCGCGGATGTGGTTGGTGGTATTTTGTGGTTGGCTCTCATCATAGTTCTTTGATACCCTTCAATTCAGTTTTTAAATATCTGTTGCTTGAGACTGGATTAACCACTTGGTACTGGCTGTAAATTGCACTGTGTGTTGGTAACATTCATTTGTTTATCCCATTGCGTCTACAATATCCTGCAAATCTCACGGAACCATAATATAAGTATGCAAAGGGTTTGTAGTATGTGTTTGATAATCAGATTTACAGTTCCTGTCTGACCGTTGCAGTTGTTTTTTTCTGGATTCTAATCTCCTTCCTTGAGCTCATGGTATCCAATCTTTCGGTTCACTGATATACTGTATACACTTAAACCAATACCCTTTTATGCCTTATACAATATGTTCAATATATGTACCTAATTACCTATCACATTTGCGCAATATACCATTAATTATTCATGAAATTGAGTTTTATGATGTCATGAAAAACCAATGCACTAAATGCATTGCATGGCATAAGAGAGATACTACATATGTTACTGTAATGAACATATAGTGTGTATGTTAACCATGAACCAAACAGGTTGTCAGTATCCACATGTATTCCAACTCACGAATAATGACTTGATACTGCTTTCACATGCTGCTTTTCACAGGATAACGAAATGTACCTGCAATTAAAAACACAACCGTCAACATGGGAGTTTCCTTTTAAAGCTAAGCATTCCTAAAGTTTTATGTCACTTTATGATGAACCATATCTGAACATTGTGTTAAAAGCAGTAATTGTCTCTTGATACAAAATCCTCCGTGTAGCCAACTCTATTCCGTTTGTGATTAACTCTAAACAAGCGTAAACTTGCATAAAATTAACATTCGCTTCCTGTGTAAAAAAGAAGGAACATCTTTTCAAAGCAACCTGCCTAAAGCCTACCACACAGGCCTCTTATAGGCAGTATGCAGAGAGGGTTGTATAGCCTTGAAGGAAATCCAGTCACAAATATCCCACCCCCACCCCCCAAATCACCAGTCACCAACATTTCGTTGTCTTTCACCATTCACAGGAATTACAATTGAATAGGTTGAATAATATCAATATATAATTGAATAAGTTGCATCATATTTCACACAGTTAATAAAGGCATTTCACAATTCACACTCAAGATTTAGGGCAAATCTCCAATCATATTCTTGCTATATATGACTCCCTCTATGCATGGGAAACAATAAGCTAATCTGCCTGACTTTATATGCATCAGAGCTAGAAGCTGTCACAATGTCACAGCTAGACACTGGCATGAGAATGGCTGGTTTTAATTAGATTAACCATAAACATTAGGCTAAACAGAAGGTCGTTTGAAAGACCTAACCTGTCGTATGCTACAGCCAGTGCAGTGTAATCAAGCTAAATGGCAACTTTCTCTCTATTCTGTATTTACGACAAGCCATGCATTCACACAGGCCTATCAGTCATATGCTAACAACGTTGTAAAATCGGCAGATTCGCCGACATGACATGCTATCACATAACTATTATAATTGATCTTCTGTGTCTTAAGCACACACAGGAAAAGCTTTGTGCAAAGCCGCAGTCTGACAGCCACGAATGTTCATCTCCGAATGTTTGCTACGTAGTAGGAGATGAGGATCACATGGGACAACAGGGTAATTCTGCCGGTGTCGGGTCGATGAGTCAAAGTCATGGGTGAAAACAGGGGGCTACCATTTACCACTACCCAGTAAGGGGGTGGGGTGGGTGTTAAGAAAAATCGGGAGGGGAAGGAATTGTTGAAAACTCAACATGATTTTAGGCTGCAACTGGGGATTCGGTGCTTTAAAATCTGGGGTATTTTACAGGCGACCTGTAGTATAATCAAAAGTACAATTTTAGGGAGGGTTTGGGCTGAAAATCATACCATAATAATTTCATTTTTTCACACACTCCCGGGCCATAACAAATGGTTTTAAGGCACTTTAACAACACTATCCCGGCTTCAATGTTTGTGCCTGTGTGACAAGGCTTTTGCCGGCGCCTTGCGGAACCTGATTCACCAAGCACAATGGGTTTATGGTCTGGAAGACAAAGGTCCCGGCCTGTCAATGCATTGACGGTTAATTACTAAGTTTTCTGGCAGAAGTAGAAGTCACTGGATCTTCTTTCCGTTTATTCTAACTGCCATAAATGCCTTTGTATTGCTAGAGAAGGTGAAAGCTGTTTCACTTCCAAGGTTAGAGTCGACGTTATAATTGGAACGGCCCCTAAAATGCATTAATACAATAGGCTGTCTATTGGTTGATGGTGTAATAGACAAGAACCAGCTTTTTTATTGTTAGGGTGCAACCATTTATTATGGCCCACGGAGGTGGTATGACAAAATGAAACCGGTATGGTATGATGTTCATTGTTCACTACCCTTTGCCTAAATTTGTTTGAAAATTTAAGGTTGATGTTCCTACCATTGCTAGATCTACCAATTTTCTGTGTTGCCCCTGCCCCAAAACACACACAAAAAACCCTGTAAACCCCAAAACAAACAAACAAACAAACAAACAAACAAACAAACAAAACAAAACAAAACAAGAATAAAAACAAAAGCAACCAAAAACAACAACAACAACAATAGATTCGACTATTTCAGTCATCGTCAGAACAACGTGTAATTTGATAGACAGCCTACAGAATGCTTATTGCACGTGTTTGTCAACATTGATGAGCCCTCTAATGGGTGGTTTCCATACATTATTCAAGGTGACAATTTATATGAAGAGTCGTAGGTGACATTTAAACGGCACAGTGTATTATGATCATCAATTACTCGACACGACCATGTTGTTATACATTCGTCTTGGCTTAGGGGGCTACCATCAATCGTGTCCCAATGTGGGTATGCAAAACAAGGTGGGAGAGGTGGGGTGCTTGTGTGAAAAACTCACCTTGATTATTTTTTTGGGAGGGAATGGGTTGAAAACATCTGGGGTGCACTTATGAGGGCAGCTTGGAAAATTTGTGGTAATTTTACGGGTTGGGGCTAAAAATCATACCATTATGGTTTCATTTTGTCATATCCCCTTGGGGCATAATAAATGGTTCGCTCCTAAGGTCAAGGTTGAACAGAAATGCCACACTTCTGATAGCGTTCACAAAACTTCACATTAAAAGTGTATAATTATGGGATTAAGTTTCATGTTTTTATTGGATTTAAAAAAATCTTAACTACTAACCATAAAAATCTGGGATAAAAATAGTGTGTTTTACCCAGACTCAAACTATTGATAATTCGATATTTAAACCACATAAAGCAAAGACTTATCGTCAAAATCTTATACATGTAAGGTAATCTGTCTTAATCTGAACAAAATCTGTTAAAAATCCACTAGTACCATAGGTTGTGATTATTTGGGTTGAGGAGGTATGGTAAACCAAGATAAAAATGGCATTCTCAGTTTAGCCAAGTCCATTCTGGTTAACTTTACAGATGCATGCCTGTATATAACCTCCCATATATAGCATTTCAAAGCCAGGTTTTAAATATCTGTTCAGGAATGCCATGCTTTCTTATCTTAACTGTCACAAATTCAACATGTAACACTTTTATTGCATCCATAATACGACCTACCACGTCTACACGTCCCAATATATTATGCAGGCACAAAACCTTATCTCTATTGGTCACATACGATGGTCTTGAAGATAACCATTTTCTCCATTGACCGTTAAAAGGTTTCTTTGGCTAAATTATAAGTATGGTAAGTGATTTCAACCACTTTATTTACCATTTGACCATGTCATCTTTGATGAATGACCATTCTATACACATGTCATATAACAGACGGCATTCAAGTCGTTAATTTTGTCTTCTGCAGTTGTCAATTCTTTCCACATCAGCACAAATTCCGCAAACATTTTGTTACTTATAATTCCCATTTGCTGATTAGCACAGACATGACATTTTAATTCTACCTGACTACCATTTGAAATTACCAAACGATTACATAGTTTATGCTTGCAAAACAGCACATAATCGATGCAATTTAGCATCATTCGCATACCACAAGCACATACATCTATCTCTACAGATGAGAAGATAAATGTTTGATTTTTTAAAGCTTACCCTTTTTATCATGCGCAACTATGCACAATAAGTCACAGACATAGATATCCACTTAGTTATATAACAGTTCAACTAGAAAAAAAAAGAATCCAGGTGTCATGAGTATATTCCAATTTAAAGTAAAATCCTGCCCTCCAGGTATAAAAGGCTTGACACACAGGTACTGACTCACGTACTTTGCATTTGCGCACACGACTTTACGTAATCCGAGCCTTCCAGTTGGGATTAAACAACTCTCACTGCAACCAAAATGCAGCAAGTGACTTCAACTCTTTGCTGCAGCGGCCTTAATTTTAAAGTTTCACCATCAGTGCAGGTAGAAGGGAGGAATGTCAGCCCTGGTATATTCCAAACATGAACTGTGGCAGCCGACTTTCAATCAAACGTTGCCTCCTAAACGGTGTTGTTAAATGGTCGTTTATTGACTTAGTTTATCGGCTTTCAATAGAGCTTTTTTAGGCATTGATTTGCCGTTGATTTGGTGTCACCAACTATATGTCTGTTTTCATTGCGGGTCCGCTTAAGTTGTCTGCGCCCGAAAGCGAGAGTTTGCCTTTTATCGATCTACCGCTGTCATGGGTCATGTACACAGTTGGTTGGCTGAAGTAGGAAGGCATCGCCGAATCAGTGTTCGTCTGCTGGGAGATTGGAGGACGTCCAAACATGCGTGACTTCTCCACTTTAAGCCAATTATACCTTGCTCTCTGCGCTTCGTGTCCATGCAAATGAAGATGTCATGCCACTGGGATAAACTAAGGGAAGGTGGTATAGTAGGAGGATAAGCTCTAAACAGCACAGCTCACAATACCTGTTTAAGAATATTGGAAGCGGTCTCCTTGTGAGGGTTTGGAGCTGGAAAAGTGCATATGTGCTGAGGGTGTTATTATAGCATCGTCATATCTCACGGCTATATACGCAGTAGATTTAGCCTATTGTAACACTGAATATACATCGTAGTGTGCAGTGTACAAGAGTTTCCATAGCAGGTGGTATCTATATGGAGGATATGCTGTATGCATTTTGAAAATAAACTTATACCATCTTACCCGGGACATCCTGCTTTTTTAAAGTAAGGTAGTAAATCTACTACTATCGCTTGCTTTAACAGAAATACAGCCAGTTTTCAGTGCGATATGCGCCGTCACGCCGAAGCATCCAGCGTGCGCAAACACCGATATGCAAATGAAGGAGCGTTACGTCACGCGTATTATGCAAATGAAGTGGAGTGAAGTGGACGGGAAATCGTTTGGTGATGATTCACTGAATAAATTGATGGCTATCACAACTCGCAAACGTGAAACAACTTTACTTTAAAGCTTTAAAGCTTGATGTACTTGATGGTTGTGCGAGCAAGCGAGATTAGCAGCAGCAGATAGTGATCGGAGTTAATGACGTTTTCAGTTGATTGCCAATTTAACGATGTTGATTTTCATGAAAAGAGGCCGCTACGAATAGGCATGCCACTCTCGACGGGAGGTCACTCATCGATTATTCTAAAAAGCTATAGCCCACACCAATTTGCTCACATTTCACACCTCTTTTGATATGCGAGTAATGGTTAAGTTTTACTCGTAACCATCGTGGGTTTCACGGCTTTCCCATTCACACAGCCTTCATGGTCCATGTTCATGGCATTTTCAATAAGTAGTAAGCCCGAACAGATAAGGATGACTTGTAACCGGTATAGCCCGAGGGCCAGAATCGACCCCCCCTGGAATATTTGGAGACCATAATATTATTAAAGCCTGATATCTTAACTTTAATATGAAAATGGAGTTTAGTGAAAAGTATACTCATTTAGGAACAAAATGACATACACCTTACTACCGTAGTCCTTCTAAAGTATTAATTTTATGATTATTTGTTTCACAGTACACATGAATCGCATTACAGCTTGGTATGATTACTGTGAACAAATTCCGTCTCACGCCCAATACATTTTGGACGCACGACCTGCGATCACCAGGTTTCACCAAGTGCCCTGCTCTGAACAGGGACTTCGCACTGATGCTGAAACGCATGGCTCCACGAGTGTCCTAGCAAACACTACTGCCACACACCTGAACCAGGGGTGCTGAATTGGCAGAGAATAACCACAGGCTAGTCTCTAATAATTAGAATATGTGTATTTAGGGCCGTTTCTCTTGGATAAAAGGTTACCAGCCCTACTGATCTACCAGTTGACAAGGTAGAAGTGAGCCCTACTGGCTATACCCAGTACTTCAGAGATTGGTTCCCCAACCGTAGAGTGGTTACTGAGAGAAAATGAACATCTCTACAAGGTGTGTGTAACAGAGGAGAACAGTAACCTAATCCAGTGCAACTTACCATTGCCTACTTTATGCTTAGAGGAATGCTTAAAAAGACGTGTTTGATGCAGTTGTCTTTGGGAATAACTCACAGCACAGCCCAGCTGGAAAACTACATTACGGCGAGATGGGTTGCAAGAAGCTTACACTTAGCATCAGAATACACAGTAGAACCTTTCTGTTAAGACCACACTTAGACTACATCAAGTGACTTCAATAGAGGTGGTCTCTATGGAGGTTTCTGACCACGAGAAATGACCGTATCACAATGTATATAGAGGCTGTGTCAAAAGGCACGTGATCACACATGTGCTAAAGAACCTCCTTGTGAATACCACCTGGGGGTTTGATACTCATTTGGTATTTACAGATAGTAGAATAGTAAAACTGACAATAAATATCAACAATAAATAATAGGGTGAGGGGGGGGGGGTATAGAGAAGTGAGATCTGGGGAACAAGACTGAAAAATAGTGGGATATGGGAGAGAAAACAAGAGGAATGTGGGAGATGAGACCCCCCCCGCCCAAAAGGGATATGTGGGATTTCTTGATCCCTTATGATACCCCACCCCATCATAAGACCATGTCCAACATTTCCCATGCTTTAAAAGGAGAAAGTTGTGACCCGATAAAGTTCAACCCCCGATGACTCAAGACCAGGACCTTCAGTTTTCAAGGATCCACCTCGTGTTGTCCCTTTACAATTTCAAATTAGTAACTGAAACCAGAACTCAATACTGATTTTATGCACATCATAATGCAATTGGCATTGCAGTGCTGTCTGATCATACAGTTACAAAGGCAACCCCAGCACATTTAAAATAGCTAATACGAGATTTTAATGGACCTGATGGTAGGTGGTAGAATCTAAATGGTATGTCTCGTACAACTGACATTCAATACAACTGTGCTGATACATTAAAACTTAACATTAATAAAGGGTAATGTTCTTGCAATAGAGTAGGCCTACTAATTTAATGTACACACCATTAGGCAATGCGAGTGGGCGAGCTGTACACCTCATGCATACTGAAGAGGCTATTAACGTGTGTACATAAGCCACAAAACGCAGTCACCCAACCGTGACAATAATATCAGCCATCAATATTACACAGACAAGTAAAAACTACTCAAGCGGAACGAGGCAGTGCATATGAACACTGTCCTTAGCAATACAGACGAGTACAGAGGAACTTTGGGACAGTCCAGAGCCCTGCACAAGTGATAAGTTTGCCCCGCTCATTTAATGTCAAACCACCACCCAGTCCCACATGTAGAAATAGTAATGGACAACCGACAAAAACCTGGAAAAGCGCACACTAAAGGCCGCTTATTTCATAAATATTTAGTAATGTTCAAACATTTACCACACATTTTAACCACAATTATAGAGTTATTGGAATCTACACGAATGAACTCCACCCACGATCAATGTGAGGAACAGGGAATACTTCTCAGGGAGTTCAGCAAAGGAATCATGTGTGCTTATGATCTTGTGTGAATGGTAAAGTAATTCAGTGTGAATATATCCTGATGCACTATGATTAAAGCCTGGAAAGGCAATCATGTTCTTGTTCATGATGTGTTGTGACTATAGTAGTGATTATAGAAAAAAATATTTTTTTAGTATAACTAAACAATATACCAATAGGTTATTATACGAATGGGGATGAGAGATCAACCACTATCTCACGGAATGTGGAGTTTTGATAGAACGAGTGAGCGCAGTGAACCTTTCCTGTTAAAGTCCCCATGGACACCAGGCGGGACAGTTTCTTATCTCCTAACCCACATGTATAATTGGTCTTTTCTCATTTTTTACGTTTTTAACTTTGTAGAGAAGAATATCAAGTTTTTGCTCCGCCTCTTAGCCAATCAGAATCAGTCAACTATTTACAACCAAAATTGGGGACGCATCATAAATGAGGTGGATGATGAGGTGTGAAGATGGTTTGCACTGAAACTAATTATAGGAGATTATTATCTGTATTAGACTAATCAGCAAAGCAAGACCGTTACTGATAAAGTTTGGATTTTAGGGAAACTAAACGGAACGTTCAAATATCATTTTCACTTGTCATCACACCTAAGAATGGAACGTTGCCAACGACATAACATGGCTTAATATATCATATCAAATTTTTAAAATCTGTAGTAGAACACTATATGTAACCCATAATAATGTGTTATTGTTACTTTATAGATTCTCAAGGATTTTTACACGCATCTGACCTTTGTTTCAATTTACTGAGTCAAAGCGACACAGCTATTGCAATGTGTGAGAGAAAGGTCGTGCAATTATATATAAAAGGTTCCCATCATGACATTCAACAGTAATGGAGACAATTATATACTTGTATCTTGCGTTCACTTCATGTATACCACTTTCACTCATGCAATCTTTGTACTCACATTATCTGTATGTCATTGCAAATCAGCAATGCTTTCTGGAACAATGGCAATTATAATGGCATTTTATGAACGTAAATGATATGTCCCTATTAATGATGAACCAAAAGAAGTGAAGATGGCCGTGGGCATGTCGCAATCGTATTCATACCTTACAAACAATGATTTATTTGTTTTAAATCAGAAACAAAATATTGAAACAAATATTTAAGAGGTCAAAAGAATTGAAAATCAATTCATAATGAAACTTCTCTTTAAAAACAACAACTTATCTATTAGTTTGGCTTACATTCACAAGCAAATTGATAGTTACATAAAATAGCAATAAACTCTGCAAACATTTTTTTATGTACAAACCCTGCATATATGATTGAGGACATGTGGCAGCAGTAGCTGCAATAACAGCTCTAGTATTGGTGCTTTAGTTTGTGTCGATAAAATCTACCAGTTTATGTGAAATGAAATCTAATTGAATTAAAAGTTGAAAATTAATGATTGAAATTCCTTTGATAAACATTACTTGGTAGCGATATACAAACCAATTAGAAGCAAGAACCAATGCATACGTTTATTTTGTAGACTATTGTATACCATAGTATAAATACCTTTTTCTACAGTCGTCGTTCAAATGTTCTTGGTGAAAATTTCCTATCAAACCCACATAGTAGGCGTACGTCAACATTCTGTTAAAGAATAGCAATACCGAACATACGTGGGCTTGATGGTATGAACATTTAAAAGTAGATACAGTTAACACAAGTCCAGTTTCCGAAAATTGTTGCTGCACATTTGGTATCCGTGAATTTGATGTATTGTGATATGTACTTTTGAGCTTGATATTTGCAGTGTTTTTATTTTATTATGAAAAATGATTTCAACTTTTATGTCTTAATATGCATTTTATGCTGTGTATTTCACATGAATTCCATAATTATATTGATATTAATGCCTGCAATTAGGTTATTCCTCATCAACTGAAGCTCTTAAAGTGACTTGTACAGCCATTGAGCAGCCTTACCAGTGAGTGTGGATGACGCTGATCATATGATGGTATCATCACTACAACCGTGTAGAGGGCAGCCGAACCTACTGTACCTGAAATGGGCCTGTCCAAATATTCTTTAATATCAACATATTTTCATTCATATTTCTATATAAATATATTCATACAGATGTTTCGCAATGCTTGTGAAATCCAATTTCAATACTCTCTCTCTATCACATATTTCAGATTCTACCAAGCATATTTCTACCATGATAGACATACCTGAATACATGTTTTACAACCCTAAGCTTGCATTTGACCATATCAAGTGGCTCTGGCGGGGCTTGAACTCAAGACTCCATGGTTGTGAGACCAGAAAGATACCATCATCCCAAGCAGCGAGAGCTTATCATGGTAGACATATGCTTGGCAGAAAAATGTGAGAGTATTTCATGAATTCAATTTGCCTGAAATAGTGCCGCACCAGCTTGCAACGCATGGTATGAGCACTAGCATGCACACACTGTCTGGCTGACGCACTAATGACATATTATGGGGTCATAATAACCTTGTTAATGAAGAAGCCGCCCACTCATGCCAATAATCATAGACCGTATAAGGATTGCCTACACCTACAGAACAGTAAAAACCCCAGTGAAGACCATTCCTATATAGAATGAGAACGAGAAAAAAAGAATAAGAATAAGTTATTTTACTTCTATGTTACATAGACATACTTACAAATTGCATAAATATATAATCATTGGTTACGTATGCTTTAAATAAACTAGATCAAAAAGTGCTAGGAGGTCTCAACTAGATATAACAGTATTTGAAGCATGAAAATTACTTAAAATGGCGGCCATTACCAGAAAATCTATTTTGGACTATATCTTTTTATCCGGACATGATATCATCATGAAAGTAGCATCTAAATGTATGTTTTTGAGGATGTTTTAGATGATGAACCACATAAAAGTTACATATAATAGTATTTATGGCATAGAACTTACTTATGGTAGCTATTTGAAATACATTTGACTACACAATGCAACTGCATTACACCAATTCAAACATACAACAATGATATTAGTATAGAAAACACTTGATTATAACATTTGTTAATCTCATTTGTCATTTTAAACACATAATGTATTAAACGAAACAATAATTATTAGATTTCTAGTCACTAAGGTCATTGTCTATTGTTTTATATAATGCATTGTAAGTAAAGGGGTTACAACAGATGTCGTCATCATTTCCATTGCCATAACAAAATTCTGCCCTACAGGTACAAGCTGCTGTGCAAAACTGATTATAATTTGAGCATGTACAATTATTGTCACAGGACACACAATTACATATTATGTCATTTAGCAACTCTGGAGCTGCTGCTGGTTGAATCATCAGTACTGGTTGAACAATGTCATTGTCAATGTAATATCCGGCAATTGCACATGAGTGTTGATCGCGTTTCTCCATATTGATAGTTGGTAAACACAACGAAGCAGATGTTGATGAAAAGAATCATCTGTAGGTGGCAATTCTTTCACAGCTATGTCTCTCCTACTTTTTTCAGTCCGTAATTGATTTAATGATGTGCATCAAGCTTTGCCATGTAAAGCACCAACAAATGCTGTTGCTGCAGCCTTTTCTGCATCAAGGATAAACCCACTACCTAATGTCAGAAGATCTTGAAAATTCATTGCTTTCTCCAGCAGAATTTTCAGTGCACTTTCCCCCATGGCCATAAAATGAGCTTGTTGTGTCACATCCAGTTAGACAGTATACTGGGAGCAGAATATTTATTTGTGACTGAGTCAATTGCTGGTATAAACGATGAATGGGAATGATGCGAATTCGATCTGTGTTCTTTCCCTTGTGGCCAGTCAAAAAGTATATCTCTTGTGCTGCAATATCATTTCTATGATGTAACAGTAAAACAAAAACATCAGAATCTGGACATTGTATTATAATCTTGTTTGATCCATTATTGGCAGCATACACTGCATGAAGTATCCATCTTCCATCTGCTTCATCTTGAGTCGATGCCATTTGGAGAAAAGAGAGGAGATAATTCTGGTGTACACCATTATGAAGTTTTGTATTTTATGTTGTCAAGCCTGAAATAACAATTCCTCGTAATTGGAAATCATTTCTTCTTCAGAGCCAAAATAAAGCTGCATTAGCAAGATGCTATACTGGATGTTTACTGACAAAAACAGCTAGCCTGAATGTAGATACCTACATAAGTGGTGTCTTTGAAGAAAGAACTGTTGCTGTCTGCAGTGACGGTATAGTACTGAACAATATTTCAGTGCTGCTCCCAGTATACTGTCTAACTGGATGTGACACAACAAGCTCATTTTATGGCCATGGGAAAAAAGTGCACTGAAAATTCTGCTGGAGAAAGCAATGAATTTTCAAGATCTTCTGACATTAGGGAGTGGGGTTATCCTTGATGCAGAAAAGGCTGCAGCAACAGCATTTGTTGGTGCTTTATATGGCAAAGCTGGATGCACATCATTAAATCAATTACAGACTGAAAAAAGTAGGAGAGACATAGCTGTGAAAAAATTGCCACCTACAGATGATTCATTTCATTAACATCTGCTTCGTTGTGTTTACCAACTATCAATATGGAGAAACATGATCAACACTCATGTGCAGTTGCCGGAAGTGACAGAGTGTGGATATTGCATTGACAATGACATTGTTCAATTATTGCCGTTACGTCATGAGGGGTTTCCGGGATTTCCCCTAAGTTTATCAGTAGGAACAAAAATCTTTCAGGGAGACCATTCGCGAATATAAAAATACGCGAAATGTTTTCAAGGGCTTACTCGCGAAATATTGTAGACGCTAATATTAATAGGACTTACGGGATTTCATTGAAAACCCTATGAAAATGAAGTATTTTGGTGGGGGGGGGGTGCGCGCCCTGCGCCCACCCCCTGGATCTGCCTATGGTAAACCATCCCCGAGAACGCACCTGCAGCACCTGTTCAGTACTTTTACGTCCACCATAGGAAACATATGACGTTAGGTCGCTTGGTAATGCTCTTTGGTCTAATGCAGCTATGTTATTTAGTTCAGAAAATTAATGTTCCTAGGATAACACATGAAAGCGGACATACAGTATTGCTTATTTCCAATATGGTCCTGTTTGTTTGGCAGGTTAGGTACCTGAGCCTCGGGGGTGGAAGAATCACACTAGCTCTTGTTTTCAAACTCTTCCTACAACTCAGTGAGAACTTGAATTGTTTAGTGGCTTGACTTCAAAGGGATCAAATGTTCGAACTTCCTCAAACTGTCCTTTGTTCTAGTTAGTCACTAGTTAGTCACTTCTTTATATGAAACAACTGAAGCCACACAAGGGTTGATAGAATGCTTGTCAAAATATACCGGTAGTAAGCACTTCAATATCCCCATATAAAAGAACGCATCTTTACAGATAAAATCATTCCATAATTTTCCATGACTCTTGAAAGATATGGGATACATGAGATAAGTAATACTTGAAAGATAAATAGCCATACATAGACGGTTTTTCAAAATGTATCTTGGGGGTAGAAAAAAGGATATGGTACATGTATGTGCATGTAACGATTGAATGGTCCATGAATGAAGTTGATAAATATTGAATTAAATTGATAAATTATGAATATATGTTGCATTTATTTCTTCCAATAGGGTTTTAGTTAGCTGTTTAACAGCCCGCTGCTTGGGATGATGGTATCATTCTGGTCTCACAACCTTGGGGTCGTGAGTTCGAGTCCCGTCAGGGCCACTTGATATAGTAAAAATGGAAGATGTCTCTTCAGCTATGTCAATACAGTGGCAGGAGCTTGCTTGACAGAAAAGTGAGAATAAAATTGTAGATTTTAAACATTTTGCACAGTTCCTTCATGAGTTGATTGTCAAACTCAGACCCTTGGTCGCTGTGCATCACTCCATCACCCCGTGGCGTGCGATGTACTCCTGGAAAAGCACATCCAGGACAGCCTCTAATGTCTTGTGTGACAACGCGTACAACTCCATTCTTTTTGAAAAGTAATCTTGTATCACACAGATATATTTGTGACCGGCTGAAGTTTCGGGTAGCTGCCCCTGGAGGTCTATACCCACATGCTTGTGAGGAAGCCCCACGTATACGTGCTTCATCAGTGGCTTTCCTCCCCCCGCGCCTGTCTTATTCTGCTGGCAAGTCAAACATGCCCGACACACCAGTCTCACATCCTCCGTCATCCCCGGCCAAACGAAACGGCACCGTAGAATCTCATAGACGCGTTCATAGCCCAAGTGGCTAGCACTATTGACATGAACACAACGCCATATGCTCTCGCGCTACGCCACCGGTACCAGACGGACTTGCACGCGTTCGATGGGCGGCCTTTACCACGGATTGCCTTGTCCATGGTCCAGACTCCAGTTTCTGCTTTGTACAGACTGCTCCACCAGCGACAGTATGCTTGTACTTCTGGACATTCCTTTTTCACTTCTTCTTCGTCCATTACCTCGCCCCATTGTTCTTTCAAAACTGCGGTACGTCGCAGACACTGGTCCGAGCACCCGCATGCATTGTTTTTCAGCTTGGGCGGTGGTTTGTTGCTCATGTGGCTCATCCACCCCCTCAGACTCCTCATCGCCATCACTTTCCTCGGAAGATTCTCCCACCACTAGCGGTTTCGGGGCCGCCTGGGTCCCTAGTCGTTTCTCTGCTAACTGCCACTCGCTCTAACGCGACAAATACTGGTGTCACATCGTCGTCTTCTACCACCTCGCGAAAAGTCAAGTGCATCCGGTTGGGCAGCCCATGATACAAGATACTACGAGCTTTTTTTATGCGCACTGTCTTGGTTGCACAATCGATGTTCACTCCATAGGTCGTTAACCAGTCAATCCCAAGCAACAGGTCCAGCCCTTCCAACTGACCGACTAAAATTCGCTGATTGTAGAGGCCGTCCCCGAGTCGGAACTTCGCATCTACTGCTCCCTTGACGTTCAAAGATTCGCCGCCTGCTCTGGTGAGCTCTAGCGATGCTTTGAACATGGTGTAAACCAAAATTACTTATTTACAATGGCCTACAATGTGAAAACCAAGCAATATGGAATGTTATGCGCTGTGTTGGAAGTCTTCGTAATTCGTAACCTAAATAATTTAGTGTGAGACTACACGGCCTAAATTTAGTCTCATTCAGCCGCAGCCTCATGGATTATTAACATGTGGGATTAAGTATGCTATCGTCAGTATTGTCTAAATCGTAGGTAAATGCATCAATAGATGTGAGTTATGGAAGCTTTTAGAAGATTAACAATGAAAATTCTAATAATAAATAATTAAAATCAAAACCACTTTCAAATGAAGATCAAATCCATTGATGGAATTACCTATGGTCTAAATTCACAGGCATTGATATCTTATGCACGCACTCAATTCAATTTTTTTCAATATCACAGTAAAAGTGTATTTTGAAATCTATTTGGCATCAGATGAATATGGAAGTGAATGAGCTACTAAACTATACTATTTCCAGAGATCTTGTAATGTGGAAGAAAGTGGACGGTGAATGGCTGGTGTTCAAAGACTGCTGGAAGTACAGGTCTGAGGAATGGAAGAGTCTTATGAAAAGTACTGAAAGTGCTCATAATATGACAATTCATTAAGTAGGAGGATGAATTAAATAAAACAATGATTAGTGTTAATTACGAATAAATGAATGTGATATTCGCTGGTTCAGATATGGATTTATAGAATGATAGTATTGCTTGTGTTACATTGGGGTTATCTAGCTCGTCACAAATATGAGTTCTTCCATACAACAAACTGTCCAAAAAAATACTTACATGTTAAAGATATATATATATTAGCAAAACCCAACGGTATAGTGCACATGCAAGTCATACAATAGCCTATTGCCTTTAGAAAACAACTCTAGTTATCATTTTGTCTTGACAACCTACACTTGTACAGTACCTTGCAGCATGATGGATTGCTTTTGAATTGATATTTATACCGTTCTTAGCACCAGTAACAGCTAACTAATAGGCTTTTCATTATTATCCAGCCAAGTATTAAGCATTACAATAATATGGCGTTTTCAAAACATATTCACAATCCCAATACTACTCTTTGATTCTATTTTCTAAATAAAGTAATAATCTAGAATTGGGTTTAGAATGGTTCGTCTAAAGCAAATCGGTACAAACGAAACTCTACCAACACCAACGTTACGCGTCGCTGGTCGGAAAACGTAGCACGTAAACGTGAACATGCATGACGACAAACGTGCTAGATAAACGTTTGACGTTGGCAGCGATAATAGCTAGCAACAGATCTATTTTATCTGAATCATATTTCAAAACGAATTAATCTGTCAAGAAAGCAATATATCTTACACAATTTTAGCAATGGTTGCTTCAACTGAAGGAGACCTACATGGAGCTCCGAGCGAAGCGTGGGAGGCTGAACTCGATTCCCTTTGGGGTCCTAAATTGCCAGTCTCTGATGAAATGAAAGATCCAGCTTCTCTTCCACACTGGCTCACACACGAAGAATCACAATCCGGGTCCGACTCTGCTTCCACTAGTGTTTGGGGCTCTTGTGAGTCTATGCACGAGATCGTTGAACCTGAAGCTTGGGAGATTGAACTTCATTCCCTGTGGGGTCCTCAGATGTCGATCTGTGACGAAATTAAAGATCCAGCATCTATTCCTCTCTGGCTAACCCATGAAGAGCCGCGATCTGGATCGGACTCTGCAGCTACCAGTGTGTGGGGCTCTTCAGAATCTCTGGATGAACCCATCGATGTCGAACTTGACATTGGCATTGCTAAGATCTGCAGAGGTGCTAGAGTTTCCAAAGTCCTTGCGCAAATGAGTCAGAAAGTCGTGGAGAAAGAGAAGACCAGGACGAGGACGTTTGCAAAGAGGTTTGTGCGAGTCTTTGAGTCCACGAAGCTTGGCAGGATGCTGCTGAGGAAACTACACGGCAGAGTGGCAGTGCTTAAAAGCATTTACAGATACTGATTGTACACACTTCTCTTTTAATGCTATTTTCATTACTTATAGTACTTGCTATATATTCCTCATTATTATTGAATAAAGATCACCTAATATGGTGAAATATATAAAACAAAATCTTTCTCTTGTCTTATACTTACCCACATACAAACAAGTACAAACTTCAATTTCCAAATAACTCGTTTACACATTAATCACCACATACTCATGAAACATGTTATCAGCAAACAGAGAAACCAGTGGGCTCCATTAATGAACCAAGTTTCCAGAGGCCTAACGTCATGGCCATATCATTATCTTAGAGGTCCATGCTTTGCAAGGAGTTTGTGAGTACCAAAATCAGGTGGCTTGACCAAAAACTGCTAGCCCAATTGGCAAGACTTGGTAGTCAGCCAGCGTCCAGGTAACTTTTTTGGTCTACAGGGCTACCACTCATATCAAACGAAGTCTGTAAATCATGTTGATTTGTATTAATATATCAATATAGAAAGTGATATTGCCTGATTTGGCGCAGTCATTGGTTAGATACTATTCATATGCTACAGAGCAGTTTGCTTACTACCCCCTCCCGCCACCGTTGCACTGTCGGTACCTAGTCATGACCTGAAAAACTGAAAAAGTCGTCGTGGTATCGATGACTGAGTGATAATGATATGCAAAAAAAAAAAGTTCTGGCCACATAAAAAAGCTACCAATTCACAGTTGCATAGGTTACGAGTTGGTAAAGAAGCCTGGAGAAAGATGGCCACAAATGAAAATGGGGTCCTGCTAGTATCTAGTATTAATTTTTTACCCGTCACCAAACCACAGCGACAAATCCACATTTCCACGTCAACGCACTGCGACGTTTTCAAAAGAGTGGATAACATTTATCTCCCGACTTGGTAAGCTATGCTGGCAACATGGTAGCGACCACCCAAAAAAGAGTCCTTTGTACCTACTCTTCGTCCAGCTAATGACCGTGCAATGTAGGGGTTACAGCGACAGTTGAACGAAAAGTGGTGCTGAACGCCAACAGAACAGGTTGCGGTTATACGGCGCGATTTAACGTTTTCGATGGTATTGATTTAACGCAATCAATATTATGAACAAGCATGTGATACACGTGGTGAAAGAGAACTAGGAAAATGCAGTACTTTTAATACACAACTTCCACGCCAAGTAACTAATCTACGTTCTGTCATTATTATCCAGCCAAGTATTAAGCATTACAATAATATGGCGTTTTCAAAACATATTCACAATCCCAATACTACTCTTTGATTCTATTTTCTAAATAAAGTAATAATCTAGAATTGGGTTTAGAATGGTTCGTCTAAAGCAAATCGGTACAAACGAAACTCTACCAACACCAACGTTACGCGTCGCTGGTCGGAAAACGTAGCACGTAAACGTGAACATGCATGACGACAAACGTGCTAGATAAACGTTTGACGTTGGCAGCGATAATAGCTAGCAACAGATCTATTTTATCTGAATCATATTTCAAAACGAATTAATCTGTCAAGAAAGCAATATATCTTACACAATTTTAGCAATGGTTGCTTCAACTGAAGGAGACCTACATGGAGCTCCGAGCGAAGCGTGGGAGGCTGAACTCGATTCCCTTTGGGGTCCTAAATTGCCAGTCTCTGATGAAATGAAAGATCCAGCTTCTCTTCCACACTGGCTCACACACGAAGAATCACAATCCGGGTCCGACTCTGCTTCCACTAGTGTTTGGGGCTCTTGTGAGTCTATGAACGAGATCGTTGAACCTGAAGCTTGGGAGATTGAACTTCATTCCCTGTGGGGTCCTCAGATGTCGATCTGTGACGAAATTAAAGATCCAGCATCTATTCCTCTCTGGCTAACCCATGAAGAGCCGCGATCTGGATCGGACTCTGCAGCTACCAGTGTGTGGGGCTCTTCAGAATCTCTGGATGAACCCATCGATGTCGAACTTGACATTGGCATTGCTAAGATCTGCAGAGGTGCTAGAGTTTCCAAAGTCCTTGCGCAAATGAGTCAGAAAGTCGTGAGAAAGAGAAGACCAGGACGAGGACGTTTGCAAAGAGGTTTGTGCGAGTCTTTGAGTCCACGAAGCTTGGCAGGATGCTGCTGAGGAAACTACACGGCAGAGTGGCAGTGCTTAAAAGCATTTACAGATACTGATTGTACACACTTTTAATGCTATTTTCATTACTTATAGTACTTGCTATATATTCATCATTATTATTGAATAAAGATCACCTAATATGGTGAAATATATAAAAACAAAATCTTTCTCTTGTCTTATACAAACCCACATACAAACAAGTACAAACTTCAATTTCCAAATAACTCGTTTACACATTAATCACCACATACTCATGAAACATGTTATCAGCAAACAGAGAAACCAGTGGGCTCCATTAATGAACCAAGTTTCCAGAGGCCTAACGTCATGGCCATATCATTATCTTAGAGGTCCATGCTTTGCAAGGAGTTTGTGAGTACCAAAATCAGGTGGCTTGACCAAAAACTGCTAGCCCAATTGGCAAGACTTGGTAGTCCAGCCAGCGTCCAGGTAGCTTTGGTCTACAGGGCTACCACTCATATCAAACGAAGTCTGTAAATCATGTTGATTTGTATTAATATATCAATATAGAAAGTGATATTGCCTGATTTGGCGCAGTCATTGGTTAGATACTATTCATATGCTACAGAGCAGTTTGCTTACTACCCCCTCCCGCCACCGTTGCACTGTCGGTACCTAGTCATGACCTGAAAAACTGAAAAAGTCGTGGGTATCGATGACTAGGTGATAACGAAATGCAAAGTTCTGGCCACATAAAAAAGCTACCAATTCCACAGTTGCATAGGTTACGAGTTGGTAAAGACCTGGAGAAGATGGCCACAAATGAAAATGGGGTCCTGCTAGTATCTAGTATTAATTTTTTTACCCGTCACCAAACCACAGCGACAAATTGCTGCACGTGGAACTAAAATGTGGCCACCAAAATCGTCAACGCACTGCGACGTTTTTCAAAGAGTGGATAACGACTATCTCCCGACTTGGTAAATTATGCTGGCAACATGGTAGCGACCACCCAAAAAAGAGTCCTTTGTACCTACTCTTCGTCCAGCTAATGACCGTGCAATGTAGGGGTTACAGCGACCAGTTGAACGAAAAGTGGTGCTGAACGCCAACAGAACAGGTTGCGGTTATACGGCGCGATTTAACGTTTTCGATGTTTATTGATTTAACACCAATCAATATTATGAACAAGCATGTGATACACGTGGTGAAAGAGAACTAGGAAAATGCAGTACTTTTAATACTACAACTTCACATAGTAATAATCTACGTTCTGGCGATGTATTTTCCTGTTTTTGTGTAGAGACTCTATGATATTTACGTATGTGTGAAAATTGGAACACCTGTCTACTAATAGTCTATATCATCCTAGCAATTAATATACGGTAAGTGTGTTACTTCAGGGGTGAATGGGTAGGGGGGTGCCACTGAAGGTCCAACATCATACCCGGATAAAAACAATGGTGAATGGGGTATTATCCCAAGGGGTATTATTCTATGTTATACTGTAATGAAAACAAGATTTTCTACAACTTAAATTTACCTTTTATGCTTTTTTATGGCTCAATAATGCAAAATCACGAGAGCTAGATATTGAACCTCGAGATCGAACCTCTCTTAGTAAAACTGGCTAGAATGTTGAAATCATGACCCCTAGACTAGTGAAACTGAGTGGTGGAAAAGGTGACCCCTAGTGAAACTGACTGGTGGAAAAGGTGACCCCTAGTGAAACTACGGGGTGGAAAAGGTGACCCCTATCATAGCACATGCCGTATAGGGCGACTATGGAAGTACCCCCCCCGCCCGAGGTGTTAGCAATTCGCCAGAATTAAGTATTTAGTGCACTCTGAGTATCAGATGTCAAGCAAATCAGGACATCTGATACTCAGAATGATTTAGTGGGAATCCGCCAATTAAGTATGGACTGTAAGTGTGTAAGTGGGAAAATGACAAAAACTCTAATTTGATTGTAAAACCATAAAAGGCCATAAATTTAGTGGGAATAAGACGCACCCCCCCCCCATCTAGACTAGATCCTCCACTATAGACAATACAATTGTTCTCTCAAATGACTTTCGCCATTCCCCCGCGAAATTGTTTTCGAACATTTAAATAGTAACAAGTTATATCAGTAACAGACATATGAAGACTGAAAAGGATAAAGTAAGGATAAAGTAAAGTAAACTTGGTCTAAGACTCCTGGCAGTTGAAAACCTGGGCATACTAGCAGGGGGCCCCCGTAGTGTGAATGTGGTAGACTAGATGGTCGTATATAAAGGGCCAATGAATGGAAACAAGCACAAAAACTTGTGCATCACCTAAAACGAGCATTTTGTCGATTAGATAAGATTAGACGTATATTTACAAAGTACAGTAGTAGACCATATGACAGAAGTAGACTAAAAGTATGTGCACCTTGTCTGTAAAGTTTCATTATCTTGCTTCGACTAGATGACATAGCTATAAATTAAAGAAAACTAGGTACAATAACACATCAACAAAGAAGTTTTTTTTAGACACAGTATAGTGGACTCCCAATCTACTCAAAGAAGTGGTCTCAGCAACATTCCTGAATTCGTTTAGAAACAGTCTTGATGAACACTGGAGAGAGTTCATGTACACTTGCTAGACATTGCAGGAGTTTATTGATGTTTATTGAATGTCGTCATTCACCCGTAAATTGCTCACAAACTAGTAAAGAAAAGTAGTAATTAATTATTTCTATAACAGGTCTTTATTGGAAATTGTTTCCTCCAATTACTTTTGCCATTTTGCCGCAAATTGTTTAAGAACTAGCTATTAGTTTTTTCACTAGATCTAACAGATCTTTGATCTACAAAATGCTGTAAAGAAAAGCACACCAACTTGACAAATAAGTGTGTATATGTTATCATATATTATCAAGCAAACGAGCCTAAATTCACTGTCAAAGAAATTCCCAGGAAATGTGAAATTTGTTGTCAGGTCAGCGCACAGTAAGCTTCTCTTTGAGTTAAATATAGCAAATACATGAAAATAGTGTATTTTTATAAAATTTTAAAACATGTTTGTGACTAAGAGACGAAGAATAAGTCAGTGAGTAGACTGGCCGGAACATAGAGATGAGACTTGCAGAACACATGGACAAGAACTGCCATGTATCCGCAATCCAGATCCACACACAGAATACTGGACACTTGTTTCCACTCTGCAGAAAAGAACATTAAAGTGATTGGAAAAGAAGCCAAGTGGTCCAGAGGCTTTCACTATCCACAAACGAAGACCGAAGCTAAATTTGAACCAGGTCAAAGCCATTACCGCCGTACTGACCAAGCTACTGTGTTGGGCAGGAAATTCCACAATATCTATGCATTTGCCAATAGCGGGGGAAACGTTCCCGAAATATCACATTAGTTCCGTAAAAACTGGGCTGTAGCTACACATGAGAAAAGGGAGGTAACTGCCTCCAATGTATGTTTGGAGAGTTTTAAGATATTTGTTTGTATAAGGCTACGTTTCTGTCTGAAATAGTCTCAGACAAGAAAAAATGCCTTAATTTCAAAATTTTCTCGGTGGAACATGCCCCAAGCCCCGCTAGAAGAGCTGCACGGCTTTAAAGTTTTCCTGTATCATTGCCCAACATATTTTCCTCCTATCTTTTGCAATTCTGGCTACGGCTAAGTTTCTAAGTCACAAACATTATTTTTGTATATATATTTTAATTGAATCCAGAAACTATCAAACTAGTTCTGAAATATCAACAGCTATCATAATTTACAAATATAAAATAAATCGTGATAGCTGTTGATGTAAAGAAAGTACTGTATGATAGCTCTAAAAGATACTGGATTTTTTGTTTTGTTTTACTTTAGATACAACCAAGTACATTGCCAAGACAAGCCTGATGATACAGAGTCTGTTGATACAGAGCCGGTTGACCCCAAAAAGCCTGATGATACAGACCCGGTTGACCCAAAAAAGCCTGATGATAAAGAGGAGGTTTCTGTTGACCAAAAAAAGCTGGGTGAACAGGAAGAGCGTCAATTCGAAGAGCTCAATAAAATTCTCAAATCACAAGCTTATAATAAATATATTAATCCAGGGATTACTTCAGGTAGATGAGTTTTTTTTGTACTTAAATTTGACATTCTGATTAATGTATTCCCACACATTTAAGCCCATGGACTTATACCTTAAAAAAACCAGCAGTTTTTGGACCTTTCAAAAGTGAAAAAGTTCCCACTTAAAAGCCCAGGGGCGCATATTCAAACACTAAGCCCACCCCCGTTTCGGCGATGAATAAGCATTATTAGGCAACATATCTCTTAACCATGGACTCTGGCATGTCGACATACGATATCTACACCTACGGCTACCCGGGCGATGATAAATGTAATTGACGTTTGACAGCGTGCACAAAGCTTTCTTTGTAAAATATATATATTTTTTTAATGGTGTCACATCTATTCTAGCATGATGCTTTGTGGTCTGTCGCCGGTCCAGCCATTTTAATAAGATTCGTATATTTGCGTTTGGCAGTTTCTGAAGCCAAATGAAATGAAGATACGTCTTTTATTGTCGATAATTTTGCAAAAAAACAAATAATCAAACTAAAGCTCAGCAGGTTGATTTTTTTAAATAATACTTCAGCGAAGATTCAGACCCGTACATCAATAACTGAACAGCATGAACGTGGTGAAGTCATTGAATAGTTGGTTTAATCATGAGAGATAGAGAATGGCTTCTGCACTTGCTCTGGCCGAGGCAAAATTTTGTTTGGTCCCCTTTTGTAAATCTTATGGGCCAATTGGCCCCAGAACCTTAGAACCTGGTTGCATCACAGCATTACCGATTGGGTAGAACCACTGGAGACGGCTCAAGTCAACCAGAATCCTATTTCGTTTTTGAAATAAAATATGTATATATGAACAACTAGAGACCTATTGAAAGCACTTAATGATCGAAGTGTGAGTCAGTTTCGATATCTGAGTGCATTAAACGGAGTTCACGTTGTATAAAGCTCCTACAGAATCATGTGTCGTTCGAAATAAGAGCGCTGCCGGTAAGATCGTGCATACTTGATGTTGGCATGTGTGTACGTCATAGTACTGTCACAGATGCAAAGGATGTTCAAGTTTTGATTCCCCTTTCTATTATATTCACATACACATTTTCATCGTGGTGAGGTGCAACAATATCGATTAGACTGCCGTCAACAGCTCCAAGAATGTTGGGGGAATTAGCTATATCATAAAATCCCTGCTTTACTTGAAGCTGTTCTTGATGTGTCATTGGAAATCTGATGTACGTGTTTTTTAACTGACAAATTTTGGTCAGAATGTAGTATTCCCGTGCACGGAAACGCTTTATAAAACATACCCCTGATTTTTAAAATGAGGTTTTTAAAATCGTATTAGCACGGATTATTATTATTTGGTTTGATTGACAATGTTATTATGTGAAGTAGAAGTTTTAAAAACAATAATCCATCAATACGTTTTGCCTTGGTTAAATAGTAACATTGAAAAAATACAATGTGAATTAATTTGTTTATGTGAAGGCTGCTTTCTCCATTTTTATTTTATACTCAATATTTGGTGGTATTTTTTTAAAGCATTTAAAAGTCTTAAAATAGGTGTTCTTTATAAATTACTTAAAATATATAGACGCAATATCAAATCTGTAAAATTAGTCCTATGTAATTGCCATTTCTCCAAAACTTGTTTTGTACGCAATCACAATGTCTGAAATTTAGTTTTCAACACAGTTCACTTATCAAGGCAGCCAATAGCTACAGTCTGTCTAGAAATTATCATTATCACTCTCACAAATACAATTCAGTATCCATATATCTAGTCTATCTCTATTTTCTTGTCCATGCAAATTTAGAAATAACTTTGTTTTCATGAATCTTTATCTACTGCAATACTGCATGGAGATACCGACATGACAATTTACTGGATAAATATTGATCGCATGACATTGCAGTTGGACTAGTATATTAGAACCTTTCCTGAATGTTCCAGTTACTTGCTAAAAGGCAGAACGGGGGTGCACTGTTTGCAAATTCACCCCAAACCAACAAACTACATACCAAGACCAAGTCTTTCAGTTTTTCTAATATATGAGCATGTTACGAAGTCCTTTATAAATATACAACGTGTAGAAATTAAAAAGACCACCTTATTTCCATTTATCTAATTCAATAAGATACCTTTTTATTTATATTACACATTTAGAAAGCATTTTGGGCTCGCACTAACTTAAATTAAGACTGACGTAAGACTGATTGCTTTGCCCATAGATATCACAGGTCTCAACTACCTTATACTGAGTATAACAAAAATACATCATTTGTTTGCACTTACTACCTTGTTTGGAGAAAAAAGCTATTTATTAAACATCACTTGGATGTATTCTGGCTGCAGATTAACACAGATATATATTTTCAGTCATTGAATCAAACGGCCATCTAAGGTTATTATCGATGTTCATATTTATATAGAAAAACATGTTGGAGCTTCTAATGTCGCTCAAAGCATGTATACACACATGACATACAAGTACATGATTTATTGAGGTGAATTTCAATTATTCTACTTTCGGGGTGTTTAAGTGCAATCGCATTGTACTCTATTGCTCAGTTCAGACAGCACAGTAGTTTAAAAAAAAAAACTGGATTGCTCAACATGAGCAACCAACCTCAAATCATAGCTTGACCGGGATAATATTCTGGCGCATCAGGAAGTTTGCTTTTTTCATGTGCTTTTACTACATAATGGGGCGAATAAAAACATTATATATGAACAAATAGCTGCACTTATATAAGGAGTTCAAACAAGTCATGATCATCACAATCAACCGTATGTCATTTCAATGTGGGTCGTTCAGAATAGTCATTTAGAAACTGTGAGTAATGTTGGACAACCAAAATGACCCATTATGTGTTGTTCCCTAAAGATCAAATCGTGGCGTTTAAGCATACTAAATCATTTATTTACATATGCACAATCTTCAATTCTACATGTATTAAGTAACCCAATACCAGGGCCGTAGCTACATATGAGGCAGGAGAGGCAACTGCCTCCTCTGGTTTTCTGGGATTATTTTGTTGTTGTCAAACCTTGAATGGAGAGTTAATATATTTGTTTTTTATGCACAAAAAATTATATAATTATGTCTCATAAATCAAACTCGATACAAATTTGAAAAGTATCTGTATCCATACTTGACAAATGTACTCTTTCATCTTTAACAGGAAATGGGTGAGTGAGTGAGTGAGTGATTATGTGATTGAGTGAGTGGGTGTGTGGCTGTTGGATTGGTGAATGAATGAGTGCATGACCTTTTATTGATTCACACAGAACATTTTAATTCAAAAACTCAACTCCATAATGTGAACTTCCATATGCTGTTTCAAGTCTTTGTGATGTAGAAACGATTTCCCACAAACTGTGCACTGATAAGGTTTCTCTTCAGTATCTGTATTGTGCTGCGTTTTCATATGATTTATCAAACCCTGCTTCCGCTTAAAGGATTTATTGCAAACTGTGCATTGACAATGTTTCTCTTTAGAATGAGCGTCCATGTGCCTTTTAAAAACATAATTGCGTGAAAACGTTTTCCCACATTCACTACACTGATATGGTTTTTCACCAGTGTGCACATTCATGTGAATTTTGAGGTTTGTATTTGAGGTGAATGACTTTCCACATGCTGTGCACTGATATGGTTTTTCACCA
This sequence comes from Streblospio benedicti, assembly GCA_019095985.1. Classification (NCBI taxonomy): domain Eukaryota; kingdom Metazoa; phylum Annelida; class Polychaeta; order Spionida; family Spionidae; genus Streblospio; species Streblospio benedicti. Next base: position 26,312,352 of record CM032668.1, on the reverse strand, counting down.
GTATGAACCCTCATGTGTACATTCAGGTTGTCCTTCACAAAAAATGCTTTCTGACAGATATCACACTTGTGGGGTCGCTCTCCAGTATGCCTTTGCAAATGTGTTCTAAAAGTATTTTCGAATCTAAAACGTTTCCCACAATCGGAACATTCATATGGCATTTCGCCAGTATGTGTCCTAATATGCTCAGTCAACCATTTTTTGCTCTTAAACGCTTTCTGACAAATTGTACATACATGAGGCTTCCAATCTGGGTGAGTTTTCATGTGTTCATAATACAGAGTTTTTTTACCAAATGATTCCGTACACAAAGTGCACTGAAACAGTTTTTCTTTCGTGTGTGTTTTAAGGTGACATTTCATCGAATTTTTTGTAATGAACGATTTTTCACAAACAATGCACTGATATGGTTTCTCTCCAGTATGAATCAACATGTGGCTTTTTAAACTCCATTTGGAACTCAACACTTTATTACACACTTCACACCTAATTGGTTGACGATGTATCGTCAGATGGTTTCTACTTCTGAATGATTTATCACACACGGTGCAGTAAAATGGCAATTCTCCTGTATGGATCGTCATGTGGGTTTTCAGATCTCCTTTCCGTGCGTATTGTTTCTCACAAACTGTACACTGATATGGTTTCTCACCACTGTGTACGTTCATGTGACCTTTGAGATCTTTGCTCCGTTTGAATGACTTTCCACATAATGTGCACGGACATGGTTTCTCACCACTATGCACACTCATGTGTTCTTTAAGAGTGCTACAATATTCGAATGACTTTGAACATAATGTGCACTGATAATGTTTCTTTTCAATAAGTAGACCCTCTGCCATACTTTTGTCGCATCTTGTTACATGGTTCTTCAGTTTCATAACATCTGTAAACGGTTTTGCACAAATATTACACTTGAGTAGTTTATCTCCAGTGTGAATTTGTGTATGCTTTAGTAAGTACAATGGAAATTTGAAACTTTTGCGACAATGACAACATTTATAAAGTTTCCGTGGTTTGGGACGCGTTTTTTTCTCTTTCATCTGTGAGGTCTCTGTCTCTGACATTGGTCTTTTCCATTCAATTTTCGTCTTAGTGTAGAAACCATGATCATGATCATATGCTTCATAATTCAAAGTCTGATAATCCATGTTCGACTTTATTATAACTCTTAACAACACGCTGTTCTCCAATTAAGCTTTCAGTAACATTGGTGACATTATTAAATAGGCTATTTATATATCTCATAAAACATAATATAGCTCTTTTTCAAAAGTATTTCTAATTTATTTCTTGCATTAAATACCAGTCATATAATTTTCTATATAGAAAAAATCTAAATATTTAATATAAATATCATATAATGTACTTTTTTCAGTGTTTTTCAAAGAACCTGCTTTACATATCATTAAAATTATAAACATAACGCACCCAGCCTCATTGCTTTTCAATCACTTATAATTTCAACTTTATTCCACATTTTTTCTGGAAATTTGTTTACTTATGAGACAGGTTTATAATGTAAAATTTATGTGAAAGTGGTTCAAAAATGACCATGCCACCGTGTTAGTTTTTACCCCTGTGTGAGGTTCTGGTTTCTGTCCACTCTGGGATTGGTTACTGTTTAGCTCTATACGTGATACAGGCAACAAAGTCTCTACGCCTGAGTGTCTAGCATATTTAGAGGGGTAACCCAAACCAAAATAACCACATTTGTCCTCCGTCATAAAAGCATGCAGTGGTATGTCTGGGACATGGAAATAGCGGTACATTGCAGGAAATGCTGGCGAACTGAAAAAATGCATTTTAGTGTGTGAACACCTCTTGAGTTTAGTCACGATACTCAGTAACACATATCAACTCATAAGTACTGTACAAATGGTACAGATATTTAACCTTTAGTATTAGTTCGAAGATAATAGGGTATATCACAAGTTCGAACAGTTTTTATTGAATTCATTTACTAGCTTTTTTTATTTTGGTCATGAAGTTCATGAAATATGGTCTTTGACTTCGGTTTTGAATTTTTGGCATGTCATATAAATGTTCATCAGAAAAAAATGAATGATGATATTGGTTTCAAACAAGCTTTAAATACTGCACAAACATCCCCTTCATATCATCAGCACACAAAAAGTGTGCTTTTAGTTCTGTACATGGTTATCTAAGCTTCCCCTACCCCTAAATTGTCCCAAAATCGTGAAAATGACAATACCTACAATAATGATTGGATTGATAACATAATCTTATTCCAATGTCAAAATTTCAAACACTTGATTAATTGAACACTAATACCATTCCATTCTCATTGATTTTGTTTGCTAGTTTTATTATTTTGGTGAGACTGATGAAATATGGTCAAATTTAACTTTGGTTTTGAGTTTTTCCCCGTCATATGAATGTCACTCAGAAAAAATTGGAAAATGCTATTGGTTTCAAACCAAGTTTGAAAGTTGCACATCCCCTCCAGACAATCAGCAAATAAGAAGTGTGTCTGAGTACTTTTTTTATCATACACAGAGTAAGTGACATAGCTTGATATTATACAGAGTGTAAGAAACGTTTGAGAAGAAAATAACTCACAAAATGACCCCCATGGAACTGACCACAGGCGGTCTCATTAGGGAGGTAGCCTTTGTATGGAGGTTGGCGTTGGCCCCTTCGTGACGGCTTTGGACCATACAACTTGTCTTAGGGAACAATCATAAATAATGATTCCGGGTGTGTGTGTGTGTGTGTGGGGGGGGGGGGGGTGTCATGTCAACAAATACACGAACAAACTGCACCAGAAAAAATTCGCGAGGCAATAAAATTAGTCTCCATCACCCTGGCCACCACTGAAATCCTCGTTGAAATCCGCTTCCTATCCATGTAATGAATATGGCAGTTCCACTGAACAATAACATTTATTTAGTAACATATTCTGAAAGCCAAGTGGTTTACAATAACTGAGTGCATTTAGACTGCGAGATGTTCACTGACTTTTAATGAACATCTGTAGGTTCATTTTTCTCAATTTTGAATTCAATTCTACTCTCTCTGTTATGGCAAGCAAGCTCCTACCACTGTATTGACTTAGCTGAAGACATAGCTTCCGACAGGACTATATCAAGTGGCCCTGACTGAACTCGAACTCACGTCCCCAAGGTTGTGAGACCAGAATGATACCATGGTATCATTCTGGTCACAATCTTGGGGTTGTAAAAAATACATTTGCAAATAAACTAGAAATTTTATTAGTAATTCGTGAATTTCTCTAAAAAATTAAATCGAAATGTTGAGTCACCCCCCTGTCAGAGTGGATACGCGGAACGCGGAGTCCGCGCGCCCTACGCGCGTGAAGGGCTAAAATTTCAAAAATCGAGAAAAGTTTTCCCTTCCTGGCGGAGTAGAAGTGACGCCGCAGGCGGAGAAATAGCCCTCGAGCACATGCGAAGTTTAATAGGCTTCGCAGGGCACCGATGGACGTCCACTGCGGCGTGAGCACGGAGGCAGACGAAGTCCGCGCTAATCTTGGCGTGGAGAGCTCTTGCGTCGTACAGCGGCGTCCTGTCAGAGTGGACGCGAACAGTCAACTCCGCGTCATTTTTAGGTCGAAAAAATGACAAAGTCCGTAAAAATGGTGAAAAATATGAAAAATTAACACTTTCATTGTCGAATCGACAACGCGATTTGCATGGCTCCGCAGCGGAGTCTGGCGAACTCTTGCGAACTTTTTTGGCCTCCGTGAGGGCTCCGCGCTACCTCCGCGCTATCTCCGCGTCCAAAAATGGCGCGAACTTTCTCCACTTCTCTGGAGAAGTGGAAATTTGAGTTCGCGTGACCACTCCGCGCGTGCGGGGATTATTGATCGAATTCCCTTTGATCTTTTTGAGTTCTTTTTGAGTGAAGGGTGTGATTGTGATGGAGGTGCATTTTATCTGCTCCGGACCTGTTTTGAGGAGGGGTGTTGGCAGAAAGGGTCTGTGTGTCCATATGTGTGGGGGGGGGGGGGGCATGGCTGGTGGTGAGGCAGGGAGGAGCATTAATATGTTCCAGATCTCATCAATTTCAACCCAAGCAGCAGCAGAAACATGAGAAAGGGGGTGATTGAGATGCACATTTAATGGTCTCACGTGTTTACCAGGGGTAGGAGTAGCTGGAGGGAGGGATATTAGAGGGATCAAGCAGTGCCACATACATGTAGTGTGTGTACGGCTGTCACGGGAGCTGGTGTGAAGGATGTGGGGCCGGGGAAAGAATGTGAAGGGAGGAGCATTTAATATGTTCCAGATCTCATCCGTTTCAAACAGAGCAGCACCAGGAAGGATGTGCATTAAATATGGACCTGTTTAGATGGGGGTGGGGTAGAGAGGGATGGGGAGAGAAGAGGGGACGGGGGGCGGTGGAAGGAAGGGTAGGGATGAGTGGGACATGTAATCTGCTCCGTACGTGTTTACCATGGGTAGTAGTAGCTGGGGAGCGATATTAGAGGGATCAATCGTTGCCATATTTAGTACATTTAGTGTGTAAATGGCTGTGAAATATGACGATGGGAGGACGGTGATGGAGGTGCATTTAATCTGTCACAGACCTGTATACTGACGAGAACTGGTTCGAGGGATGTGGGACAGGAGGAAGGATGAGGAGGGAGGAGCATTTAATGTGTTCCGGATCTCATCTGTTTCAACCCGAGCAACGCCGGGTAAACAGCTAGTTTACAATAATCCCAGCGGGCACAAGACGTTGGATCAACGTTGATCCAAAGTTGATGTCTGACGCTGGATCAACGGCAGGCAATCAACGTCCGGGTGATGTTGAAAATCTGATGTTGTGTCAACGTCAGGCAATCAACGTTGGGGTGACGTTGAATTTACGTTCCCTGACGTCACAACATAATACAACCATAATCCAACGTCAGGCTGACGTCAGTGTGCCTGCTGGGATATAGTACGTGAGTTCAGAAACTCGTGAGGTATGAAGATGTCGTCCCTAAACAATAAGATGTCTGTGGAGAGACAATTATAAATAACAGCATTTATTACAATTACTGGGGAGGAGTTGTCCAGCATAGGATGTTGTGATTCGATAGTTTATCAAGGTTCTATGCCATTATTCAAATCCTATTTGTCACTTCATTTCACGAATCCCTTTCTATGGCATAATTATACATATTATTCTCTTGATTATCTATTGTGAAAACCAAAATGGAATCAGCCTTCAAAAAAAAAACTCACATGAAAATAGTCAATGCCACACACATGCAGACAGCATACAGACACACACATACACACAAACAGCATACAGCACACACCCCCCCACACACACACACACACAGACAGCACACAAACAAAGTTACAAACTTTTATACGCGCTACCTCCGCGCATGCTCGGTCGCAAATTTGATGGAAAATAAACTCCGCTCGTACGCCGCCTTTGTGAAGCGGACTCTGCCGAAGTTCGCTACACTTCACGGAAGTTCGCAGGACTTCGCCGAATGACTTCGCTGCAGTTCGCTAGTAATTTTCCCATGTTATTTGGTCTTTCTGTCGCTCCGCCTGCGGAGTTTTTATGTCTCCGCCGGCGGACTCTGGATATTCGCTACAGTTCGCTGGCGAAGTCTTGGGGTCCGCAAGAGTTCGCTGGCGAAGACATAATACTTCGCTTGACTTCGTCGGCGGAGCCATGGTTGTCGGGCGAATGTCACGCACAATTTCAGTTCGCCAGGGTTCGCAAGACTCATAATTTGACTTCGCCAGAGTCCGCTTTACACTCCGCACTAGCAAAATTTCTCTCCGCCTGACTTCGCTGCAGTTGAGGTCCGTGGGGGCGGGGTGTGTGCTCGAGGGCTATTTCTCCGCCTGCGGACTCACTTCTACTCCGCCAGGAAGGGAAAATTTTGCAACAAGTTTGATTTTTTTTTAAATTTTCAAACTTCGCGCGCGTAGCCACGCGAAGTCCGCACTCCGCCTGTCCACTCTGACAGGGGGGTTAACGGCCGTGAAAAATCCACTTCTCCAGAGAAGTGGAGGGAGTCCGCGCAATTTTTGCTTGCGACGTTGAAGCGGAGTTAGCGCGGACCCGAAAATCGCTTTGCTAGAGTTCGCTGGCCCCGGCGGCGGAGCCATGGAAATCGCATTGTCGAATCGACGATGAAAGTGTTAATTTTCCCTCTTTTTCCCTTTTTTTATTACGGACGTTGTCATTTTTTCGACTAAAATCGTACGCGGTGTCGGCTCCGCAAATCCACTCTGACAGGGGGGTTAGAGCTGTTGTTGAAACACCAGAACAGGAAATGAAAAGTACGAGTATTTGCATACGAATTTCTGGGACAAAATCAAACTGTTTATTGTATGAAATGTGGCGACTACGGCAGTAAAAGGGGACTACAGTCGCCTCGGCACGCAGAGAGTTAAATTTGAGAAACAATTCCATTATTCACATGTAAAATTTATATCTTTAATATTGGTGGTCATAGCATTATTCACATAGAGTAGTTATTAAAATTGATACGTTGTTAACAAAGCATACCATGTAGCTGTTTCAAATTGTAATTTTCTACATTGTTCACTGGACCTCATGATAATAGACTCTTTTGAATATTTTCAGAGGCTCCAACAACCGTTTCAATGAGCATGTATGTTTCTAATTTGTATGCCATTGATGTTGTGAACATGGTTAGTATTTTATTCTTATTTAACATCTGTTAGGTAATCTAGTATAAATGATTTTGATGGCCGTTGATGCTATAAACAAAGTTGCGTAGTGATTATGCCTACGTGAGCATACGTCCAGTTGTTTTTAAAATACCCATGTTGTTTAAATAAACGTTTGATTGGTTTTACATTATGAATCAATGAAGATAAGCATGGATACCCCATAAAAGTTAGGAATTTAGACTGCCTTTTACCATACAGTTTGTTCAGATAACTTTTCATGGAAGGATGTTTCCGTGAATACAGAGCGACCAGCGTAGATCACAGTATGTATGCTCTAAAACGCCAACCCTCCAAATAATAATGTGCATATTTTGTATGTTGTAGTAATTGTAGAAATGCATTTAATCTGGTACACAGTGTTTGGTCTCAAAATTCAGAAACAAAATAACAACAGTAACGGGTACAGTAAAATCTCACTATTGGTGACACCTCAACAATAAGGGCACCTCATTAATAGGAACAACTCATAAGGTATCAAAAGACATAGGGAGACATTGGGGTGCCAATTTTTACTTAAATGGTCTCACTTGCGACACACGAGCTAGCCCCGTTCAACCAGACTTTGTATTGCACGCCACCACAGGGTCTGGATGATCGAGATTACACACGGGCGTGACCAGAGCAGCGTCACGAAAAGTCTATGGTAGATCTACGTCAAATTTGCGTTTGTTTTGGACGTCGAAAGTAAGTACGTCATCTAGCACCTTGGCTTTGGCTTGGGTTTGAGGCAAAAATACAAGTTAAAAAAAACTGGTCAAAGCGGATGAAATACGATTCTAAATAAAATGTGAGTATTATATATGAAACTAGAGCAGTATTCGAACATTTCTCTGTGTGTGTCACAAAACATGATTATGAACATTGTGCACAATAATACCATCTTCAAAAAGTCTAATAATATACACGGTGTTTTGTGAGACTGCTATCGTTTACGCGTCCATTCTGCGTGTACATAGAGCTTCATACGTCACTGAAAATTAGTCTACATATTTAGATGCTCAGAATTCAGTTTGTTTACGTTGATCTAAGGGACGGTGCAATATTTACGAGGCATTTACCGGTGCATTTGGTAAGGGGACAGGTACTTTTTTCAAGGTGCAAAGTAGGGGTACCGGATGATTTTTCATTCTCGATGGGCATGGGACATGTACTTTTTTCAGCTGCTGAAATCCCACCTCGATGTGAGCGAATCGGTACAAATTAATCACGCAAATATTCATGGGAGGGGACGCAGACTTTTTTATGAATAGAGGTCATGGGACATCATTTTTTTTTCATCACATCAGCAGGGGACGAGACCTTTTTTCAAACAAGTTTTTCGATATGCACCGGTCCCCCCGCCTGTTAAATATTGCACCCTCCCTAAATGGCTGCAGGTTTCTTAGAATGCAAAGCGACCAGCGTGAAACACAGTGCGCTCCACGAATGCTTTAAAACACCTTCTCTCCAAATAATAACGTCCACTGCATGTCCTTAACGTCCCAGTAGGACTACTGGTATCGCTTCTAGACGAAAAGAGGAGCATCTGAGTAGGTTTTCCCTTCTTCTAGGACTACTGGTGTTTTGAATGTCGTAGTATGTTATTGAACGTTGGACGTATCTGTTTTTATTCATTCAAAAAGTAGTGAGATCATCTCAGCAAAGTGCTGACATACACATATCTCGCACGGCTCTTGACCAATAAGAATCGAGAATGAACAGCAAGGTGATGAGAAACCTCACTAATAGGAGCACTTAGCTAATAGGGAACCTCACTAATAGAAACACCTCAATTATAGAAACACCTCACTAATAGAAATACCACTAATAGCGACACTTACTAATAGAGATACTTCACTAAGAGGGACACACAGCAATTAGTGACAGCCTTTCAATCTCCCCTATATGATGTTAGTAAAAATGTTTCATCATTAGGAACATCACAATAATGGGAACAGTGCTCCCCACCCAGACTCGTGTTCCTAAGTTTCACTGTACAAGTGTCCATGGTATATTTTGCATCTGGAATTCTTTACAGGATTATCGACTTATCATAATGTTCAGACAGAAGTGGAAGGATTCAAGACTTGCCGATAAGATATTTGATACTCTGGAAGAGAATTCGACACAAGGCCTCATGCTTGGTCCCCAATATAAAGAACTAGTAAGCAGTTTTCATTTTGCCTATGCATTTAATAAAAATTATTTATATTTAAGAAATTCGAGCAGCTATTAGATAGATTCTTGAAAAAAAAAAAAAAAAAAAAACACACGTTTCATATTTTCCTAATTGTGAAAAGTGGTATTGTGCATAGCTGATTGACTTTGTAAGCCCCCTCGTCTCGGTTGTGGGATCCACAAAAATGGGACAGTACTTGAACCATATGGATTAAAGTTTGTCGCCATGCATTTGTAACTTAAAATTTATGGAGATCATGATAACTGCTCGATAACAATTAAACATCATGAGAACTTTAATCTTTGCCAAATATAATGTGCAAATAACAACCAACAATAGCATGTGCATTAGTCCAAATGCACAAGTGTATTGTGAAACTACTTCTTAAATGTGCCGTTTGCTCGCACGCAGCATCACTAGAGTGGCCAGTATGTTTTTTTAAAATCAACTGCTCAGGTATGTTTGCATGAAAAAAAATACAAACTTCATTAGAATCCATGATTTAAAACACGGCCTTGAATGCAGGCGCTATATGCTGGGTGTTGTGTTTGTGTTCACACCTTTATGGCATATTAGCAACAGCGATTGCAATGGTGTAAGTGACGCAAAGAATTTGTATTAATATCTAAGCCAAGCATTAAGTCTGATAATGCAATTCAGTTTCGGTGGATATCAAAATCTAAGAACCTTTATACACCGTCTGACCCAGATGTCCCTTAATTACCTCGGCTGCGCCTCTGTTCGAGACATCTGGGTCAGACGGTGTCTGCAGGTTCTTAGATTCTAATATCCACCTCAACTTCATGCATTATCTAGTACTTAATAAAGAACACCTTGTATTGATTTTAGTTATGGGTGCCGGACACATACTTTGAGAATGAAAAAAGCAGCACGGTTCACCAAACAACAGTGCCTAATATATTGCTAAAATTATTTAAAGATGGTGTCATTTTATATAGTCAAAGGTAAGTGGAAATTACAAATTTATTATGCAGAGACAAGGTTTCCCCTGGACCCCTATGTATAGACAACACATTTAGGGTTTACATTGTTTGACAGCAGGATTAACTTTCATTTAGGTCAAGATTTCTTTTAGAGTTAGTTGGACCTGACGTCAGCCAACTTTTTGCCACGAATTCCCAACACTAATTATGCTCCTTCGTTACTACCTATCACTGAGAAAATTTGACTTTTAATATGGCAACTTATGGCAGTTTTTAACTATTTTTCTTCAGCCTTTTTACCATGAGGTAAACAGCCTGAAGAAACTAGTTGACCTAGTTGAATGTCCCTATAAAATTTATTATAATTTATATTTATTATATTATATAATTTATTATTATTTGGTTCGACACTGTCAATATGTAGACATTTAAAAAAAAATTAATCCGCCATTACTTTTACCCAAATAACCTTGGTTAAATAGTTATATTGAAAAAACTAAATGTTAAAGGTTTAAAGGGTTCTAGTGGGGTAAAGATGTTTTGTTTGCGCCGGACTTTGGCCTACGTATAATAAACTCATAAATCAATAAACCAGTGTGATTTGGTTTATTTTTCATTTATTCATCTTTAAGCCGTTCAGATATGGAAATAGACGCCCTGACGTCACTTTTGGACTGTGATGTCTACAGCTCACATTATAAATGCGAGCATGCGCACAGTAAAAGCAACCGGCCCATTCACTTGTTTTCGTATAGATAGGAATCATGTGAAATAAATAGACAAACAAACCAAGCACGTGGCTGTTTTGCATATGCATGAAGCTTTTTTGCTGTCTCGATAGAAATATTTCAGTACAATCTTTACCCACGTGGTGTCAGTCTCAATCAACGAAAGCTCTGTGATGCTACGGCATGGCAGAAAGAAATGATAAAGACTGATGCTGTTTGTCTATTTTCCCCCAGAATGCAATTGCTTGTAGCCACCTTCTGGTTTTAGACAGGAACAACGATCGCACCCTAAATATTTCTATTAGAAAATAAGTCTATAGTGTGGCGTTAGTGGTGATGGTTGTGTTGTGTTTCAGGCTGTCAATCACCCTGTCTTGCAGCTTCTTTCTCCAGCGCTTCCCCTTCGACAACCAGACGTGCTACTTAAAGATTATGAGCTGTGAGTTTGCTAGTGATCCAAATCATCCAATGTATTTATGTTTTTAAGTAATTGAAACAATACATGCCGGCTTAGTGTTCGCATACAATCCTATCGGCTTATAAATGAGAATGAAATTAATTTCCCCAACATAATTATTGCGATTATAATTCACCCATGCTGACCCATCATGACGAAAAATCCTTAAAATTGAAATAACTCTCCCTACTACTTATACTGCACTCACAGGTCTTCAAATACTGTTAACCGGGTGTTTTTGGATGTTTTAGACTCCTTTAACAACAAATACATCCAGTACAGTTGGCTTGTGGACGAAAACAACCCGTTCCCACTCCAGAACTCGTCACTCAAACTGCATGAGTACCAACTTGGACCGGTCTCGCTGGTCGACTGCACAATCAGTAAACCGAAGAAGGGCAAGTAGTACCCAAGCTTTTCTAAGACTGTCCTGATTGAAGACTGTTCTGAACATTTTTTCTAAGACTGTCCTGATTACGACTGTCCTGAGCAGATAATCTTTGTTAAGACTGTGCTGATTGCGACGGTCCTGATGCTCTAGCTGAACTCTAGGTGGCTGTTTCAGGTAATTTCTCTTGCGTGGGCGTGCAATTCACGATGCAGCGCTACCTGAACAACTTCATCGAACACACGTACATACCGAGCGTCATCATCGTATGTCTCAGCTTCGTGAGTTGCACATATTCTACTGCGGGAAGGCTTAGGGCAATATTTTCATGAAATCGTACAAATAGTGATACAGGCAAAAAATTTTGATGTGATGACTCTCCAGAGAATACTTAACATTTCTATTCGTGGTGCCACTTAAAAATCCAAGATGGCGTCCATTTTGTCAAGATGGCTGGTATATTGACCTTAAGATATTATATAAACCAACGAAAATGATTTTTCTTGTAGTTATGAGGATTCTTTTTAAAATTGTATATATTGAAACTTGGTCATCTATTTCGGGCTCTATTAATAGGGGCTGCCATTGCTTATGAGGTGGGTAGGAAAAGATGAAACCACTATGGTATGATTTTCAGGGCCCACCTCAAATTGTTAGAAAATTTTCACGCCACTGGTCCACACCCACGAAAATTACTATCAATTTTCCTGCCGGCTGTATTAAGTGCACCCCAAATTTTAAGTATTCACACTAAAAACCGAGTTAAGTTTTTCAGGGCTCTCCTCCAATCAGCGTTTCATACCGCCTCATGTGCCATGATAAATGGCAGCTTCTTTATTCAAATCACAAGTTAATGAAATTAATCCCTAATTCAAATAGTCCAAATTTCGATAACTTCAATGACGAACACAACACTGACGATGAGCACACTGACAATGATACAACAAACACCACGACAATGAAGGTGTCAGATATTTAGCCACAACATCATTGCTTAGTAACTCAAATTTGTGACCTATGTCTGCACGCTGCAGGTTTCCTTCTGGATCGACCACCGGATGGTGGCTGCTCGGATCTCTATCGGATTATATCCGATCCTCACCCTGAAGACCCTGGACGCAGACCTGTTGGAGGCGCTACCTCGCGTTGCCTACACAAAGGTACACAGCCAACATTTTCACACGTAAAATCTCTGAGAAAGCACCATATCTGAAGAAACCCAGAGTATGTATGCTTATTTTTCAAGACAAACAAAATGTGCTGAAAGCAACTTACAATTTTGTGAGGCCCTCAAAGTATCTTATTTACCTATATACGCATAGACGCATTTTTAATGATGTCACAGGTAGGGACAAATGATTTTAATTGGTTGATGAATGGCAATGCAGACAGCACAGTAACTAAAACACCTACCAATGTCCAACCAGACGAACAACCTCAAACCGTTGGCTGCCATAAAGATGAGCCAAGTAGCTTGTTACGTCCACCCCCCAGTTCCATTATAGTCTATTATCTTGACCTAGTCTTAAAGGGCAATTTGCTAGTGAGGTAAAGATGTTTTGCTTAAATACAGGCAATTCACAATTCACGCTCAAGATTTAGGGCAAATCACCAATCCCATTTTTGCTATATGACCCCTCATGTGTGCCAGGGACCGGTGATGAACATAGGTGGTCTTAATTAGAGAGCTTCGATTGTAAATTTAGGATTTGATGAAGGAATGCTTGACATATCCTATTTTCAGGCTGTCGATGTGTGGATGTCGGGCTGCATGGCCTTTGTGTTCTGTGCCTTTGTGGAGTACAACATAGTGACGTACATGGTTCGATTCCAGGAAATGCAGAAGCGTAAACGTGAGGCAAAAGCAAAGCTGAAGGAGAAGGTTTTGGGCGATGAAGTAAGTCACAGAAGTCTCACTAAGGAAGCGACCACCAATAATTGTACAGGGGGGGTCATTTGGTGGGGAGGGCGCTTAATTTTCTTTGATAACAGAAGGGAGGGTGATCAATTTTGATTCAAAGTGAGAGGGAAGGCAATCAATTCTGAAAAGGTAATATTTTACGCACTTTTGTCACGAATTGATGCATTCCTGCAATGTGCATTATTTTGCATTTAAATGTATTGTAATGTCAACACAACAAGTCAAATAGAGCGCTAAATATGTATTCATTGACCATTGACTGTGAATGATTCAAAGCAATACACGTTAAACAGTTTTCAGGGAATCTGTCCAATATTAAACTTTATAATACGAAAGTATGTCATTGTTCATATTTATACGGGTGTGGTTGTGTGTGTGTGTGTGTGGAGGGGGGGGGGGCGGCATACAATTTGTTAAAGTTTTTATGGGGAGGGCATTCAATTTCAGGGAGAGTTAAAGAGGGCGCTCAATTTTCTTATCTCATGATCATGAATACCAATTAAATGACCGCCCTGCCCTGTACCCTTAATGATGGTCGATCTCTAAGCATTTTTAAAAGTAACGTTTCTTTTAGTATCTATTTGATACGTCTATTAAACAGCAGAACATAAAGAGGAGAGTAGTTATTTCTAACTGGTAAACTGAGCAGCCTGGCTACGCCTTCAGATTGAGAAATAAGCAGGGCCTGTCTAAATAATTTAAGGATTTATGGATAGATTAGGGTGGTTTGGTGCATGAGTAACTGGATTATGGTACCGTCAAACATCTCTCAATACCTCCTAGCTGTCTGACAGGCCCCCTATTTCCCCCTCTTGCTGACTGACAGCCCCCTCTTACCCCTCTTAGCTGACTGACATCCCCTCCCCCTAGCTGAATCACAGCACCCTCTTTCCCCCTCCTAGCTGACTAACAGGACCCTCTTTCCCCCTCTTAGCTGACTAACAGGCCCCTCTTTCCCCTCCTAGCTGACTAACAGCCCCCTTCTTTCCCCCTCCTCGCTGACTAACAACCCCCTCTTACTCCCTCCTAGCAGGCCCCCTCTTTCTCCCTCTTAGCTGACTAACATGCCACACTTTTCCCCTCCTAGCTGACTAACAGGTCCTCTTTTTCCTTCCTAGCTGACTAACAGCACCCCTTTCCCCATCCTAGCTGACTAACAGCCCCCTCTTTCCCCCTCCTAGCTGACTAACAGGCCCCACTTTCCCCCCTCCAAGCCGAGGAACAGCGCTCTCTTTCGGTCATCATCTCTACTAGCATTTAGCTTTTCACTAGGTAGCATACTTTTAATTCCACAATCATGATGGCCTGTTGCTATATTTTAA
>CM032668.1:26275483-26297636 GCA_019095985.1 Streblospio benedicti | reverse complement strand
AAGATATGATGATGATAGTCTGTTATATCACCACTTGTAGGACAGGTGTAAGAGATTAATTTGGCATGCTGAATAAGAGGTAGATTATAAAGGCTTTATGTAAAAGCTATGTACTGCAGAATATTGACCTTTTGACTTAACCTATGGACTCCTACACCTGCTTCACAATATGTGACATATTATTCAATTCCCAAGAGAATTAACCAAGTTAGTTAGCTTCTGGTTATTGGCATATATCGTATGGTGGATATTTGATAGATGACAGCAATTGTCAACATTTCACACACGCCCGATTTTCAACTTAAATTTGACACACATAATTGTTGGATTTGTTATTTTTTGGTGTCAAATCAATCGCAGTTTGGTCTTTTGTCATCCACAAATGGTTTGAATGGGGATAATTTCGATGCAACGTTATATTTGCTGGTTTTATGTGCTTTAGAATAACTTGAGTTTTCATTCAGGGTAATGTAGCAAATCATTCATACACATTGCATATATGATTATATAGTATAGAAGTTAAACAGCTTTTCCCTACTTAGATTCGAGAAGAAAAATCATCGAGTAAAATCATGGCTAATTTCGGGTATCGCCGCTGAACTATAACCACAAATTAAAACAACTCATCGTTTGCGTTATGGATTATTAGGTAACTAGACTGTCCATATGTAATGTGCATTATTTACGCTTATTTCCGTCATACGGGCGTGGTGGATACTTATGTCTTAAACTCAATAGATTTTCCCAAAAGTGTGTGTCAAAAGCGTTGCACATTTAAGTTACAAAGTAAAATATAAATAAATTAAAAAAACGATACAATAATGTGAATAAAAACAACAGCAGAAACACCCCTCACACACATAGAAAAAAGGACAAAAAAAAAGACAACAGCACGCACACACACACACACATGTACATATATATATAATGAACAAGCCAGAAGCTCCCTCTGAGCACGGGCCTGAGACACCAAGTCAATTAATAATGGCTTTATAATAGCTTTACAATATTACAACACAAATGTATCAACAACCCACAAGTTAATAAGGCTTACCGATAGGAAAGGAGCCTAAACATATCATAATGAAACAAACCTTTTCAAAAACATATGCAATAAGGGCCTGACATATACTAAAATGTATGCAATTTCCCAATTTTACAACTGCCACCAATTCAAAAATATGAAGTTAATATAGATTAGACTATGCATACATAATAAACATATACATATGCACCACTATATACCGTTTTATAACATTATAATGCCTATGATAAACTATATATGCATACTGTGTATGTAATCTCTCAGCATAGCGTATTCAGGGTTACAAAAGTAGCATATGCTTAAGTAAAGCATGCCCAAGCAAGTCTTCTTCATCCACCCACCCCAGTCTACGATGACATTTGTCAATTCCACGGTCACTGGTTCCTGCAGCCAATCAAAACAGGCTAATTTGCATACTTGTGGCTGAATTCAGACGTGTGTATTCCATCCCTTGTAACCGGTGTTTCATATCAGAGCAGTATCTGACTATGTTAAAAGCTGTTTATTGCTTTAATATCGGTTAGGCTTAGTACACAACAAAGAGATGCGATGACCTGACATTTAGTTTGATGCATGCCCGCCAACCCCAAACCCAGAAAACAAGACCCCTCACCTACAACCTTGACTGTCTCCCATATTAAGCCAGCTGTGATGAGTGAGAGAAACACACAGGGTAGCGTCAGGCTAAATAAAGCCGCCAGCAGCAGTCGGATGCACGAACAAGGCGCCTACACGGGGTCCTAAAAACAAGTGCCGCCCCTGAGTGCAACCGCTGTCCATTTTTACAACATCGTAATCAGTTCCTGCATCTCCCTTTTTTTTAATAAGACGTCTGTATAGAAGTTATATGGACGTGTCTCGCGTGGCTTTCAAATGTGTCACTTCCAATACATGAATACAGATAAAAGTAACTAAAACGGCGGTGTCGTCGTCGTGTTACTTTTACCCCATGTAGTTGATGTGCGTGTGGCATTCCTATGTATTACGTCGTAACGTTTGTGAGCGCACGTATGGCGTGTAATGGGGTTATATATAGCCTTGATGAAAATCAATTCATCTATATTTTTTTTACCTAAATCACCAGTCACCAATACATTTCATTGCCTTTCACCAATCACAAGAAATTGCAATTGAATAGGTTTCATCACGTTTCACACACTTGAATACAGGCAATTCACAATTCACATTCAAGATTTTGGGCAAATCACCAATCACAGCCTTTGTGATGAGCAGGTCACCAGTCACCATTAATATGTTGCATCACATTTCACACACTTAAATACAGGCAATTCACAATTCACGCTCAAGATTTAGGGCAAATTACCTATCACATTTTTTCTATATGACCCCCTCGTGTAATGTTACATCACTGTTATCACAGTGTCACTTTTAACCCACGTGGGGCCCTGGAAGGGACCGCGTGTGCAGGATGATACTGTGCAGGCTGCAGTAGCATCTCCTCCTTGTTATTTAGGGTGCAGCAGCCACTAGGTACATGCGATAGTGGACTGTAGAGGAGTAGTAGTAGTAGTGCTAGATAGGAATACCATCTACCCTTTCCCCAGCTGTGTGTGTGGCTTCTTACGATTAACTCTACCAAGGCTTATTGATAGCAGCAGCTGCAGCATGGTGAGTTTATTATGATTTTTTATAGTTGCATGTCTATTGTGCGTGTGCGTGCGTGCGTGCGTGTGTGATAAGAATTGACACTTTGCTTGCTAAAGTCATCGTCAATCAATATTATTGCAGCTTGGAATAAAGCCTGACACAAGCTCAATTGTGTCGAGATGGATGTCTGATCCAGTTTGAACAATTTTAAAGCTTGTTTCACCTTTATTCTGTAATTTGTATTGAGACCACCATTTACTAATTTAGCTTTAATCAACCACAAGGGGTGACAGGAGGTCGATTGTACCGGTTGTTGTCTTTGAGTGTGTGATGATACTTTTTGCTGAGGGAACACAGTGTAGATATGGGCAGGGTCCTGAGTTATGTCAGTGTTATGTCAGAAAATTGCTTTGGTTTGGGGATGGCGAGATACTTGATTACATTAGAACCCCTTCTATAGTTCCACCCAGGGGCTGGCTTCAAGTGGTCCTCATAGAAAGATGTTCTCTTCATATGGTATCTGTGCGAAGGTCCATGAGCAAGATAAATGCTCTTATTATAGAGGTGGTCACCGTACAGAGGTTGTCTTATTTGGAGAGCACACTGTATAAATAAAAGGTGTGTGACGACCACCAAAGAATAATTGGAGGTTCTACTGTATTTCTTAAGAGGCCGTCTTTGACGAGACAATTTGGCACACAACAGCGACTCAATGGCGCCAGGATGTCTCTGCTTGTTTAAAGCACCGTTGGTCCATGGGAAACTGTTTTACACTACCTATATATTCAGTGGTACAATATCTACTGGGGTGAGATATGACGATGCAGTTATAGGGAAAGTCTGAAGTTAGGCTTGTGTGTTTCGGGTTCATTGAACCATGCAAGAACCTAGTCTCAAACCTAATTTTCACTCAGCACTTTGAGACTATCTGTGTACGTAGACTGCTTGTCGCCAGGGTCTTAATATGCAAGTTGCAATGTGACAGATGTCATATGTCAGGCTCTCTGATTTTGAATTGTTTGAGAATAGTTACTGACAGAATGACAGATACAGGGACGCAAGAGGGGATATAGTTCAAGTGCCCCCCCCCACAGAGAATACTATGAATTCTACTAGTTGCCCCCATTCCAAAAAAGCTGGATCTGCCTGATTCCTCATGACTATAAGAGTTTTATGCGTGTATACGTCATTGTAAATCACGCGTGGGCAATGTTGGGTCATATTAGAATTTTTCTATTTCAACATTTTCAGAAGAGTTTATAAAATAACCATTTTTCTTAAGAAGCTTGTGGTGTATAATGTCCTATGCATTTGGATATAACTGACCTATGGAAATTATGCTTTCCTTCACTGATTTAGTCAGTGGTGGTCACAACTATGAAAATTGCTCTCACATTCTAATTTGGCGTTACCTGGTCAAAATGTACTCATGTTTTCTGTTCGAAAATCATCAGCATAGAACAATGGGACTTATTCCTGGTGGATTCAATTTACAACCACAAAAATAACATGCGCTAATATTCAACCACATGTATATTTACGGGGAGATGAGAAAGGCAGGGTAGTGTGACAGTGATGCCAATGATCTGGTTTGAATGTATAGCCACTCAGGACGAAAACGTAGAATCTTGACACTAAATAAACTCATTTCTTACACATTTATGGGAATATTATAATGGTTCAAGAAAATTCACATCCCTCTTTTTGGTCTAATTTCCCACATCCCATGTTTTGGGGCCCTTTCCCCCATATCCCGCTTTCTTTCAAGTTTTAAACCTTACTTCTTTATACCTTATAACCCTGAACATATATCAGAGCTATACACAGCAGACATTTTAACACTGAATATATGTCAAGTGTAAAAGAAATTCCCGTAGACCGACGATAAACCCTCCAATTCATCAACCCAAAGTTTCAGGTAGACTTTTCTTCTATAACCCCAAATCGACTGTTCCCAGCGTCATTAGAACACGTAATTTGCACGTGATTTCCAGAGCTTGTTTTGCTGCAAATGAAGCACCACGAATCCCCGGAAGTGGCATTTACGCCAAACTTACATTAATTATGAGTGAATCTGCATTTACATGTAAACAGTGTGATGCAGATAATGTAGTTTCGACTGTTGCTGTTGATGTAAACATGTGATTTGCAGGAAGTAATATAATTAGGGCAAAAACTTGTGTGGGAAAAGGACAGCTTGAGCTAGATGAGATGAGATGTTTAGATGGCTAGAGGAGGTGGGGGAGGTTTAAATATCATCAGTATATAGCATGGTGCAAGGGAATATGTATACAACATATGGGGGTGAATACAATATGATACGAACTTAGCCACACTGAATAGTTAATAGCAAACAAACCCATGCATTTAAAATAAATATATTGTAGAATGCTGATATTCAATATATTTAAAAGAACAAAACATGATTACGAAAGTGTAGATGCGCAACTTAATCTAGTTTTCTTGTTTAATAGTCTTGTGTTTTTTTTACAATTCTTTGCTATGTTATCGGTGCTTTCATTTTGAAAAAGTGGACAAGTTTGAAATGATATAAAACCAGTGTAGTAAAGAGGCCATTGCCAATTATAAAACTACATTAGAGTTTCATGAAATATTGGTAGTGGGCAATCCACATCAACCACGTAATTGTTGGACTTTGGCATCTAAGTCTATGTAATCTATGATGCTATAGATACAGTATAACACAGAAATGTATAGAGTTGGTGTTTATCTTATATTGCCCTGACAACAGTTGAGTCTCTCCATTGACACCACTTGTGGAACTGTTATCAAGTGGTCTCAAAAGAGAGGCGTTCCCTTTATGGAGGTTAACAGTGATCCATTTATATAAAACTTTGGCACCAAGACAATAATCTTATAACAGAGGTTGCCTCTTTATAAAGGTGGTCTAAATGTAGAGGTTGTACTGCATATCACATCATGTAGAATCAGTGGATTAATGAGCCGCCGCCCTTAATCCCACGTGTGCATCTTGCTGAGGCGTGCATCGCTGTCTCACCACGCGGTGCAGTGACTTTAGCGGACGTAGACCTTTCCGTGTTTTCTTAAATTTCTTAAATTTCTTATTCACACCTGCCTGGCACGAAGCTTGAAAAGAACCGCTCATGCGTGCAATTGGGGCTAGGTATGGGGTTTCTTTAAAATATCAACCTTAAACCATATAGATTTGATTAAAACGTACAAACGACATTTTTTTTAATGAGAACCCATCTTAGGGCTCCCGCATAAGTGGCTTGCATTAAAATCCCTTGAAAATACCGCTGACTACAGGCTGTTTCAAATGTATTATATAGGCATGATATGTATTGCATATGCGCATGATAATACAATATTGAAACTTTCTATAGAATCTACGGAAACACACGAGGCCCATACGATGTCTGCCTTACGGGCATGTATTGGGAAGTGTGCAGTTATTATGGAGGAGGTTATACAAAACATGAGCATGGTAGGAGGGTGAGGAAATGATAAGGGTGCGAGCATCATTAATTGTAGAGTGCGGGGCGGTCATTTGGTATTGACGAGCTATAAAAAAATGAATACCCTCACTTACTCTCTACGTTGAAATTGAATGCCCTCCCCCATGTGAACATGTGAAACTGAGCGCTCTTCCCCGGAAAAATATGAACAATGAAATACGTTTGTATCATAATATGGTTTTGATATAATATGGTATCATAATAAGGTTTGATAACTATTTAAAGTGTATTTCAATGAATCATTCACTGTCAATAGTCAATGAATACATATTTAACAATCTATTGATTTGTAGACATTACAATACAGTTAAATCCGAAACCATGTATATTGCAGGAATGTATCAATTCGCGACAGAAGTGAGTAAAATATTACCCTCTCTCTGAATCAAAATTGAGCACCCTCCCTTCTGTGACCAAAGAAAGGGGGTCAAGAAAATTGAACGCCCTCCCCCACCAAATGACCACCCCTTGACAATTAATGATGGTTGCTCCCTAAGCGTCAATGCATGTTGCAGGACTCTACGGACTCTACAGGGGCTAAAGTAATATACGTTGCAGTATTTTTAGCCATTTCAACCTGTAAACTTGACATAGTTGAAAATCATTATCTACGGCCATGAAACACACCCAATAGTCATACATAGCTTCTACATAAACATCACAAAGTCACCGTGACACATGCCTTTTTGGAATTTTTTACAAATTTTCACAGGGACACTTATTTTATGACCCCGTATGTGACTCAGTGTTAAAGAGATTACCGTAAACCGACCACCTGTGTGATCGTGATGTTCAACAGTACGTTCCCGCCTGCTTGATAAATTTATGGCAGTAACTCCACCCATGTTGGGTTTACGTAATTACGTCATCATACCAGATCACGTGACGTCACACTGAAGAAACCTGGCAGATGCCATACGAAACGTCCGGGTACGTGCATTTAGATCCAGTTGTCAATGTTACTAATATATTCCTTTTTACTTCTGCTCTTAGAACGGCGTCGTGAATCTGTTCAAACCATTACACAAATCACACGCACAAATAAAGATGGTAACGAAATAAACTCTTTTATTATACCATAAAAGGAATTATGAGGTGTGGTCCCAAAATATATTTGGTTTATCTTATTTTGGTTGTGTGAATGGTGCATCATATTTAGTGCTAGTTAGCAGTTAGGTAGATAGAGAATTACAGGTCCACGTTTGACAAGGTGATGTTGCAGGTGCATACAGTGATGGCGCCAGAGAATTTGGCGGCTAAGACCCAAACATAATTTCTGGGGGCTGTAAAGCCAACGCCTCTTTTGCTGGAAGTAATTTGCGAAAAGACACATAATAAATTTCGTGAAGAATTATGTCTTGAAAATATAATTGATGTATGGAATCATGAATGAAATGCAGCATACAGGTTCCCTCAATTGCTTTGTGTACTTGAAGTGTAGACGTGTGTGTGAGCAGCTACCATGAAAAAGCTAACAGCCTGTTAGGTATTTTGTTTATTGCGAACAGTCAGACAAATACGAATGAAACGCTACTGTTTTTGATACATACTAAAACTTGATTTGCAACTATGCACCCCTCCCCCAATAACATAAATAGTAAATTAAAAATAGAAATAGAACAATGCAGCAAACAAATAAAATACATGAAAATGTGAATCTATATATCATGGCCGCCATTTGTAAACGTGGTGTGACTTTTGAGTTATAGAAACAACGTTGCCCTAGTTAAGTATATTCGGAAATGTCACTACCAATGGAAGAAGACAACTTGAATAGTTATTTTTCTACAAAGATCTTCTTGAAATATGCCAACCCACCGATGCAATGTCTGAAGGATGGTGTGTGGGGAGTATTTTAAGATGTAGACCCCAGCTGACCAGTGGTCATTAGGGGGTCAAAAAGTAGGTCAAAGTTCAAAATTTTCGAAAAAATGCTATAATTTTTGTAAAAAAATATACATTATTGAAATATCATTATATTTGAATATTAAAGAATGTTTTAGACTAATCAAACCCATTTTACTATATAAATGTAGGCCAAAGTACAGGATTTGGGGCAAATATCAACACCAGCTTTCGCAGTGCTGTACTCATCGGTCACATTGGCATTACAATAGAACATAATTAACATTTTATTTTATAGCCAAAAGTACATTTTCATAACCTATGATCTATATGACTCCATTTACAATAAGTTTAGTTCATAAAATTAATTAGGCCAAAGTTCAATTTGAAAGAGATTATCTACACTCCACTATTGATGAAATCAACGCAACTCATGTGGCGATGATGATGTGATATTGCTGATGGCATTTAATATTCTTTCTTTGTATTCTAGTTTTTTTTCATTTCAAAGGTTGAGTCACAGATCAGTTAAACAGTTTAACTAATCTGTGGGTGAGTTATGTTCAAAATAATATTGAAACATAACCAATATACAAAACAGTACTCTTACATGATACTCTTCATTACTTGAATTTCAATGAATTCAATCTATCGAATGGCGAATTAATCAGTTGATATACCATTCATTTTAATTATGCTAATTAATGTCATCAATGGACTGGAATAAATTTAGGTCACAAAGTTGATTGTTGTTTGTGTGTATATTGTCAAGAACATAATGACAGTGAGCCACTTGTATGCCCTGCTACAAATTCAACACGCAAAGACAAATTAGCAGGTTATAGAAGTGTGGTCAGGGATATAAATGAGCTAAAATCACTGGGTGAAAATGTTCCATTTGATATAAATGATGATATTGATGAGGAGCAGTCAGTAGAACTGTTGTATGAGAAGAAAGCCAAATGGCACAAAAATGCAGAAACAATTATAGTTCAAAAACATGTCAAAGAATAAAGAAAAGAAAAGAAAATGAAGATCTATCTGAAGAACCAAATGCAAAGTTTACTAGGTCCCAGCATCAAGATTCAAATATGGGCGATGATCTCTGTTTTATATGTGACGATGGTCCAGAAAGACTGTTTTGTATTAGTGCAGAGATTGGTTCAATACCCAACAAAAAACAAGACTGTAAAAGCAGGACCCTATTCATATTTGAACGAAAAGGACTCTCACACAGTTGAAAAGCTTCCGGACTTTTTATGCATTGGTACCTCCTGTAATCATGGAAAACCAGAAGTAACCCCCTGTTTCCCCAGGCTGCAGGTCTGGTGCGCTTATATGGACAGGAAGACCAATGAAACAAAGCTTTGTGAAAAGGAAATTCAGTAAGTAATTACTTTTAAAAGGTTGCATGGTATTTAATACATGATAAAAATAGTATATTGGATTGTAATATAACCAACTCTTATATGCCATTCTAATAACATTTCAGGTGGATGAAAAACGTAGATGAACTGTGTGGTAAGCAACAGTTAGATAAAGGCTGATCATCTATCATGGTCAGCATATCATGCAAGCGTAGCACCTCAATCAAACCATCTTATATCACCAAATTGTCTGTTACCTCTATTTGAAGCTGATTCAAAATCAGTCGCCATGATTAAACATGCAATGGATGTTATTCATCAAGCAACAACTCATGTAAATTTCTGAACTTTGGTCTACTTATTTATTTTGTTATTAATCCATAAAGCTTTGTTACACATCATATCATAATGTGTATATGAGTCTACCAAATGAGAATAAAAAGGGAAATCAAATACCACACACCAACAGAAACTGATCATCATGTACGTAAGTGGCAAAGGATGCTTACACCGAAATATTTATCTTAAAACTGTTTTTTTTTGGCGGGGTCAGAATTTTGTAGAAATAACAGTTGGCGAGAGTCTTTGTGTGATGTACTCCATATGTAAGCACAATATGCACAAGAAAAGCCAGAATTTTACACTTAAAATGACCGACATGATGCCCAGTACAAAAGTTGGTGATAGATTTTAGGCTAAATTTTGTACTTTGGCCTACATATGTACATATAATTTGTTTTGTTTTGGTGAAAAACACTCTCATCTATCCAAATGAAATAATATTTTACTAAGATAGGCATTAAATTCAACATTATGGCATTTTTTCAAGAATTTTGAACTTTGACCTACTTTTTGACCCCCTAATGACCACTGGTCAGCTGGGGTCTACATCTTAAAAATACTCCCCACATACCATCCTTCATTCATGGAAAGTTTCATGCTTTTACTAAAAATGAACAAACCACTTGAATCTTGACAATTAGTAATGTTTCCATACAGTATCTATCATGTATGTACAATAAACATTGCAGTGGCTAATCTAGGATGTCCCCCAATAAAGGCGCTGATGGGGAAGTACTCATAGAAATGTCAAAATAGTCAAAGTGGAAAGTTGTAGGTCCACCCTCCCCCATAAGATTTGCAACGGCAATGCATGCTAAATGACCCAGTACTTACATGGTGCTTTGTAAGTGCAGACTTTCATAGAAGCATCTGCTTTCATACCAATGCTACTGAAAACAGCCAATGGACTTGCATAGCACGGACCAAACTCTTGTCCCATCTTGAAAGAGACGCTCTTGCATTGACGATATCTATCACCATGTGTCCACGCACCTTGATAATACAATAATCTAAGGACTTACGGAACGCCTTATGCGAATGTAGATAAATACATGTATATAGCCCAGGATGTGTATTTAGGTAAATAAGGGTAAATATCTCAGTTTTTTTGCCCAATCACTTACTGTGTGGTAGATGGCAGTACATAGCGAGAGAACACCTTACCTTCCATGTGGTGGTAGCAGTAGCTGAGGCATCTCTTGAGCGTCGTGTGCGTCATTGCGAGCCATGCAGAAGCCGTGTCAAAGGCGTATCCCTTGTGGCACAAGCTGGCGTGGTGAACAGTGGTGGAGGCAAGCATCCCTCCATAGAGCACAGACAGAAGCACATATTTCAAACCAAGGATTTGATAAGAAACCATTTTCATACCATGTGAAGCTGTCCAGCTGCTCAATATTAAATGAGCTTAAAGCCACAAGGGTATTCACGTATAATCTTTTTACTGATCACCTGCTGAAACAACACCAATGCATTAATGTATTTGATCAAGTGCCATCTATAATATTTTCTAGATAGTACGTAATGTGCAAGGCAGTGTTGATACAGACGCTCGCTGTAACTCATGGCTGATATATGGCACGTTCAAGATGTGTCTTTGTGTGTACATTGAGCAAATGCTATTTGCATTTGATCCCAATTAGATCATAAAAGTAAACACACCTACAAAATAATACAGCCAGTCAAACAGCCAGGTACCAACCAACTAGCAGAACTGCTCTGCTTAGGGAGCGCACATAAATTACTTCCCAGGGGTGGTCGGCTGTTTGGTTTAACCAACTTTGAAAAATTCAGTGATCCCCCATTTCTGAAAATGAAAAACCGAGTGACCCCCCATTGAAAAACTTATAAATTGAGTGACCCCCCACCCCCACCCACCAATAGAACAATTAATGAAAAGAAAAATGTTAGCTGGAGAAGCTCTGATTCAAATTTAGAGATACATTGCAAATACTGAGTTTGATCCAGACAGTGATATTGAGCATATATTCTAGCATTAAAAAGAATAAATTGGTTTTGGTATGAAATATATATATTGTTACGTCATTCCTGTTGAAATACTTGCAGTTTTCTCAATTCGCGCCAAAAGTGCATAAAATCTCAATGTGTCGAACATAAAATGGAGTGACCCACCCTTTTGTAACATTTAAAGTTGAACGACCCCCCCCTTGGACACTATGTAAAACTGAGCAACCCCCCCCCCACCACCACCACCAAATGGCGGACCCCCTCTGGGAAGTAATTTATGTGTGCTCCCTTAAGCAAAATTAACTGTCCGAAATAAAGGAACTATGGCATACATAATCAGACATACTAAACCAAATTAAAAGACAAACTATCCCCACTCCTCCATTTTCTCATACCATGCTCTCACTTTGGAAATTGTTGATAATGGTTTTCTCGTCCATGGATCAATTAACTCTTGCCTCTTCTTTGAAATCACAATTAAAACACATTTGTTTAAAGAGGTCTACAAGCGCACATAAACACTGCACATAATTTGAGCCACGAAAATTCATATTGCATTGCATTGTATTGTATTGTATTGTTTTGGTTTGTATCAGTGAAAGGAGCAGTGGACTCACAGCTACTATATGTACATTTCATGCTACGGTAGTAGACAACTAATAACAGGAGGATGAAGACATAGAGAAGGTTGATAAGAAAAAGTATGAGGAACTTATCATACAACAGCACCTCTCAAATCAGACAACACCGAGAACTGAGCTCCAGATGTCTGAACAGGGACTAGGCCGTTGAAATTATGAAGTGAGAGGCCAGTAATGTATATAATGAGCAAGCTATTTAAACGTCTGAGTCGCGGGTGTCTAGAGAGCAATATGTTCATAGTGTTAATGATTCTAAGATTTTCTAACAGTGGGTCAAATGGCACATTCTCGTGTTCTTAAAAGCAAAGTAAAATGAGCCAAATATATATGCATTTTAAATGTGAGGGCCTACTGCATATCACATGATATATTAATATTTTCCAAGTGTAAATGGTTTTAATTATTTTACACTGAACTAGAATCATACTGGCTTGTACTTATGTAAAATATAAAACATAACACTAAGACACAGTACTTACAATAGATTTATTTTAGGAAACAAAACAAGCAAAGAATGCAAGTTTAATTTTGGCAATTCCCATCACGTTTTGCTCCACGCAAAAATACATAAATAATTCATTGAACTAAATCATAAAAATGTCAATTGTATAAAATTTTAGAAAGGTATCACACCTCATGCAAATGGACTCTTCCATTTAATTAGAGCTCATAAGCAAAACCAAAATAACAAAAACATGTGTGCAATATTAATCCTAAAATTGAAATAGGTAGGTCAACACAGTGGCAATTAATATGTCACATCAATACCTGAAATAATCCTAATCCATTTCATATGATCTCTAGTAGCTATAGTAGACAGAGATTCATATTTCATTGCAGTTCAAAACACAATATTTCTTACTTCCTGTAGTTACATGTATGTTTATTTTTCTCTATAATTGATTGTTTTTAAATGGATGACAATGGACATAATAAGGATGACACAGTGTCTGGATACAATGAAAAAATGCAAAGAAAGGAAAAAAAACTACAAAAGGTATGGTTAAGTGGTTTTCCTTTGTCAATTAAATTTTGGATCATGCATGCTTTTTCATGGTATTGGGAAATAATCTTAAGACACGTATCATTTGCATCCATAGCATTAGCAATTTTAATCATCACATTATAAATGCATTTAGATTATGATGCAGATGATAATATGCTTTGAACTCAAGGGTATGATGAAGTAATGTGCAGATTGGGTACCCACATACCATGTGAACACCCAACTATCGCAAAATATTCTGTCCTAACTATAGTGACCAAGAAAGGTTTAAATGAAAGTCTGAAAAGCTAGAAAAATATGGCCTTTGTCATAAATATCAATTCACATGAAACGGAATTGTCAAAATCAAATATTCAACCAGCGTGTAAAAAGATTAAAGTGATAAACTAGTCTGCAACAAGTGATAATGATGATATTTATTTGAAATCAAACAATCAATGGAATGTGTATTCTGACGACTGTACATTCACAGCAGGTCAGCAGCAGCCTTTTCACACTATGGTCATTCTCAACTCCCCAGGGAGCATGCAGCATGTCATCGCCAACCATGGAGCAGACGTGATTTTTCCAATCAATTAGCATTCATTTGTCTAGCCTGTATCTATTTAATGTGTAGGTGCCGTGGAGTAGTGTATACTGGAATCACAACCGTGACCTTCTATTCACGAGTCCAACTCCCTATTCCCTCAGACACAGGAACACATATATGTAATTAATGTTTAGGTGGTGTAACTAATACTGTCATGTTTCAGATGATGTTGGAATATTAATTGAATTTCAATCATACATGTTCATTACTGTGAGTGTTTGTTTTCTCAACATTAACCGTTTATAAGTAAATGTTCTTGTAAGTGTCTGTGTTTTTTAAGCTGTCTTAAATGGTCTTTCTTAAATATCAAAACTATACCTCTCATGAGCGTATGTTATTGACACCCATATTGTTTTCATATTTCAGGTAATCTCCTACTTGATTGGAATGTCCATGGCCCACTTAGTTCATGAGGGCATTATTTAACCAAGGAGGTTATTATTTTTCAGAACGTCCCTCTGACCTATAAACACTCTATTCAAGTGTTGGTGATTAACTCTGATAATACCCTGACACAAACAAAAGAACTATGTATTAATTTAGTTACTGACACTGTTTTACCACTACACGTGATGTTATCAACTATAGAGGTATTTGATAATATAGAGGTAACTTCACAAGAAATCCCACTAATCCAAGTCCAATCTGACGAAGCGGTCGTGTACAATGCCGTAGCTATTTTTCTACAAAGTTCTTTTAATTCTCCACTATTCCACTGCAATCTATGTGCTATAATGAAGTTATTTCCCAAAATCAATGCATGTGCTATAATGATGCCCATCAACTACATGATTAGAGAAATCAACAATTCTAGTATCATAAAATCAAATTTTACTGGACTTTACTGATGTCTTCACTTCTAAATCAGTGGCATGGCGAGGCGATTGTCATCCTCCGGTATGTCTGAATATAACATGGATGCAATAAGAATGAAATTACGTTACAGCTTAATATTTGTATTAAAATGGATAGAATACCATGTCACTTACAGATTGAAATTTATCATCCATACATTACATCGTGTGCTTACTGCATCTAGCCACTTACCAGCAATGTTGCCAACACAGTACACATCAGATGGGTCTGCATGGGCGCACGACTCAAAAAGACCCACACCGTCACACTCATACTGTAGGGGTAACTTGATGCAGAAATCCGTGCCTTTTGATACCCATCCCCATACGCAAAGGTGGTATCGTCTTACATAATAGGCACTTTCCATCTCTGCCCAAGTGGCCAGTCTGGCATTTCCAAGAGATGCACAAGTGTCTTCAGCGTCAGCAGCCAGGATTTGGTAGACACCAGTAGGCGAAGCGTAACGGAACAATGCTGAAAGATGCAATTCAATAATACAAGTCTGAATATTTTTTGAAAGGTACATACACCAAGTACACCATGAGACTGTATGGTTTAATTGATAACGTGTGATTTAAGGACTTATCAATCATATTACATGTACAGTGGACGCAGTGGCTAATCTAAGATTTAACGGTCACAAACCTCTCAAAATGTTATAAATGTCCACATGGTCAAAACGTAAGTCACAATTGGGGGCTCACTCCATTGATCTCCAACTGCATTGCATGATAAATGATATTGTACTAACCTGGTGCCTTGTAAGTGCAGACTTTCATCGAAGTATCTGCCTTCATCCCAATGTTACTGAAAACAGCCAATGGACTTGCATAGCACGGACCAAACTCTTGTCCCATCTTGAAAGAGACGCTCTTGCATTGATGATACCTTTCACCATGTGTCCACACACCTTAATCATATGATAATATAATGACTAATATATCATATATATAGGATACTCTTGCATTGATGATATCTCTCACCATGTGTCCACACACCTTGATAAAGTTATAACATTAAATCACACAGGTGCTTATTCTCAGGTAAAACAGTTAAATAGCTGCATCAGACCGTCTATTTGGGTAAATAAGGGTAAATACATCAGTACTGAATTCACACCTAACACTACTACCATTTTCAGGGCTGAACCTAGAAGTTCACACAAGATTTTCTAGCCCCCCAACA
Organism: Streblospio benedicti; assembly: GCA_019095985.1. Lineage (NCBI taxonomy): Eukaryota > Metazoa > Annelida > Polychaeta > Spionida > Spionidae > Streblospio > Streblospio benedicti. The sequence continues at coordinate 26,281,688 of CM032668.1, read as the reverse complement.
AAAGTTGAGTTTTTCAGCCCATCCCTCTTCCCCTCCCAATAGTTTGTTACTACCTTGCTTGGGCCTTGACAAATGGTATCCCCTTTACTGTATGATGGATGACAATGCCAACACAGGACACCTTACCTTCCATGTGGTGGTAGCAGTAGCTGAGGCATCTCTTGAGCGTCGTATGTTTCATGGCGAGCCATGCAGAAGCCGTGTCAAAGGCGTATCCCTTGTGGCACAAGCTGGTGTGATGATGGACAGTGGTGGAGGCAAGCATCCCTCCATAGAGAACAGACAGAAGCACATATTTCAAACCAAGGATTTGATAAGAAACCATTTTCATTCCCGATGAAGCCTGTTCAGCTGCCCAATGGTGAAATGTGTACTTTCCTTGTGTGTACAGATATGATCATTTGCTGTAACAGAAACATTTACAGCTAGGGTCAGATAGTTGCAAATATTGAACTTGAATCAGATGTGGTTTTGTAGTCTTATCATTGGCCACATCGTCTAATCACAGACATCTTTTTAAAAGGTAGAACAATATCTTGTCCATGTATTTATGGTCATCTACCATTCAGTAACAATTAGGAGCTTTTTGACATTCAACCGTCTTACTGTGGTGTAATCGGTTGAGTATGTAAAGAATCAGTGTAAACAACAACCACGCATTAGTGTATTTGATCAAGGGCTATCTATTCTATATGCTGGATGAAGAATTGTATTTACTGGTTGAGACACTGTTAGCACAAGAAAATCTTTGTTACTCATACACGTATGCGTACACATTTGCCCTTGGAGGGTATGTTCCCCTTTTTATGTTTGTAGCCTCCATTCACATGTGTCATATTGGTTCACCAGCTTTATGGGGTACTGTTTTAAAAGTCTGTAATGAACTCATACTTTAATGAAAAGTTGGGGGTTCAACCCCCCTCCCCCATAGGATTTGCAACTGCATTGCATGCTAAATGACATTATACTTACATATAGAAAATATAGTATTAAAATTATACTTACAAGGTGCTTTGAAGGTAGAGACTTTCATGGAAGGATCTGCCTTCATAGCAACGTTACTGAAAACAACCAATGGATTTGCATTGCACAGACCAAACGCCTGACCCATTTTGAAGGAGACGCTCTTGCATTGAGAATACCTATCGTTATGTGTCTACACATCTTAATAATATAATAACGTAATGACTTACAGAACGTCTTATTCTAATCATACATATATTTATATAGCTCATGATGCTTATTTGGGTAAATAAGGGTAAATGTCTCGGTATTTGATCTACCCACCCAACGGTAAAATCCCTGTCTTTGCCCAACCACTTACTGTGTGGTAGATGGCAGTACATACCTGGAGAACAACTTACCTTCCATGTGGTGGTAGCAGTAGCTGAGGCATCTCATATGTTTCATGGTGAGCCATGCAGAAGCCGTGGCACAAGCTGGCGTGGTGGACAGTGGTGGACGCAATAAACCCTCTATAGAGCACGGACAGAAGCACATATTTCAAACTTAGGATTTGATAAGAACCATTTTCATACCACTTGAAGCATGCCCAGCTGCCCAATGTTAAATCCGCTTAGAGCTAGCATATTCACATATTGTGTTTTCTACTGATCACTTGCTGAGACAACAAGGCATTTATGTATTTGATCAAGTGCCATCTATTATATTTTCTAGATCGTACTAAATGCGCAAGACAGTGTTGATACAGACACTCGCTACTACCCATGCCTGATATATGATACGTTCGTACAAGATGTACCTTTGTGTGTACGTTAGAGCAGATGCAGTGTGCGTCTGGTCCCAATTAGACCATAAAAGTAAACATACACCACAAAATAATACAGCTAGTCAAACAGCCAGGTAACCAAACAACTACCCAACCAACAGAATTAAAGTCCCAATTAATGCTACAGTCACACGGCCACTTACGGTAGATACGGATAACAAATCAGTAAGCATCCGCAAGAATACGTATCTTACGTAAGCATACGTATCTATCTGTAACTCAATACGCAGGATACGTAGACATGCGCAGACATACGCAGATTCGTCATCAAGATTTTGTAATTCTCAAAACTTGTTGCGGATCACACATACGTAAAATATACGTAAAATACGTGACCATTGCGTGAGATTCGTAAACACTTCCGCGAGGCTCCGCATCGGACGTACTCATCCGTATTCATCCGTAATTCAATACGCAGGGTCCTCAGTAATATGATGATCTATCTTTTTTACGTTGACAACTGGAATCCTGGGTCTTTTTGCTGCGTATTTTAATAATATTTATGTATTTTCATATAAGTGCATTGTTTGCTACAGTAGTAGACAAATAATACCAAGAGGATGAAGGCAAAGAGAAGGATGATGAGAAAAAGTGAGGAACTTATCAAATCAGACAACACTAAGAACTGAGCTTTAGATGCTTAACATGGAGAAGGTAATTGAGATTAAGAAGTAAGAACTCAACCGCAACGTTTTTCGTCAGGCTTGGCCTGTACGGCCTGTTGAATATACTAAAAGAAGAACAACAACAAGAAGAAAACTCATATATGTCTACAACGAAAAAGCCAATTAAACGTCTGAGTTGGTTGGGTGTCTAAAACCACATTCAACAGGTTCACTGGGTTATTATTATTTGATGAACCAGCAACCGCATTTACGCACAGCTGCTTTCAAACAGACATACTTAAATGCTACTGTGCTAGTTTGCAAATATCAGTGATGATTCTAAGATTTTCTAACAATGGGTCAAATGGCACATTCTCGTGTGCCAACAATATCAAATGAGTCAATCATATTTGCAGTTTATATGTAATGCCCTACTGCATAAAGTGTTAATGGTATCACTTATATACTAAACAAAATCATACCTGTACTTATCTAAAATATTTAAAACACCACTAAGAAACTGTGCTTGTAATAGACTTATTTTAGAAAACCAAAACAACCAAACAAAAGAGTGTAAGTTTAATTTTGGTCATTTGCTTCATACTTTGCTCCAAGCAACCCTCCGACCAAAAAAAAATAAATAAAATAAAATGAAAAAAAAAAAATAAATAAAAAAAAATGAAGTAAAAATAAATGAAATAAAAATAAAAACGAAACAAACGAAACGACCAATTAATGCAATGCAAGTGTATTTTCCTAGTTACCAACATTGTTTTATAGTACAATACAATTATAGTACAATACAATTATGTTTTATATGGAGGTATGTTATACATCTGAAATAAAGTTATCTTATCTTATCTTATCTTATAGTCTATTACTACTATATGTAATGTCACTAACTTCACAGATAACACCTCTCTCTACCAATACAAAAATCCAATCTGACTAGAAGGTTGTATACACTCTCTAAATTATTTTTCTACAAAGTCCTTTTTATTGTTCGACATTCCAATGCAATCCGTGTGCAATAATGAAGTCTTTTTGCATCAATTATATGACTGGAGATTCACAAAACCAAACATTCTAGTTTCCTAAATGTAAATGTTGCTATCTTGGACTTTCCCTGACGTTGTGGTTATCATTGTTTCTAAATCAGTGGCATGGCGAGGCGATTCTCATTCTCTGGTATGTCTGAATATAAAATGAATGTATTAAATTTAGTGTCTCACTTGATTTTAGATTGTTTGATTTCAATATAATCAAATAAAATTCAATCAACGATTTAGAATAATTGTAGATTAAATAGTTAAGTGCTTCTGAATCACTCTCGTTTTCAAAATTTCATCAACAACATATAAATATGAATGTACCAACATGTAACTACAGTGATCATGTTCTAGAAATCTATGCTTGTTTAGGTCTACCGTAAATGCATCGATACTATTAAAAATTATAACAAATATAAACCCAACGAACGTAGACTCATGCAACACTGCTAAATTATAAGTCAGATTATTCTGTAAATTCTTCTTATATAGACTAATTGGGAAAATTGTATTAGGAAGACGAAGACAAAGAGAAAAATGATAAGAAAAGGTATGAGGAACTTATCACACAATACAACATCTCAAATTAGACAAGATAGGGAACTGAGCTCTAGATGTCTGATCAGGGACTAGGCCGTTGAAATTATGAAGTAAAAAGCCAATAAGTCCAAAATGAACTTCTATTCTACTCTCACTGTTATGGCAAGCAAGCTCCTACCAATGTATTGACATAGCTGAAGACATAGCTTCCATTTGAATAGTCAAATGGAAGCTATATCTTCCACTATGGCAATACAGTGGTAGGCGCTTACTTGTTTTAACAGTGAGTGTTGAATTCACAAGTTAACATGGGAAAAATATATATACAGTGGTTCATATGATTTAACTTCTGAATTGGGTGTTTAAAATTACATTCAATAGATTCAGTGTTAATTTGTCTGAACACCCAATAACCTTTTCTTCGCGAACACTACTATGCTAGTTTGCAAGTATCATGGATTCTAGGAGTTTCTTAAAATGGGTCAAATGGCACATTCTCGTGCGCAATGAAATGAGCCAAATATTTATGTTACTATAAGATAAATATTGTTATATGTGCATGACTAATGGCAACATAATTTCCACTCCTCTCCGGCATTTTTCTCTAGCAAGCATATTTCTGCCATGATGTGAGTGTGTGTGTGTGTGTGTGAGGGGGGGGGGGGGTTATGTAACAAATAGCAACTTACTTGCTGTGTTGCCAACACAAAACACATTGGCAGGCCCTGGAGCTGGGCAAGTCTCCACAAGAGCTACCACACCACCACAGGGGGCTGGGTCATATTGTATTGGCCTCTTGTGGCAAAAGTCAGTGCCATTGGAAACCATTCCTACCAAACAGTAGTGGTATCCTCTAACATGATAGGCATTTTCCATCTCAGCCCAAGTGGCCAGTCTGGCGTTTCCGAGAGATGCGCAAGTGGCTTCAGCATCAACAGGTAGAGCAGGTGACTTGTAATGGAACAATGCTGAAAGATGCAATTTGTTTTTACAAATCGGAATTCTTTTCGATATATATTGTGTATACTCTAAGTATAGAATGAAACTGTACGGTATAAATGATTTAGCCCACAAAGTATTTATGAATTGTATATGTACATTATAGATAGTAGTGACTAATCTGCAATGGCCCAGCAAAAAGTGTGTAGGGTGTAGCAGGGAATCGTTCAAACACAAGGTGATCCAATTCTAATCCAAATGATGAACACTTGTTTAGAAGTGGGGGACCACCACTTGGATCTGGAACCGCCCGCCAAATGTATACTTAATGACATAGCTATAGTACTTACATGGTGCTTTGTAAGTGCAGACTTTCATTGAAGCATCTTCCTTCATGCCGATGCTAGTGAAAACAGCCAATGGACTTGCAAAGCAGGGACCAAACTCTTGTCCCATCATGAAAGAGACACTTTTGCATTGATGATACCTATCACTATGTGTCCACACACCTTAATAATATAATGAGGTACAGAATGCCTTATTCTAAGGGAAATAACTTTATATAATTCAGGACTAGGGATGTGTATTTAGTAATATGGGTAGATATCTCAGTACTGAATGTGCCCCCCAAAATTATTCCACTTTCTGGCCTGGACAAATGGTAGCCCCTTTGCTGTATGATGGATGACAATGCCGACATAGGGACAACTTACCTTCCATGTGGTGGTAGCAGTAGCTGAGGCATCTCTTGAGCGTCGTATGCGTCATGGCGAGCCATGCAGAAGCCGTGTCAAAGGCGTATCCCTTGTGGCACAAGCTGGCGTGGTGGACAGTGGTGGAGGCAAGCATCCCTCCATAGAGCACAGACAGAAGCATACATTGCAAACCAAAAATTTTATACGAAACCATTTTCACTCCATGAGAAGCGTGCCAACCAACTGAATGTTGAATGTGTTCAAGTGTATTCCGTGTATTCATAATCTGTTTTCTATTGATCACTTGCTGAAACTACAACAACTCATTAATCTATTTGATCAAGTGTTATGTATCATATTATCTTAATGATTGATCATACGCAATTGCGCAAAGACAGTGTTGACAGGGGGTCTAACCCAAATTAAAAAAAAGTAAAATCAATATTTAAGACCCCCCATTCTGGAAAAAAAATTTTAAAAAAAACCCCTTAAATATTTAAAAAGGGGCCCCCGCCCCCCCCAAAATTTTTAAAAAAAAAACCAAAAGGGTACCCTTTTTTTAAAAAATTAAAAAACCAAGGTGGGCCC
>CM032668.1:26253414-26275383 GCA_019095985.1 Streblospio benedicti | reverse complement strand
TACAGGTGTAGTTGAATATGATATTAGCACTGCCACTATTATAGTACTGTATATGGATGAAAAGTTTTTTTCTTCTCCGAATGAAATAAGATATTATGGAATAGTTTAGATACCTTAAGATTATTTTCTATTTGAACTAGACCCTTCTGTGTCATACACTTTATAATATGTTTATTGACCAATGAAACATGATTTGGAGTTTTATGATGTGTTGAGAGTACGTTTTTGATGAGTTTCAATGTTATGTGTTAAAATAAAGTATATAGTTAATTAAATCTTTTATTTTTAACATATTACAACAATGCATATAAACATTTGTATGAAAATGTATTAATCATATTATGATCATCTTAATTTTCCTTAGTTTATAAAAAATAAAGTATATATAACATAATCTTTATTTCTAACAAATTACAACAATGCATACAGACATTTGTATGAAAATGTATTATTCATATTATGGTCATCTTAATACTTTCCTGCTCTTTGAAAAACTAATACAAATAAATAAACTAATAAAAAGCCATTAAAAATATAAGTGATACAATAATTCTAAGTGAAATTAAATGGAAATCTTCTTTTGATATGCTCTACCAATGTTAGCAAATGAGAATGCCCAGTTATCCAAACTAAATCTTACATAACATAACATTTTTTTAGCTTTGGCAATCAAGGCATATAAAATATATGTACTCCAACCATATTCCCTAAATGAGTATTGACTAGATTTACGTGTCTTGATGGAACTGCAAGCCTGCTGTCTTTGACAGCCAAAAAAAATTTGTCCTAAAACCCTTTATAAATCATTACTTCTTTTCACATGGTCAAAATAGGAAACAATAAATATTTGTCAATAGCACACTCCAATTGCAAAACAATAATCCTCATAATGAAATCACATTCTAAGGTTTAAATCTCTTACGTCTTGTATTATATCTCAATCAACTACAATACATATTGTTCATTTTGACAAATACAGACAGACTTATCACAAACTTATTAACTACTATATTACTATAACATCTTCTTTCTGTACATGATTTTTACCTCTACTTTCAAAGTACTCATTCAGACAAAATTGTCTTTACAATTTATTCTCATCAGATCAGTGGCATTAACTTCAAGTTAAACATACTGACTTACTGATTTTTACCCAACATTATGGTTTCTCCCATGAATATTGATTCAGCACACATATAACATAGCATGTTTTCCAGACTTCATACATGTGCTATTTCTTTACGCCGTGTGCTTACTTTTTACATATCATCCTTTGACTAAAGCACTTTACACATTCACCCCCTCATTATATTTAGTGTTGTGTTTTCTTGTGATAACTCAGCTTTTCATGTGTACTGAATGTTTTTTCACATTCTGTACACATATATGGCTTCTCACCAGTGTGAAGTCTCATGTGCTTGGTCATGGTACTACTATGACTAAAACACTTTCCACATTCACTGCATTTATAAGGTTTCTCCCTTGAATGTGCTCGCTTATGGCTGGTCAAGTTGAATCTTGTTGTAAAACACTTTCCACATTCACTGCACTTATAAGGTTTCTCTCCAGTATGGATTCTCACATGCTTGATTAATTGAGTATTTTGACTAAAACACTTCCCACAATCACTACATTTATGAGGTTTCTCCCCAGTGTGTATTCTCACATGGTTGGTTAAATGAATCTTTTGCGTAAAACACTTCCCGCATTCACTGCACTTATAAGGTTTCTCACCAGAGTGCATCCTCATATGGTTTGTCAATGAGGTACTTTGGCCAAAAGCCTTCCTACACTCACCGCAGTTATGAGGTTTCTTTTGAGTGTGGATTCTCTTATGCACGGACAAACTACTACTGACATTAAAACATTTCCCACATTCACTGCAAACATAAGGTTTTTCACCAGTGTGGGTTCTCAAGTGATTGGTCAGTCCAATACTGTGACTAAAACATTTCCCACAATTATTACATTCATATGATTTCTCACCAGTGTGGCGTCTCACATGTGCGTCTAGATGTCCCTTTTGACTGAATGATTTCTCACAAATGATACACTGGTGTAGTTTTTCTTGTGTACGGAGATTTATATCCTGGTTCAAGTCCCCCACTTCTAGTTTGACCCTATGATTTTTATCCTCGACAATTTCAAAAGTCTCCATGGTCGTTGTCATTAGATCTACGCATCTCAAACACACATACACGTATAATATACTTTCTGCAAATGATGGATACACAAACAATAAACAAGATACTTATCTATATAACTCTTTTTAATGTATCCAAATAATTTATGTTATCATAGTGCAATATAAGGCAACATTATCTTGCTTTCTTAACATCTTTATTTTCTAAAATAATATTTACTCAATAAACCCCTTTTAGCTATGTTATTGGGAAAATACGATGACATATTAAGAATTCATCCATAACGACCCCAATTTATGATTTATAACTTTTTTTTATTGGCAAGGGCCATTTATTTTTTTTAGTTTTCTTTTACACATAAAAACATGCTTTCATGAAAAATGGGAAGACAGAAAGTTTGTAAGATTAATAAGATCATGGGCGACTTCAAAGCTGATAATGCCAACACAAGTGAGCGAAGAATTTTGTTTATTTTTCATGGCCCGTCAAATACAAAAAATCAGTCATCTGTAAGCAGGGCTGTAGCCAGGATTGCAAAGCAGAGGAGGCAAATATATTTGGCGAGGGTGCAGGGCGTTGAGGGCATCCACCCGCAAAGCCCTACCCCAGAATAGTTTTGGATTTAAGCCCTATTTCTTAACTTCTAGGGCTGTCTATGGCAGAAAAAAATCTCTTCAACAACAGGGTGATCTCCAAAAACGGAGGTGGCAATCGCCTCCTCTGCCTCATATGTAGCTACGGCCCTGGTAAGTGTGTCAAATTTATAGTTTACTTCAAAATCCATGTGTGTTATTAAAAGTTGTGTCCTACTGGGGCCGGCGCACTCGGAACTTACGCTCAGCTGATAAAAATTGGTATGAAATCCAGTTTTTGCCATGAACGCCAATTGTCTGCCGGCTACGACGACCCCGCATTCGTTGGACGTTTTACATGCGCCGAATGGTCGCTGAGATTCCGCCCAAAAAAATATTTCTAGGAACAATATCGTTCGGTCCTGTATATATCCGCTGTTTTACGCTCCCGAGGTATTGTGCTGCTCAAAACTTCTTCAGCGTAAAAGGCATACAAAAATCAATAATCCCTTGGTTTTTGTATGACGACCATACACCCAACATATGCCCAACATACGCCAAACATCCGCCACGTATTGAGAGCAGATAATGGGCAGATTCTCTTCAGATAAAATGTTGGCGTAAGCTTGGCGCACATTTAGCGTACGAAGGCGTACACTCAGCAGCTCGTCAACGCATTTTCGACGTATGTTAACTGCCTGCTCACTGTCCACTATCGTTTGCTGGCCTTGCAGTGACTGTGCGTCAACTAAACGGTGGGGAAAAAATCCCTAACTTAAAGGGGTTATCCATCAGCAGATGCTCGGCGCACAACTCAATTTAGTCTGGGAGAATTTTGTGATGTTTACCTTAACCTTGTTTTGTGGTGTGCAAAGCATTTTATTGCATTTCTTATACAATTCATACCTGCTGATTTCAAATCCGGTTGATGACACTCTGTATCTGTTAGCGTTTTGAGATATTACGAAATTAAGTGGCGGCCATCTTGGATTTACGTAAATTGCCATAAGTTGGAAACCGGTTGTCCAAATTTACTTTCTTTTTTTAAAAATTGCATGATTTTTTGTGACGAATAATTTTATTTTTGTTTTAGGACTGTGAAGATACTTTTAAAGTGAAGGCCATTTTGTGTTTTTGTGAGAAGACGTAATTTAGCGATTGTAAGAATTCAATATTTCTATTGAATGCATGATTGATTTCTTTTCAGATAAAGGAACTGTTTTATATTATAGAACTCTTCAAATAGGTTTATTGATATATGTAGAATAAAAAATGTTTACAATTTACCATATTCTTAAATAAACAGTATATAAACATGCTATACCATCATTGGTACTATAATCTTGCCATATTTCTGCCAAGCTTAATTTTGCACAGTACCACAACATAATGTCACACAGTACCATAACATAATTCACACAGTACATTCTACACTTCAAACACATTTTCTTCTTCACTATAATCTTCTTCACTATCATGTTCACCACTATCCATTAGAACTTGCGTAGTATGTTGACTACAACATACATGCCTCTTTCCTTGACAGCTGCATATCACGGTGCATGATAGGTTTGCTGATGAACAGCTGCATCTATTTGAAGCACAGGGTTGTCTGTGTCAGTGTGTCTGCGTCTCTCTCTGTGTGTGCGTGCGTGCGTGCGTGCGTGCGTGCGTGCGTGTGTGTGCGTGTGCGTGTGTGTGTGCGTCTGCGTGTGTGTCTGCGTGTGTGTCTGTGTGTTTTCAAGTTACAGTGTGCATTAGGAAAATTCTGCTATCACGAGTTTTTTTAAAGTTCCTCTTCGAATACTTAACGAACATGAATAAGGGGCAATTTTTTTGGGGGTTTTTTTTTTGAGAAGACGTAATTTGGAAAGGAAAAAAATTGTTAAAAAAAATTTTTTTCCCAAATTTTTTTTTTCTTTTTTTTTTTTGAATTTTGCCCTTTTGGAAATTTTGATTTCCCCTTTTTTCAAAAAAATAAAAAGGAATTTTTTTTTTTTTTTTTTGTTTTTTTTTATATTTATAAACTCTTTTTTAAAAAAGGTATGATATTTGTGATAAATTTTTACATTTCCATTTTTTCAGTTTCGCTTTTTTGGTTTTTGGGGTTTTTTTGGGTTTTTTCCCCTTTTTTCCCTTGCCAGGGCCCCACCAGCTTCCCCAAACCTTTTCTTTCCCTTTTCCCCCTTACCCCCTTCCTGGGGGCCGGCGTAGGGGGGCCACCTTCCCCTCCCCCGGGCAGCTGCTACCGGGCAGGGTGCGTGCGTGCGTGTTCGCGTATTTTGTGTGTTCGCGTGTGTGTCTGCGCGTGTGTCTGCGTGTGTCTAAAGTCTGTGTGTTTTTCAAGTTACAGTGTGTGCATTAGGGAAAATTCTGCTATCACGAGTTTTTTTTTTTAAGTTCCTCTTCGGTACTTAACTTCATGAATAAGTTGTTTGTCGTGATCGACGGCAGTCCCCAGCGCTTTCCCGCTGTACCCACAATCTCAAGACAAGTTGCGGGCGACTAAAGTCGTTGTCAGACATTCCCTAATATTGCAGCCGATTCAGTCGTAGTATTCTAGTCAATCGGCATCATTCATTTGAGCACATATTTGACCATTATTGGGTAGTGTAGATTTTTGCCTAGCTTTTCTTTTCTTTTTCTTTTTTTTTTTTTTTTTTTTCCTGACAATTTTGAAATTCTATGCGCTCTCACGAAAAGAGAGGGTTTTCAAAGCCTCGTATATCCACTACTGGCGTTTAAAAAGCATCAATTTGTGTTGTTGTTTGAGTTGTATACGATTTGCTCGGAGTTTTTGTTTGTGGAAAGCTCATGTTGGTTTTAGCTTATGTGATTGTGTTTGGTTTTGATGCGTTGTTGTTAGTTTTGTTTGTTCGTTAGGTGTTTGGTTTGTTAGTTTGGTTGTGTTGGCTTTCTGTTTGTCTGTACGATAATCAATCTGGATCATGCTGTCACCTGCAACACTCTGTTACTACATGCAATGGATTATGTAAACTCGGGTAGCAAGGATCATGTCACACGCAACACTCTGTTACTCTTTACCATAGAGTATCTAGACTTAGATACAAAAGTCCAGCCACTCGATGGGGAGTCTTGGGGATTGCACACTACTAATAAATAGCAAAGCAGTATAATTGACTCGTGCATTTAGCTGGCAGCACTCTAGCTCTATGCAATATATGTCACTATGGCCATATTTAAAATGCAGCAACTAGATCTACATAGACTCCTCTATTTTGGAAAACAACACTGAAACTGTTGAGGAATCACCCCCCCCCCCCAAAAAAAAAAAAAAAAAAAAGTAAAAAAGAAAAGCCAAACAGCCATCATTGAGGATTTTACGTTGATTATCTATAACTGTATAATGCATTGTCATAGGTGTCCATTTGCGGGCATACGGTGTGGCATGTGGACACCTCCCTAGTAAGGACAACTGTCTTATGTGGGCACTTTTTACTTCTTCTTTTCCCTATATCTCTTAATATAAAATTACAATCTCATTCGTGCACCTGTGTAGTGATCATAGCAGAGAGAGAAGAAGAAAAGGTGGGAATAAATTCGTATATGAATAGAGAACCTGGCTGAACGTTGCCAGGCCAAGTAAGAAAAAAACCTTATTGGTTTTGGTTACAACGTAAGTCTAACATGGTAAACTAGTCCCTGAGATCGTGACACAGAAGGTATTTTTAGAGCGCAAGGTTACGGGTTGTATCTTACGTAAACATATCTGCTGGATTCAAATATGCTATTGTCAAAAGTCAAAGCCTGTGCGTTATTCTGCAAATTAGAATTTTTATCAAAGATTTCGTCACATTTTTTAAAACTCGCCTTTCCAATATTATCTCATTGGAAGAGGTTTCAAACGTCATTATTTATACTTTAATGTACAGGTTCAACGTGTTAAAGGTCAGAGCATGACAGAAAATGCATTTGTGCAAGATAGTTATAATAATCCCTGGATGCAGTTTTGCCCAAACGTTGGGGATAAGGGTTCCCATTAAAATTAGTGTTTAACGTACTGAGATATATTGTAACGCTGGATATAATATATAGTGACTTTTCATAAACCGGCAATGATTCTTATATACAGAGTAACCTATCCGAGACAAGCTACTAACTGCTCTTCATCAAATAGATCAATGAGGACCCAACAATTATTTGCAGGTATAGATAATCCCACGTTTATGAACTAAGAAAATAAAACCTGAGTCTCAAGGCCATAGGAAGTCTATGACAGACGGACTACCTTACCAATAATTTTCAAAAAGTGTTTTAGTCATTGTTGGCTAAGTAGACTCTGTATGAACTGTGAGCATAGTGAACTTAATTCAAATATTTTCATAGGGGGGAAGTAGCCCTTAGCGGACACTAGTCGGGCCCATGACTGGGCTCGCTTTTTTGGATGCCTCCTCTGCCTCCTCGCTTTTAGATCTCGCCTCGTTGCTTTATCGCTTAGTCTTTTTTGTTATTTGTTTGCAAGTAATGCTAAAATTATATATGAAAGTTTTATATCTAATATGTGTGTTGCCTCCTCAGAGTGCGAAAAAAGTCCCCCCACCTCCCCGCTTATAAAACGAAAAAGTCGCCTCCTCGCTTTTTTGGCGACTGCTAGAATATAGTATTATCATAGTACAGTTAACATAAAAAGCTGAAAATTGATCATTTGTCCCTTATACCCTTTCTTGTACCCTAAAGCAGTCCCTTTACCAATGTACTCCAGCTGATTTTGGAACTCACTTGTTAGTTAGACCAAAATTTACAGAAGGCCTCTCCACAATCTCATTTTACTTCCTACAGGCCTGAGTCAGTCGCCTATAAAAGGGGCGTGACCCAGACAGTGTGTTAGCGTATATATGAGCCGCGTGAACATATAAGCTGTGAACATTGATTGTGCAGTTTTGGAGCACTTTGAGGAGCTCATGAGCTCGTGACCAGCACGCTACCAGCACGCACCATAGGAACCAGTCTTTTTGAGTACATCATTGCTTTCAGATAATGTATTTATTACTATTAACTACACTGGTAGTTACACCCATGCTGATGTCTGTGGCATGCATCAGCTAGAGCTAGCTGACAGCGCAGATCCCGCCTGCTCGCCTCATTTTACCACACACATCTTCAACCAATTCCATAGTAAGATTCAGGTTTTATTAAAAGGGGCGAGGTGCAACTACTAGGTTTTATGAGTTTTAAGCTTGTGGATATGCAAAAACCACATAAACATTATATTTTGAAGTAGAAAAATAGGCGATTGTGCCTCCCTCTTCCCATTTGGATCCGTCTATGACTGCACACATACATTTGTTAAAATGAAAATAAAGAGACACTGTTAGTGCATAAGTATATGTCTTTCACCATATTCCAGATGAGATTTTTAGCCTCATGTATCATGCTTCGTTTTGCTTCATATAAAATAGTTTAATACCTTATACGGGCTCAGTACTGGCTTTACAACAGTACTCCCAATAAAAAAAGGTGAGCAGGTGAAGCAATATGATACGTGAGAACGGAGGCTGTAGACATTTAAAAAAATGGAAATTAGTGAATGTGACATTTACCATCTGTGAGACACGCGTGTACGTGTGTGAGTAACAAAGATTTTCTAGAACCAATAATCTTCCATCCACAGCTAATAGAATAGATAGCGCTTGATCAAATACGTTAATGCGATGCCGTTGTTCACTTTGCTTTTTTGTGCGTACAGTCGATTATGCCCAAGTCTGACAGTCACAAATGTCAAATCTACGAATTTTTATTAGGTGGTAGAGGACAATAAAATACAGGGACAAAGTATTATTATACCTTTCATCCAGATATCTGGGATTAGACGATGTGGCAATTGACAAAGGCTACACAGCCATGGCTGATTCTACTTCAATATTAATGACTATCTGACCCTAGCTTTAATTAGTTGCTTAAATTAGTTGCTGTACGTTTTAGCAACTGATCGTTATTAGCAAAATGAACTGTGACTGCACAAAATACACACGCTTAAAGCATATCTAATCATTTAGCAGCTGAACAAGCTTCATGTGTAATAAAGATGGTTTCTTATCAAATCCTTGGTTTGAAATATGTGCTTCTGTCTGTGCTCTATGGAGGGATGCTTGCCTCCACCACTGTCCACCACGACCAGCTTGTGCCACAAGGGATACGCCTTTGACACGGCTTCTGCATGGCTCGCCATGAAACATACGACGCTCAAGAGATGCCTCAGCTACTGCTACCACCACATGGAAGGTAAGTTGTCGTGTGTTGGCATTGTCATCCACCATGCAGCTAAGGGGCTACCATCCAAGCGCGGTAATACAAACTAGGAGGGAGGGCCTTTAAAAACTCAAATTGTTATTATTATTCAATATTATTTTTTCTCTTATCTTTTTAAGGGGAGGAGGCCTATTTTCAGAACTGCGATATTTAGCCACATTCACCCAAACACACAGCATGCGGAAACTAGTTAAATATAAATGCATTTAGCTGTCGGTTTTTGTACCCCAACTTTTTCAAAATAAACGTAGACATCAACCTCCTTAGGCTGATGTCTTCATATTCACTAATTCATCATATTTTTCAAAACAAGCAAGTCATAATTCCAACATTAGGAGTATCAAAATGAAAAGGTATCTTATAAAAATATGATATAACAGTAATTATATTATGATATTATTAAGGTGTGTGGAAACAAGGTGAAAGATTTCATCAATGCAAGAGCGTCTCTTTCAAGATGGGTCAGGAGTTTGGTCCGTGCTATGCAAGTCCATTGGCTGTTTTCAGTAGTTATGGTATGAAGGCAGATACTTCCATGAAAATCTGCACTTACAAAGCACCTTGTAAGTACTACGTCATTTAGTATGCTTGGTATTGGATATGTAGATCCAGAGGGTGGGTTTCTTCTTTGGACGCCTGAGTTCGGGTTCAGGAGGAAATGCATTCTACATATATGAGAACTCGTCTCCACACCATTCACTTTCTCGGGGTAAATCCTGAATTAGCCACTGTACAGCGTAGAACTTTACTACATGTACTTATATCATAGATTTAAAGTAAGCTCATTTCAACAAGTGTTTTGCATGTGCCGAGATGTGTAATTACAAACTATCTTTCAGCATTGTTCCGTTACGCCTCGCCTGCTGGTCGCTACACAATCCTGGCTGCTGACGCTGAAGCCACTTGCGCATCTCTTGGAAACTCCAGACTGGCCACTTTGGCAGAGATAGAAAGTGCCTATTATGTAAGAAGATACGACCTTTGCAAATGGGGATGGGTATCAAAAGGCACGGATTTTTGCATCAAGAAGCCCATACAATATTATATAAGTGATCGCTGTGGTGGTGTGGGCCTTCATGAGTATTGCCCCCCTCAACACTATGATGCAGATGTCTTCTGCATTGGCAACACCGCAAGTAAGTTGCTACGCAGTAATCATACAATGTAGTGCATCGATGATAAATGTATTCTAATGAATTTTTCCCAATCTTACTTCCTATACAGTACACAGATAGAGACTGAGAATAAGTGAATAGAATTGATGATTAATGTTAATCTGTTAGTGGATAGAATGCTATCCTGTTCATATAAAATATATCAAGCTATAACATCTTTTATTTGCCTCGCTTCACCAGCTGTAGCAAAGGTCTTGTGTTTCGTTCGTTTGTATCTAACTAACTATGTATGTCTCCGGACATGCTAGAGCTTTTACGGTTGACCCGATTTCATTCAAACTTTACACAACTATGAGTTATGAATTGATTCGATTTTGGACACTTTATTATTAAAGTGGGCTTTGTAATTTATGAAAGATTTATTTTCTTTCATAATACATGTGTCTGTGTTAAATAATATTTGTTATTGGGTTTGAAACTGTATTTGATTTTTATCTGTTATTCAAATAGTACTATTTATATAGCACACAGAGTAATACGTTTCGGTGGATATTGACCACTGCTGTAAATTCATTCTGATGTTTTCTCCTCAAATTCATAAAGTTCTTATTTGTAAAATATACATCGTTTCAGTATATATCTTAATTGCCCATAAGCCAACGTTATTCTAGCAACTTTGGATCTAGTTCTTATCGTATTCGTCTTTCAGACATACCGGAGCCTGACAACCGCTACGCCATGTCATTGATTTAAAGCAAAGATAATCACAATATGAAAACGTCAGCAAAGTCCATGATGACAACAAGTGATTTCATTAAGATTAACTTGGTTGAGATATAATCAAGAAGTATATTAGCATCAATATAGCACATACACTGATGAGAAAAGACTTCATTATAGAACATATATTGTATTTGTTAGAGGAACTGGAAAGTTGAAAAACATACTTAGAATAGCGTATACACACGTCACAGCAGCTTTGCAAATGACGGTCATGTATTAATTCAAATGTTTCTTGTGCTTTGCTTTGGTTAATTCTTTTTACTAAAATAAATCAATTGTAAGTACTGAGTCTTATATCTTACAGCTGATCACACTGGTTTGAAATCACGTACACGCATGCATCACGCATGAAATCGATGTCTTGCATGATGCAACAGTGAATCTACGCTTTTTTTCAAGTGTTTCTCACGTGAACCCGACTTGGACGTGCACTGGGTCGAGGTTGTGCGTGATTCCAAGTTTTGAACTGTTCAAAACTTACTCCATGCACAACCGCGCAAGACCCTACGCAATATTTGCGCTGTTCTACGTAATTCATCAAAAATTGATACTCACGCAGACCAAACGTGGAGTGTATGTGGACTGTTAGTGATCGTACGCCCCGGGTGTGTGTTTAGCATATTTTTTATGATACACCCTCACAAAAAAATAAGTAACTTTCTTGTATACGTGCATTGTTAGTAATTTTAGCGTGAATCATAAGTAATATTTTATCACGTAAACAGTCAAAACTCTCAATCAATTTTTTATGCGTGACTCATGCGTCTACGTGAATTGAAGTCTAAGTGACCAACCGTTTTGATCGATACAAATATAATTTTAGTTTATGAGTATAAAGTAATGAAAACCATTTACTCTTTGCAAATATGCATATGAATGCTTTAACATTATGTTTAAAACGCAAATGTAACAAGAATAAAATAAATATTTGGCTCATTTCATTGTACTGTTGTCGCAGAATATTGAAGAAGAATGTGTCATTTCGTCATTTGACCCACTTTAGAAAATTCTAGAATCTATCATCTCTGCAAACTAGCATAGCAGCGATCACGTGTGCCTGTGCAAAAGTAGCTGAGCAAGGGTGGATATTTCCTATAAAAGGAGCTTGGTCCATTAGCAGGTCCATTAGTGCAGGGGGCAACACCCCCACCCCCTTTCTCACCAAATTACATGTATTTCATTTTATGGAGTTTTTACATCGGCTATCGATCCATTATCATCTACTTTGGGCAAATTATTCAAATCACAAGTTATTGGAAATAACCTCTCATTTCAAGACCCAAATTTTGGTGCAAAACTATTCAGGGCCTCAGCCAATGAAAACATCACTATTTTTTTTTTGCGTGCCCCATGTCAAATGTATTATGCTCATATATGAGGGTGGTGATGCCCTTTAAGTGGTTAGTGGGAAATGACCTTAGAATTACGTGGGATGTGGGAAATTGGCAAACATTAAGTGGTTAGTGGGAATTTGGACAATTAAGTGGGAAGTGGGAAAATTACAAAAATTAAGTGGGAAGAAATTCTAATTTTAGTGGGAAACTATAAAAAATGCGCGAGTAGGGGTCATGCAAGTAAATTTATAACAATTTGAAATTGGTCGTCATAATATCCTGTCATTTTTGCAAAAGTGAACAAAATGTTTATTAAAAGTACGCATTTTAGTGGGAAATGAAAATATTAAGTGGGAAGTTGGAAATGAGCTAAAATTTAAGTGGGAAATGGGAAATGAGCTAAGATTTTAAGTGGTAAGTGGGATCAGGAACACCCCCCCATCTAGCCTCTCATATATGGTCAAGTATATAAGCATGGTTTTAATCATGACATAAGTCTAACCTGCGAATTCCTCCAGTTAAAACCTATACACCAACCCAGTCACACTTGATTTAGAGTAATAGATTCCCGTAGACTGACAATGCCCATCCTAAAATTCCTAAAGTGCGCCAACTCCTTTTTCTAAAAACCCAGATGTGCTAGTGATGACCAACACACTGTACGTGTGCTAGAATACACATATGTCACATGTACACAGTGTATAAATCATATCTGACAATATGACTTTTACCAAATTCCAATTGACATGTCAGTAGCCTCATTTCTCATGATTGTATTACGTCGTATAACAATACCTCAAAAGGGCTCAGTACTGACGTTTAAAACACACCCCCATAGAAGGTGAGTAGGTGAAAAATTAGGACACTTGTGAACGGAGGCTACAAACATAAAATGTGGAATATATACCCACCAAGAGACAACTGTGTGCGCATACTTGTGTTAGTAATAAAGATTTTCTTATGCTAACAGTGTCTCACCGAGTAAATGCAATGCTTCATCAAATAAATAGAATCGATAGCACTTGATCAAATGCATTAATGAGGTGTTGTTATTTACACTGATTCTTTGTGTACTCAGCCAATTCCAACCCACTCTAACCGTTGCTGCAAATGTGTGTACATATTTAACCACTTGGCAACTGAAGAGTCATCACATGGATTAAAGATGGTTTCTATTCAAATTCTTGGTTTGAAATATGTGCTTCTGTCTGTTCTCTATGGAGGGATGCTTGCCTCCACCACTGTCCATCATCACACCAGCTTGTGCCACAAGGGATACGCCTTTGACACGGCTTCTGCATGGCTCGCCATGACGCATACGACGCTCAAGAGATGCCTCAGCTACTGCTACCATCACATGGAAGGTAAGTTGTCATCTGGAGGCGTCGTTATTCAGCATAAGACTCTACATTGTTATATCTCAAGGTCCTAAACATTCATAGAAGTCTAACGTACAATCTTCCATTGCTATTAATGCAACTAGACCCAGGGCATTACAAGGAGGTAAAATTAAGAACTACAATACGATTCTGAACACACATGTACAATTTATGTAAACAAATAGGTATTTGTGAAGGCTCCAGAATTACAGAGCGCACTCCCAATTAACAAACACACTAACCCAAATATAGCAATAACTTTAATAAGTCTACTAACATTTCACTGGATACTGTATATGATACTGAATGTATGCACTTTACTTTATTTTATAACTATTACCTTATTTACTTGAATGAGACTGAACATCATATGATTGAACATTGAAGTTATTAATAAGCTCCAAAATAGAAGGATACCAACAACAAACAACAATGAGCTTGTAGAGGCAGTGTTAATGCTAAAGCCGTGATACCGACGATGCATAGAGTACGTTACTGGGACAAACAGAGATTCGCATTTGGATAAATCAAATACTGAGCTGTTTACCTTTACTAACCCCATTACACAGCGTAAGGCAGCTGTATAAATTTGTTTACCTAATATTAGAATAAGGCGTTATGTAAGTCATTATATCATTATGTTATCAAGGTGTGTGGACACATAATGAAAGGTATCAACAATGCAAGAGCGTCTCTTTCAAGATGGGCCAAGAGTTTGGTCCGTGCTATGCAAGTCCATTGGCTGTTCTCACTAGCATTGGCATGAAAGCCGATGCTTCCATGAAAATCTGCACTTACAAAGCGCCATGTAAGTATTTTGCATGCATGGAGTTGCAGATCCACGGGGTGGGCTTGTGTTTAAATACCGATTGCACATATACGATTCACATATACCTACATTGTGGATAGGACTATGCTACTTATATTTTACAGTTTCATTCTATACTGCATATTTCTACAAGTATTCTTACTTGCAATAACAAATTATGCATCTTTCAGCCTTGTTCCATTACGCCTCGCCGGCTGGTAACTACCAAATCCTGCCTGCTGATGCTGAAGCGACTTGTGCATCGCTTGGCAACGCCAGACTGGCCACCTGGGCAGAGATGGAAAATGCCTATTATGTGAGAAGATACCACTACTGCTTATTTGGATATGTATCTAATGGCACAGATTTCTGCATCAAGAGGCCCGTACAGTATGATCCAAATGGTAGCTGTGGTGGTGTGGGTCTTCAGGAGTATTGCCCCCACGCAGACCCATGCAATGTGTACTGTGTTGGCAACACCGCAAGTAAGTTGCATTGCAGTAATGTATAGAAAGTAGTGCATCAATGATTAATATCAATCTATAAGTATACAATAGAATATTCACCTGTAACGTCATTTCATTCTTATTATATTCATGTTATATTCAGACATAGCGGAGAATGACAATCGCCTTGCCATGCCACTGATTTAAAAGCAAAGATAACCACAACGTCATGAAAAGTCCATGGTAGCCACATTTTGTTATAAGGATAGAATGGTCGGTTTATCTAATCATACAGTTGATGATAAAAACTTCATATAGATATAGAATATACATAGCATTGTGGGTTGGTATATTTTCGAGAGTACCTTTGTAGAAAAATAACTATGATATTCCAGTTTTCCAGTCAAGACTATTCTTGTAAAGGAAGTAGTGAATGTAGTGACAATGTCTGTATTTTATCAGGTTTGTGTTTTGTTTTGTTGTTTAATTTTGTTTGTTTTGTTTTGTTTTTCAACTTTTTTTGTGTGTGATGAGAATGACCAAAATTAAACTTGCATTCTTTTGTTTGGTTGTTGGATTTTTTTTAATAAAATCAATTATAAGCGCTTTGTCCGAGTGTTATTATTCATTTACTGTGTCTGAATGCTATTATTCATATATTGTACATCAGTACAAGTATAATTTCAGTTTGGTATAAAGTACTTTAAATCATTCACACTTTCAAGATTCATTTTTAATTTAGAACTATTTTTTTTTTTTCTTTTTTTTTTTTGGGGGGGGCCAGGCATGCAGTAGGACTTTGCATATGAAACGCAAATATATTTGGCTCATTTTACTGTGCTGTTGGCACACGAGAATCTGGCACTTGACCCACTGCTAGAAAATCTCAGAATCACTGACACTTGCAAACTAGCACAGTAGTGTTCACGTATGTCTGTACAAAAGCACCTGAGCAAAGGTGGGTGTTGGATGTTCAAATACGTTGATACTGTGAATCTTTTTAATGTGATTTTAAACACCCGACTGTGTGATTGCCTTGCTCATTTAAGACATTGATGACTATTTACAACATAACTACAACGGCCTAGTCCCTGATCGGACGCCTGGAGCTACGCTCCTTGTGTTGTCTGATTAGAGAGGTTCTACTGTATGATAAGTTCCTCATACATTTTCTCATAATCCATCTCGTTGTCTTCACGCTTCTTGTATTATTTGTCTACTACTATAGCATGCAATGCACGTATAGTAGCTTTGAGTCCAGTGCTCCTTTCACTGATATAATGCAATACCATACAATACCATACCATACCATACAATACAATACAATACAATACAATATGAGTTTTTATAGCTCTAATTCCGCGAAGTGTTCATGTGCTTTTGTAGCCTCCTTAAACAAATGTGTTTTAAGGGCGGAGTCATTATTTAAGGCATGGGGGGTCCAGAAGTTTTTTGGACGGCGATGGTATGAACTTCTCATCACCACCGCCCGGGGGGATTGCTGTTTGACTGGCTGTATTGCTTAGTGGGTGTGTTAACTTTCATTGTTTGATTGGGGTCAGACACACACTGCATCTGCTCTAATGTACACACAAAGGTACATCTTGTACGTGTTATAGCAGCGAGTGTCTGTATCAACACTGTCTTGCTACTACATGTACACAGTCAGTGTATAGAACATATCTGACAATATGACCTTTACCAAATTCCAATCGGCATATCAGTAACCTCATTACTCATGCTTAATATTGCGTCCTATAAAAACACCTTATATGAGCTCTTTGCTGATTTTTAAAACAGTGTCCCATAAACGGTGAGTAGGTGGAGCAATATGACACATATAAACGGCGGCTACAAACATAAAAAGTGTAACATATTCCCTCCAAGAGAGAACTGTGTACGCACGTGTGTGAGTAACAAGGATTTTCTTGTGCACCCAGTAAATACAATCCTTCATCCAACAAATAGAACTTGATAGCAATTGATCAAATACATTAATGCAATGTTGTTGTTTAAACTGATACGTTGAGTACTCAGCCAATTCCACGACGGTCAGACGCTCATGAAAGCCAAATCTCATAATTGTTACTATGTGGTAGATGACCATAAATATATGAACAAAATATCATTATATCTTTTAAAAAGACGCATATGATTAGAGTCGTTAGACGATGTGCCACTTGATAAAAACTGCAAAATCTTCTCCGATTCAACTTCAATATTTGTGACGGTATGACCATAGCTTTATTTAGCGGTTGCTGTTTCAGCAACTGATCGTTATTAGCACATGGATTATGAATACATGAAATACACGCGCTCAAAGTCAACTACACATTTAGCCATTCGGCAACTGAAGAGTCATCACATGGATTAAAGATGGTTTCTTATCAAATCCTTGGTTTGAAATATGTGCTTCTGTCTGTGCTCTATGGAGGGATGCTTGCCTCCACCACTGTCCATCACGCCAGCTTGTGCCACAAGGGATACGCCTTTGACACGGCTTCTGCATGGCTCGCCATGACACACACGACGTTTAAGAGATGCCTCAGCTACTGTTACCACCACATGGAAGGTAAGTTGTCATCTGGATGCGTCGTTATTCAGCATAGAAGGTACAGTGGCATATATCAAGGCCCCTAACATCCATAGAAGTTTTTCACAAAATCCAATCAGTCACAATCCCCACTGCCGAAATGTTCAGTTACGTCTAACATACGGTGTTACATCGCTAAATACAACTGGACCAAAACTTGACCCACGACTTGATAAATGAACATGGGCTTGTAAAGGCATCAAATACACAGCCTGAGGCAGCTATATAAATAATTTTTGTTTGTCTAAGAATGAGGCGTTATGTAAGTCATTATATTATTATTGTGGTATTAGGTGTGTGGACACATGGTGAAAGGTATCATCAATGCAAGAGCATCTCTTTCAAGATGGGACAAGAATTTGGTCCGTGCTATGCAAGTCCATTGGCTGTTCTCACTAGCATTGGCATGAAGGCAGATGCTTCAATGAAAGTCTGCACTTACAAAGCACCATGTAAGCACTATAGCTATGTCATCAAGCATACATTTGGCGTGCAGGTCAAGATCCTGGTGGTGGGCCCCCACTTCCGATCAAGCTTTCATCATTTTGATTAGAATTTGATCACCTTGTGTTTGGACGATTCACCTCCCTACCCCCTTTTGGCGGGGCCATTACAGATTAGTCACTACTATTCATACTGTACATATACAATTCATAGATACTTGTAGTAAGTGGACTAAATCATTTATACTGTACAGTTTCATGGTATGCTTAGCATATGCGCATTTCAAAAAGTATTCCGATTTGTAACAACAAATTGCATCTTTCAGCATTGTTCATTCACATGTCACCTACTCTGCCTGCTGATGCTGAAGCCACTTGCGCATCTCTTGGAAACTCTAGACTGGCCACTTGGGCAGAGATGGAAAATGCCTATCATGTGAGAGGATACCACTTCTGTTTAGGGGGAATAGTATCCAATGGCACCGACTTTTGCTACAAGAGGCCGGTACAATATGGAGCATCCACCTGTGGTGGTGTGGTAGCTCTTGTGGAGACTTGCCCAGCTCCAGGGCCTTTTTGACAGCTCAAGGTCACCCTACACCGCTCCCCGATAAGGCAGAAGTCGTAAATCATCCCCGCCCGTCAATGACCGCTGGTCAGCGCTGAGTCACCGCCGCCGCTCGCTCGCTACTCGCGTCCGCACGCTAGCTGCTCACCAGACTAGCGGGGGTGTATCTCCGAGCGCTGTTGAAGCTAGCATTGTGCTGCCAGGCTTTTAACTATATCATCGGTGTTGTTATATAGTAGCTGTGTAGTAACCGTATAATTGTCAGTGTTTAAGTGACTTGGATATCGTAAATTCGCCTAGTTTAATCAGCATATACCCCTCAGTTGAGAAAAGAATCTCGGCGTACGTAAAAACCTTAGCATTCTACGGATGTTTTACCAATATTTTATCCACACACCAACCCAAATGAGGGGGTAGTAAACTTACATAATTTAATCCGATTGTAAGACATTACGCGCTCATACCGCAATGGAAAGAAGTATGTACAGTAGAACGTCTGATTAAGACCGCCTCTCGTGGTTACAGAAGTCTCTTTGACGAGGAGTTTATGTTTGTAAGCCTTTGAGTGGAGACCGCCTCTCTATTGAAAACATCTAACATTGGTCCCAAGGTGGTCCTAATGGAGAGGTTCTACTGTACGTTGTATGACCATATAGGCAATTCCATATGGGGTGTGTGTAACATAGACTTTCATAGTAGTAGGGGGTGTGTAGGGAGTATATGTACTTTTCATATACTAAGAGATTTACAGTGTAATTTTTATGAAATTTCCATTTTCCCAGTACAATCAAATATTCATGTTAATTACACATTCTTTGAAATTCCCAATTGAAGTAGATGTATACAAATTTAGCATTTTATCATGATTAAAAACACTAAATCTAAGCAATTGCGTAGATCAACCACATTCAAGGCTTGCATAAACCTAGTTGTCATGCTGTTTGTTGTTGATGACAGAGAGATTATTGTTTTTCTATGACCTCTATAGCATCGCATAAGTGATTTGTATGTCATAGTAGACACTCATACCTATTTAACATATACTGCCAGAAACGTTGCTAGTATGAGATATTCTATGCATATGCACGTAAACAAAACATAGTTGGAAACACACTCCAGTATGTATATATGACCAACACATGTGAGAGCTGATTATGGCTGCATTTCTTAGGCGCTAGTAAATATTCAACAGGCTGTGACGTTTTTGAGCCTATGAAATGTCGCAAAAAATGCACCACCAACGCTAGCGAGACTCGTTTTGAAATTACTATAGATTACTATACGCACGACGCACGTTTTTAGGGGAAATGCCCTACGAAATGAGCCGGAAATCGGATTGTCAAGTTTCAACCCGCGCCAGTTCAGAATTTGCGCAGTTTTAACCTATTGAAATGAGCCGGATTGTCTAAAAAAAAGCCTCCCTTAGAACAGGAGTAGAAGACCCTCTGCCCCGCCTCGTTGGTGAGGGGTGCTAGATGGGTTACTCTAATCCTGCGCAAGATAGTGTGTTTGGTTGGGGAAGTGCGTGTAGTTTGCTTATTAAATAGTACACAGAAGGCAGTGATGAATGAAATATACTGAAACTGAGGAGGACAGGATCTGGATAGAGCACGTATTCTTTTCTTTTTGCAGCTAGCGGTGCCGGCCCACCTGCTCGTGTCGCCTGCTGTGGACGTCACGTGCGCACCCAGCTGCAGCGTGAACGTGACGCTCGACCTAACACACCGTGCGGCGGCGGAGAAAGCGGCGAATCCACTGTTACGGTGGGTAGCTGTGGCTGGAAGGAGGAGGACGGGTAGCAGTAGAAGTCGCTGTAGCAGTGGCGGGTCCAACCTGCTAATATAAGTTGTCATTTGGGCTGTGTTTCAGCTTACAAAGAAAACTAGAAAAGTCTGAGCTAGAAAGCCTAAACATCAGATTCATAGTAGTTGGGATCAACCACTTGACATGGTGAATCTATGCCTATAGTGGCACCTGAGTAGCATTAGGATGTATGAAGTGGTAGGCCTACAATTACTAATATCTCTTATACATTTTTGGCCGTGAATGTCCACATGAACCTCGACCATGATCCTCGAGCCATATGATCCTCCATTGGTTGCACAAGCAAATGCGTTTAATTCAACTCCTGTGCATGCCTCTTTTTAAATAGTTTTAGTTGTGTATTCAATGTCTTCTTTGTGATGATTTTTTTTGAATCTTAAGTATACATACAGTAGATCCTCTATCAAAATCACCTGTGGGACTGGCTATGGTTCCACAAAAGAGGTGGCCTTTGGCTTTGAAAATTTTTCATAGGTCATTTCTAAGGATTGGGGAATTCCCAAGAAGAAGTGGTCTTATACAGGTGGCTCCCTGTATAGAAGTGGTTTTGATTGAAGGTTCTACTGTATTTGACTTGTCAGTTTTATAATTTTATCATATGAATCTATTCTTTGATTTTTTAGGTCACCCCCCACATAATGAGCATTGTGAATTACCATGGAGTTTCTCAAGTGAACGAAGACTGTGTGTCAGCTGGGTGAGGTTGGCAATGCTGGAAGACTATATCCTGTTTAGTATTGACATTTCTGGTACTGGTATGCCCTGCACCTAAACCGAACAATGTCAGTGAGTGATCCTAGTGAAATTGAAAAGTTAACGAAGGTGAATGTCACAACGAAAGACATGGACTGCAATAACCCATTTTTTGTGAATCTATACCAAACAACCGAAGAGAACATTTGTGGTGATCGACAACGCACCAAATACATACATTGCCCTATTGAGACAGTGATACATTTTGAGGAGGTTTTCACGACATGCACGTACTTATGTGATTGCAAGAACAACCAATGTCAAGAATCAGATGTCATTATTTTGAAAGCAAGACACCCTCGTGAAGGATGGCTGTGCGATATCTCTATGGTCCCACAGTAAACTCTAAACATGCTAGTTTTGTTGTGACATCTATGAATTAGAAACCCAAGGGTTGATCCAAGATGGAAGCCTCCTCCATCTCATCAAAATTCCATGGGCTAGTCCAAACTGGTATATAAAAATGCCACCCTGGGTACCTCCACTACACCCCCGATCGGACACTGACATCAGGTTATAAAATATTGTTATGTATGTATACATTATCTAAATGTAAATAGTTATTTTTTTACTTTTATAATATACTGTCAATATACATAATATATAACCATTCAGTGTTTTTTATCATTTATTATAATAACGTGTGTGATTTTTGTTATATAATGACATATTAAAAAAGTATTTCATATGATATATAATTTATTCTAAATGTCAAATTGCTATACTTATTGTGTGTGTTAAATAATTGTTGTAAAGTTGTAAAAATATAAAATTTCGCCACTCCTATGTTATGTACGTTACAGCATATTAACTAACATAGCCTCATATTTTCCTTATGTGACCTAAGAGGTTTTTGTGGCAAGGACTTTCTGGGTATACACTTTATAAATCATGGATAACTTTGTAGTTGGTAGTTTTTATTGATACCATCATAATG
>CM032668.1:26242137-26253314 GCA_019095985.1 Streblospio benedicti | reverse complement strand
GAAATGTAGAAGAAAGTTTGAAGTCTTTAAATGATCTAAAAGAAAGGCAGAAGCATATTGTAAAAGATCTACATGAAGAGAGAAATCTTGCAAAAGCAAGTAATGAAAATTTGAAATATGTTCAAAGTTTGCCTTCTGGTCAAAAATACTTATCAGCCACTATGTATTTAAATAAGAAAGATACGGATAATAAGTATGACGTCCTAAGGAATGTAACAATTGAAAGTCAGAAGAGAATAGATTTAGTGAATGCTGATGTCAGTGTCATTAGTAAAGACGTCCAAGCCATTGGTAAAAGTGAACAAATTCTTGTTAAATCATTACTAGACATCGCAACATTATTGAAGATTCCAGGGTAATCTGATAATAAGAAAATCATGAATGATTTATCTGTATACAAAAACAGCATTTCCTCCGTAAAGGTATGCCTTTACTACATATTTATAATGCATGTAGCCTATTCAAATGTGTGTATTTTTCAACAGTTATCGTTAACATTGCATTTCTCATTACAAGCCACTCTTTTTCAGGAGAATCTTGATTTCCACAGCTCTGCTAGTTTAGCCAGTATGTATTTAGAATCTTAGTAGCATTTTACAGTTTTTTTAGCATGGGGAACCTTCAGAACTCGAATCTCCACAACAACTTCACTAGATCTACGTCTCAGTACTATAAAGGAGATACTTAAATCGTGGACATACGTTGGACGTAAGACATGACATCAGAGCTAGTAGTGGGTATCAATACGTCATTGAAGCAAAGGTTTTTTAGCCTTGTGGATATGGCGTAGTTGGTATGGCGTTGGCTCTGTTGGCTAGTCGCTAAGCGGCGCAGTTGACCCAGAGGTCCGGGGTTCGATCCCCACCCAGGCCAAGTCAAAGACTGTATAAGTCTACTTGGTTCTGAATGTACTAAAAAGTACCATGCATGTGAATCTCCACAACAACTTCACTAGATCTACTCAGTACTATAAAGGAGATACTTAACTATCGTGGACATACGTTGGACGTAAGACATGACATCAGAGCTAGTAGTGGGTATCAATACGTCATTGAAGCAAAGGTTTTTAGCCTTGTGGATATGGCGTAGTTGGTATGGCGTTGGCTCTGTTGGCTAGTCGCTAAGCGGCGCAGTTGACCCAGAGGTCCGGGGTTCGATCCCCACCCAGGCCAAGTCAAAGACTGTATAAGTCTACTTGGTTCTGAATGTACTAAAAAGTACCATGCATGTTAAAACTCAACTATAACCCTACTAAATTTCATATCAAAGCATGCGAATCTCCACAACAACTTCACTAGATCTACTCAGTACTATAAAGGAGATACTTAACTATCGTGGACATACGTTGGACGAAGACATGACATCAGAGCTAGTAGTGGGTATCAATACGTCATTGAAGCAAAGGTTTTTAGCCTTGTGGATATGGCGTAGTTGGTATGGCGTTGGCTCTGTTGGCTAGTCGCTAAGCGGCGCAGTTGACCCAGAGGTCCGGGGTTCGATCCCCACCCAGGCCAAGTCAAAGACTGTATAAGTCTACTTGGTTCTGAATGTACTAAAAAGTACCATGCATGTTAAAACTCAACTATAACCCTACTAAATTTCATATCAAAGCATGCGAATCTCCACAACAACTTCACTAGATCTACTCAGTACTATAAAGGAGATACTTAACTATCGTGGACATACGTTGGACGTAAGACATGACATCAGAGCTAGTAGTGGGTATCAATACGTCATTGAAGCAAAGGTTTTTAGCCTTGTGGATATGGCGTAGTTGGTATGGCGTTGGCTCTGTTGGCTAGTCGCTAAGCGGCGCAGTTGACCCAGAGGTCCGGGGTTCGATCCCCACCCAGGCCAAGTCAAAGACTGTATAAGTCTACTTGGTTCTGAATGTACTAAAAAGTACCATGCATGTTAAAAACTCAACTATAACCCTACTAAATTTCATATCAAAGCATGCGAATCTCCACAACAACTTCACTAGATCTACTCAGTACTATAAAGGAGATACTTAACTATCGTGGACATACGTTGGACGTAAGACATGACATCAGAGCTAGTAGTGGGTATCAATACGTCATTGAAGCAAAGGTTTTTAGCCTTGTGGATATGGCGTAGTTGGTATGGCGTTGGCTCTGTTGGCTAGTCGCTAAGCGGCGCAGTTGACCCAGAGGTCCGGGGTTCGATCCCCACCCAGGCCAAGTCAAAGACTGTATAAGTCTACTTGGTTGGTTCTGAATGTACTAAAAAAAGTACCATGCATGTTAAAACTCAACTATAACCCTAGGCGAGTTGGTATGGCGTTGGCTCTGTTGGCTAGTCGCTTTGTTTGACCCAGAGGTCCGGGTTCGATCCCCACCCAGGCTAGTCAAAGTGGTATCACTGGTTCTGAATGTACTAAAAAGTACCATGCAGGTTTCAACTATAACCCCTAAATTTCATATCAAAGCATGCGAATCTCCACAACAACTTCACTAGATCTACTCAGTACTATAAAAGGAGCTTTTAAACCAACGTGGACATACGTTGAGTGTAAGACATCAGAGCTGTAGTGGGTATCAGTGCCGTCATTGAAGCAAAGGTTTTTAGCCCAGTTGGTAGGGCTTTGTTCTAAGCGGCGCAGTTGACCCAGATGTCCGGGGTTCCCCACCCAGGCCAAGTCAAAGACTGTATAAGTCTACTTGGTTCTGAATGTACTAAAAGTACCATGCATGTTAAAACTCACAATCATAACCCTACTAAATTTGAAATTTTATGTTTGCTAGCCGAGAGTGTGCCAGATGTCCACTCCCAAGCCCAGTATGGTTGTTGACTTGGGGCAAATAACAGTTTTGAAGGTGATACCTCTGAAGTGTGCATTGTTGGCGCTTGAAGTACTTGTTTCCAGTTTTGCTGCAATTGTGTATGGTATTGGCACCAACATACAGGTCATCAGCTAACTTTTTGCACACTTTCCATCCATCAAAAGATCAACAAGTACTCTTGACATTAGCTCCTCTGGCGGTGTTTCTGAGCCGGGCATGCCTATCGCCGATCGTACGTAGACTCGAACGCCCTTGTATGGTGCAGCTACCCACAGTACTTATATAGGAACTGATACGCAGTATTTGATAAAAGGCGTCAGGCGTCTGGTAACAATGAGATATTGCCACTGGCCAATTGCTTGGAGTGTTGACTCAACGTCTTGGCATAAAAGGTTGGCTTGCCGTGTACCTGCCCACCCTGTAAAATGCAGTGTAACCAGTCGGTGACCACCACTAGCTTTTTTTTTTCACCAGGAATGATGGATTGAGGTATTCTACTTTCGCGCCGATGTCTCTGGGGCCGTTTGAACACACCGAGTCCTTCAAGCTCGTCGAATTTTTCCTGGAGGGTAACTAGCTTATCTCGGGAGTACTGTGGTACGCGGCCTTTTTTCGCTGTGGAGGTTGAACTGGTCCCATGTTTACTGTTTCAGATACTGCTGTGCTTGCAGCATGAACTGTTGTAGTCGTGCTTTCATTCGGTTCTGTAACACTTAGCACTTGTCCAAAATGCTCATGCTTACGCAGTGACAATGGTGAGGTGGTAAGGTTGGGGATCCTAACAATACGTGACACACTGCTCATAATGCATGGAGGTGGCCAAATATCTCTATCATGTGTAGGATTATGGGTTTCATACCTTGGTTCGAGAGCTAGCTCCATGTCTGCTAACTCTTCCGGCACCTATAATTCAAGATAGTCACCAGGCCATATTGTTGTGTGTTGCGGGGGTGCGCGCAAAACATGCATTTGATGAGCTGTGCTTCTTTTGGTGATTTCTGCACCATATCCATATGTTGCTGCTCCTCTGATGACCACTTGATGCTTTGCGGGTCTTAGGGCAATGTCATTTATTTCCCTAAAGGGGATGCCAGCCAGTACATCCACGTCAAGTGACTCCACTACGAGTCCATCAAATTTAAATTGTGAGTCATCACGTGTTAATACTAGGTGGGTTTCACCAATTACATTCAGTGGAGAGCCATCTGTTGGGTGAACAGACTGGGTTGTTGCTTGGATGGTTGTATTTATGGCCATAGCAGTAGCCTTGCTCATCATGTTGCTGGTAGCCCCACTGTCTAAGGTGAGACGGACTGTGTGGTGATTATAAAACATCTCAAGATAGGGTGATTGACGTATCTGTACTCTGTTGACTTCAGCAGGCCTCGTTGGTAAGAGTTCTTCTTTTCCTTCAGTGGTATCATCTTCATATTCAGATTCCTCACTATCCAATGCTGTGCAAATTTGCCGTGCTTTCACCATGTATTTCTTGTCCTGTAGGGGGGAGATAAGAGCATGAACTTAGGAAATGATCATGCTGCCGTTTGGCTTCTTTACACAGTGGACAAACCTTATGAGGTCTTGATGGTTTCCTGATGTATGGTTGGGACTGAGGCTTTCTCCACATAGACACATTACTGCGCATTATTTTGGATTCTTCTATGGTTCTGATTTCATCAAGTAAACTATGGATTGCCATTGAGATTTCTGGTTTTATTGAAGCTAGTGTACGTGCACGTAGCTCAGTGCCGTATCTCTGCTTCACGAGACGGGGAAGGTCAGGGGTGGATAAGTCTTAGCCATGTTAGCACTATCAGATTTTCAAGCGTGGGACTCAGTTCTTCATCGTTTGCTATCTTTTCCCCATGGTGTGTTATACCACTATCAGTTCTCATGAGGCTGTCGTCTATAAAAGATGCGACTCGTTGGAATAGGTCTTCGTATGATTCATCAGGGTTATACTTGATATCACTAAAATCTAGAAAGCGGGCACCACTTGATTGAAAACCATAATGTAGGCGTATTGCCTGCCAGATAGAATTTAGTGATGTAGATGATTTAGTAATGGTGTTCCGTGATATTATGGGGCAATAGTTGGCTATTTGCCCAAGCATCATGTCTAGTAACTTAACTTTTTGCGCAGCGGTCTTCCTAGTTGCTTCAGGGACTGATTCATCATCATCACTGAGGCCTCTTGTTGTGTTGCTCTTTGAAGCTCGTTGCCATGTAGTTGTTTCTTCTAGGAATGGTGAAAAATTGGCATCCAATGATAGACAGTATAGTAAATTAGATTTCCAGTTCTCAAATGTGTTGATTGATTCAGTTTTTGTTAAACACCACTGTTTCGGTGCTCTATGTGTTGCCGCCATAGTCAATTCCTCTACCTGCTCTCAGATAGGTGACCAAAACTGTAATTCCTTTACCTTTGATGCCCACACACTTTGTTGTTGGAGGACGTAGGATCTGCTGCCACCACGCCAGTATAAAGAGTTGGGTAAAGTTATTGCAGTTTATTTGACGCAGGAGGAACAACAACAATCCACAAGGAGAACGTACAAACAAGTGAAGATATGAGCACCAACCAAACATCATAAGCTACAGTATTCCAGTATCATACATGCAAACATAGTGACACAATTATAGTGAGTTCTAAATTCAGCTGGAGTGAAGGGATTGATTTAGGGTACAAGAAAGGTTATAAGAGTAAATTATCAATTTTCAGCATTTAATGTTTATTTTAGGCCTACTACGATACATACTATATATTAGGGACCGCTAGGGTTGCATCCAACCATATGAAAATATTTGAATTAAGTTCACTATGCTCACAGTTCATACAGAGGCTACTAAGCCAACAATGACTACGACACGTTTGGAAAATTATTGGTAAGACAATCCCTATAGCCTTCATATGGCCTTGCGACTCAGGTTTTATTTTCTTAGTTCGTACACTGCAGACTAGACGTGGGATTATCTATACCTGCAAATAATTGTTGGGTCCTCATTGATCTATTTGCTGAAGAGCAGTTAGTAGCTTGTCTAGGATAA
The DNA here is from genome assembly GCA_019095985.1 of Streblospio benedicti. NCBI lineage: Eukaryota > Metazoa > Annelida > Polychaeta > Spionida > Spionidae > Streblospio > Streblospio benedicti. The sequence goes on along the minus strand of CM032668.1, from coordinate 26,247,462 downwards.
GTTACTATGTATATAAGAATCATTGCCGGTGTATGGAAAGTCACTGTATATTTTATCCAGCGTTACAATATCTCCCTGTAGGTTAAAGCACGTATTTTACTGGGAACAATTTCCCTCCAATGTTCGCGCACCTATTTCCAATGAGATAATATTGGAAGGTGAGGTTTTAAAAAATGTGACGAAATCTCTGACAAAACCTTAATTTGCAGAATAAAGTGCAGGCTTTGACTTTTGGCAATAGCATATTTGAATCCAGCAGATATGTTTACATAAGAAACAAACCATAACTTTGCGCACTAAAAATACCTTCTGTGTCACGATCTCAGGGACTAGTTTACCATGTTAGACTTACGTTGTAACCAAAATCAATAAGGCTTTTTCTTACTTGGCCTAGCATCGTTCAGCCAGGTTCTCTATTCATATACGAATTTATTCCCACCTTTTTTCTTCTCTCTCTACTATGATCACTACATAGATGCACGGGTGAGATTGAAATCTTATGTTAAAATATATAGGGAAAAGAAGAAGTGAAAAGTGTCCACATGATACAGTTGTCCTTACTAGGGGGGTGTCCAAATGGACATGTTTTACTGTGCACATGCTGTTTGTTGCGATGATTCTTTTGGCCACACCGTATCACCGAAAATGGACACCCATGACCATGCATTATACAGTTATAGATACTCAATGATGGCTTTTTTTTTGTGTGTGTGTGGGGGGGGGGGGGGGGGGGTGATTCTTCAACAGTTTCAGTGCTGCTTTCCAAAATAGAGAAGTCTATGTAGATCTAGTTGCTGCATTTTAAATATGGCCATAGTGACATACATTGCATAGAGCTAGAGTGCTGCCAGCTAAACGCACGAGTCAATGATACTGCTTTGCTATGTATTGGTAGTGCGGAAACCCCCAAGACTCCCCATCGAGTGGTTGGACTTTGGTATCTAAGTCTAGATACTCTATGGTAAATAGTAACAGAGTGTTGCGTGTGACATGATCCTTGCTACCCGAGTTTACATAATCCATGGCATGTAGTAACTGAGTGTTGCAGGTGACAGCATGATCCATATTGATTATCGTACAGACAAACAGAAAGCCAACACAACCAACCTAACAAACCAAACACCCAACACACAAACGAAACTAACAACAACGCATCAAAACCAAACGCAATCACATTAGCTAAAACCATCATGAGCTATCCACAAACAAAAACTCCGAGCAAATCGCATACAACTCAAACAGCAACACAAATTGATGCTTTTTAAACGCCAGTGGTGGATATACGAGGCTTTAAAAACCCTCTCTTCACGTAAGAGCACATAGAATTTCAAAAGTGTGAGGGGCACGGGTCCCCTTATAATTTAGACTACGACTGAATCGACTGCAATATTAGGGAATGAGTGATAATGGCTTTAGTCGCCGGCAACTTGTCTTGAGATTGTGGGGACAGCGGGAAAGTGCTGGGGACTGCCGTCGATCACGACAAACAACTTATTCATCATGTTCATGTCTGTAATGTATTCAAAGAGGAATTAAACAAAACTCGTGATAGCAGAATTTTCCTAATGGGCACTGTAACTTGAGACACACACAGACACACGCAGACACACACACACACACACACACACACACACACACACACACACACACACACACACACACACACACACACACACACACACACACACACACACACACACACACACACACACACACACACACACACACACACACACACACACACACACGCACACACACACACACACGCACGCACGCACACACACACACACACACACACACACACACACACAAAATTCAAAACAAACAAACACACAAACTCATTCTGTATTATTTTGGCTTATTTTATAACAGTATCTAAAAACGTTTTAATGCATCATATGTTAAAAATATAGAATTCATCAACAATTTTCGAGCGCATAAGGCTCCATTTCAAATCCAAAATAAGAATAAGAAATACATAAATAGATAAAAGCCTAAACAGAGCAAACCAGAGAGAAGCGTGAGTCTGTCACTTCACACGTTCTGATTAGCTGCAGCGGGCAGAAATTGGCTCTGATGAGGTCTACAGTTATTGCATTTTAAATATTCATATTTGTTTACGGCTCTGCTCATAACTTGTCACAACACTCACACGGCGAGCTTTGTTATTTCTGGCATTGTCATAAGCACACATTGTTTTCATAGTTGTCATAGCATTCGCATATTGGATACAGTAGAGCCTCCTGTGACGACCATCTGTGTAAAAGAGACCACGTCTATAACATAACAAGACCACATCTATAATGAGACCACCTGTATAAAAGAGTCCACCTCTATAAAGAGAACACGTCTGGTAATGTAGTAAGAGCATTTTGCACAGTCGGAAACCTTCATAAAGATATCACCTTTCTACTGAGATTACTTTAAGACAGCACCCAAAGTTGTCATACTATTCTCTAATTGGATTGTTGTGGGGGAAAACAAAAACAAGCACACAAAATAACATTGCATCTTGGTATATTGGTGGTTAAAACTGTGTTAGCTTAACACTATTCTATACCGTATATCAAGATCGTGAAAGTCGTGGAGGGGGCTGACTTTGAGTGGTCTTAATAGAGAGGTGGTCTCTATTGATGGTGATGTCTTCATGGAAGGCCAGAGACCAAGAAGACATTCCGGTTGTAAAGGTGGTCTCTTCGTAGACGTGGTCTTAATATGAGGCCATGCTGTACAGTAAAAACCGTGCAATATATAAAAAACAAAAACAAATAAAACACAGAAAAATTCTAAGTAATGTATAACAAGGAACAAAGAAGCTTTTGGTATGAAATGTGAGTGTTGATGTGCCTTGCATTAAAGCATGTGTTATAAAATAAAAAATGCACAAGAATATTTATTGCAGTGAAAATCATTGAAATAGTTGATATCATGAAAACAATGCACGTGAAAATATTCAAACGCAATTACAAATCTCAACCGTCCGATAAATGAGATTCCAAGCGTTGATTGTTGGTGAGAGTTAAACCCGCTTTACACTAGAGCGTCATGGGCGAACCCGTGCAACGCATCTGTACGTATTATGTCACGTCGTCAACTTGGGCGTATTGTGGCGGCGTTGAACGTAGTAAAAATGCATGGTACGACAAGTTGCTGAGGCAAACGAAGTGTTACTTATATGTGCGAATGTTCTACAATCCGTAGACGCAGCATAACTATTTGAAGTAAACTTTAACCAAACTGAATGTTCGTTCAAATTTTTTGAACATGTTCAAAATTTCCTGACGAATTTACTAGTTCGCCAGTGCACGTAGAGCTACGTAGGTGGAATTCGCTATAGTGTAAAACGGGTTTTATAGAGATTTGGGCTGCAGTGAAAATAGTAACGTTATGGGGCAGCATTCTGTCTTATAGCGTTAAGATTATAATTGTGTGTTCTTAAATGGAAAATATCTAGTGGAAACATTTGTCTGTAGCAACAGGAATAAATGAAAATGCACTACAAAGTAAAGCAAGTTCTAAAATGACATTTTCTCAACTTCAACTAATATTGAAAATGTCCACTACTGAGGATTGTAACACAATTCATGTGCATTTACAGCCCTTCAACACCCGCAGAATGTGAGAAAAAATCGAGCGATAATAATCAAGTTATAAAAATCGAGTTATGAACATCGAGTTATAAAATTCGAATTATCAGCGTGATTTATAATGCAAAGTAACATGCAGAGATATATGCAATATGCTTGAGTTATCCATTGATTATATCTGTCGGGGTTCTATGCAAACGGGACCAGCTGTATATGGGAGTTCAACCTAATGCAAAATTCACACATAGATAACAGCAATGTATCAAGCAACACTTCACTGAAAGCCACATGCCTCCTTTGTGTTTTGTCAGTGACGTTTTATACAATATAACCTTCAAATAAGATCCAACTTTATAAGAGACTAGCTCTATGTTAAGACCATTTGTCGACATACCAAACCACTACCATGATAACCTTCCATACAGTGACTACATCTATATTACGACCACTTGAGGCCAGTTTCCTGCGCAGCCTTCATAGACATTCTTCTGTAGTTTTTTTGTGTAGAAGCTGCTCTCAGTGCACAGTGCACGTTTAACGTTTAAAGCCTCTTTAGTTTTGCGTTTGTCTCCCCAGAGTACTTATGGGTGCCAGCCCCATCCTTTAATGTCCAATTTTCTTCATTATTACCCTTTTTCTAGAAGAGACGTAGGATGGCTGAGTTTCCCACTTTTTTGCGGAAGGCATCAGGGCTTTGATCATGTATAGCTTTTAAAGATTTTTTCTCTGTAAATACTGTCAATGAAATATTTCATCAGAAAAAAAAGATTGATTTGAGGTGCTTTTGCACACTCGATTGGAACAATTAAACTGTAAACTGAGTATAATAATTATTGCATTATCAGACTAAAGTTTGCAAATCCTTTCAGATGTCTTATAAAACACGAATAGAAGTGAATATATCTATCCTGCTGATTTGAATAGTCTACGTATAAAAATCACGATAGAAACTTAAATTAAGAATTAGGTCACATAAATTAATAAATTATGATAATGCAATCTCTGGTGAAACATTCAGAGGTCAATTTGACATCTGATACTCAGAGTGCATACAAATGTAAAACATGTAATGAGTAGAATGATAAACAGAGTATACACACGCATGGACCATAAGAGTAGAGTCAAACATGTGAAATGGCTCAACTTTTAAAAAAATCAAACACGTGAAAAGAAGCTTTTCATTGGGAACATTCAGAAAACTAGATTCAAGTGACCTTATTACATAGATGGTCTTTTTTACGGACGCTTGGGACCAATGGAATGGTCTTACGTATACTCTGCAAGTGGTATCTTTATTGGTTGCTTTACTGTGTATAGGATTATACAGGTCAAAAGACAAATTGACCATACATGGGACCCTAAAATAAGTGCATCATTATAGGCCAGTTGAAAGGTTCTGTTGGTCTATATAGAAGAACAGTGGGTGCGTCTGGTGTCCAGAGCTAAGGATAGTCAAAAGAGTCTCATTTACAGGGTACAAATGGCGCTAAAACGGCCGTGTCATCATGTCACATTTAGCCCATGTAGAGACATTAAAATAAGCACTTGCACAAACATTCAAAGCAATAATTTAACAAAATAACACAAAAGCTAAACCAACCAAACAAATGACATACGAACCAACGTCTTTCCTCCCGCTCATCATCCCCATTATTCTGCTCTAATCCTGCGAAAGCCAGCGGGATTAACACTCATCACTGCGCTGATTTGCCACATCAGCTGGATGGCGGCAATGAAA
>CM032668.1:26099475-26234965 GCA_019095985.1 Streblospio benedicti | reverse complement strand
AAATAGATCAAATATTTACACTGATCATGCTAAATATAGGGCTTGCTTATAAGAACCACACTGCACATCTTCTGAAGAAGCGACCTTCACTGATGACGCGTGAATTATGGACTGGGTGTGGTGCTCCTGATGGATGCATGAGGCCGAGGCGGAACAGAGCGATGGGCGCCCGTTAACCACCAGACATGATAGGCTTTGCTCGTGTGTTGTTGTTTTTGTAGAACTTTCTCCCCCTCCACTCGTAGGACTCTATTGTGGGTTGAAAGTGACACGCCGACGAGGGCCGTTTTTAAAGCCCTTCAAATATGCAAATGAATACATTTGACACACAGCGAACATTTCTTCAATACGGACACCATATCATAAATTGACACAACGTTTTGTAATGTTTTAAAAATGGAGACTGGGACACTGCATGTATTATGGACCCCATAGGGACCGCCCCCTGACTTTGTCAGTGACGATTCTGACGCATCCTGATTTACTAGCCTATTTGGGGTTTAATAATGATCAATCCACAAGGCACACATCATACAAGGCATATGATTGAAGGTTATTTATGACTTCAACCAATCAGAACATTAACAGAATTTCGCTTTAGGTTTCAATCATTACAACTGAGCCGTGGTAAACCGAGATCTATATCTACTTATGAATTTCCAAGCTTCTGATTGGTTATTTGTTTAATTTCTTACTGTTTTTCAATAGGGAGTGTTCATTATTTGAGTCGGGGGGTCGCAATATTTTCGAGTTACGATATAGAATTTTTTGACCCCCCTCAGCGCTGATAAAACTTTTTGACCCCCCCCAGGACATATGGAAACTTTTTCTGACCCCCCCCCTCCAATTGTACAACATGTAAGTTTCACTTCCCAATTTAGGCTTGTATTAAAGTTTCATTTACAGACAACTTAGTACATTCAAAAACTATCCAGGTGTAAAGTGATTCTAAGACGCAATACCATAAAATAACGTATTTAATTACTGTAAAACTAGAATATTTCGCGGCTATTAAATTTTGCGATTTTAGCCTATCAATTATTTCGTGACTATTTAATTTCGCGGTTTTGGGGCATCCATGGCCTACTTATCATTGGCTACTAATGTTCTAATGACTATTAATTTTCATGGGTTTTGGACCACCCATGAAATTCGCAAATTAAATCGTACTCAAACATTTCTAGTTTTACAGTAGGTATCATTTGGATTTGTTGACATTGTTTTGAATTTTGCTAAAACAGAACTTGGCATAGAATTAGATGATGTGGTATTTTGATTAAAGAACTGACATAATTATGTAATATAGCTGTAATTTAGCAGTTGTTAGATTTTCTGAATATTAAACCTCTGAATGCAAAATAAGTATTCATTTTCATAAAGTTGATTGATATGTCAAATTTGATATTTTTTCACGGTGTTTATCTATTTAATAAAAAAAATATATAAAGAACTGTTAATTATAGCTGACGCCAAATTCGCGTCAAAAGCGTAATATTTAGATGAAATCAGCCTCAAACTTTTTGACCCCCCCTATTGATATCTTGAAACTTTTTTGACCCCCCTCATTATACAGTCAAAACTTTTTTGGCCCCCCCCCCATTATATTCCGCCCCCCTGACTCAAATAATGAACACTCCCTAGGGTTGGCTCTGATCCATGTTGTGAGAACGTTTATGAGAAAAAGGGACGATAGGATAGATATGCATAAGATATTGTAAACCAGTGTAAAAGAGATTTCCGTGAACAGACGATGATTCTGAACTGAAAGCAATTAAATTCTACTTGGCTTTTTGTTTCAGAATGCCGACTAAATTGAATGTGGTCACAGCAAAAAGTCACGAATTGGTGTGTAGACTTGAGGTGGGATTTTTGGATTCAGGGGATTCAGAGTTAAAGCTCCAATTCAATATCACTTATAAATACAGCGCAATCTCACATTCATATAATACCCCCTCTCTATTGAGACCACGCCTATTCGAAGACCACTTCTCAGTCTCAAACCTTCGTAGAGATACAACTGAGACCCAATGATATCACTTTACGCAAGTTGATGGACGGTCTTAACAGGGATGTTTTACTGTGGCATCAAGACTGTTAACCCTAACCTAATGCCATATGTAAATAACATTCATGCTTTACACCCAAAGAAACGTGATAAATTTACAATCTATGTAATTTACACAGGAGGGGAAGGCGTGATTCAAGTGCATAGATTCAGCAATATGTACTTGGGTGAATTGTATGTGGAAATTAATATTCAAACTGCAGTAGAATCTCTATGAAGACAATCTGGTGGAGTGGCCTCACTTGGTGGCAATGAGGAGGTGGTCTTTTAGGTTTACAGTGTACTCATTCAGAAGGGTTGGCATCGTGAAAACTGGTTTAATTATAGAGGCGGTCTCTTTTTGGGTTGTAATGGGAAATTTTATTGCACTGTGCATTGGGTTACATTTGGCCATATATATTCAAATTACAATCTGATAACTGTTTGTGTAAGGGCAGGGAACAAGCAGTGTACAGCTAGTGTCAGGCAGTCGCTAATATTGAAGCCAAATCACTTTATTATCTTCACACACATGTTTTTTTTTTCAAAAGGTAAAAATATGTTTTCTCCATGTACTCTTCATCGTCTACCACACATCACAAATCATAGGCAGATCCAGGGGAGGGGGCAGGGGGCGCCCCCCCTTTTCCCACCAAAATACATCATTTTCATAGGGCTTTTCATGAAATCCCGTAAGTGCGCCCCTTCTTTTGCTTAACTGCGCCCCCCTTTTCCAAAAACCTGGATCTGCCTATGCAAATTCCTTGGCGAACATTTGTGACTGTGTGACTGGGGCATAGTGAATATCCAGAGTGCAGTCTGATTATTATTTGTCCACTTTCTGTGAAAAGTGCCGTGCAAATCACATGCAGTGCCTCTCTTGTTCTTATTGCATCTGAACACGCTCTGTTTTTACGTCTTTTGTATCTCTCACCAGCTTGCGTGTCAGGCCCATTGCCAGATCCGGGGGTGGGGTGGGGTGGGGTGGGGTGGGGTGGGGGGTGGGGTGGGGTGGGGTGGGGGTGGGGGGGTGGGGTGGGGTGGGGGGCGCACGCACCCCCTTTCCCACCAAAATATACGGGGAAGATTGTATGTTGAATATGACAGCCTAACGACTTTAATAAGTCGTACTTTGGGAACCCTGTCACTTTCCTCACACCGTGCCAGCCTAAACATTGTGCACGTTTGATTGTATTGTAAACACTGTGCCCTTCTGTGTGCTTCCGTGGCCAAATGGTTAGGGAGTTGGATTCGTGACCAGAAGGTCGTGGGTTCAATTCCCGGTCGGGTCTGGTGGTGGGTGTTGAGCAAACCTACCCCTAGCAGGTGGCACACTGCTCCGTAGTACCTGCACATTAAATAGGTACAGGTCATTGGGTTGAAAGAGTGAGTGAGTGATTGTGTGAGTGATGAGCATTGTGCGCTAAATGTGCTGCCGATGCAAGTATACGAGAACTGATCAAATGCTGATCAATAAGTGTGCCAATGACCTGGTGTAAATTGTAAAGTCATGAGAGCCAGACTGGGATCAGGACTATAAACCACCACATTATACGAGAACTGATCAAATGCTGATCAACCACAATGACCTGGTGTAAATTGTAAACATGAGAGCCAGACTGGGATTCACATTTTTCCGTGCTTCCGTGACCGAGTGGTTAGGGAGTTGGACTCGTGACCAGAAGGTCATGGGGTCTGATTCCCAGTCGGGTCTAGTGGTGGGTGTTGAGCAAACTCATCCCTAAAACAGTTGCACACTGCTCCGTGGCACCTACACGTTAATTAGGTACAGGTCATTGGGCTGAAAGAGTGAGTGAGTGATTGTGTGAGTGATTAGCATTGTGCGCTGAATGTGCTGAATGTGCTGCCGATGCAAGTATACGAGAACTGATCAAATGCTGATCAATAAGTGTGCCAATGACCTGGTGTAAATTGTAAAGTCATGAGAGCCAGACTGGGATCAGGACTATAAACCACCACATTTACATTTACATTTACTTTGTGAACACTGTCACTTTCCTCACACCGTGCACGTCTATGACACATGCCAACCTAAAATTGTGCACGTTTCATTGTATTGGAAACACGGTGTGTTGCAGGCGTCGAGTGCGGTCGCGGCCGCCCCCTCGCTGTCGGACGAGCAAGTGGAAGGTGAGCGGTAATACCAGCAACAGCCCGGCAGTGGGAGATTTAAGGGTTATCATATTGGGTTGGGTGTGATATGAGAAATATCATATCTGTAGAGAATCCCAATATGATAACCCTTAAATCTCACACTCCACCCTCGAAATCATATCAGAAACCTATTTGTTTTATTCTTTAAACTCAAACTATGCATTACTGTCAACGTGGTGCTATCAGTATATGCACAGTACCTTTATGAGAAAACAAAACACTATGTTTTATACCTTAAATTTTCTGGTGTAGTTGTTCAAATGAAAACAAGTTATTAAAATCACTAAATGCTTAGAAATGTCTGGACTTATTCTTATTCTATATGTATATGTAAAAACAACTTTTTATCAACAATTTCCCGATGATAACGATGGTTAGGTAATTACATGATATTGTTGAAATATGAAGTGTTACTTCACGAACAAGGAATGAAAGTATGTTGTAACAGGAATATGCAAATTTATTGGCTGTAATTTAATTTATTTTGACTGTGAGATTGATAAATGACAGTAAAGTGTGTCAAACTAAAATGTATATATATACTGCTAGAGCCAGCAGGCTTTCGGAAAAAGGGGGGCAGCCACAAAATTTCATGCACGCATAAAAGGCTGCAGATATGCAAAAAATCACATAAGAATGAAATTGTTTGAATAAAAAAGGGGAGGGGTTGTGTGCCTCCTGCGACCCCCGGATCTGCCTTCATTGCCTGGTGGTGTGTTGCAGAGTTCCGGGAGGCGTTCGCTCTGTTCGACAAGGACGGCGACGGCTCTATCACTACTAAGGAGCTGGGAACCGTGATGAGGTCACTCGGCCAGAACCCCACGGAGGCCGAGCTACAGGACATGATCAACGAGGTCGACGTTGATGGTGAGTGGGTGGTCAGTATGTGGTCAGTGTGCAGTGGGTAGGAAGTCATCGTCGGTGGTCACTGTTGTGGACGATATGTGAGGCCACTGTCTTTGAACTGGTGTGGATGGTGAGTTGTCATATACGTTGGGCAGTCGGTGTAGTCAGTGTGTGGGTGATTGGTAAAGAGTGGTCAATAGTGTGGTCATTATGAGTGGTCAGTGTGGGATTGGTTGGTAATACTTGATATGAGTGGTCGGTGTGTGGTCAGTATGAGTATGAATCTTACTATAGTTTGACCATAGCATAGTGCAACAATTGCTCATATGACTTTGCTGTGAATTGCTGTGTACTTCCTGTTTCAACAAGCATCAATAATTCAAGATTGTGAACACAACACACGTAGACAATGCAAGAAAGTTTGTTTATAAACGTCTAGATATACCCACATGAATAATTCAGTGTATTTTCAACAACAGTGAGCCACAATCTAGGAAATTATGTGTCAAATCATTCAGACTGTAGCATTGAATAGCCCTTTTGTGTGAAGCTGTCTCCGCCAGTGGCTGGGGTGATTTAATTCTATAGTACAGTAGAACTTCTCACACCAAGAAAAGTGCCCTCAAATAATTTCAGAGAGGTTGTCTCTATAGCTAGTTCACTGCAGGCTATTTTTAAAGGTGTGTACCTCTAAAAATGGGTTTATTTTACAGGTGGTCTCTTGTGTAAAGGTGACCTCGATTTGAGGCTTTACTGTAGTGTGCACCAACTTGCTACGGGCACCTGCTCTGGTGTTGTTTTTCCAGGAAGCGGCACAATCGACTTCCCCGAGTTCCTGGCCATGATGGAGAAGAAGGCTCAGAACATCGCGGACACGCAGGAGGAGCTCAAAGAGGCCTTCAAGGTGTTCGACAAAGACGGGAACGGGTGAGTTCGGGGGTATAAGGGGGTGAGTGGTGGGGTGGTAATAAGTAAGTGAATAAGCAAGGAAGTAAGTAATTATGTAAACAAGCAAGCGAGCCAGTGAGTATTAGTAAGAAATTACGTAAATAAGTAGGCAAATCAGTCAGTCTGTCAGTCAGTAAGTAAGTAGGTAGATAAGTAACTAAGTAAGTAAGTAAGTTATTGATCAATATACATGAAACTTGATTTGTGACATATTACAATAGACGATATTGCAACAAGCAAATAAGACATGTATGCTAGTGTAGGGGAAACACACCGATTATTCACAGTAGCAATTGTAATTGACATGCGAATCACTGAGCCATTAGGAGCTGTTCGACAAAAAAGGAAATGGGTGAGACTTCTGTGTATGGGGGTGTTCCCATTAGGGTAGAATCTCATCAAATGGATTTTTATTTTGAAGGTAAGTATTGTGTTACATGATTATTTTGGTAAGTTACTGTCTATTTTGGGTAATAATATGGGGTGAGAGGTAAAGCGCAAGAACGACAACAGCCACAATGACAACGATAAGGGACCATTCAGTATTTATGAACGGGTGGGGTAGGATGATTTTAGGAGGGGCTATGAACTTTTGTCACAATGTTCGGAGGGGGGCTATCAATTTTTTCACACACTTTTGAGGGGGCTATCAATTTTTTCACATAAAATTTACCCCTATTTTTTTTAGAGATTCTGTACTAAAATTTACTGTTTTTTTTTAATTTTATGGATATCCATCAAATAGGATTTTAGTTAACCAGCAATGAATGTGTTAAATGTTGGGGTTCGGGTGGGTGGGGGGTCATCAATTTTTGTCACATGAAATTGAGGTGGGGTTACCAATTTTTTAACAGAGGTTTGAGGGGGCCTATTATTTTTTTCACAGCAATTTTGGAAAATCCTCCCACCCCACCCTGTCACAAATACTGAATGGTCCCTAAAGATGACAGAAACAACAACAGCTGTGGTGCAACTACAAAATAATGATAGTCAAGGTGCTGGCTAAAAGTGGGCGGCACTTTTTTCTGGCCTCTTTTGGCTTCCGCCTGAATCATCATTCTCAAAAAGGGAAGAAATTGTGTCTCCCCGGTGAGGGAAATCTAATTGCGAGGCATAAATACCTTTCCTCGAGCAAGAATAGGAACAGCGAACAAGAGCAATTGCAATTCTGTGTTGAATTCCGATTGGCCTAACCAGATTTGGGATTTTGCACCTATTGCGTGTGCATATTTTCTATGTATAGTTCATCCTAGTTGTAATTGTCATTTGTAAAACTGGACGCAATAAGAACTGTTACATATAGATTTACTAAAATACACACAAAGGTACATTTTCATATGCACAATATAGATGGATACGCATATATGACAATTTCATAGTCATTCAGAAAACACCTCATTGACATTTAGCACCACAAGTCATGACAGAGTATATAGATGTACATTCTGCCTCCAAATGTTTGTGATAATGGCTGGCATTTTTAACATAATGTACTATTCATCAAAATGAAAGGTGTTTATGACTTCAAATTAAATTTCATCTCCTTTTTTTCTGTTTAAAAGTATATTCATTTCCTTTATTTGAAAGAAAATGAAAATGAAAAATGATTACACCATTCACAAATAAATTCAAGAGGAGTAGTCTATATAAATTAAAGGCATAACATATACAGTATAATTCAAAGAGTATGAAAATTGAACATTGTTGAATATCATTATCAAATGCATATTTCATCTTTTCTCTTGTTCTAGCTGGTTTTTCTTTATATTTTATCTATTCCAGCAGGTTTTTCTATATACTTTATCTGTTCCAGCAGGCTTTTCTATATATTTTCTCTGTTCCAGCAGGTTTTTAATATATATTCTCTGTTCCAGCAGGTTTTTCTATATATTCTCTCTGTTCCAGCAGGTTTTACTGTATATTCTCTATGTTCCAGCAGGTTTTACTGTGTATTTTTGCTATTCTAGCTACATCTCCGCATCTGAGCTGCGCCACGTGATGACGAACCTCGGCGAGAAACTCACGGATGAGGAGGTGGAGGAGATGATCCGCGAGGCCGACATCGACGGCGATGGGCAGGTCAACTATGACGGTCAGTGAGTGGTCAGTGGGTGATTACGAGAACTATGATGGTCCTCGGGTCCTCAGTGAGTGGTGAGATCGACTATAATAATAATCAGTGTGTGGTCAGTAGGTGTCAGACCATGGAATGATCCACTGAGATTGTCAGTTGGCCACGGGACCTATTTTCCTATAAACAATGATTCTATATTCATTTACCATCTTTGCGTTGACTCATGACTTTGCATAATCAGCACCCTTTTTAATTAATGTGAAAAGACTATGTTTGTAAAGTAAAAACTGTAACATGCGTCCATTTCTACTTTGTAAAAGGTGACGAGTCGTTACCGTACTATTTCTATACTCTTGAGCAATCCAACAGAAAACTGTGGATTTCTTCTTTCATCGTCGGACTACAAGAATTTCTTTCTCACCGTACATGTACCCAGTGTTGTAATATTTTCAATAACTTATGCATTTAATAATAGGCCTGAAAGAAATGGGGTTGTTCTTCTCTTTAATGTCAATGAATTCTAATATTTGGTGCACTTTCAGAGTTTGTTAAAATGATGCTTGCCAAATGAGTTCGTCTCATCAATGTCGTCTGCTGCTGCTGGTTCAATCTGGAAACTTCCGCTATATTCACTGCTCTGTTTGCAAAACGATGAAAAAGAACTGCTATTTTGAATAGATTCATTGGAACTCTAAATACGAACTATTTAATATTATTTTTGAGGTAAATACGTGCTAACTTTTGGAGTCAAAATTTGTTCACATCTTTTCAAGATGGCTTCATCAGGGCCATTGTGCATCACATGGCATCACGTGACGTCAGGAATAAATATTCGCTAGAAAATTGCCATAATTATGCACTATTTGGGTAAACAAACATACAACGGATATTACATTGCAATGTTGCCATCTACAAATGTATGTTTTTAAGTGCATAGAAACATTTTCATTTCAAAATATCAACTTGTCGATTGTAACATGATTTTGTAACTGTATTGTGTTTAAGGTGCATTTATATTGTGTACATGGGAAACAGAATAAGTGGTGGTGTAATTTCAGCATTTCAGTTATAGAAAAATCATCGACCATTTGAAATTCATACTCTAGAAATCCAGAAAGCCGAATTAACTTTCGATTGTCCGAAATCGAAATGATGGGAAGAAAAGCAACATGCAGCAAGAAATTTTTTGTTCAAATTTGAAAGACAAAATGAAAAAGGTGAAAGTTAAAAGTGATACAGGATCATAGTTAAGCCCAGGAAAATGTGCTCAGTCCGGCATGGAAATTCTTTTGCCTAGAAATTGCAGATTTTCAACTCTTCAGTTGTCCTCTGACTAAATGAGCTTATAATGAAAAATTGGAATCAACTAAATGCTTGAAGAACAAATGCTATGATAGTGTTAGTATGCAATACGAAGGTAGAACTGTATTACAAGTCACAAGGTATATTGTTTGTGTACAGAATCTGACAGTGACAGATCCAGGATTTTCCAAAACGGGGGACCCACTGTAACTTACCGTTCACACTACATGTTACAGACGATAGGTGATAGCGATAAACTGCAGCTACTGGCAGCATTTGAGTTCACATTCACCAGATTTCTTTTGGGGTGATTCTAAACGTGAAGTAACAAGAGTCTAACTGTTGAACTAAACTATCCTCAGGTGATAAGTTGGTTTTGCATAATAATTGCAAAATTACAGGTGACGGGCGACTTCCCCAGCTTATCATATTGCACGTTGTATGAAGCATGTAGCAAGTCGCTTGTAGCGAAAATGTGAAAATAGGTGTACCCATTCAGAGCACCTGATGGAAACTTTGGCGGTAAGGCACCCCTGCTCCTCCCATGGATCTGTCACTGAAATAGAATTTGAAATGATTTGAAATACAGTAGAACACCCAAATAAGACCATCTCTATAAAGAGACAACCATTTGAAATATAGACTATTTTGCAATGTACCAACCAAACCTCCATAAAGCGACCAGATCTATAGTAAGAGCACATTGTACGGTCACAAACATTATAAAGAGACCAGAGTGAACCTCCATAAAGAGACCACCTCTCTATTGAAACCACTTGAACTAGCTCCGTGGGTGTTCTACTGAATGCATATTTTCAACAAATGTTTTCTTCATGCATGTATTTTTTATCTGTGATGTACGGCAAGTTATTGTTTCTTTCTAATATACATATATTTTGCATCCAAACTTTACAATTATCATAACACACATAGCCACACGAGATGTGTAGAAATGGGAGTAGCAGTTAAGTATCTTTATCAACCCTCTATCTTGGTACAATTGTCCTGTATTTTCAGTGGTTTTGACAATTTTCTCATGTACTTCTATTGTTTTGTCTCTATCATTTGCCACACTCACGTATTACAAGCCAATTTTCATACCCCTGATACGCCCACCCTCTCATACATAGGCGGAGCCTCAGGGTAGAAAGATTGACTGCTAAAACACATTCCAAACTGACATTAATTGAATGTGAACAGTAGAATTACCGATGGCACTATGTAAAGATAATAGATCGCTGGCAAATTCAGCTTTCTAAAAGTGGCTTTCATGGGTTATAAACACGCAAAATCTATTGAAGATGTCCAAGTCCATCCATAATGATATGATTTGGGCTGAGGACGGGCTTTGGGTTGGGTGGGGGTGACTGGTCCACCACTGTCTATATAATGATAGAGCAGCCACTGTTCGTGAGAGAATAGAAGGTCCAACTCTTCTTGTTATACTTTTGTAAGAACCTTATGTGGGGGATTATCTTCAGAAGTGTGGATTGAATTTGAATGGAATTTTGGCAGTATACCTCTGGAAACCTCCCCTAGTTACTCACTGACTCCTGAGTAAGCGCTCTATACTTTTGAGTCGGGCGGGGGGGGGGGGCAGCTGGGGCAGTGTTTTATAATGTAGAGGGCAATAGATTCCACGTTCATAATGGTCTTCGTCTTTTGCCATCGTTGTTTTCAACCCTTTGCCAATCCCCCCTTTGCCCAACATCACACAAAATATCAGCCTTTTCTCTCTTGCCACACTTCCTTCATTGTAATCGCATTTTGTGCCTACGCCCTCTCCCAAATCAATTTTTCCTTTTCCCACGCCCACCCCCACTTTCTTACTCTCCTAACACTATATAAGAAATACGACAATATGTATGAAACTTTCACAACTTACAGGAAGTGTCTGAAAGTGTATATTGACAAGGTTTAACTGAAATGCATTTGATATTTGTTTATTTTAAGGATGAATCCCTAGTTCCAGATCTTACAAGAACCTGAAAAGACCAATTATAGATCAGTGTTTTTTATTGTTTGTGCACACATTATCGCTCAATTTGTGGCTAGGTCTGTACTGTAGGTTGTAGAAATGACAACTTTTTATCATATGAATTTCAATAAATATATATGATTATTACCTACTCTTGTTGTGATTCTTCAATAGTACTGCAATGTCATTCTTTCAACTTTCACCGAACAAGTCTTTTAAAGCCTCGGTAACTTTCAATCTGCGTAGCAGATCTTCACCAACCATATTTATTCAGAATACCTAGGCCATATATTGAAAGCTACCACAGCAAGGACACATTTTGAAGAGCACGAAACCAAGTTTTCAGTCGCTACTGACTGTGCGGATAATTAGAATTTCAGTTTGCATTGTGTTTGCCCAGTATATAAAAACATAGAATGTATATTGTCCTAACACTAATTTTATTTCACAGCGTTTTAGCCTGTAATATCCCCCTTAGACACTTGTTCTGTAACTTATTGGAAATGATTCGCACTAAAATCCCTCACCCGCATTAGAATTTTTGTGTGTCTACATAACTTGGAAAGAAGCGCACACTCACAGAAAATTTAAACATTTCAGACTGTAAAGTAGCCATTTTGGCATATGGGCTATGATTGGAACAGCTGTGTTTATATGCTTTTGGTAACATTTCAATAATCTCTATATATTAGGTCAAGATTTCACATCCAATGACTGCATAAACATCAATGGCAAATATATCAATCTAGCTTGTCAACTACTTTAAAATAATCGTTTACCATAATTTAAGGGGTCCCACCGAACTCTGTAATAGATACAAATTAATCTGATTTAATCAAATCTATGGATAGCGTATCCTATTATATGACATTCTGGGTATGCTCATTAACTCTCGATGGCGGATGACAATATCAAAATTTGCTTTGAACATTCAACTCAAGCCAAGGAATTTCAAAATTTTTGTGTTTAAAATGAGACACGTTTTTGTCTTATGTTCAATATTCCCCACCCGCACCCCGTGCCCTCCTCCTTTTGGCATTTTTGAACATCCTTATACCCCAGCCCTGGCCGTAAAATGAACAATTTTGGTCAGTATATGGATTTATAACAACACCACTTCTTATTTCCACAATGCAAACTTTACGGTACAAAATTGTGAATTGTAGCAAAACAAGGTGATCTACACCTGAAGTGAGAGTCTCCGGCAGATTCGCTGGGCTATAGGTGGGAGACAAGAGCAAACGACCCCTTTACCATCCTCTCCACCCCGTGCAAAAAAAAAACAAAAACAAAAACCAAAAAAAAAAACAAAAAAAAAAAAAAAAAAAACAAGCCAAACAAGCAGAAAATCATGACACTTCAGGGCCGTAGCAAGAGCTTAAAAAGCATGGAGGTAAGATTTGCTCATTTTGCTGTCAGTTCTCTGTATGAAAATTGAAGTAAAATTGTGTATTTGTACAAAATGAATACTTTATTTACACAAACAAATAAAATGTGCTAAAACATGAAAAAATTAAAAAGAATTAGAACACATATTAATGTTCGAATCAAACACAATAATCCATTTGCAGCGAGTATTATGCTTAAAATCATTGGAGTAAAGTAGTGCAAGATCACTAATTTTGGATGATACAATAACAATTGTTTGATTTTACCCTAGAAATACACTAAATTACACAAGAAAAGTGATTTGTGAATAAGATTATCAGGAACTGCAATAGTTATTTTGAAAAAAAGGAGCAAGAAGGCTTTTTCCAGCTATATAGATAATTTACAGACATACTATGTACACTATGGTGAGCGGCTGTGCTATTTTGTTCGCATCATCAACTCCGGAGGAAATTGTTCCAAACTTACTGGTCACAGAAAACTATTTTACTCCTAGAACCACAGAACAAAACCTTCAATTATTCAGCTATTGTCCATCATATTGTTCTATTTGATGGAGACAAAATCAGTGCTTCAGTAGCAGCTGCCTTTCGATCTCCTCACCATCTGATGCTGCTCTCAATCAGCCTCTCTATCATAGTCACCTCTCTCAAATTCAAATCAACCGACATCCTCTAAATGTCAAACTCATCATTTCCACAAACTGTCATCAAGCAGAGGCTTACGGAGCTCGCATCCTAAACCACACATCATCTTCCATAAATTAGCAGCTGAATACCAGATTCACAGCCCCCCCCCCCCAATCCTCCAGCACTTTCTACGAGCCCCAACATCAACTGTTCAGTCTCCTCTGACTCTTCATACATGTGCAAAGTGAAAAAAAAATCTGTTCCTCACTTTCCTCTCTGTTCTCCAGAGTTCAAATCTACAGTGTTCTATGTTCCGTCTAAATAAAACCATCTCTTGGTGTCTTTCACACCTTGCTTTGTTGGGGTCCCCGGTCCTCTGTCAACAACCATCCACCGGTCTTTCCCTCCTCCACCCAACCCTCCTATTTGCGGCCTCTGCGTTTCATGGCTGCGGCACACTGGGGACAGTACCACTTGCCCTTGGGTGCCTGGTTGAGGCCCACACAGGGGTAGTGGAACCACTCAATGGGACAGTCCCTGTTGTCGCAGCCGACCATGTCGCCATACGACACGACGTTACAGATACAGTACCTTGGTTCGTTGGGGTCGACCTGCCACGAGTTTGAAGTGTTGTCTCCGCCGGTGGCCGAGGCGTCTCCCGCGGCCGTCGTCGTGTCGCTGCCGCTGACCGCTGCCGTGGACGCCGACGCCACAGTCAGCTGCGCGGTTGCCGCCTCCGCCGCCTCACGCTCCCGCTGTAACTTGAGGGCCTGCTGATGGGCGCGGGATTTCTTGTGCCGACTGGACGATGACTTTGTGGCTGGCGGTGGTGGTGGCGGTAACATCTCCCCTGATGACAACAATACCGCGCCACCAAAACTAGAACTAGCACTCGGCATGGCGAATGTTGCAAACTCCTTGGAGAAACCCGACTGTTGCTGCGTGATGGCCTCGTAGCTAGCCTTGAGCGACACCGTGCGCCGGCTTTGCTGCATCTCCAGCGTCGCGCCCATCGCTCGTGAGGCTGCAGCCACAATGGCACCATCACTTCCTGCGCCAACGGGACCGAGATTGTAGCTGAGCGCGGGCGTTGGGGCAGACGTGGCCGAGCTGAATATGGGGGTGACTGCCGCTGGGGAGACTGCTGTTGCCATGGCGACCGAGCTGTTGCGGGTGAGCGTCTCCGCGAGCGATGAGTTGAGTGTGTCCGGCGACTGCTGAGTGCCCAGGTTACTACGCTTCTCGAGATGGTGGCTGAGCATGGACGAGTACTTGCGCTTCTCGCCGGTGCGGTGGTTTGGGGGCGACGGCGTTGGCCGGTCGAGCTCTAGCGAGCGCTTCTCGAGGACCTCGGTGATGCCCATATTGTCCGCCTCCAGCTCCAACTTAAACTTGAGCACCTCCTGGTCAAGCTTGCGGAGGTAGCGCTCGAACAGGTCGTGGATGGTGGTTGCGAGCTGCACCTTCTCGTCAGCTTGCTCCAGCGTCTTGTAGTAATCCTCCTTGATCTTGTTAAACGTCTCGTCTTTCCCGTCTTGCTTCAAGTTCGGCGTTGTGCCGCAATTTTTGAAAAAGTTATTCATTCTTTCTTCAAGGCTGTCCATTCCGTTTTGTACCTCCAAATCCATTTCTCTCATTTCGGTGAAGCGATCTCGCATTTCCATTGGAAGATTTTCAATCATCTCCATATAATCTTCTAAATACAGCATTATGAGGCCTTAGTTCGTCTATATATAGTTGAATTGTATTAATTTTCACTGTGCTATTCCGACGTTTGTTCTCACTCGTATGATTGCCCTTTTCTCCCGTGTTTATTAATAATTTTTATCTTTAATTTTGAAGTGAAAGATATCAAGTTTCCACTCCACCTCTTACCCAGTCAGAATCTAGTATGTTTAGCAAACATGGGAGGAAAACAATTCTTCATTTGATATTAGGGACCATTCAATATTTAGCGTGAACGATGACACATTCTGGCGGGAATTCTGCTGTACTGTACAGTTTCCATGACAATGTAGATCTAGAAGTTAGAACGTCCCTAAACGTAAAACAGTACTAGTAGAGGAAGTGCTCACGTTATGGGCAGTTTTCCAAAACGACCCACTTACTATTTAATTTCATTCATAAATACTTAATACTTATATGATATTTTAACAGATAATTAAAGTATAGTTTATGTTCTATCTTTTATCCATAATTCAGTACTAAATTCGTCCAACAAGTATTACATTTAAAAAAAATGTTTGGTGATCTCTGTTTCCACCTGTACACGTTCGACGTACGAAATATTGCTCACGTTATGGCGTCTGTAAAATGTTTAGATATACTGTAAAATGTCTCCCCGATAGCCCATACACATGATAAGCACACGTCCTTGACACAATGTACACGGGGGCTCCTATTGTAGCCCCCAAACTTTTTTTTGCATAGCAGCCATTTGTAAATGAATGGAGTTTTTCAAAAGTGTCAACAAAGTATCTGGAACATGTGCCACCCACGTTCCAGCAGTGGCACTCACCCAGGTCTCACGCCCCGGCCTTATGGGCCGCGTGACCCCGGCTGCCCTGCAAACGTCCCTCCTACTGACTACACCTCGTTGTGTTTCCTAAATCTACACATGCTCCACGACCCGGGTTTCACGACGATGGAGGCTCAGGCTGAGTGAAGGAGTGACCAGTGTTGATTTGTCTGCAGGGATCACCCCAGTATATTTGTGCCCAGCACGATGCACACCTATTTAGTGGAACACAGCAACTATTTAAAGCCTTGATACAAACAAATGAAGTGTCCAATTGCAACTGTCTGTGAGGTTTGGATAAATCAAGCGAGATCCCCGAGGTTTACCAAAACTAACCAACTAATATAAACATATGCAAATCTATTTACATGTATCCAAAGATAATAATCTACGCGGCAATTAATGCAATAGCCCCCAAATTGGTCAAAGTGCTATTTTATAAGTTTGTTGCTACGGAAAATGCATAAAGTCTATTGGTTTGTTTTTTAGGAATTTTAAAATAAGCTCGAAATGTTGGCTGAAAGTCAGGACCTTTTTAATGTACTATGGAAGAACTTGTTTTTGTTGTTGTATTAAATGACAAATTTTATATAATCACAATAACAACAACAAAAACAATAAACAAAAACTAAACAACAATAGCAACACAACATCAACAGATGCAGCAGCAGTGGGCGGCAGGCAGCAACAACAAAAGCTAGCAGCAGCAACAACAACAGCAGCAACAACAACAGCAGCAGCAGCAACAACAACAACAGCAGCAGCAGCAGCAATACGCCAAGCCATAAGACACAAACAAAACGCCCACAAACGCAACACACCCCAATTCATTTGTCTTCACCCCATCAAACCCATACACTGCTGTGCGGCATTAGTTTCCCCTCTAGTGCCATATACACCGAGCCGGGAGGTGCCTGGACGAGGGAGAAACAACCCTATTAAAGTACTACTTGTGTTTTTTTTCTTTCCCGCCAAAGACTCACCATTGCGTCTTCCGCTCTTCTAACTTCTCAGTGGCCGCCTGGCGGAGAATCTGGGAAGCTGGTGTTGCAGAATTCTCGTCTGCGGGTTTGGCAGCGGGAGAGCCAAGTTGTTGTATAGCGGCACTCACTTTTCACTATATAGCGAGGAGGAGTGTAGTCGTAGTAGTTCTCACGTCTTAGGATTTCAACCTGCATCTGAGATTTAGCAGTGCACGCGAATGGTGAGTACATTTTGTAAAACTCAATTTCTGCATTTTTTTTTCATGCTGTATTATGCTTTACTCATCCTTCTCTCACTCACTGCAAGGCACAGTTCCTGTGGCAGTGCCGCCACATGTTGCTGGAATGTACATGAGTAGTAGTGCTTGGGAATGATTGGTGCCGACTCGGTACTGCATTCCTGCTTTGATATTGGTTTAAAAATTGACTTTGAGTAGTATTGTTGGCGTTGTTGGTAGCCACGCAATGAGATTAGAGTATTACTGCCACAGTTGTTGGTAGCCCCATCATAAGAGATTAGTAGAACCTTGCCATTTGGACACCTCTATAATGGGGACATTATGATTTTTTTCATGTGCTTCATAGTGTAACAAAAATGATTCACTGATGGGGACACGTTTTCAACAAGGACACAGGCTCCCTATATCCCAAGTCGTACCTCTCTATTACGATTACCCAGGGACAGCCTCAAGTAGCCTCAATATAGAGGTGGTCTATTTGCAGAGGTTCACAGTGGTTTCTTTGAGAAGTGTCCTGGAACTGGATTAAGTCGTCTGTCAATATAAAGGTAGTCTAAATAGAGAGGTGGTCTCTCTATGATTGTTTCTTCTTTGGGACTGTGAAAAGTGGTCTTATCATAGAGGAGGTCTAAATAGAGGAGTGGACTTAATTGCAGGTTTTACTGTACTGAAGTTCTACTGTATACACGGTCAATTATTTCGTTTGGTTGAGCCTACAGTGAGCGCCGCGTGTTTATATTGCTCCGTGGGCTAAAATATAAATGAGTAGTTCTGTGGCAACAGACTGATAATCTACGCACACAAAGTGTGCACGAGTAATTTAATCTAGCACTGGGCCCGGCCAGTCCCGGTGCGCAGTGTGTAGCCTCAATTTATGACTGTAACTACGTTGTTTGATTTGGCAGTAACCGCTAGCTCTCAATACATGAATTACTCAAATGCAGATCTGGATGGGGGAGTGTGGTTTCTTCCACCCCCACCCCCCAAATATCATTTCCATTATTTTTCTCCATATCTGCAAGCCTTCGCGCGTACAAAACCCATGAAATCCCGGTAGTGACCCCCCCTTCTTCTAAAAACCTGGATCTGGCAGTGACTGAATTTATAGTAGGACGTTTGGAGTATCAGTTTATGTATGTACTGAATATATTGGTGAATGTAATTGAAACATTTTATACTCATCATTAGCCTACGGAAATCTCTTTCATATGCAGATCCAGGAGCCCATGAGATCCCCTATGTTTGCCCCCTTTCCCTAAATCCCGGATCTGTCGGTGCTCTTTTACATTGTACCAAAATACAGTGTTACAGTACATGTTATTTCTAACTCAGATTCCCAATAACGTGTGATTAGAGGCTCCATACATGTGAAGATGTTAACGCCATTCTTGTGTTCAAATGTATGGTGATAAATTTGAATGAGTACATTGGCAAAAGTTCATAAAATGGTTCAGTTATAGTCAGTGTGGAGTCTGAAGATGAATGTACAATTTGTATTATGATTGGTTTATCATTTGGAGAAAAAATAATGCACTCATGCGTGTCTAAGAACTCACTATTATACACTGATCTATATTCTATGATAATTGCTCAATTTAATCTAATAATTGCACCGTGCAACGTTTGGAGCCTCAGCGTATGTGAATCACCAATATTGGAATTAGACACACTTCATTATTACAGTAGAACCTCTCTATTAAGTCAAACACGGTTTCTATCTTCATATGGTCTCAACAATGAGGTGTTCTTTCTGAGAGGTTCTATGTGGTGTCTTTATATGTAAGTTTGGTACCACGAGAAATGGTTTCATTATAGAGGTGGTCTCTTTATAGATTCATATTTAGACATTGATAGATAATTTAATCTGCTAATAGTTTGATTGACTCTGCTATACACTGTGCAATATTTAAAGGCTCAGTGTATATGAATTACTGATATTAGAACTGCGCCCATTTCATAATATACATCGACTATTAAGACCACTTATGTAAAGAGACTACCTCTATTAGATACCATTTTTACGGCCCCCAAGCCTTCATAAAGAGACCACTATGAAAATTCATGCCGGGAATACCTTTTGAATTGGACCTCGTTGTTGGCCTTCATTAAGAGGCTCTACTGTACCCTGGTGGATGAATTAGCCATGATGAAAGGGGTAGCCGTTTATTACGACCCAGGGGGTTGTATGGCAACAATTGAAGCCAATATGGTATCTATTTGATCTGAAAAGATTGTTCAATTGTGTTCCTGATTTGAAAGTACTCATGTTTGAAAAACGTACTGAATACTGATAACAATATAATTGGCGTCGCCTTGTGCTCCTGTTTAAATGTGTATTAAATCATTACTCACTTTTACTCTGGATTAAAAGTACTGGTGGTACTGAATACTGATTTATATATCAAAGCTGGTTGATGAAGAGAGAATATATCACTGCCAATGATATTTAACTTTAAGTAAAATACGAAGAATGCCCAAGGTGATTAGCAAGTGTTATAAAATCCTTGTCTATCCTATAAACATGTCGGTGCACCTGTTTTGATGTTTATTCCTTGTTCATTTTTTGTACTTGATATATCAGCATTGCTGGAGAAGTAAGGCACCAGGTAGGTTTTGTAACATACTTCGGTCGTCCGCCAAAAAAAGCAGCTAGAAAGAGTTTTTGCGTAATTTTACAAAATACCACCTGACCTTTCACGAATTTAAATAGATGCCTATGTATTCTATCAGGACTAGGATACGATTCTTCCTTGCTAATTCTGGTCCTATGCTAAGTAGGTAGCAAACGCCAATGTTAATGTAAAATTACAAACTTCACTGGGATATAAAATCACTAGAGTGGTCTAGATTCTGCCCCACAATTTAATGTATTTTTAAAGATTGAGCATTGACGCTTAAAAGTCAATGTTATTCTACCCTTATTCCATTCCAATTAAATTTGCATGCAAACAAATCATTCTGCGCTGGACAGTTGTAAATTACAAAGTGAGGAGTGACTCAGAAATAATTTAGTATGCATTGTTTACAATGGGGATACTGAGCATTGCAGAGCATGGAAGATAAGACTGTGAACATTTGCATAAATGCAAAAAGGTTTTTGCGCTCCGTAAATGTTATATTGTTATTCATTGAAAACCGCTTTTTGAGGATGAATAACAGTACAAGAAGGATTTTGAATGGAACGAGCAGAATTTGAATTGTGTTCGTCCAATTTGGTTTCATGACAAAATCTATACACTATACATTTTATATACATAAACCCAGTGTACTGTTAATTCTCTTGTCTGATAATTATTTCTTATAATACACAAAAGATGATGATAAAAATCAATCATTGACTGAAATTTATCTCTCTCTATATATATAAATAAAATGTGCTATGCAAACCAAATTAAACAGAATAAGAAAACATTGCATTGAAGCATGTATACAAACGAGAAACAAATGCAACAATTGATAAGATGGCTGCAACAGCCTAACCTTGGGATGATGTATGTATGTGAGTGTGTGCACTCGTCTATGGATCTCAAATAGAGCTGCATACGATGCTGCAATAGTGTCTTGTCCAATTAATCCAGTGTGTGTTTCCCAAGCCATGGTACTTGTGCACGTCAACTCTATTTCTCTCTACTCTACTTCTATAGCCAGCACTTTCTATCACTATATTGGCATAGCAAACAAGACATTTTTCAACTGTAAGCTTCCACTACATCGAGTGGCCCTGACGGGACTCGAACTAACAACCCTGCGATTGTGAGATTAGAATGTCGGTTTGGGTGACCAGAACAAAGTGCCTAACCTTTGTTTGTTTAAGACACTCTCTCAAACACTTTCAAATAGTGAAAAATATGGCACATTTGTGCAGTAGCAGCAGCAGTAGTAGTGAGAGATAGACACGAGGAGGAATTCGGCATTTTGACGGCATTTATCAAGGTCAAGGTCGTTGGATTAATGCGCATGTGCCGTTGCAGACGAGACTGGAAATGATTTGTTGCTCGCCGAATTGTGGTGCTACTCGTAAAATACAAGCTGATGTGAAGCAGTACAAGAGGAATATTACAGAGGGGGCGCAGTATTAGGACCACCTCTATACTAAGACCACCTCTATAAGGGATTGTTCATAAATGATGTCATTACTGAGGGAGTGGGGATAGTGAGCACTGACTGTTGATGTTTTTTCAACTGACATAAATATCAACATTATGTTTCTCATGGTAAACATATTGATTCTTTTTGGTCCCACAGTCGTGTAGGTGGCAATGGTGTTTGCACATAGAAATCCGGAAAAGATTAGGCTCTGCTAAACAGTAAGATATTAATTACACAGAAGTAACATGCAGTGGAGTAAAATGTGGGGCTATTGAATAGTAATACACGGAAACCCGAGACAACCAGCATCACTAACAGGTAGACAAACAGGCAGATAAAACCCAGACTTTTAGAAAGCAATAGTAGCAATAGTATGGGAGAATAGGCTGAAAAAGAGGGAGAAATGTTCCCTTCCCAAAGAGTGAAGTGGGAAAAATGTGCCCTTCCAATGGGGGATGTGGGGAAGTTGGCCCACCCACCCAAGAAGGATATAGGACCCCCTTGAAAAAAGACGGATGTGGCATTCCAAGGAAGTGGGATATGGAAAAAGGCTGAAACATGAGGGGGGGGGGGTGATTTCTGGAGCTTGTGTACCCCCAGCCCCAAAACACACAGCGACATTGCCAAACACACAAGCACACAGCCTAAACACACATACACAGAAAGTCGCACTTAGACTTACAACCAAACAAACAGAGACATAGAGTGAAAGAACAGTAGTTTCCATGAGAATCCAGCTTGTAAAAGTACTCATAAGAGTGGGTACATGTTGCTCCATGCTGCTACAGCATGGCAGGCACTGCAAGGAAATTTGTCAGTATTAGTAGGCCTATAGAAAATTCTTACATCTGTGAAAGTTTCATAAAGATCATGTTTATCTCTAATATAGCTGTCCATACAACCCTATAGTAGTATCTATATAATATCTCCTTTCACGGACACATCTTTTATGTATTATACATGCTATGGTGTATAAAGCTCTAAGGTCAACATTTGATTATAGTGTTAAGTGGCAAACTATAGGAAACACTTGCCTGATGTTTATGAAACTTTCCCATTTATTAGAAGTATCTAAATGTATACTGATAAAAAATTACATTGAAATAGATTCAACACTTTTGGAGACAGACCCCAAAATTATGATTGTCCCCATTACCTGGAACAGAACACTACTGTAAGTAGTAAACTCCTCCACGGGGTCACAAAATAAGTACCAAGTCCTTATGGGGGGAAAGTTCACTTTTTAATACGATATCTGTATAGAAAAAAATATGCTTGTGTCTCATGTCCATAGATACGGATTTTCAATGTGTCACGTTTACAAGTAAAGTTTACTGAAAATAGCCGACGTCATTTATAACCCATACAGGGTGCCTGGCAGTAGCGTGCTGTTTACTTCTTGTGCACCCCGGTCAATAATGCATGGACTCTGTACACTTCTCTTGGGTACAGGACGTTAGAACATCCGAATATGAATACCTCTAAAGTGAGACCACCTCTATATTAAGACCACTTCCTCATAGAGACTAATATGAACCTCTACAAAGAGACCTGTCCATAGAGAACACATGAGACCGGTCCAAATCTTATAGTTCAATGTGGTAGAATGTGGCAAGTCATGATGACTTCCCATGTCGAAAGAAGGGGTCCAGTTTGCGAGACAGATGGTAGAACCCCTCGCCTCTGTCGATATGGTCACATCGACCATCAGGGACAGCAAATAACCCAATCACAAATTATTTTGTCCTTTTCTCAGATATATATGCACTTTGGTACAGACATCACATGCGAGTGTGTTGTACTGATCTTGTTTAGTTTAACGCGTTAGTAATTTCTACACCGCTTTCCCCATAAAGCCATAACATTCATATCGAATAACTAAGATGTATGTTGGTCATGATGCATTGTAAAAGCAGGATATTGAGACCACCCACTGTTCCTAATCAAGTTCATGTTCATAATACATGAATCATTATGTTGCATTGATGCTTATTGATACATGTAATATGAATGCTGCGAGACAAGAATATCACCACCTCGCCATTTTCACATCACACGCAACACACAACCTGCTATTATTTGAAAACTACGTGTTCATCAATCACGAAGTGCAATTCTATTCCTATGATGTGAATGAATGTATATTAGTTTGAAAATATATATCCATTGAGCTTGCTCTTTTTGTAAAAACGTGGATTTTATATTTGTTCGAGCTCATTTTGTAAAAAAAAAGTAATGACTTGCGGATTTACCCGTTTCACATTGATTTAATGTTCAATTGTACTTTTCTTTCAAAGTCTACCATGTTCAAGTTCTTATCCAGTACAAATTCAAGGCATTATAAACGTATCAAGCATATAGGGCGCAGGGATCTACACCCTACATAACAAACCTCCTGAATCAAGTTGCACATATGGAGAGGGTTGTATATGAAAACTCTCTTATTACATGATATATACAGGGTGTATGTGTTTCCCAGTGCTTGCGGATACATTTTCACACTTCTCCCTCTCACATCATTTTAGCAAGCATATTTCTACCAACGATAGATATAGCTGAAGACAGGTTTTACAATCCTAAGCTTCCATTTGACTATATCAAGTGGCCCTGGCGGGACTCGAACTCACGACCCCAAGGTTGTGAGACCAGAATGATACCATCATCCCAAGCAACGAGCTGTTAAAAGGTTACACGGCTGAACCGATGTCTCCGTTGTAAAACCTGTCTTCAGCTATATCTATCGTTGGTAGAAATATGCTTGCTAAAAAGATGTGAGAGAGAGAAGTGTGAAAACTCTTATTACATGTAGTTTGCGAATCTCATAGTGTTGAAATTGAACAAGTTATCAAATCACCATAATCAGCTGTGTAGCCTGATGCGGGGAATCCCTAGTTATGAAGTCATTTTGGAATTGGACAGAAATGTCCAAATTCAGCCACACGTATGAAGATGAGCTGTTCTGATTGGATGCAGACACCAGTAACTTTATGAATTGTTACTGTATGGAATTGATAGATGGATCATATATTATATAGAGCTAAAGTGCTAGCACCTAAATATGGAAAGAAATGTAGTTATTTTGTTACTTACAATAACTACAGCGCACTTTTTACATCAGGATTGCTGGTCTGTATAAACTGTCTTAACAACATTTAAGATACTAGTAATTAAGTGGGGAGTGTGAGGCAAGTTTCAACATGCGACTAGCAATGAAAACAAAGACTCGGTGCACTAGCTGTGTTCAACAAAAATCTCACAGAGAATCAGTGATTTGCAAGTTGTTCAGCTGCTATAAACCATGAGATGCGATAGAGGGCGATATTTGAGGTATTTACAGACCGTGTTTATGTTCTGCAAACAAATGTTGTTGATTCGGAGCCAGTATCACAATCAGAACTTGCAACTGGCACTGCAGTATTGCTTTTGTTTGTAAACATATAGGTACATAAAACCCTCTCTGTTAAGACCACCATGGCGGTTGCCTTCAAATAGTCTCAATAGACAGGTGGTCGCTTTTGGGGAGGTTCACAGTGGTCTCTTTATGCAGGTTTGGAACAGTTAGAAATGGTCTTACTGTAGAGGTGTTCAGTATATAGAATTGGTCCGATTTGGCGGTTGTACTGTATTGCCATTAGCAAGGTAGCCTGGTACTGTTTTGACTCAAGGTTTCCTAATCCCTTCCTATTACCTGTAGGCGTGAGCGGCACAGATTCGCTTAAGTTTGACTTTTGAGCATTTCATTTCATACTACACAATTCACTTCCATTTAGACCACCACTATAATCACACCACCCTTATAATAAGACCATTTTGCACGGTCACAACCTTATATAAAGAGACCACCTCTATTATAAGAGCATTTTACGCTGTATCAAACCTTCATAAAGAGACTGTCTCTATAATAAGACCACTTGAAGACAGACCACCGCGTGTCGTTCACAGATAGTTTCTATTGTAGCCAGCATCAAATGTGATGATCAAGTGGAAGGTCTATATTACTAATAACTGCAACAGTTGCAAATAAGCTACACCGGCTGGAACTGAATAAGAATCAGTTGGAGCATTTATGCACTGACGAATCACCATAAAACACACTAGGTAGATTTCTCTCACATGTGAACTGCACTGATGCTGATTCCATCGTTAGCTCTGATCTCGTGAAACTTTGTGTATGAACCAGTGTAGCTTGGACTTCTTTTTTCCTGTTCCACGGGTGTTGTTTGTTTAACAGTTACAATTGAAGGCGATATTAGGCGTTATTTAATCTAAAACCTCCCATTTTTGGTCTAATACCCACGTTCATCCTCTCTTTTTTCTTCTTTATTTTTTGGTTTTCTACCCGAACCGTCCTACATACTCCAGTCTTTTCTCCGCGATCAACGACGCAGTCTGACACTGGAGCTGGGCATCGGGCCAAAAGGCCGTGGGTTCGATTCCCGGTGGCGTCTATCGGTGGGCGTTGAGCAAATTCAGAAAATTGTTACACACTGGTGCACGGCGGCAACACGTTAAATAGGTACAGGTCAGGTTGATGGGGATGGTGATCTCAATGCGCAGCTACTATAGCAAGTGGTATATGCTCCCCTGGGAGTTGAGAAAGTTAACATATATTCTCCCCGGGGAGTTGAGAAAGTCAACATAGAGTGTGACAAGGATGCCAATGACCTGATGTAAATGATATAAAGTCAACTAAGCACATGTATAGTAGACTTTAGAATTCATACATTTACATTTAGATTTACCAGTAAAGCCTCCCCAGTGACTTAAAGTGGTCTCTATTGAGAGGTGGTGCTGTTATAGAGCTCCATTGTCGCCTCTTAATAAACACTTAGACCCACGCGTACAAGAAATACTCTTATCACAGAGGTATTCCTTATAGAGAGGTGGTATCTGTATGGAGGTTGGCGTATTTTCTATAGGCTTGGTCTTATTGCAGAGGTGGTTGTTTCAATGCAGAGGTGGTCTTAATTGGAGGTTCTAACTGTACTCTACGACCCTAGTTGTAATGATCACGTTCTAACACTAGAGGAATGTGAGGCTGCGAGAGCTGTCTGTTGCCGGTACTGTACTGCGCCTTGTGCTGGTTTAGGTTTAGAATTCCGTGCACATGCTGGTATTCTGCACTAGCACTGATAAGCTCAGGTATTGAGGTGTTTTGTAGCAGTAAAAATAGCTAAACAAGTCTTTGATTGAGGAGCATCTGAAGAGACAGACTGTATCTTGTATATCTTTTCTCGGTCATGGCTTGATCGATGGGAAAGTTTTAGCACTTTATCATTTGTTGCGTATCTTCAACTTGAAGTGAAAGCATTGGATTTGCGTTATCACTGTGTATCTAACCATCCATCTATCTTTATCTGTGTATGTCTCTTCAATGCCTGCATGCAGTGTATGCTGATGGACTGGTTTTATTCAAACTTCACACATCTAGTAGGTGTGATAAGTCACTGAAGTGATTTTCTATGTTGGGCACTTTGCCTATTAAAATGTGGCTTCCACAGGGCCATTTATATGTCCACCATGTTTTACGTCTTCTGTAATAGTTTGAGTTTGAAATAAAACATTCAAACTTGGTGCAATATTTACAAATTTACATTACGAGTGACTATAATCTGCTTCAACTTTGACATTTTGTGAAATAAATTGAAAGTCATTTCACATAAATTCTTGGTATTTGCTACAATATTTCAAAACAGCATTTATTCAACACCATATTATTTATGAACAGACTAATTAGTTTACATGAGGATGTGTATGGATATGAAGCTATGTGAATGTGTCTCACTAACTGTATACACATACCTTCAGAGCAGTTACAGGGTCCGGCTCAGATGTCCACATTTCCAATTAGGAGAACTGTAGAACCCCCTATTAAGACCAACTCTATAACGAGACCACTTCTATTGTAAATAATGGTAATTTCAGTCCCAACCCGTAATTGAAACACGATCATGAACCACTGCAAAGATACCACCTCTCAGTTGAGACCACCTGAGATCAATCTCAGGGATGGTCTTAATGTGTAGGTTCCACTGTACATTTATCTGTTTACACATATATTGTACAGTATTGTATTGCATTTCTTTATTGACATCTGTGAACTTATGAAACACGTGTTTACAAAAAGGATAATATACCAGCCAGCCCAGTTGGCTTGCATCTCATATATAAAATAAAAGTGTATGAGTGAATACAACTCAATTCTTAGGAGATGCAAATAAACATAAATATCACGGTTGGTCAGACAGCAGTTGACCCATTGACCCTCGCCGATGATTAATTATAGTATACACATGTTTACATCTGCGACGAATACAAATTACTGATACAGATGGCCGTCAGCAGGTATAGTTAAGTACTATAGTAGACTAAACACTTGATACTATTGCTTCTGCCGGTGATGTGAATGGTTTCAGTGAAACATGCTGCACGTGGACACCTCTGTTTTGCGGACACTTGTAGTATTTGCACCTATATCATTTTCCCGTAAAAGTGACAGGTTTATAAATTGTTTTTCAATGTATGAATTTCATAGAGAAACACCATGGCATAAACTATAGCAGTAATATATGTAACATATACCCACCATTATAACACTATCTGTGACACGCCCCTAAATCTTGTGTTATGATTGGCTTAGAGCCAAAAACAAGTACTAGTATGTATAATGCACATTTTGGTTCCTTTAATTTTTTAACACCCCTGTGTGGATCTGTTGTGAAAAAGAAAGATGTTGGCCTTTGTACGAATTCAAGGAAATTCCATCACTATAGTAGGGGGCTAGACCACAGTATACTGCTACAATGAATATAAACGATCATCCTAGCACGTGATCCTCACCTACTGAGTTACTTATCAAGAAGGTACACAGAAGAAAGTGATGTGACTGCCTAACCTTTGGCTAGGTGATGTCACCCAAAGTCAGAGTGTATTTCCATGAATGAGAAATAAAATCTGTAAATGAGCAAAGCTATTGAAACTGAACTATTGTGTCGTATTACAGCGGTCTGGTCTATTAGTGCTATTTATAAATACCACAGTCAACATACATAAGGTTATAGTGCCTGCAGCGAGCCATTACAAGCTCATTTACATATATGTCTCTAGAAAAAAAGTGCTTGTAAAAAAGGTGCATGTAAAACCAGGGATTTCCCCGACGAATGGCTCATTTGAAGAATAATCAACGGTGAAAAGGGTGAGAGATAGGAAAATCTCTGCCCCCACTCATAGAGTGACCACTCAGTTTGTTAAGTGGCCGGCAAGGCGAGTGAGTGGGAGGAACTCTCCAGGATCGTCACTTCACACCTCATAACCCAGAACAGATCCAGACAGTGGCGGCGGCGGCGGAGAGATCCAGATTCAGTCATATGAATCCTCATTCCGCATTCTGGAGCGCTTTTCTGGATTGTGGGCAAAATGCTCTAGTTAGACAGTCACGAATGATCATCTCTTAATTGTTACTGGGGAACAATGGTTCTATCTCGCAACCACATCTATGACCAGACAATGTGCCAGTTAACGATGATTGACAATACCACGACTGACATCTTGCTGCTGCTGCTGCTGCTGCTGCTGCTGCTGCTGCTGCTGCTGCTGCTGCTGCTGCTGCTGCTGCTGCTGCTGCTGCTGCTGTAAAGTTTCGGTGACTACCCATTCATGAATGGCAGACAGTGACCTAAAGACGTACTTTCTAAAAATGTAGGTCACTCTACTGTCGGCAAAGATGTACGTCAGAATGTTAGTACATTGATACTCAACATGGAACGAAATAGTGCCAAAAAAATTGCCGCCAGCGTACCCTAGCCTGCAAACTGAGTAAAGATTAGGATGTTTCAAGTCTACGTTTTGCAAGTTTTCTCTGTAAACCAAAGCTACACACTGAATCTATTCTGTGAATTCTGTTCTCTGATCAAAGCCACAGAACGGGAGAAGCATGTGGCGGGTAGGATATACAATATGCCTTATCTAGGGCCCCAAGTCTCAATGTTTGAATTCATCAGATAGTTGCAGCAACATTTAGAAGTAATTAATGTCTACAGGATACTCTGGCTAAGATAAAATGCAGGCGCATTATCATTGGAAACTGTAAACTGCGGAAATCATGTGTAACATCAGACTTGGCAATGTAAAGCTGCGATCAGGCAGTCCAGAATGTTGAAGGTGAATCATCCTTAGTATTGTAGTCATTGATGATCAGTACATTGTCTTCAAAGGTGTGTTTTTAAAAGTTAGAATCATCTTTGCCTCATGGATTTCTCATCTCGTACCTCATAATGTAAAATATTCGGCAGATCCAGTCCCAGCCACCCCCACTCCTTTTCCACCAAAACATTTAATTGTTTCGTGTTTTTAGGGACCATTCAGTATTTATGACAGGCCAAAAAAGGAGGTTGGGGAAAAAATGCTGTGAAAAAAATTGGCCCCCCCAAAAATCCTCTGTGAAAAAAATGGTTAGCCCCCTATCAAATCTCTGTGATCAAAAATTCGTGGCCCCCCGATTTAGCAGTTAGCGCAATCATTGTCAGTAAATCCTTATCCTATCTGATGGATATCCATAATACAAAAACAGTAAATTTTAGTACAGAATCTATCAAATAGGAGTAACTTTTCTGTGAAAAATTGATAGCCCACCCTCAAAAGTATGTGACAAAATTGATAGCCCCCCTCCAAACACTGTGACAAAAGTTCATGGCCCGTCCTAAAATCCTCCTACCCCTCCCTGTCATAAATACTGAATTGTCCCTTAGCATAACGATTGTGTATATAAAAAAAAAAAAAAAAAAAAAAAAAAAAAATGGATCTGCTAGTGTTCGCAAATGAGCATTGGTGACTGTGGGACGGGGGATTGCTCCTTGTTCTGTGAGCTGAGAACAGCCGGAACCAGACACGGCGCAGCAAATCACGTTTATTGTGCTCTATTTACGTCTCCTCCATTAAACTCTTGTAGTGGGAACTGTGTGGATCACACGGGCCGATGACGGACAACGACCACGGCAGCATTGCTCACACATTCCAGTAGAGAACTGGATCATACAGTGTCATCGGATTTCTTCTGATAGCATGTAAAGCCTCATAGGCAGATCCAGGTTTTCGGAAAAGGGGGGCCGCACTTAAGGAAAAGAGGGGGCGCACTTACGGGATTTCATGAAAGGCCATATGAAAATGAAGTATTTTGGTGAGTACTGCGCCCCCTGGATCTGCCTGTGAAGACTTATTGAGAGGATGGTCTCGAGGGGCTTGAAAATCATACCATAATTGTTTCACGTTTTCATACCCCCACCCCCCTCTGGGCCATAACAACTGGTAGCCGCATTAAGACACTGTCACATTGACAACATATGGTGAAGCCCGTATGTAAGACGGCTTAGTGAACAAGAGTCACTCTGCAAGGAGAAATAAAACACTTCGTGCACTCTTTCACAGAGGAGATAAACTTTTGACATAGAGAACACACCTGCCGTTTACAAGGACACAGCGGGTGTAAGTGGTCAAGAAATCCCACATCCCTGTTTTGGTCTTACTTCCCACATCCTTCATTTCTTGGACTTCATACCTTGGTCTTTTTGACACATTCCTCAAAATTCAGGCATTTTTTGTCATGTCCCACACACTTGATATTCCCATAGGCAGATCCAGGTTTTTGGAAGGGGGGGGGCGCACATAAGAAAAATTGGGGCGCACTGAATGGATTTCATGACAAACCCTATGAAAATAAAGTATTTTGGTGGGAAAAGGGGGGGGGGGGCGCCCCATGCGCCCCCTGGATCAGCCTATGCATTCCCATATTCCTTCTTACTGCCTTTACCTCTCACATTCCAAATCCTTATAACCGCCCCCCTTACCCTCGCGCCCCCAACCAATAAAACAGACTTTCACAAATCATATCATTTAAGCTTTAGTGACTCTGGTAGTAAACTAAGAACCTATCAAGGAGATGGTCTTTTCCCAGAGGTGTTTTTTCCCATGGGTGGTCTACAATTACTACAGACATAGATTTATGAAATAAACTGTTGACAACATCAACAAATAATTACAATGCTTATAGCAAAACAGACTGAATATTAAATCAAAACCAACAAAACCTGGCAGACAGGCTAACAAAGCCGTTCACCATCCTTGATCACAGAGCGTGACGTCGTTTGTCTCATCAGTAGCCAGCGGTGCGAGGATGATTATGGGCACTAGTCTGGGTACATCAGGATTTATTGAGGCTCTGTTTATGAATTAGAATCCTGCAGGTTAACAGAAACATCATGGCTTTTTGTTCTTGTGTTCACCACTCCAATAGTACAATACAATCCAGTTGTTTTATATAAGGGCGGAGATAAGCATCTAAGGTATTCACGAAAATCTTTACTCGTCCCCAAAGCAGTCTTTGGATCCGTTTTCTTTAAAAAAACACACAAGGAAAATGGACTTAATGACACAAAGGCTATCTTTGAGTCGGCACTTGTAGTTTGCATGTGTGC
Organism: Streblospio benedicti; assembly: GCA_019095985.1. Taxonomy (NCBI): domain Eukaryota; kingdom Metazoa; phylum Annelida; class Polychaeta; order Spionida; family Spionidae; genus Streblospio; species Streblospio benedicti. Next base: position 26,203,282 of record CM032668.1, on the reverse strand, counting down.
CCTATATGGTTGGAAACAGTTTAGCCCGCACCCATAGAGTGACAATACGAATATCATAGGTTGATTCAAACATAATTTTTGAACAGTATGAGATGGTCAAAATCCATTAAAAGTGACATTAATTTGAAAAAGGGGCATAGGAAGTATCACTTCTCTCTCCGGGTCTACTCCTCTATGGCCGTACTGTAGGGTGTTGTGCTTTTTGGAAGTCACCAATAGGTTGGCTATGTATGTTAATGGTGATACATATTTTTTTTTTTAAATGGGGGATGGGGGACACACTCACAAGATTTCATGGGTTCTCTATGCGCGTGTCCTCCCTGCCCCCACCCCACCCCAATTGAATATGCCCATGCAAGCAGCTTAGCTGTATTTACACATTTGTTTAAAAACCAAGTTATATGTGGTATCAGGAGACAACGCCTATACCATGGCACGTCCACAGAGACCAGATACACAGTGGTCAAGGGTTTTGTTCATCCTTTGTCCGACTCCACACGTAGTGAATATTATTGTTCATTTTGGTATGATCATTGTGTGCCATCCTTCTCTATTCGGGCTTATTAAAATAGAATGGAGGGATATCAATTTCATGAGAGTAATAGCTCAAAGGAATTAAAGCACAGGATTTTGAAAGGTGGCGGGGAGGGATGGGCCAACCAGTGAATAGTGTAGGTTTAGCACACTTGAAAGCATGCGGACATTGACAAAATGCTCATGAAAATGGTGTATTTTCAGGGTGAATGTGAAAGGGAGATATTGAAGCTTAGATTGCATTTGTATAGTTGTTTGTTGAATAACAGGCATGTTGAACTTCGAAACTTGCCCTGGCTGGGTTTTGTGTGATGTAGATTCCTAGTCACTGTACAGACAAGTAGTATATTACATACAGGTCAAATAAATCAATAGAAAATATGAGTCAATTATCAGTGGTTGTGTTAATAAAGGAAGATTTCTGTTCAATGTTTGCAGGCAGGTAGTCTGTAAAGTTATTACGTCTGTTTATTTTCAATACAGCGTTACCTTCAATTGATGCCACCTCTACAAAGCGACCACCTCAACCATAAGAATTTGTTCGCAGTTCCAAACTGTCATTGCTACCACTTCAAACCTCTTAAAGGCGACCACCTCTCTACTGGTGCCTTTTGGGTATATATTCCGTGTGGTATTATTCAGGAGTTATACTGTTAATTTACTGCCTGTCTGTGCTTTAGCACAGTGGTATTGAGAAAATTCACCTGCAACTGCTGCGTGGCATTCAATGTGCTATGTATAGGATACAAGATTGAATGCTGTGGCCGTTCTATTATTTATATATGGGTTGTATAGGTGGAAAAAGGCCAGGGGGAAAGAGAAGAAGAATCAAGTGACAAGGTTGCCATGTAATCTTAATAAAGCTTGCATCAAGAGTATTTAGAAAACACAGCAGACTGCGCACAGTCTCTATTTGAAACGTCCACATATATACAACCCCCACTGATGAATATTCTCGCTGTATCTTGGCTTGTATTCTTCGCTGTTTACAAAATAACTGTGCTGTTTTAATCAATACACGTTGCCTAGGTGTAAAGTGTCAAGTGATTTGTTTAGACGGAAACCACACAAAACCCTGTAGTTGTTGGAGTCTGGCACTGTACCCACCAGGCTACAGTCGCCACACGTCTGCCCCACAACTAAACGGGCGGCAGCGTTTCGCGCATGCGCATCAATTTGCGGCTAATCACACACTGTTGAACTTTTTCCAGTTGAAAGACACAATTTAACACACGGGGAGATATTAGAATACTGAAACTATGCACAGTGTAAAAGAGATTCCAGTATCGCGATAACCGCACGAGAGCCGAATCCTGAAAGTGGAGCTGATAGTGACTGAGATGTTGGTTTCCACTGTCCTGATGTAGATGGATTTGGTAACACAGACTGTCCTGATTGATAAGACTAGATACAAGATGGCAGAATGTAGGCAACAAGAACATGGCAAGAAACTATAACGTTTCGATAGAGGACTATCAAAGGTTTCCCTAGTAGTTTGTGAACATAGCTCTATGTAGAGGCTAACGTGTAGGTTTCCAATTCTATGTGAGCAACTTTCCTTTTTTGCGGTTTACGCTAAACACAGTAAACCACTGAACGCGGATTATAATTGTACGTTTACCGGACTCTATACGGGCCATTCTCGTAGTCGTGTACGTTTTATACGCTGTGTTGCGAATTCTTACACTTCGCAGGACCGATGCAAACTGGGTCACTGAGTGACGCACGTACGCACCGATAGCGATGCATGGGGTATTTCTGGGTGCTGGGTGAGTTTCCGGTATTTGGCGCTTACCTGTACACCCCTAGGTAGATCAAAGGCTCGGGGGGGGGGGGGGTGGGTTCTCATATTATCTCGGTGAGTAAGGACGTGCCACGAAACTGGGTGTCTTTTTACACATTTTTGGTATATTCTGGGTATCTTTTTTCATATGTTTTGTATATTTCTGGGCATCTTTTTTCATATTTTGTGTAAATTTCTGGACGTTTTTTTTCTTCACATTTCTAGTATATTTATGCCACAATGTTCTCAGATATTGGTATATATATATATATATGTCACATTTTTAGATATTGGTATATTGTATATTATGTCACATGTTTCTCAGATTTTGTTATATTATGTCATAAATCTACATTTTACTCAGATTTTGGTATATTGTGGGTCACGCTTTCTCAAAAATAGGTATATCAATATTGGTGGGTGCCTTTTGGCATGTGCCTTTGCTTTTTACACCAAATATTTAATTTTCATGTTTTATTTCCATTTACGCGACCCTTTGCGGGTATAAAACCCATCATATCTTGTGGGTGCTACCCCCCTTTCCCGAAAACCTGGATCTGCCTGTGCAGACCGTGGCCCGGTTGGGTTCACCCTCACCCCTCCATGCAGAGGTGTTAAACAATTAACGTGAGAAGTAATGTTCGCGCGCTGTCTTGGCGGATGGGGTTTTGAGAATGCTGCTCCCTCGGGAGCGATTCCAGTCCCACCATGACCACTGTAGACCACATAACGGAGCAAGGGTGGCAGCGGGTGGTGTGAGCACCAATGTGTCTGGACCGCAAGGGTGGGGAGAGGTATGACCAGCTGTTAATTTGATTATGGTCTCTTGAGGGCTGAAACAACTTTTCAGCTAAACCCTTCAGGAGACTTCCTTCAGGTGGTCTCAATTGACAGGTGGTTTCTGTGCAAGAGTTGAACGCGCAGCTCCATACTGATACAGACTGTCTCTGCAATGGGACCACTTGTGTTGAAGTCAGTCCACTGTACTGGGTGGTCGTAACTTTAGAAGTTGTAATGGATATACATTTTTTTCAATGTCATAAAGTTCTCATTAATAACGATCAGGTGAAGAGGAAAAAATTAAGCGAGCGTATTAGAAGAAGACGAAAGATAAAACCCAGGGGTAAATATCCTCTTCTAAACAAACACAACACAAAATATAATTGGAACAAATGAGAAAATAACAACATCAGTACAGACAGTAATGTGTACAAATTGGTGCATACAGTTGGCGTCAGTTGGGATACAGTAGAACCACTCTATTAAGAACACCATGGGGTTGGTCTCAAGTAGTCTCCATTGTGGGGTGGTCTCTTTATGGTTTTATTCGTGTCAATCTTTATATGAACACTTGGGGCCGCGATATATAGAGCTATCGTAGAGGTGGTCCAGATAAAGATGGTCTTAGTTGGAGGTTCTACAGTTTCACAGTTCAAAGAGTCTCTGGAAATGGAAAGAAAGCAGCTGCAAAAAAAACCTGTCACGGGGTGTTAGAGTTGTAAGCCCGGGGTTGTAAGCTTGACTATAATATAAAAGAGTAAATAATAGGACATTCAGGCTCAAGTTCAATTCTTATTTTATGTGAAATATTGATAAAAGGTAACTTGAGATGCTGGTATACCTGCCATGCTGCGATAAAGCTTTATTTGAACAACTTTATTCCTATTGCATATTACCTTTATTTTACTTTATCAATGTGAAACAACATAGCTTCATGCGGTTTGAGGGCTTAAGAACACATGCCCCCTCCCCTCACACCCATTGCCCCCTTGACGTGGACGTCAAAGGCAGAACCGGAAATGAGCAAGAAAGCTAAGGCCCCATAAAAATAATTAAATGTTTCTCGTCCCCTCCAGCCTGTGTATAGTGCAGCCTCCTGAACATTTCTATTGCCTCCCCAGTGTTAAAAAATAAACGGCCCTCCCGCCTGGCAAAACGGCCCCGTGTCAGAAGCCTGTCATTTGTTTGCTATGCATGCTAGATGTTATACTTCACTGATTATACTAGTTGTTTTATAAGTGATGTTTTATGATTTTGATAATAGAAAGACATTGTTCACATACAATTGTAACACATGTAGTTCATTCATGACCCAGTATTCAACTTGAAAAATGAAATATTTTGCGCCGAAGAAAAATAAAAAATAAAAAGTGAACCCCTCCTCATTTTTTTATAATATAAGGACCGGAAAAAGCAGCAAAAAAAAATAAAAAATATAAAATAAAATTGACCTCCCTCCAATGTGTAGGAAAAAGGCAGGACGAGAAACATTTTACTAATTTTATGGAGCCAAAGGGGGCTGGTCACTTTGGCTTTGTGCAGCAAGAAGAACCTCCCTACATTACCTATCCACGTATTCACCCCGATTGTAAGGACACCTGTCTAATTAAATGTGGAAAAGTTTCACCAATCTGCTAAAAGTAACTACGTACAACAGCAGGTTTCACTGTTCCATATACTCATCTAGGCCAGTTGATGTACTGTGGACTGATTCTGGAGCAGATCTCCAGGCATCAAGAGAACAGAACCTTCGGCCAATTGTGCGAAGGCCAAAGTGCAGTGGAACAACTCTGTTCTCAAGTGGTCTCAATAGATAGGCGGTTCGCAGTAGGAAGGTGGGCAGCATGTTGAGAAATAGACTTACGAAAGAGGTGGTCCCTTTATACAGGTGGCCTTTCTGGGAGTTTCTACTGTATTAACACTGCTAACAGCTATTGAGTGTTCCACCTTCACTACTTTGTAGATTACATGTAGTTGTGGTGTGATAGATTTTAAGAATGTTATGAGTTTTCCCTGTACGTTTGAACACTTTGAGCTGGAAATTCTAGTATCAATGCTGACATCCAACGGCCATGTCTAGTACTACATGTAAAATGATATCATCAAGTAGATCTCCAGTTAAAATACACATGATTCATGTTGGTGGATATGAATGGACCACAAAATAAGTTTCAGTTCCAATTGTGATATCATTTCTTAGTTGTACTCAGGAATCTGAAAGTTAACACAGTATTAGGATATATTGTAGTCACAGTGTCTACAGACAACCTCTGTAGTAGTAACATATGAGTACCCGAAGTTTATACTGTAAGCTTGATGAGCAAAACATCCAGAATATAATGTAAATGCTAGTCTGAAACCAATATGAAGCAATCAGGAAATTATGGGAACAGTTACAGCAAGACCATACTACCATAGAAAGACTACATCTATAATGAAACCACCGCTATAAAGACCCCACCTCTATATGATAATCAGACTATCAATCAAGTCTACAAACCTTCAGAGAGAGAGAGAGATAGACCATGGTTAATATTCATAAAGAGATCATCTCTCTATTGAGATCACTTCAGGTCCGGCTTTCTAAATTATCTTGTACTGAACATGTTAAACATATAGGCAGATCCAGTTGGTACAGGGTGTGCCTGCCCCCAACAACTTCCACACCACAAATGTCAAATGTATGTGGGTTCTTTACATCTCCGCAAGCGCATGACATACTGTGGGTGCTCCCCGTTCCCGAAAACCTGGATCTGCTGGTGTTAAACCAGAATGACTGCGCCCTCTGGAGAGTTGTTGCACTGTCTGTCTACCACTCACTCCCCACACCAGCATTGTACTACTGCGGCCACACTCCTCCCATGGGCGACGCGTGTAGGCTCAGGCATGGGTGAGTGATGGGAGAACAGACAATATACAGTGGGATATCGTTAATCGCGAACTCTGATAATTCAAATTGATGGATAACTCTTGAAAGTAAAATGGTTGACATCAGCGATGGCATCATCCACTATAAATTTGATAATGAAATACAAACACCCTTACCCTTTGTCCCATATTTGAACAACAAAGCAATAATTGAATAAATGGTTATGCGTATAGTTATCTGGTTTCTAAGTAGTAAGTACACTGTACAAGATGCCCTTCAGTTATAAAAATTTGATGTTTTGTGGTCAGGGTTCAACATTTGGCATAAAGTTATTACACCCCAACTGAAACATGTCCTGAAAAAGTCGTATGCATGCAATAAAAATATAGAAATAAGCTTGAGTCAAGGATTTTGTTTTGTAGATATATTTCTGGTTTTAGCACAAATGACAAAATAGCATGGAATAGTATAGTACTATGTACAAGCACAAGTACATTGTAAGAGCAACTCAACGCATTTATAGTCAACACACAAATGCGGAAGAGAGATTCTGTACAATACAATTTGTATACAAGTACACAAGAGTATACCACAGTAAAAACTAATTAAGAAACAGGCTATACGTCGTAATGCTCAGTGGTAAATGCAAAAGCATGTATAAAAACCTCCAGCAAGATACATCAGGACAGTGGATGGCCCCCCAGGGGGCAATACCAGACATCCTACTGCCCGCCGTCTTACCCTACACCCAAATACAAATAGGCAGGTGTTTGTTTCCCAGCGCAAGTTTTAGTATAGGCCTGCTCATTGTGAATTGTATGTGGGTCTGCTTTGCTGACATGTAGTGTTGGTGCAAAAACCAGTCGGTCTATGGTGTGGATGTTATTATGATATTGTTAAGTAATTTGTAATAAAGATATTCATTGCGTCGCTTCAGCACCTGAAGCGAAAGCCTTGTTATCACTTCGTTTGTATGTCTGCGTGTATATATGTCTCTGGACAAGCTAGAAGGTTTACCAATGAACCGATTTTGTTCAAACTTTACACAACTATGTGGTATGATGCGACACCGGAGTGATTCGATTTTGGGCACTTTGCCAATCAAAGTGTGGTTTCTACAGGGCCATTTATGGTTCATTTTGGACATTTTCTGCAGTATGTTTAATACCGTTTGGAAGAACACATTCAAACTTGGTACAATGCTTACATGGCTAGAGGACATCACATGTATTTGATTTTGGCACTTTGCCAATTTAAATGTGATTTCCAGAAGGCCATGTTAGGTCATTTTTTGCCCATTTCTGCAATAGTTTCAATACAGCTTGGACCATGAAAACCAAATTTGATACACTGCACATATACCTAGTGACCATCATCAGTGTCCAATTTTGGCACTTTGCCAATTAAAGTGTTCTTTTCAAAAGGCCATTTGCGGTCAATTTCGGCATTTTACGTTTTTATTGTTACAAATAAATCATATCATAAGGTTTTCATGTTTAGTTATCTCTGAACGCACAAAGATATAGTCGTTAGATACCAGTGTAAAACTACAGCGAAAGTAACCATTTTATTGCCCATGAGTCAACGTGGTGCAAGCGGGTGCTCTCTGAGCACTTTCGATCTAGTTTGAATATAATGCTTATAAGGGGTTACCATTTATCATTATTTACTGCAAGTTATATCATAACGGTTTAGATTTTCACACCCCTGGGCCATAATATGTGGTAGTCTCTGTTCGGGACTACTATCATGACCTACGGGGGTATGACAATGACAACATTGTGGGGGGGGGGTCGGGTCTAAAAACTCGACGGCGGTGTGAAATAATTCAAATCTAGGGTGTACTTATGTACCTAACTTTTATTATGGCCCAAAGGGGTTTGAAAAAATGAAATAATTATGATATGATTTTCAATCAGAAATTTTGCCTCCTAAAATTTCCGTCCTTAGATGAGATTCGAACCCATGACCTCTGGGTTGAGATCATAACTGACCAAGTATGTAGGCTGGGGGTTACAGAGACAACGGTTCGTCTGGATAGCCTTTTAACAGCCCGCTACTTAGGACGATGGTATAATTCTGGTCTCACACCCTTGGGGCCGTGAGTTCGTGTCCCGTTAGGGTTAATTGATATAGTCAAACGGAAGCGTAGGGTTGTAAAATGTGTTTTCAGCTATGTCAATACAGTGGTAGGTGTTTGCTTGACATAGAAAAGAGAGAACCAAGAATAAAATTGTATCCACAAGCAAAGTTAGGAAAACACATAAGAAAAATAACAGATGTGTTTGTTGGTGAAAGTAAAACACTGTGCAGTATTGTGAGCAAACGTTGCTTCTTTGACATACAGTAGAACCTCCAAGTAAGACATTCGTCTATAATTGAGGTATTTGAACAAGAGTGTGGGTGCATAAAAAAGACCACCTCTGTATAACATAAAGAATTTCAGAAATGGTCCCAAACTTCAACAAAGAGACCACCTAAATTTGGAGTCCACGTTTAAAGGCCTATCCCTAAGTTGTCTTAGTACAGATGTTCTACTGTAATTATTCCATAAACAGATTCAAGGGGCGCAGAGGGCCAACGCTACCCTACCCCGTTTTTCATCAAATTATTTCATTTACATTGTTTTTCCCCTCATATCTGACATTGAACATAAGAAACCTCTGAGATCTTTTAAGTGTACTTCCCCTTTTCCGAAATCCTGGATCTGCTAGTGGATTTCCCCCACTATTTCCCATAAAATCATAAACACAGTTCCTCACGGTGATTCAGTCTGTCTAAATGCCTGTCATTTGGCACTCTCACATCATGCAAACAAGCACAATGAAGTGTTACTCCATGAATAGTGCCATAATCAGAGGCAGTGACTGCCGCAGCGCCCATAGACTAGTTAACATACCTATGAATTGTAGGAATAGTTTAGACAAATAAACATGATTTTTACAATGCTTTGTGAGCATTTTCAACACGTAGACTTGTTTTCGTATAGCTAGGATTCATGGGAAATAAATAGACAAACAAACCAAACACATGAAGCTTTTTCGCTGTCTCAATAGAAATATTTCAGTACGATTTTTACCCACCTGGTGCCAGTCTCAATCAATTAAAGCTCTATGATGCTACGGCGTTGCAGAAAGAAATGATAAAGACTGATACTGATTGTCTATTTTTTTCCCAGAATGCATTTGTTTGTAGCCACCTGCTGGTTTTAGACAGGATTTACGATCGCACCCTAACTATTTCCATTAGAAAATAAATGTATACAGGTTTGCAGCCACCTAGCTGGGAAAATGGTACTAATATATGAAATCTGGCCTATTCCCCTCTGGTGCCCCAAGATGACTGCCAGGCCCATCTCCACCCGAGCTCTGTACTTCTTGACCACGGTCATGCATGCTAAAAAGGATAATATAGCATGTATTTGATACATGAATTCAATCATGTTCACTCTTGTAATAGTTGCATGATATATAATTGGTATATGTTGCACATTAGATGTTTGTTATATTATATAATGTTTATTAGATGACTTTAATTTATATATCCAACTTTGTGATTTGTGTAGTCATTTTTATGTTTTGAAATCAAATTATCTACCCTAGAAATAGAGAATGAAAAAGTATTTTAAAGCTAGGCAAATTCACTCCCAACTTTTACCTCAAACATGACAGGCAGCCTTTGTGGGTTTGAACAATCCCAGTAGAACTCTCTATCAAGACCACCCTAGGGGCTGGCCTAAAGTGGTCTCTATAGGGAGGTAGTCTCTGTCTTATTATAGCGGTGGTCAAATAGGACATTCTACTGCTTTTGTTTACATCTAAATGAATACTTGTCAATCTTCACGTACTAAAATAAACTTCTGTTCTGACTTATTTTCTTTATTTTCAGGTGAGTGTCATTTTGTGTTCCCTATAGAAGTGGGTGAGTAACGTGTTTTCTGGTTTACTATATAAATGTGTATTCAAGCTTTAGCTCATAATCATTGTCCTTGCTTGTTGATGAGGAATGACACGATAATGTTGACAAGGTCTCATCCTTAATACTCATTGTTGCCTGGACAGATCCTGGTGATGCAAGGGACATTTGCTGTTCCACCAAACCATTTGCTTTTCATGGAGTTTTTTTGGCATGTTTCCTATTGATCGTGTGCACGAATCGCCACAGATCCGTTTAAGTGTTCTCTAAAAACAAAACTTGGTCTGCTTAAGTCATTAAAATAAAAAGCTGTGCTCTACATACGGTAAAGCATCCTGTTGAAACCAACTTTACACAGAGTTATCCTGTAATACCTAGTTTTCAACGTGCAAAACCTTCACAAAGAGACAAACTTCCAACATCCACCACAATGAAACTCATTTTACACAGACCAGTTGAAGCCAGTCCCATAGATGGCCTAAACAGAGATTTTACAGTATTCCTCAAATATTCACCTACAACATACACTCGGAGTGTTTCTGGTGTCCCAAAAGTGACAGTATGATCCAATGTGCATGTACTTCAGTAGAAGCTCTTATTCATACCATTTACTGTGTTCCTAAATCTTCATTATCAAGATGCCAACACAAACCTTCATAAAGAAGCCATCTCTCTATGGAGACCACTTGATACGGGTTAGGTAGTCTAGTAGAGAAGTTGTACTGTACACAGCATTTAGTCCAGAGTAAAGCTCACACTGACTGTATCCCATGTGCCATGCACCGTCTCCAGGGCGTCTGGCAGCTGTTTTAGCGGACAGACACCCTACTTCCAGTGCTCCGTGGTCAGACCGGCCAGTTTGGAAAATGTTCACCTACATTTTTTTGCTCTTGGTGTAAACAAACAATAAATGTCTTCTTTATGGTCTTAAGTCTCCACTAGGCAGGATCAAATACCTCTATCTGTATCACACCAGGTCACTGACACCCTTGAATCACTGTATCATGCTCCCAAGTTAGGCAATTCTTTAAATAAACCAGAAAATACGTTCGTAACAAGACCACCTCTGTAAGTTTGATGAGGAACTTCATGACAAGTCCCAGTTGTGGCCTTAAAAAAACTTGAATTCTGCAGTATAAACAGCTCTTTGGCCCTCATAGTTTTGTCTGCCTGCACCCAACACATGGCAAAACCCAGACTTGTTTTATTGGGAGGGCGTATACACAAGATTTCATGGATTTTGTGCGTGCTAGTAGAAGCCTCACTAAGTCAAAAACACCTCAAAAAGGGACTTGTTTGGGGCAAATAGGTGTCTCCTCATGAATACCTTCAACCCCCCTCTGCATAAAAGTACCCACCCCCTTCACATACAACACCTTCAGAAAGAGTTGTTTTAGGCATCGACCTATATTTTGATCTCAAGTCCCAGGGGGGGCAGCCTTTTCACCATAGCTTCAATTATTCTTTTTCATGAAATTTGACATATAATTATTTTTTCTTAGAGTTTTTTTTAAAAAATTTAGTAAAAACTGAACCTCAATTATTACAACGTTTGACAATTATTTTTGGAGCAAATGAAACCTTATTATTTTTTTTTCATCAATTTTCAGCTTTGTGTAATTTTTTTTCCAATATTACTGCCCCACCCCACCCCACCCCAAAAGATCAAATGGTCGATGCGTGCGGAAGCTCCACCCGCCTGTCTGGGGAAATCACCAGTAACGCTGCTGCTGACAACCCAGGGGTGGGGTGGGTTTGTCCGGGTGGTGGGGAGGGGGGTGGGGCGGGGCGTTACAGTAAACCCTCAAAAGACCACATCTATAAAGGACCATCTGTATTAAGACCATTTCACAAGTTTTATTAAGACCAACATGAACCTCCAAAATCAGACCACCTCACTTTTGAGACCTTTTTGAAGTCCATTTGCAAGGTGGTCAAAAAAGAGAGGTTTCAATGTTTATCCTGGTATGACAATGTGACAGACACTTTACTTCAGCCATCAGACTCCGGCGAACAAGTTGTGGTGGGAAAAACACATCCTAATATGACATTGTGCCAGGGTCACTCACATATTTAAGACGTGGAAAATTGCAGTAGAACTACAGTGGAACCTCTCTAGGAAGACCTCTTGAGGGCTTAGCTCAAGTGGTCTTATCACAGACTTGGTCACATTATAAAGGGTTGGAAAAATTGTATCTGTATGAAAGTTTGGAATGAGAAAATGGTATTTTTACAGAGGTGGTTTCTTTAGAGCGGTGGTATCAGTGGAGATGTGGTCTTATTTGCAGGTTATACTGCAAATCCTCTTTGTATATCAATGTATTGGCGTGGTTGGGAGTGTAAAAGTACAAAATCAGAGTTTTAGTCAATCTGACTAGTGGGTTGGTCTTTTTAGCAGGCAGGTGAATGGCGGCCTTGTATTTCAATTGAAAAAAGCTGCTAGTAACATACCTAATCTCATGGTTGGAGATGGAAAAAAGAGATAGAAAAAATAGAAGAAAAATAGAAAAACATACCTACCGCATAAATGAAAGTAGTCGTATTTCAGCAACCATCGCTACATTAACACTAATGAGTTTGGACAGCGACATTGAAACAGGCTTCTTGTACATACTTCATCTCACACCAATTAAAGCCCTAGTCAGACAAACACGAATGTTCATCCTAGAATCTTCACTGAGTGGTAGGATGTGGGAATTCCACAGGGGAAAGATAATTCTGCCTTTAAGAATACGTCTATAATGGGACAATCTGGCTATTAACAATGAGTAGTGATAATACAGTAATTCATTTGGCTTCAGTGTTCGGGATTGTGCGACCGGAGCTTTAAATCCATGAAAAGTGAAAAAGAAATGCATGAATAGGAAAAACATAATGTGATATTTGAAACTAATGGCTTCATGCCTGCCCAATGGAGACATTGCAGCTTCCCACTCACTGGGAACTCATCTGACGTCAAAACAGATTGTGGTTTTCATGCAAGACGTTTAATTACGTTGCCTGAAATGACATCATTGCATGTCTGATTCCCAAGTCTGTGTTAATTAAATGGTTAAGTGCTGTAGATACATAGTGGACTGTTAGTGCAAGATATAAAGGGAGTGCCTTAGTAATGATACCATTTCTGCGGTTCCAAACCTTCGCGAATAAACCGACTTGAACCTCCGTAAATGACCACCTCCTCTATTGAGCTAGATCACTTGAGACTGTTGCAAGGGTGGTCTTAATAGAGACGTTCTACTATATTCATGTAATTAAATTTTGGATGTCTTTTTGTCTACGAAGTATGCAAATGAAACGTCCTTATTGTGCATTTATTGTGCATTTATTGTGCATTTAACTTAACTTATTGTACATTTTCGTGCCATCAACACTTCCTAAGACCAAATCACAACGATCTATTAGCTTTTGGTTGTAGACACTTAGTGTCTGAGAAAGTGTTGAAGGGAAGAAAATTAACATTAAAAAGTAAGTATAGATCTACCGTAAGAATCTATCATTTGGATATTTAGTACAGTCTAACCTCTACTTAAGACCATCTCTATGAAGAAACGACCCCTAGATAGGACCATCTTCATGGTACCAAACCTTTAAAATGAGACCAGATAGAACCTCCACAAATAGACCACCTCTCTATTCAGATTCCATATTATACTTGTTATACGGTAAACGGCTTCCTGTCTCATGTTTAATTCTCTAACCTTTTCTTCTTCCAGCTGCGTTCATCCAAAAAGTTAAAAACAATTTCAAACAATTTTAAAAAATAAGTTTTATTAACATTGTTTCGACCTCTTGGTCCTTATCAAATCCACAAAAAAATAAAAAAGCCACAAAATGCTAAAAAAAAGCTCCAAAAAGAAATTAAAAAAAATATTAGATAAATCTCAGATTACCTGAAGACATTCCTCAGACGGTCTTAATAGAGAGCTTCATGGCAGGCACAGCCAAAGAAGCCTTTTTATTTGAATATTAATTAACTGCATGCTTCCCAGAAATGCATGCCTGTCTCAGAACGTCCTTTCACCGCACAGACAATGAGTAATGGAAAAGAAAGTGAAACTGTGCGAGAAACTGTCACCTCTGGAAATGGAATGTCAAGGCTAGAATTGTAAGTGCCACCAAACTGAGAGCTTGGAAAGGACAAAGAGATGACAATAGTTTAAGGCTGCGTTCAGACAGTCCAGAATATTGAAATCGAGGCAATCACGGTATTGTGGACATTGAGCATTGGTATATGGTCTCGTCACAGACATGTTTTGGAAGGTAGAATCATTATTCCCCGAGGATTCCCCATCTTTCTTTCATCATCTCTTCACCACCATGTGAATGAACATTCGTGACTGTCAGACTGGGACTTTAGAGTTGTATGATGTATGTAAAAGGCAGAAAATAGGTTAAATGGAAAAGGTCTGACATCCTTCTAAGATTTCAAGATGCATGTTCGATGATATTGCTGGTGTGGATGTGCGAGTAGAAAAATAAATAATTGTCACCTGGATATGTGATTTAATTGACTTAGTTGTTGGTGTAGACAATAGAGGATTCCTTTTCCAAGTCTATGGGGGTATATCACAAAATAGCCTCTGCCGGGACATGAATTGTGGACCACTACCATATGTATAGGTTCCATTCCCGGCAGCGGCTATATGATAAAGCCCTATAGACTTTGAGAAATGATCCTCTTTGTCAATTATCACTTTGTATATCTGGTCTGAAACCACTTTGTAGTCGTTATTTGCCACAGACCTGTGGACTCTGGCAGCGGCCTGCCCTACTAGATAGCACAATGCTTAGAAATAGAACTAAGGACGTCCAATAAAAACAGCCTCCATTGAGACATCTCTATAATAAGACAATCTCTCACGTTTCCAAGACTTCAAAACGAAGTGCTGCAAATCTCCTTAATAAGAGACCACCTTTGAAGCCAGTTTCTGGGGTTAGGTGGTCTTAAAAGTGAGATGTTACCATTGTATGCGAACACAATGTTTAATTGCACAACCTCTCCCAATGAAGTTTCTGGATCTGGCGCTGTTCTGTAATAACAGGTCTTTATAGAGTGTTGGTGAGAGATCAGAAAATCTGAGTGTGTTGTTTGACCGTACGAGTGAGGGCAAGAAAAGGCGCTTGGTTCAAAATCTTCAAACCCACGATATATGTGAAAGATTTTCTTACCTCTAGCTCACTCGTATAATCACCATTTTCTTCACCATCATGTTTGTTCATCATTTCTAGGCTTTAAACTTTATAGAGATGAATTTTTGCTCCCCTCTCAGCCTATCAGAATCGAGTATTTTCAGCAAACAAGGGAGAAAAAAGCCTGTCATATACACTGGCAAGTTGACTGTGTACTGCTAAAGACATCGTTATTAACATATTAACACCTCCCATCACTATTAGCAGTAATCAGTATATGGCAACTATTGTTAGAGCCAACAATAGCGCAGTGTGTCATTCACCGTAGTTAGAGAGAATTGCAGATGCCATTTTTTTCCAAGTCAATGATATATGACACAGATGAACCTCTAAACAACACCACATGCATGAGAATCATTATGTGAATCGAGCTGATTCTTTTTAAATCTTAAACCATATTTATGTTATTTTCTTCATAGCTATTCATAGGTTCACAAAGGGACCAAAAATAATACAAAATTCTTATTGGTAATGCTGCGTTTCGAAGTCTTGGTTCTTATCAAATTGGATTCCTTTTCAACCCTATTTGAACTTTTGAAATGCTATGAAAAAAATAGAATAAATATAATCTACAATGAGACATGAAGCTGTACACCAGAGCTTGTTACTGTATTCCAAGGTGCAATTTTAGAACCTTTTTAATGCTGTTGCCACTAATAAAGAGTTTTCACAAAAATAAATAAAACAATATAACACTGATTATGCACAACTTATATGTATCTACTTTACTTTTTCACATAAGTATATCATTACATGTGTAATTGCATACATTACATGTGACAAATTTCTCAACTGAGTTAATGAGAATGGTGACACTATATGCCAATATTGATTCATTAATGCTATGTTTTGCTTTGTTTGCTTTGTTGGGCTTTGTATATGGACATCATTGCCACCATTGGCAGATCCTGGTTTTCTGAAAGGACGGGGGCACCCACAGTATTTCATGTACACTAAAAGTTCGTGGAGATGAAAAAAAAACATGGAAATGAATTTGGGGGCTGAAAAGGGGGTAATCAGCTCACAAAAACTAATAGAAGAAAGTAAAACTTAAATGTTGTTTCCCTGAGTCCTCGCAAGTGTACCGACGGCATTAATTACCCTTCTGTAGCTTCACCTCAGTGGTCTGCCCATTCTACCTGGTCTGTTCATTATTATAACTGTAACAAATGGTTTTATTACACTATCGTGAGCTTCTGTGAACAGTGCACATAAACAAGTAGATATCTCCAATTTGATTTGATTATACAGTACCCGGACCTCTATATTACAAACGTTTGATGGCGTGAACTTTGGTGGTCTAAGTGTGGAGGTGGTCTTTTTGTGAAGGCTTTGGAATTAAATATGATGGTCTTACCTTAGAATTAACCTCAATAGAGAAATGTTCTTATTTAGAGATACTAGTATTTACGAAGAACCATGAGTTTGCTCAACACCCACCACTACATCCGGCCGTGTATCGAACTCACCACCTTGTGGTCATAATTTCAACGGCCTATCCACCCTTGACCATTGATATTGAGTGGCGATTGGGCAAGACCAGCCAGCTGGCAGAGCAAACTCATTATTTAGAAATTGTGCTGGAGCAGCTAGATGATAGAGGACTAATAATTGGGGCGGGGTTTTAAGGAAATGAGACGTGGGGCAAAGGCCGGAAATGAAATAGAGATGTGGAAAAACAATAAGTGTGAAGTAGGATGTGGGAAAGATGGACACAAAATAGGGGTATGGGATTTCTTGACCCCTTATAACCCACCCCCATTAATTAAGAGGACTGTGCATTATTTATGAAGGGGGCAGCCGAGTTGGCTGAATAGTGGCTGCAACATGCTTGTTTGTAGTACAAAGTGAATAGAGAGCAATAGTGCAGGCAGGTACGTGTGCATGTAAGTTGTCTTCTTGTGTATTACAGGATGTTTGTCTTTGTATAGCAGTTTTCTTGCCAACTTTTAATCACTTTGTTAAACAAATGTTATTGATCTATAGCTTTATTCTTTCTGATTTATATCTAATGCACGTTATTGTAACATTTGAATGTAGTAATATTTTTAAATATAGGAATAATTATGAATAAATCACACACCTGGGGAGGAAAGCAATCTATTGTGTTCTTATGATTTACAGTGCAAATTGACTGATTTTATACTATTAATGTTCTTTCTACATATGGCAAATGAGTAATTGATAAACAATTCTTCAAACATTAGGGCACAAATTATATTCAAATGAGAAATGAATCGCAGACTCAAATGTATCTCTTATATTTTCTTTTTCTTTAGTTCACTTGTTATTGAGAATACCATATTGCTGTGATGCATTGTTGTGGATTGTCAAAGAGATTTCCATGAACCGACGATATATTTCTTCAAAACCAAGAATAAGAGCCATAGAATAAGAGCTACACACAAGAATAAGAGCCAAGCAGTAGAATGTCTCATTAAATCACCTCTATAAAGAGAGCACCTCTATATTAAGACCAATTCTCACTGTTTCAAATCCCATATATAGACAATTCCACAGCAAACCTCCATCAAGAAGAAGAGACCGCGCAAACCTCATAAAAAGACCGACATGAACCTACATAACATAATATGTTTGATTGTCTATTCTTACCACTGAAGTAAACCAAAATCTGTTATCAAAAGTTTTTAAAAAGTTTTTAATTCAAAATTTCACAAAAAAAGTTTTTCATCTCTATAGAGACCTTTTCAATTTACAATAAAATATAGTACTTCTTCTAAAACATTGTACTATTTAAAAAACCAAAACATAAAATAGGGCCTACTTCCCATATTAAAGTACAGACTTATTCAATTTATACACTGCAATTTTAAGACATAAAATAACATATATAATATAATCTCAACAATGCATCACAGTAACCACAAAGGTAATCTTGGTGAATAAAGTGAACTGTAGTATTTGAGCACGAGATTGTCGGGTCAATCGTAGAATTTTGCACCGTGATGTGTGATTGACACGAACACAGTGAGTGTAAATCACACATCACCGTGCAAAATTCTACGATTGACCCGACAACCGAGTACTCAAATACCATTCTATCATGACTAAAATGACTAAAATCCACATCAAATGAGTGTCATATTCGTTTTTATTTGAAAATAAATCATATCATAACGTTCTCATTGCCATTTTGACCATGCGACTGAGCGGCTGTTATTCAGTTAAAACCTTTGAATATTTAGCATAGTTCGAAATTATCCACTATAAAAACATTTGTGAATGATAAAGGACGTATATGCGATTGATTTGACACCAAGAAATAATTAATCCAACAACTAGAATTTTGTAAAATATTAGTTGGAAGTCGGAAGATTGTCAAAATGTTTACTCGTGCTGATTTGCGCATGCGCGTTACAGCCCTTAGCAGCGTGCATATTGTAGGAATTGACCACGAGAATCAGACGTCAGCATGCTCAATTTTGCGATTGACACGACAATCGAGTGGTCAATCACCATTCTATCATGACTAAAATCCATTTTCATGATTTTATTTTAAAATAAATCATATTATAACATTCAACATTCAAGTCAATTTCGTTTGTTTTGAGCGCGCGGAGACGTCAATTCCTACAGTTTTGAGCGCGCGGAGGCGTTAGTCTAAACTGCAGCACTCCGCACAGCATGAACACGCCTTCATGGCCTTACTACGTCAGCGGCTGTATTGATATTGTGAGGAGATTAGACTAGCGCCGTGTTTTTTGGGGGGAGCGTGTTTTCCATCGCAAAATTGAGCACGGAGATTGACCAATCAGCGTGGGTTATTGGCGGTGATTTTTGCACGGAATGATAGAACGTATAATTGACTCGCCTGTTCGACCAATCAGCGTGGGTTATTGGCGGAGATTTTTGCCCGGAATGATAGAATGCTGTTTGGATTATTTGTTATGACCACTCTTCCTGGTTGGTAATGGTCTACTTTGCTGTTCATTCTATGTTATTAGTTCCAATTTTCTTTCTTAACAGATGTAGTAAATCTAAAGTAGTCCTTCTTTTGGTTAACGTGATTTTCAAATTAATCATCTTTTTTTGCAATTTCTTTCACCATGGCATAACATCCATAACCATCCAGCAGCCTCCGGAACGTTCTTGTTGAAGAGGGCTGGATTGTCTTCTCCAAGCCTGCTTCAGAGAACTGTTATATGACTTGGCCACTTTTTCACTATAAATAACCTAGCATCCAGTGCAAACACCTGGTGATTTTTGTTGGACTCTTCTACATAAGGGCCACATAACGCCTATACGGATGGTACTTTGATAGTAACATGATTGATGTACTTCCACGAAATAGTTTTCAACGCAATTGTTGTTGATGGTGAGGTTTCAAGGATCATCTTTGTTATCTTATTTCTAGGGCATGTGTTGTAATGGTCTCTATATGAAATACGTAGTGGACAGGCCTGCATCAATACTCTAGCTGAGTGTTTGGATATACGTAAATTTATATAAAGCACATTAGTTTCTTAGTTTCTTAAAAGGAAAAGGGAAATGATCTATAGTAGATTCTATCCTTTAGTGGACAAGGTAGGACCACTCAGAGGCTCGCTTGAGTGATCTCAATAGCAGGGTGGACTCTTTTCTATGAAGACATGGGACCATGAACCATGTTCTTGGTTGTCAGAGATTTTCTCATTGTGTAGGTTTTACTGTACCAAATGCACTTACCTCTAACAAAGCAGTCATGTCACTTAATACAAAATGACCCTTTATGTCATGAGTAGCAGAAAATATACGCTTATATACATCACAGTGAGTGATAATCAACCCACCTGATGAACCTGGTGCTGTTGTTTTATCCACCACATCTGTGTGATCTAAATTGCTCTAACTAGCCTATTGCCTTTCCTTCTGATGTAAACACCTACCTATTACATGATTACATAGCTAATCTGATTGTTAAGTGTATTTTTACACTAATTTCAATGGTGAAAACTGGTTCTAGAAAAAAGAAACCAACAGTTGTACTGTGTGAACTTTGATATAGGTTACGCTGTGGTCATACATCATCGAACATTGAAACCGAATAAGTTCTGGTATTGAAATTTTTGTTGGTCGGAGAAATTGTCTAAACACAGACGTGTCTTTAGACATAGACTAATCTTTACTTCCGGGTACAAGTCCATATCTCATCCAATACAAAGTAAAAAGTTATGCAGAACTGTAAGACTTAGATTTACGAGAATGTACGAGATTTTATACAGCTATAAACAATCGGGTAGCTAGCGGGTAGAATGCACTGAAGGTATCGTCTAAATGTGTAGATTGCTACTGAAAATAAATTCACATAGACAAAAGAAATCAGGTCAGCACGGAAAAAGAAACTCTAAATACGCCTCTCTAGACTTGTTTCTATGCGGAAGGAGCACCGAGAACATATGGTATTCACAGACGACAACCGGCTTGTAGAGTCAAAATGGCATTCAGAAGAAACTCAAATTAAGAACCCCACCCCCACCCCCACCCCCACCCCTCTATCATCAACACTAGTATTATAAACCATTTTTTGTAGAGTAGTCCAAGCCTTCGAAAAGAAACCGTCTCTCGGTTAAGATCAATTGAGCCCATTCCAAGGGGTGGTATTTATAGAAAAACGTTCTGCTTTGTAGACAGCTAGTCCAGATGGCTACTCGGATATCTGGGCCAGGAGAGTATGCGTGAAGGATGGTGTCAAAAGACTGTCTAAACGATATCACGATATAATTAGGTTATTGTCTTCTTACCAGGAGGTAATAGTCTGACTGACAAGTCTGTTCATTCAAACCTACATCTTAGTTCAATGCAACATGCAGATAACATTAAAAAGGCGATCACACAAACATTCGATCATACAGAAGAACGTACAATTACGACCACCTCAATAAAGAGACCACCTCTATAAACAGTCTTGAGGCCGGTCCTTCTGGTGGTCCTAATACAGAGGTTCTGCTGCATCCTCCTGTCTGAACAATCCGTGTTTGCAATGCGCACAGCTCCCTCTGTCAACCTCCCTGTAGGACCAGGGAACACAACTCCCACTGCGGGGGTCATGTTTACTGCAGGACAATGCCCCAGGGCTCACAGACTCATACATTACATTCACATTTTGCCCAATTTGCCAAGGCGGACAATGCTTGCAACTGTAGCACAAATTTTGGCCAAGTTTTTTTTTAATTTTCCTTATTGGAAAATTGGAAGCAGGGCTATGGAATTTCTAATGTTTTTGTTTCTAGGTGCATTCTCTTTTTGCTTTGCTTTGTTTTGTTTTATTTTTTCTAGTTGGATGTAAACTCTTGCTAAGAATACGGCAGAATCGAGAATGCTGCAATGAACTTGAATGAAGTGTGTAAAACGCCGTATAAAACACTCAAAACAGAACGGTATAAGGTTGAGGTGGTGTCAAGTTAGATGATAGAAGTGAGAAATTCCTATGTATGTTGACAGACACTACCTGGAGACTGCTCTACTGATTCGCAATATAAGAGTACTAGCATCTGACCACAACTTTCATAAAATATTGCTGCTGCTGCTGCTGCTGCTGCTACTACTACTGCTGCTACTACTGCTGCTGCTGCTGCTGCTGCTACTACTACTACTACTGCTGCTACTACTACTGCTGCTACTACTACTACTGCTGCTGCTGCTGCTGCTGCTGCTGCTGCTGCTGCTGCTGCTGCAGTTGTTGCTGCTGTTGCCACTAGTCCTTTTGCTGTAACACTGTTGTAAACTGGGGTAATCTATGTGCAATGCCGCCGCCAAGGCGTGCCTGGGATGGGGCGGCGTCCGGCGTCCCTACACTACAACCTCTCTATCAGGACCACCGCCATAAGGGTCGGTCTCAAGTGGTCTCAATATAGAGGTGGTCTCTTTATAAAGAGATCATTGGTGAAGGGTGATGTGGTTATAAATGGAAGTTAGAGGAGAATTCGTTTCTTACAGAGGTGGTCCGTTCACTGAGGTGGGTGTTCTGTTGTTCTTGTTACACTTGCAAATGAGATGGGGTGTTTATGCTACTGGCTGAGGATGCTTGCATTGGTCGTGTTGGGGTGTATTAGAGTAAGCCATATGTTCGGCAAAAGTACAAGCTTTTAGGCTCTCTGGTTGTCTACCAGGCCATATTACTGGACTATAAGGCAGCCAGTCAGCTAGCTGACACAAGAACAGCCTGACTGCCTGGCAACTGGCTAACTAGTCCATGGTATGCATCGAGGCAGATCCAGGGGGCGTAGTGGGAGCACACACTTTTCCCCCTGTAAAATACATCTTTTTATGTGTGTGCTTTAGCCTTAGCGAGCACCACACATATCATGACATCATGTGGGTGCGCCCCACCCCCTTTCCCCGAAACCTGGATCTGCCCATGACCTCTGCCTTACGACCACCAGAGCTTTGACTTCAAGTGTAATAGGAGAGTCACGTCACGTAAATTATCATACTCGGTGGCCTCTTCATGAAGCTTGGTTTTAGGAAACGAGAAATCGACCAGGTCTATTATACTGTATAGTATACTGTATATTTCTCTTTGTGAACAGTCAGGTCTAGAAATATGATTTCTATATACAGGTGGTTTTAAGGATGATGTATATTTTGTCTCTGGCATCAAAAGTGGAACACTGTTCTCATTTTATTTCTTAAGCTTGCCTTTTAATGACACACTACAACTGTGAATAGTGGAAATCTGATATGAAATTTTTTAGCCAGAAAAGATTCTGAGACCCACACAAAAAGTGGAATATCAGAAACGTATTCCATTTTTGTCGAGCGTGGCGAAATGAAACCATTCCTCAATTGGAGGCTGTACAATACACGAGTAAGCAAGAGTACACACTGGTGTGTGCATACGGTCAACGTGCGGTCAGTATACGGTCAGCACACGGTCAGCACGACCATGAAAACAACGCACGTGCTGCTTCTCAGTGGTCAGAGGGTCGTGGTGGTCAATGCTAATGACTGGTGGAGATATGGCATGCTGGAACGAGAGAGACTGCTTGCAAAATGGGCATAATACAGTAGAAACTCTCTGTTAAGATAATACGGCGGCTGGCTTATAGTGGTCTCAATATACAGGTGGTCTGATTATTAAAGCTTGAGACCACGAGAAACTGACTGACTGTAAGGTTTTGGTTCTACACTTTACTAACTGTCTGTACAGTAGAACCTCTCTATCAAGGCCATATACAGAGGGTATCCTTGAATGAGTTCATCGTGTTGGTAATTACATCAATCTATTATTTTCGTCTTTCACAAATACGGCCTCCGAGTTGAGGGGGCCCACCAGCTTGCGATAGTCTACGGCCCAGTGCTTGCTGCAGGAGGGGACGGCGGCCATAAACCATGATCTGACATGCGCAGTAGTGTTTTTGAACACTGTCAAACAGTAATAAATCTTTAGCGTTGTGAAAGATGAAAATAATAGATTCATATACAGAGGGGTTCACAGCAATGTTTTAAACGAATCATTGTAGAGCTGGTTTCATTAATAACGAGCCATAATAGAGATTGCTTCATTATAATGTGGTCTTGTTGTAGTGGTGGTCCTAACATAGAGGTGGTCTATTGAGGGAGGTGGTGTTAAATGGATGTTTTACTGTGTATGACACGTGTCATAGCCTGTGAAGCCTGAAAAAGGTTGGCTGGTGCTGATTGGTGAGTGTCTGCTGATTGACCCAATAGAAGCGCTCCCAAATGCACGCTAGTGTGCACGTGACCAGAATCATGTGCTACAACTGTCTTTCCTCTTATTTTCTGGGCTTAGTATTCAATTCACAAATTATTGAACACTGAATATGTATAGTGTGAAAGAGATTCCCCCGACAATGACTGTGTGTCTGTGTCGTGTAAATGCGTATATGCTGTGGTTTGCTGATTTATTAAAGATATATAATTCATCATAAGATATATAATCCATCTAACATGAAGTTCACGTGGCATAGGTCTGCAACACATAAAATAACAGTGAAAAATAGTGTGTGCATGTTTCTGTTAAAAAAAATCAGAATGTTCACAAAGTTGAGTTTAATTTTTCAGGACCCGCAGCTCCCGTCCTAGATTTTTTTCATACCCCCAGAGGGCCATGATAAAGGTAGCTTCTTTATAGCTAAAACACACTGTGTAGTGACACCCACCATCACAGGGTGTTGCCCCTGTGTCTTTATAAATTATGTGCACAAACAAAGTGCATCAGAGATGAATTACGCAAGACCCCTCTTCTTGTTCTAAGTCAATGTCACTGCTCTGATTCAAGGTCCTCTCCCATCTCGAGGGACGTTCTCTACATACCCTAAGCTACTTATTCTCGACCCAAATCAACAAAGTCCTCTATTTGTTTTGCCATTTTCAGTCCTTTCCTATTTTTTCTAATACACTGACTGGAAGATGTAAGGGGAGGATGAGTCTTCTCCTTTTCCAACCACAAAACATAATTGCATCGCTTCAGCAGCTGAAGCGAAAGCCTAGTGGTTGTTTTGTTTCTAACTATGTACATGAATGTATGTCTCTGGACAAGCTATAGTGTTTACCGATGAACCGATTTCATTCAAAATTTACAGAACTATGAGGTATGATGCGACGCCAAAGTGATTCGATTTTGGGCACTTTGTCAATTAAAGTGTGCTTTCTACAGGTCCATTTATGACATTTTTAATATGATTCAATGCACTTTAGCCAATATGATAAAATCAATATTCATACAAGGTAGCAGCAATAGTCTAGCCTGGAGTTGTTAGCTGCTGCAAGTAATTAAAATAAATATGCATGATGAAACCAGTATTTTTCAGCACACACATACAGTACAAGCACACTATAAGATTATTTGTGGCTAATTACATAATGGTGTACCTTTAATCAAGATTTCTATAACATTTTAGTCAACCTTTAACAGTTCAAGTTGATTAATGTAAAACTAGAAAATAATTAAATATTGAAATTGAAAAATAAACATGTTAGCGCAAAACAGGAACATTTTATATTTAAAATGCTCAGAGAGCACATCGTCACCATAATAATTTCGACTCATCGTCAATAGATAATTACTTCAGCCCTGTTTAGAAAGCACCTGCAAACCAATGCCAAGAACATAGTTATAGGGTGAGTAACACACAAAATAAGACTTTTTGATGCTTTGATTGCAACTTAAACATCATTATTGACCATGGGTCAATGTTGTTCTTACGATGCTGTGCTCTCTGAGCACTTTTGATCTAGTTTTCATGTGTGTGTGTGTGTGTGTGTGTGTGTGTGTGTGTGTGTGTGTGTGTGTGTGTGTGTGTGTGTGTGTGTGTGTGTGTGTGTGTGTGTGTGTGTGCGCGCGCGCACGCGCATGCATGCTTGCCAAAACTTTTAAATCCAATAGTTGCAACTCCCTCTTTTTTCCTAACATATCAAGGTGAATTAGAAAAAAAAGAAATGTTCCCCCACCAATCCCCATTCCCCCAACAAAAAGGAAGTCAATTAAAAGAAATAAAAAATAAAAATAAAACCAAATGTGGTGTCTGTAGTTTTATGACCTTGAAGTCTGAGTGTGGTTCTGATAGATGCTCGTCCCGAGAGTAACGGATGTATTTGAGCCAATGATGGTTTTGCTGTGTTTCAGGCTATCTAGATACAGTGAAACTTCTAATTACGATCCACCCTATAAAGAGATCATCTCTATAATAGTAGATGCGTGCGCAAACCGGCATACGTTTACAA
Source organism: Streblospio benedicti (assembly GCA_019095985.1). Taxonomy (NCBI): domain Eukaryota; kingdom Metazoa; phylum Annelida; class Polychaeta; order Spionida; family Spionidae; genus Streblospio; species Streblospio benedicti. Next base: position 26,177,522 of record CM032668.1, on the reverse strand, counting down.
ATCGGCACCTACGTAATTAGTGATGCGTCAGGGTGGCAACACTTCATAGAGACCAATGCAAACATCCGTTATTATGAGACCACTTCAATAATGAGACCACTTGCGACCATACTAATTGTGATGTTAATAAATAGAGAGGTTCCACTCTGTAGTGTTGATACTTGTTTACAAGATTGGGTCCGGTTATCTCGAAATTGAAGGGGGCGAATGAAAAATCGAGTTATCCGAAATTTCGGTTTATTGGGGTGATCACTAATATGTAAGTAGCAAGAAAAAATGTTATTTGTTCGTATTATCCAAAGATTCGAGTTATCGGAGCTCGAGATAACAGGGACTTCTTTCAATCCACGCTTGCCAAAATAAACTTGTGTACTGATCTCTTTTTTCTTCTATTTTCAGGTGAGTGTCATTTTGTGTTCCATATTGAGGTGGGTGAGTAACATGTTTTCTGGTTTACTGTATATATGGGGGTTTATACTCATCCGGCAGATCCAGGCTTTTCAGAAACGGGGCGCACTTAAGGGTTTTCACAAGTTTTTTTTATCCTCGTTCGATAGCGAAAACACCAAAAACCCTATTAAAATGAGGTATTTTGGTGGGAAAAAGCGTGGGGGGGCACGCACGCCCCCCGCCCCCGCCACTACCCATGGGTCTGCCTATGTACGAGTACTAAAGTAGTCTGTTTTATTTTCTGTTACTTCACAAGTATATGTATTTATTAATTGGCCATTGCTATGGAGTCAGTATGGAGTCATGTACAATTATCAAAACTACGTTAACGCGCTTTCATCTTGGAAATGACAACTGTATCCACGTATGGCAGGTGTTTCTGAGATTACCCAATGAAACTTAGTTGTACGTAGATTTGATATGCAGTAACAGCAATACTTTGTCAATTTGTCATCGTCATATAGCTTTATTTAGATTTTAGAAGTTTTGCTAGTGTGATATGAATATTTAAATGTCTAGATATGAGTTTGAAGTTTAGTGCTCATGGTACAGATTTCTACATGAGAAAATGTGTGCAAACTGACTGCACACTCAAACTTGGGGGTAAACCGCAAAAAACCAACAGACTTCTGCAAAACTTGAATATGTCTCATTCACTAAGACGGACAAGCATGTGGCCGTCTTCTATAGTAGCCACCAGTTGAACCCCAATAAACCCTCTTCCCCACCACATAAACGAGCTGCTGCTACTCGTAACATGAGAAACCAACAGACTTCAGAAACGTTTGAAACTCATTCACTAAGAGACACACAGTGTTGGCTTGAGCATAGCTACCAGTGCCTAACCCCACCGCATCCCAGGGACGGATCCAGCGGGGGGGCTCGGGGGGCTCTAGCCCCCCGCCTGCCATATTAGCCTTAAAGCCCCCCCGCCCCTACAATTTAGCCCCCCCCCCCCTCCGCTTGTTGCCACCAAAATACTTCATTTTCATAGGTTTTTTTTCCTGAAATTCCGTGAGTGAGACCCCCCCCCTTCCTTATGTTTTCCTTACGTCCTTTTTCCAAAAACCTGGATCTGCCCCCACGCACGGACAAATCCGCCCGCCCCCGCTCTCAAAATTTGAAAATTAGCCCCCCCGCTCTCAAAATTTGAAAATTAGCCCCCCCGGTCTCAAATTTCTGAATCCGTCCCTGCATCCCTACCCTCGTTCCTCCTCTCCATCACTAAGGGACGGTGCAATATTTGACAGGCAAGGGGACCGGTGTATATCGAAAAAAATGTCCGAAAAAAGGTCTTGTCAACTGTTGATGTGATGAAAAAAACTGATATCCCATGAAATCTATTCATAAAAAAAGTCCGCGTCCCCTCCCATGAATATTTGCGTGATTAATTCATACCGATCCGCTCACGTTGAAGCGGGATTTCAGCAGCTGAATAAAAGTACATGTCCCATGCCCAAATAGAATGAAAAATGATCCGGTCCCGCTACTTTGCACCTTGAAAAAAGTACCTGTCCCCCTACCAAATGCACAGGTCTCCCTTCCTGGTAAATATTGCACCGTCCCTAAGACAGAACATCCGACGACTGACTCCAGAATGGCATGATAACCCCCACCCCCCACCCCCCAACCCTTCCCCACAAATGAGCCGCCGCCGCCGCCGTCGCCACTCAGCACCACCAATAACACGAGAACCCGCCCGGAATTTTACGAGTCTGCTTAGTGGCAAATTAGCATGAGGAAGCCGCCGGCAGCGCGGGCATTAGGGAGGGAGGGAGGGATTCGCCAGGCTTTTTGCAAGGATAGGGTTCCGGCTAAAAATGTGGGCCTTGGGTGCATAGTTTGTGGGGTAGAATGTTTTATACAGTACTAGCTCGGTGTCTAGTGGATGTAGGGAAATGTTAAACTGGTCGAGATAGGCAATATTCGAGGTACTAGTAACAAACTGATACATGTTTCTGATGTAGAAACTAACCTCGAGATAGCAAAAAAATCGAGATAAGCAATATAATCGAGATAAAAGGTTTCACTGTGTCTCTTAAAGTAGGTTAGGTGGAAATCCCAGCCTCTTTGTAAAAGTCGCTAACAGCCAAGTGCTTGGGTAGAAGGCAGAGGATCAGAGTTAGTAGTATTTGCTTGCTGTTATTGCTAAGGCAATGGAAATATGACATCATCAACTTAATTCGAGTTCAAGAAGAAATGTTTCTAGTATTTGGACAATTTTAAAGATTTGTAAAGATGGGCATTAATCCTTCTACTTTAAAATTATTCAATAAAATGTTATGGTCACAGTATTTCATTTCATTTCAAATATATACATATATTTCATTGGTTGCCTTCAACATTTACGTTTTAAGTGTTATGAATTATTTTAGGTAACGAATGAAGAAAGCTGTTCATAAAGTATACAAGATATTTTAAGTACTCACTGAGCATAGTAAAAGATATTATCAGTAAATGACTATCCAGATGGTGAGTGGATTGTGACCAAATATTTAAAAGAATAATAATCCATTTATTTAAATGTTTAAGCAATATAATGTTAAAATTTATTTGATTAGAATCATTAAAGGCATAATAAATCTTTTTTTATACTTCTCTCTCTCTCACACACGTCTTTTTAGCAAGCATATTTCTACCAACGATAGATATAGCTGAAGACAGGTTTTACAACCCTAAGCTTCCATTTGACTATATCAAGTGGCCCTGGCGAGACTCGAACTCACGACCCCAAGGTTGTGAGACCAGAATGATATCATCATCCCAAGCAGCTCATTTCCAATACATGTTTAACACTTCTCTTGTGGAAAATGGTATCTTTTAGATTTTCATTAGTGACTAAATGCTACAGGTAAAACACCAATATTTCATACCCGTTCTACCACATTTAAGCTCGAGTTCCTTTAAGCAGGTTATGAAGTGTCCATTTTTAGCTGTATCTTATAACACTTTTCTAAATGACTGTCAAATGTGTTGTATTTTTCATTGCAAACATATCTGTGAAAGGCAAGCCTCCTGCTCTTAGGACTCTCAGTGACATGTGACATCATTATGGCCAATCATACAAGTGACACGTGACATCATTACAGCCAATCAAATGAGCCCGTGAGCCTCACGTTAATTGGCAGATCTGTCTGAGCAAATAAATGGTCAGGCAGTACAGGCGCCCAGATATCAACAGCTGAACTACCAGCTGAAAAGTAGGAACATAATCAAAAAATTGATGTAGTCATGAATAAGTGCCATGAAAGTGAATGCAATAGACCCACTAAGTAAGGCCACTACTTAATCAACCACCACGGGTCAGTTTCTGTATGGTCTTATATGGTGCTTCCGTGGCCGAATGGTTAGGGAGTTGGATTCGTGACCAGAAGGTCGTGGGTTCGATTCCCGGTCGGGTCTTGTGGTACGTGTTGAGCAAACCTACCCCTAGCAGGGTGCACACTGCTCCATGGCACCTACACGTTAAATAGGTACAGGTCATTGGGTTGAAAAGAGTGAGTGAGTGATTGTGTGAGTGATGAGCATTGTGCGCTGAATGTGCTGCCGATGCAAGTATAAGAGAACTGATCAAATGCTGATCAATAAGTGTGCCAATTACCTGGTTTAAATTGTAAAGTCATGAGAGCCAGACTGAGATCAGGAATATAAACCACCACATTTGCATTTACATTTACATTTATAAAGATGGTCTACTGTTCTTTCTCTTCATAGAGGTATTTTGACCTTATTGCTTAACCATAAGATGAAACAAAATGCTGATTTTTCCTCTATAAACCATTGACAAAACAACTTCTACTCGATATTGAGCCGACCACTGTAGTAGTGGTTAAAAAACAATGCTGCAAACAACAGCATCAATATACAAAGATACATAATAAAAGGTGTATTCTACTTGATGTTAAGTATGGATATATGGGATTCAGCCTCCAAGTCTACGAGACTATCTCACATAGCCACACTGTTGCCATACTATATAACAGCCCTAAAGAATACTTTATATCTTCTATATCACCATAACAGTGTTCATGTTGCTCATGAAACAGCACTCTACTATATATCACAGCCCTCACAGGCAGCAGTGTTTGAATATTCATCTGTAACAAGCCGGTAGCATAAATACCCGCGTCCTATGATGACGTATGGCCGCCGCCGCCGCCCGCGGAAGGAAGCCCTCGTTTTTCTCCACCGTTCGCTGCCGCTATATTGGGATACTGGCGATGGGAGAATAATGAGGCGGGCGCGGGGCAGATGTTTGCCACAATGTACTCTTCTTGTTGTGGTTGTTGTTCTTCTTGTTCTTCGTGTTCTTCTTTCATCTTTTGCTTCGTCTTTCTCTTCATCTTTCTCTTCTCCTTCTTCTTCGTCTATGTCTATGTCTTCGTCTTTGTCTTCATCATCTTATTTGTCTTCTTCTTCGTCTTCTTCTTTGTCTTTGTATTCGTCTTCATTTATCTTCTTTGTTTTCTTCTTTGTCTTCTTCTTCTTCTTTGTCTTCTTTTTCGTCTTCTCCGTCTTCTTCTTCTTCTTCTTTTTCTTCTTCTTCTTCTTCTTCATCTTCTTCTTTGTGTTCGTGTTCGTCTTTGTCTTTCTCTTCTTCTTTGTCTTTTTCGTTTTCTTCTACTTCGTCTTCTTCTTCTTCTTCTTCTTCTTCTTCTTCTTCTTCTTCTTCTTCTTCTTCTTCTTCTTCTTCTTCTTCTTTGTCTTCTCTATCTTCTTCTTCGTCTTTGGCTTCATCTTTGTTTTCTTCTCTGTCTTCTTCTTCTTCTTCTTCTCTGCTGTGCTTTTTTCCCTTTTTAAGTAGTCGGGACAATATACCTTTTTACAGACAAATGTATGATACTTAAGAGTGAATTACTTTGTTTTCTCTTTAAAAGAAGCCAAATACACTCTTTATAATGTAAGCACAATGTAGACTACCGTTTTGCAAACATAAAGATCCTGGTTCAGGTACATTGTTAAGAACCTCTCTCACTAGCCCAGCAAACTGTCTATAGGCCACTTCTCAGGTGGTCTGATTACCGAGGTAGTCTCAATAAAGAGGTGGTCCGTACAGCATTTACGTCCACAGCATTCATTGAAGACTTGTGTGTGCAACAAGTGGCTTATCTTCTGCTGCCAGGCGCTCTCCAAACGGCAATTACTGCCATGTGTCAGTCTTGGAATTGCGTCTTTAATATGCTCATGTTATTCCGCACTCTACCAGTATAAAGTTTTGACATTTTAGCAAGATATCTGAAGAAAACACACAGCGTGCACAATGTAAACCAGTTATTATATGTATTTCCCATCACCTATGGCACCGCGCCGTTTGGGGATGCACATTTGTGAGCGTGAGACAAGGGGTTCACCATGTAGTGGTGTAGATATCAACCTATTAGAAACTTTCTCGATTCAATGTTACCTATCAGTGTAGCCGTTTAAATGGACTCAAGCTAGCGCAAATGCGTTTAATGTCCGGAAACTTTTAAAAAGATATGAATCAACCCTTCTACTTTACAATTATTCAATAAAATGGTTTGGTCACATCATCAACTGACAGGTTTTAGGCTATTTCTTAACTAAATATGAAAAATTGCATTTACTGGAAGAGGACATTTACGTGTTGATACGTTGGGAAAATCTTTTAATAAACTAAATGAAATCAGTCTTCAAAGTCTATTTTAAATTTCTAAATTCTAACTAAACTCTCCAGCTACAGAATATGACGTAATAACCACCAACAACAGTCAGTAACTGTGAGACTGTGGCTACAAACAACCCGAATATACTGCTTCTTCTCAGTTTAACTGTTTAAAGTCACCATTTGTGACCGTGCGACAGGAGCTTTTAGTAGATGTAGATCTGGTGGAACAATGCTCCAATGGGACCGGTTAGTGCTGTGGTCATCTGGTTGAAAGGCACCTAATTGTGACTGGAGGGAGCAGTGATTAGCAGGGTGCATGGGGTTATACTATCGCCAACTATCGCAGATATTTGTGTAATATAAATCAGGTGTCCACGTGGATAAATCTTAATAAGGTGTGCAACAGATTAACCAATGTGTCTCTACATTTATCACTGGGGGAAGAGGTGTCCATGCATAATGTGTTCTGATATAATAGTTTCAATGGAAAACATATATATGTGGGATCAAACAGAACCGGGGTAAAAAAGAAGGCTGTTGCAGATGCAGTTGCAGATGCAGTATAACTATTAGTAGAAGACATGAATCAGAAGAGAAAATAACTGTATTACGTGTACACGCTTTCGTGAAAAGTTACAGCGGCCCACTTAAGATAAAGGTCATTACATTGGAGGTGTCCACATGGACAGGTGTTACTGTACAGCTACTGGAAAACCACGTGTGAGCTCCTTCAAGAGGCACCAAAAATGTCTCTACACGAGTTGCCAAAATGCACACAGTATCTTTTGAGACTTCATCAAGTTATTGTGCAAAGTTTTAATGTGATATGTATCTGTGGTGTGATATTTACCTGTCAGGAAACCTTTCTCTTCCTATATGACTGTCTAAAGTGGGTTAAATCTACGGATAACAATTTCACTAAAAACGTTACAAAAGTCGTCTGGCATTATCGAGCAAGAGAAACCCGAACAATCCGAGACAATAATTTATTAGGCAGACTCTGTTGAGTGCAATATTCTGCAACAAGAATCGCTGAGTAAATTACAGTAGACCTCTTTGAAGGCCAGCCGGGCTAAAGCAAGTGGTCCTACTGCAGAGGTGATCTTGCTATGAATTCTAATGGTGATGTCATTATGAATGTTTGAAACTGCGAGAAACGATTTCTTTGTAGAAGTGGTCTCAATAGCCAGAGAGGTGGGCTTAATAGAGAGGTTCTGCTGTAGCTATTCACCAGTAAGAATGGCCGTGCGATTACTAATTAATAACCGACTTTTAAGAACCTCATTTCCTTTATCATGGAGCACAATGCTACAATGTCTGAGCAATATCCGGACAGTATTTAATAGTAGTAGTTCTTAGTTTCAACCTTCACCTGTATGTAGACCAATGTGTGGTGCATTAGCTACATGGTCATAAAAAAGTCCCAGTGCGCGTGTCACGCATATTCATTCACACTTTTTCCCCTTACATTTTCAGTAGACTTTCACTTGATATTATACAATGTATGCGTTGGGAAAATGTACATTTACTCATTTTTACATTGCTGTAAGAACTGAGAAATGAACACATGGTGGAAATATGACTCAACACTTTTAAACATATCTGTGGCCATGAGGAAGTGTGCCACTTAACACACACACAATGCCACGAGTATAACCGTGGCTACACTGTCATTCTCGCCTCACCACAATGCAGAGACATTGTGCGTGTGCTCTTCTGCACTCGCCAGTGTTGTTGTCAACTATGGCAATGCAATTAATGATATTGCGCTAATGAATTATGCAGAGGCTTGTTGAGCGTGCTGCCTTATACCTTCACCATCCACAACCGGCAGTTATCGTCCCGCAAAATATCGGGCATTACCATCAACCAAGATGGCCATTGTCATGGTCGATTCTAATTACGCAGAGTGTGTCGAGTGTATTATAGGCTTATAGATCATGAAATGGTTACTTAGCTAGTGAACAGAACAAAGAGAGGTGGCTACAGAGCCATTGCATATTGGTTGGGTGACAATTGATGGTAAATGGTCAGCTGCTGCTTCTGCTGCTGCTTCTGCTGCTGCTGCTGCTGCTGCTGCTGCTGCTGCTGCTGCTGCTGCTGCTTATGCTAAATCTTTAGATGAGGTTTTCACACGCAAAATCACTATTTAGTTAATGCCGGGTTTTTAATTTGATGAACAAAACGAAGCATTCAGGCATTCGAATCCTGTTTTGCTATTCGAAGCTTCGGCTCTTACACCGAAGCTTGGAAGCTTCGAATTATTTTGACATCCCTAGTTTTCAGTATATCTACGGTGGCTGGTAATGACCGGTGTCGGCTTATGCCTGCTGTCTTGTGCTGCTTTCTGCATTATTGAGAGAGCTTCAAGATAATTAGACAAATTGGCCTATGAAAATTATCACACGGTGCCGTGAGTACATGTTTTATGCAACACAGGAGTAACTATGAGCTAACGCCCCAGTCTCACAGTCACCAATGTTCATCTACAGCCCCAGTCTCACAGTCACAAATGTTCATCTAAAGCCCCAGTCTCACAGTCACAAATGTTCATCTAAAGCCCCAGTCTCACAGTCACCAATGTTCATCTAAAGCCCCAGTCTCACAGTCACCAGTGTTCATCTAAAGCCCCAGTCTCACAGTCACCAATGTTCATCTAAAGCCCCAGTCTCACAGTCACCAATGTTCATCTAAAGCCCCAGTCTCACAGTCACCAATGTTCATCTAAAGCCCCAGTCTCACAGTCACCAATGTTCATCTAAAGCCCTCGTCTCACAGTCACCAATGTTCAAAAAGGAATTTAAATGCATTAGGAAAGATGATTCCACCTTTAAAAAGCACGTCTTTGACGAGACGATGTAACAATGAATGGCTACAATACTACACCTTGTGCGGCTTCAATAGTTGGGATTGCCTGACAGTAGATTATTAAAGTAAGACAGATTATTAAAGTAAGACAGAACTGATGACAATGTGTTTGTTTTGCAGATAACAATACTCTCTAGTTAATTAATAATGAAACAGACCACATGCAGTAATGTGATCATTGTAAACATGGGCATAGGCAAAAACTGTAGAAAAGTAGTACAGTTGGCATTATATATGCGTTCCAAACGTAATCAATTGGAAGCATAAGGGCTGTAAAAACCTGTCTTCCGCTATCGAGGCTTAGCAGAAGTATACTTGGTTGTACATGAAATGAGAAGGTTAAAATAAGGGGATTTTGTACATCTTGTATACCTTGTATACGATATCCATGGAGAAAGACACTACCATCGCTGTAATCAACGTACTACACTTTGGATAACTGTGAAACTTCGTATGGTTACATTTATGATTACATTATAGATTTTAATTGACATGTATTTGGGGTGTTATTTTCTTCACCAGCCAACCACAGATTACATATTGCAAAATACAAATATGTAGTACTCATATGAAGTTATGACCAGCTACACGTGGGGTGGGTTTATAAGGAAGTGAGGTGCGGGGGGGGGGGGTGCAGACAAAAATAGGAATGTGGGGAAAAGGTCATACAATTATGGGGGTGTATCACATCGTGTGATTTCTTAAACCCTCAAAGCCCCTCCCCCAGGTTTGGTAGACCTTGAAAACATAAATTACCCATGTTACTCAAGTGGGAAAGCTTTGTGGTATAATGTAATTAAGCAGTACAGTAGAACATCCCTACTGGGATTACCATTGGCGATAAGTTCTAATTGGTTTTGATAGAGAGGTGGTCTCTTTAGGAAGATGCATTTCTGCTTATGCGCGAAGATTTAGTAAGGTCTAAGTTTAAACATATTTCATTCATGCATGTGCATGTACATATGTAGGGGATGATTTGACAAGAGCTAGAATGAGATATTAGCCTACCTACATGCACACAAGAGAGAAAAATGGAACAAAATTCACGCAAAAATAGAACTGTTCAATTTGACAAGCTGCATTAAAATGTTGGATGGAAGAATGACTTACTATTAGAGGTGGTCTTAATGTAGAGGTGGTCTCAGTTAGAGGATTCACTGTAACACTGACTCTGAACACGTAAATTACCCGTGTTATTCAGGTGGGAAAGCTTTGTATTATAATGTAATTAGGAAGCAACAATGGCACGATTCTCATGCCCAGAACAGTGGAAAATGAACCATTGTTTTTCATCAACAAATATCCGGTGCAGCGGTGAGATGAGAAAATAGGAGAAAAGTGGAAGAGGAAAAGTGTATATCAATTATGGTAATCAACAGTGCTAACTATACCAACTAAATCATCTAACTTATAATATAAGAGTATTGTGGTATTTTACCGCTACCAAAAACCAGTTCTGGAACAATATGATTTTATTGTTTTTCATTTAGTTTTTTGTTTTGCTCTTTAGCTTTCTTTCTTCTTTCTTTCTTTCATTAGGGGGAGGGGGGCTAGCTCTGTCTATGATTTATTTATTTATTATTCAGAAAAAGTATTTCATCTCTATTATTATGAATTGTATAATAACGACTTTAGAGATAAAAAGCTTCTCTACATAATTTCTCTACACCTACCTTTGTAAATGGTAATTGGGTAGCTTTGTAATGCAAAAGTACGCAATGTTCACAGATATTGACCTTCATAAGTAAAAGATATAAATTAGTAAGCAAAAAAGCCGAGCACTCTCCCAAAGTAGCATGGCTTCTTTCACTGGAAATTCATTCTGCGGAGCAGGGAGGTGACTTTATGTGGGTTTCATTGGCAGCAAGCTTTACATGCATAATTGGTAGAAGGGTGTGTTCGACTATATATACAGTACAACGTCTCTATCAGGACCACCCAGTACCTGGTCTGAATCAGTTTTAATAAAGAGGCGGTCTCTTTAAGGAGTTTTATGATGGTCAGGTTGTATAGCGTCCTTAATCATGTAGAGTGCTCATTCTTAGCTTCCATTTAGTAATTGGCTGTAAGAATAAATTATTTAGTTGCGTTGAATCCATGACAATCACTTCATATTACTAAATGGTTTCTCTTTTTATTGCTGTAGATTTTCAGTGACTATGTAGTTGAAAAAGCACTGTATATATGTTACTAACCCCAATGGTTGGATTTATAAGGATGTGAGATGTGGGGATAAAGCCTAAAAGGAGGAATGTTGTATTTCTTGACCCCTGGCACATATGATTGGAGCCTATGTTGAACTGGTCACCAACCTAATGAACACGCACACACGAGAGACGGCTGAAGTCGCATTTTGCCATGCCAAATCCGTTTTCATTTTTTAATAGAATATGTTTAAACCAAGGTTCGGAAGCCTCGTTAAAGGCGTGTCCCGTGTAGAGGACAGTCATCCCTCTGCACGTAAAAGAACTCACCTAGTTTGAAAACTATAGCTAGTGTGATCCCTCCAGTACACCCTTGGCTCAGTTGGTTACCTAACTTGCCAAACAAACAAGGACCACATTGGAAATACGCATTACATATATATGTACGCTTTCATGTGCTATACTAGGAACATTAGTTCCTGAAGTATATCCATCAATGTCAATCAATCAACACACACATTTACATCCAATAGAACCTCTATATTAGGACCACTTGCGAGGTGGTGACTAGAGGCCTTACTGGAGAGGTGATCTCTTTATGAAGATTGATATTAGTATCTTTAGAAAGAGTTGGGACCACGCAATTTAGTCTTATTACAGAGACGGTCTTATTATAGTTTTTTATTTAAAACACTCCACACAAATATTTTACTATAGTATACATACATGCCACAACTGTGAAATAAACTTACACAGCGGAACGCAACAGTGGTGCTCCTAACTTGTAACGTAACAAAAAACATAATTACTGTCTATAGAAGACAAAAGCAGGCGTAAAAAAACAACCCAGCAGGAAGCTCTCTGTTATTTTACCCACAGTTCACTTGTGCATCCCCACATTACCTGCTGCTGTCTCCCAAAACAGCCCGTCCCGCCTGACATTCAATTACCATGTGCTCACTCCTCTGAATGCCTGATATAGACCACCCCAGCCGGCCCCTCAGACCGTGGGCTTCAGCATCGTGAGAGGGGTATAGGGGTTGGGTCCACCAAAATATTTGATTTTCATTGGTATTTTGGCATTGGCATATTGCCCGCGCATGCGAAACCAATGTGGTCCTTTATTGCGCGCCCCCTCCAACCTTTTCCAAAAACCTGGATCTGCCAGTAGAAGGGGTAGTTGGTATGTATACTACTATGATTTAAATCATTATGCCATTCACACAATATATAGAATAAATGCATACAATACATGCTAATGTGTATGGTATGATGTTTGTAAATTTCATTGTAGTAGACATACCTGCTCTCCCTCTTATGATGCTGGGGCTCATGTCTCTGACTCTAGGGCCGTTTTTTTCCTGGCTTACATAATTGTTTAGTGGGATGGTTTGTACAAACTCGGGCCTGTTATGGAGCACATGGGCTGACAGGCAGCTGCTACTTTAGTGCCGAGTTGTAAAGTCCTCGCTAATAAGCTCTTTGAACCGTCTGTTGTAATATGGGTGAATGAGAAATGTAGTTAAAAGATGTGCCAGTACCGTGAATGAAGTACTTTATACTATGAGAAACTACCTACTGCCAACAAATTAAAGTGGTGGTCTCTTTAGGGAGATTCTATTGCAAGTGGATGTAACGTCAGCGTTCGTTGGGATGATGGCCGAATGTCTTTGAAAATAACACACCCCAGAATATTGTATGGCATTTATAAGATTAGAGACCAAATCAAAACAAATGTTGACCCTTTTATGACCAGAATAACACATTATAAATGTGGAGTTACTTCCACATCCTGTCACAAACTAAGTGCAAAAGCATGCCTGTGTTAACAGAGAAAAATGAAATCCCTATAGTAAATTGTGCTGCTGCTGCTATCTGTTGTATGTTTCTCCATTTGGAAGCAGACGACAGGAGCACAATGTGACAGGCCACGTGATGCACTTCTTTCTGTGCGCATGCGCTGGCGTAAATTGTATCACCAGATTTAAAAATGGGTCCAGACTGGTTGGTTTATGAGGGCACGGTAGTCTCTTCATGAAGGTTTGGGTCCGTAAACAATGGTCTTATAATAGAGGTGGTTTCCTTTATAGATGTGGTTTAAGTTGCAGGTTTATCATGTAAAACTGTATGACTTGTTGATCATTATACTGTATTTTAGTACATATCAGTTGGGAGGAATGCTATTAGCAAGCACCATTAGCAAATAAATGTATACAGTTGAACCTATTATGTTATCTTACATATGTGTGGGAAACAAAATATGACTTATATGTAATCGCTCATGCACTGGTTTATTTACCAAGGCCTTTTCATGCAGCCAACCAGCCAAGAATCACTTGGTTGTCAGGAAACTTTTAAAATGCTCACTGTAGAAGCTAATGGTTTGATGCAGTGAAGCGTGGCTTATGTACCATGTAGTTTAGGTACAACTGCGTTAACTCTGAATGACTTTAATAAGATGGGGCCTTTGCTTGAGGTAAAAGTGACACGGCGACACGGCCATTTTGAGCCACTTTAGCCTGCAAAGGTGACAAGCTTGAAAATACGTATCTATGGACATTGGACAAGATACACATGCACATTTCTTTTGTTTACATCATATTAAAACAAGAGAATAGTAGAACGTCCAAATAAGACTACCTCTGTATCGCGATCACCTCTATAATAAGAATATAAGGACGCAGGCATAAGAAAGCTCTATGAAGACACCACCAGGAACCTTTGTACAAATACCACCTCATGTTAGTGACCACACCACGTGAGGTTGGAATGCAGAGATTCCACTACATAATATGGACGTATTTTAGGTTTGTTCATGATCTTGATACATTCCTTGTACCGAAACACATACAAATAGGGGTTTCATTCACGCTTTTACCATGTTTCATACAAAAGACATGACGAAAATGACTTTTCATGATATGCGACCATTTAGAATTTGTCACAATAGTGGATTAACCATTGAGAGTACAGCTGGCAAACCCCCCCCCCCCCCCCCCCGTAGATTCATTCAAAACATAACAATATTTCTAAAAAACAGTTGCCATCCTTAATTAGATATGAAATGCCTCCATCATTCTTAATATGAACATATTCGGAAGTTCTGTATTATAAGGCATTAAAAAGGTCACAAGACATTTTCTTCAGACCCCAGGTAGGGGTCTATTATGTGCACTTTTGTTCATCGCTCCCCACATTGATATTGATTTAAGTCTGGTGAATATTGGAGCTGTCACGGTCTGTTACACCTCATGATCTCACTATCATTTCCTTGTGCTCAGTATGTTGATTTTGTTGTGTGTGAACTGTTATTGGTGATGGCATAACATGAAGTGCAGATTTAAAAATATGAAAAGAAAAATGCAGTGGTGGTTTATATTTGTAACTTTCGTGGTTTTATAGTGTAGAGCTCTAGTTATTGTTGATTGAAGAAATACCTACTTGTTTTTGTGCTTGCAAGGGCAATATTCACCAAATCAAGTTACATCAGGGCGATGAATCTCACGATTGTAGGCCTGCACTACAAGCAATTAACACTCTTTTATAGCACATTTATCTACGATTTATTCATCCACAAAAAAGAAAGTCAAATATAACACAACAGGGCATTATGGAGTTATTCATGACCGCGGATCACCACTCTAAACCAATCAGAATGCACAGGATTTTGAGGGGTTTCCCTGGCAGAGTGATGTCATGGTTTATTTCAGACAACCCTCTTTTTGCCCCATTGTCCTTCGTTATATAACCCCACAACCCACTTTTTCAGGCTCTTTTCCTACACCACACTTCTTTATAACCCTGCTGCTATGTATTTGCCTCAGTGGGACATTATATGCAACAAGCCAAGGAGAGAGACACTAGAGTATAACAGGGCACGTGCCTGGACAGTGAGTCTGAGCAAGGGAGAGAACTCAGCAGCACATTGACAGCCAGGGTGACCTTGCTTGGTGACAGTATAGCACATGTAGTAGTAGGACCTCTAATAAGACCATTTTCCTTGTTTTCTGTTCTGTTTCTGCTGCTTTATGATCAAAAAATAAAATCTATTTCATGTTGGTCCAAATTTATTTGGACCAACATGAAATAGATTTTATTTTTTGATCATAAAACAACAGAAACAGAACAGAAAACAAGGAAAATGCGACCACATGCTGCATATCATATGTCACAAATCTTGTCTAATAGGACCATCCAGGGAGAATGGCTGCAAGTTGTCTCAACTGGGAGATGGTTTATGTACGGAGGTACACGGGTGTGTGATTTTCTTTTCAATAACCTGATAGTGCGAAATGTTCCTATTATAGAGATGGCCTCTTTATAGAGGGTTTAGTTCATCTAAGGTGCTGTGATAGTACTGTATATAAAGACAGTATATATGTTTCTTACGTAATATCGCTTTTTATGGGGTGTACGACATTGTACTGGGTATCACAGCAGGGTTGTACATATAGGATTTAGGCATTGTTTGTGTCGGGATTTTTCGTGTTTATGTTAGAGTGAATGTGATTTTTTGTTTTTTGGTTTTTTGTTTGTTTTTTCCATTATGTATGGTGGAGCAGTCTATGAATAATAAAGACACAAACACCACCCCAGTCTACAATGCCATTTACCAACATCTATAAAGTTAAGGTGCCTGCAGCCAATCAAAACAGCTCATTTGCATACTTGTGACTGAATGTGAACATGTCCATTCAATTCCTTAAATTATTATGTTAAAATCTGTCTATTACTTTAAATGGTTAGGTTTAGGTTATATGATTATATGACGACATAGCCTTTGGTTGGGTGCCATGCACAAACAACACTAGACAATAGAAGTGAGTGATTTTTCTTCTTTCTTTCTTTTTTTTTCTTTCGTGTTTTCTTTCTTTCCTTTCTTTTCTTTAGCGGAATATAGACCCGCTCATCGAATTTTCGGCCATAGAAAATGGACACCAGGTCCATTTTCTACAACGCGCATATTCTACATGACAACAGCCAGTCAGGCAGTGTGTCCGTCGGTCCAGCCATCCGTCGGGCGGTCGGGCGGTGAGGTGTGACACTGACCACAACAGACTAAAAGCTGGCCATTGATTGGAGCAGGAAAGTGACTTCCGGCTTTTATGATACTTTGCTGGGGAGAGATTTTTACGTGGTTGCTGCTGGCGCCGCGCTCCATGTAGGAATAATGATGTTCACTCATTTTACTCAGCTCATTCACGCACTGGTGTTTGTTTTGTTTGTTTGTGTGTTTGTTTGTTTGTTCAGAGGCAAATCTAGGTTTTTTAAAGTGGGGCGCAACCGTTATATGTTGAGTGTTTCGTATGCGCAAAAGCTTGTGAAGATGCCAGGGCTGTGCTAAGGACGCTGGTGGGGCTCAGCATGATTATGTTATGTTTTCATGATCACACGGCAAAATAGGCAAAACTATGTTCTTTTATGCCTGCATCTAAGTACACCATTTTTTGTTTCAATAGCAACCACCGTTATTTCAAAGAAACTTCACACATGATGATCTCTGTGTAGTAACCCTCGCAGTGCTTTGCTGTCGTGTCTTGTCACATTCATCGCTCAATTACTTGCCACGACCATATATTGTTCAAGAAATAAGAACAGTTTACAACTGACTCTGAGAGAAGGATGAGTTTGCTGAATACCAATACATAATATTGCATGTCCAGAAGATTGTTTGCATACAAAACCCACGTAGTCTAGTGGTTGCGCCCCCTCCCCATTTTGCTGAAAACCCGGATCAACTACCTCTGAAAAAAGAATACCTTGAACCACACCAGCTTCCGTGCAAACTGTGTCCCACATTTCCAGAATGGAATGATCAGTTGGCCTTATGAACTACATGTTACCCCTTTCCCCCACCCCGCCCTCCAATTAGTTGTAAGACATGTAAATGAATTATACCTTGAGGAGGAAATGAAGCTTCAACTTATCTGCTACCGCCCAAACTGCATTTCAAAGCTCGCACTACCAATTGCCTGACCATTTGTTAATTCTACTGCAGCACGTAGGTAGCATATGCACCCGTCCATCACCGTAATGAACCACTTACGGCTGAGTGCCCCTCAGATGACCACTCCACTGGCCAGCGGCTCTCCCAAAAAGCCCGCCATTGATTAGGCCGGAAGTCGTGTTCCTGCCACGAGGCGGGGTCTTGGCCGCCGCCGGGATGTAACTCAATGAGCTCCACACTGTCGGTTTGATGTGTACATAAACTGATGTTTGATATTTTGATCTTCACCTGCTTCAGCTTGCAAGTTAAATGAGTGTTTTTAAGGCTACACTTGTTTAAAGCTATGGTTAGACGGTCTCGAATATTGATGATTATGCGGGATGTAACCCAATGATGGGATCGACAACATGGAGAGTCAGTTTGGTATTCAGTTTGATATTCACGGGGTTTAGCTTAGCTATATCAATGAGCTCTACAGCAAATCAGGTCAGGGTCAGTATGACGTTCGTGTACATGAATTGGTGTTTGATATTTTGATATTCACCTGCTTCAGCTTGAAAGTTAAAAGAGAGTTTAAGGCTGTCTTTGTGTAAAGCTAGGGTCAGACAGTTGCGAATATTGATGCCAATACAGGATTCAAATCAATGAGCTCTACAAAATGGAGAATCAGTTTAGCATGTACATAAATTGGTGTTTGATATTCACCTGGTTCACCTTGCATATTCAACCAGTCTTTTAAGAGTATGTATTAGAAAGTTGTACAATTGGAGAATTTATGGTGCAGGGGGAAAAGGAGGGGTGGGGTGAAACAGAACAAGTAAATCATCATACCAAGTATCTGTATGGAGTGAAGAATGGTCATTGCGTTATAGTTTTCATAGCTTGTGCACAAGCGTGGGATTTGCATGAATATTGCAACTGGTGAAATAAAATCATAGTTTATAAGCCATGTGCACACACACTATTATGTAAGTGTTCTAGTGTCAGTTTTCTAAAGGATCACAATCCTATTATAGCTCAGGCTTAATGTTGCAGCATGGGCACATAAGAACACGTAAAGTGCTTTCGAAGAGCGCATAAATGGTTTTCAAAACAGAAATTAATTTTTGTTGAAGTGCACTAAACGTTTGTCATAGACGACTTAAATGGTTGCCATAGCACACAGTAGATAAACAAATGCAAAGTGAATGAATAGCAGCCTACACGGCTGTGTTTCAACTGTGGATATTAGCTTTAACGGGCACTTGATACCATTCTGAAACTCTATTTTCATCAGTAACATATTGGGAAATACCTCTCACCATGGAAGGGATTCCCCAGGGCGCAATCACGTGCCAGCCTTGATTCGCTGCGACTACATGTCGTTATGAGACGGATCGATCAAGAGTGGTGTTTGACACACTTTCTCGTGGAGTTATGGGCCATCTGTTTGCGCCACTATTGATTTTCTGGCCACAGTCCTGCTTCGCGAATATGCGAGAAAACACGTCATTTTGGCCACATGCGAAAATGTATGTTTGAGTGAACATTAATATTATCTTCCGATTGAAAAGGAAAGAAAATACATCTGATGAGACTTTTTATTGATTTTAATTGATATCTAGAGCAATTTGCTTACATTTAGAGTGGGTGTACATTTTGTTACGCTCCATGGGTGGGGTTCGATCAAGTTTCTAATATTCCACTTTTTTGGGGTCCAATAATTGTGATTGATGGATATCTAAACATTTTTATTATGTAATTTGTATGTTAGTGCCATATTATGTATACATTAAATATCATTATACATATATATGTACGCAAAGGTATTTTTTATTAAGTGATATCGCGAAATGCAAAATACTGTAGATGGTTTTCAATTATGTCACACATCTGATATTTTTCACGTCTGGGGGGGGGGGGGCATTGTTCCACTTTTGGGAGGGTGACAAGATGTACATGATGTATTCATATGTATGTACGAACCTACATACCCCTGTACGGGAAGTATCATGCTACATCTGAATACCGGACTACAAATCTAAGTTTCAAAAACGAATATGAGTTCAATATGAGTTCAAAGCACATTTTATACCATTGTAGAACTTTATTTTTCACCAATAACATATTAGGAAATACCTTTCACCATGGAAGGGAATCCTGAGGGGGCAATTATGCGCCAAATGCTAGTTTGCTTCGCTGAGACTCCGCATCGTTATGTGGCCGATAGATTGAAAGTGGTGTTTGACCCACTTTCTCTTCGTATTATGAATAACAGGGGGTCAAAATCTATAGAAAAAATGTGATTGGTTATTTGTACTAAATCTTGAGTGTGAATTCTGAACTGCCTGTATTTAAGCGTATGAAATGTGATCCAACCTATTCAAGTACAATTCCATGTGATTGGTGTTCAAAAGACAATGAAATGCATTGTTGAGTGGTGATTTAGGAAAAAAACGTTGGTGACTGAATTTTCATCAAGTCTACGCATATAACACATACACACCCTTTCCCAAAATAAGGGTTAAAATTCTTGCCAAATGAGCCCTAGGTTATGCAAGGTTCCTCTCTGTCAAAAGCCACGTCCCAGCTGCAATATAAATAACAAGTTGCAGAAACAAGCACAAATTGAACAGGATGTATAACATATATTAAGCTGTACAGTAATACTGTTGTCGTGTGTTTTTTCCTGCAATGCTCAACATAGTGAGCCTGTGATAAGCCTATAGCACTGCATACACACATGAGAAAAAGAACATCAACACTAAACAATATAAGAATTGACATAATTTATTGACAATCATATATTGTAACTCAATGTAATCATCAAAATCAATTGCACGTACAATAAAAACAGCTCTTTGTCTCTTTGACTGTTGTTATTACTTGTTATTCCATTGTATGGTGTTGTTACGCCACTCTGACATAAAGCTATGGTCATACAGTAGCGAATGTAGGGTCTGAACTAGTTGTAGCATATTAGCCATTGTTAAATGGTGTATAGTTTTGCCACAAGCTTTATTTTTCAACAAGTAGTGTCATTCATCCTTCTGTGTATTTCGTATCACCATCCAGAAAGATAAAGTTCACTTTTGACCACTCGTGACCGTGAGACCATGGCTTAACATCTGCCGTCACAAGTACATTCACCAGATCGATTTTCATGTGCTCAAATTATGATTGAGAGCCCTTTGGCGCGTGCTTGAAATTAATGGCTAAAATCGACATGCCACCTACAACTTGGGGCGCTATTTATAGAGCAGTACATTTCTTACTGTCTATGTAGATTTACGCACATGTGTTTTGATTGCTGTTGAGAGAAGTATTGTGCTAAACATTGATGTCAATGAGCATGTGGGTTAGTACAGTGAAAGAAAATAACAACACCCGCCCACAACTTTGCACTTTAAATGAAATGAAAAGATGTAAAATCGAACCTGGCCATTTCAAATGCTTTGGGTTTTCTTAAATGATTGACATCTACAATTTAATATACAGTTTATGCCTATAATTATAACCACCTCTATGATAAGACTACCTCTATAGTAAGACCCTCCCTCATCACAAACTTCCATACAGAGACCACCATGGACCTCAATACAGAAACCACCTCCCTATTGAGACCACTTGTAATCAGCCTCTGGAAGGTTTTAGTTGAGAGGTTCTGCTGTACTTTGAAAACGATGTGAAGATGCTTATTGGCAATGTGTATGATGCTTTATGTTAAACAGATCATTGACTGCTGTAAACGTGATCATTGACTGCTTCAGACAAACAATATTCACAATTAGTTACGTCATAGATGATTGATGACGTCTAGTGAAGGTTCCATGTGCTGTAGTCTGCGTCATACTTATCCAATCTTATGTCTATTCACTGAATACAAAAAAAACACTACTGAGACCATCTCATTAATAAGATAATTTTGCGCTTTACCAAATCGTGAAGATTAATAAACCACCATTACTGGATATAAGGAGACCATGTTTCTATTGAGACCACTTGAGTCAAGTTCCCCAGAGCGATAGTCTTAATAGAGAGGTTCTACTGTACACATGTCAGTTCTTCAGCATACGAGCTTGTTCGTGCCAATCATATAGACACTCAATACGCTCAGTGTAGAAACATGCTTGAAGTTTTTGAAAGTCCAACCAGATTTTGGACGGAGGATTTTGACATTGTTTGAAAGTCATACTAGTACAGTACATGTAGATACTCACATGGCAGGGAAGATGTTGGGCCTGGTGTACGTTGCATTCTTTCTACTTCCCCATGACTCATCCGTCTCTCTCCTCCCTCTCTCACGTAGATTTCTCCCTCCCCCTCTTTCCTCTCCCTTGTATCCCACATATCATGTTTCCCACCTCATCACAAGTGTTACTCTTCGCATCAGTGACTCCCACGGAGCCATGCCTCCGATCCAACCCAGTGTACACTCATAAACCCGACGATTGAGTCTCATCTGTTCACGCTAAAACAGATCAAGTTACTAGGAGTGCAAGCCGTGTCCAGACTAGATCATCCGGCACATCTGTGGCTGCGAGACTAGATCACCCCAACTGCCGCCAGCTGTGCTCTCCACAGACAGCCTCGCGGGACTCTACACAATGTCTACTGCCTTTTTATGCAATTCAAAGTTCAAAGGAAAAACTTATTGTATCTTTAACATGCTTCACGTTTCCAGCAGCGGCGGGGTTTAAAGGCCTCACTTTTCTGCACTTAACACCACACAAGATTACAACATTCATAGGCAGATCCAGCGGTCGCAGAGGGCTTACGCACATTATTTGTCACCACCGCATGCATGAGCCCCAGGAAATTCTGTGCGTGCCAAGTACAACCCCTACTTTGCATTTGCCAGTGCTCCAGTGATATGGCCCGGACCATCCCCTAACACACACACCCGGCCCTGGTTTGATCATACAAATCATGGACTCCGGGCGGATTATTTATTACCTGGAGTTATGGGCCACCATTGGGTTATAACTTGAGACCATAGTTTCCCCACCCAATCAATTATTAGGACCTGGCAGTCACATGATGTTCTGTTTACTAGCTATCTACATTACACAATAGATAGCTTTTAACATTATGAGCGGGTGACCTTGGAAATACAACCTACGGTCAGTTATGATGTTTTTAAGGGATAAATATATGCACTCTTTTTTTACACAAATATGCAAATTAGAGCAGCCAGTTTAGTACTACAGTTGAACTTCTGTGCTTGGACACTGATAGTCTCAATGGAGATGTGTTTTGCTTATGAAGATTTGGGACTGTGATAATTGGTCTCATTATATATGTTTTATCTTTATAGAAGTGGCCTTGTTGCTCTACTTTATCTTTGTATATTTGGGCGTGTTTTGATTGCTGTTGAGATATCTATTGTGCTAGCTATTGATGTAGGTTAGTGCAATAACAGAAAATAACAACATCCGCCCACAACTTTGCACTTTAAATGAGATGAAAATATGCAGAATTGAACTTGGCCATTTCAAACATATTGAGTTTCAGTATAACTAATTGCATCTGACGTGGTAGCATTTGCTGCAGTTTGACATACTGTAGAAGGTCCAACGTAGAAATCACGCGTATAAAGAGACCACCTCTATAATAAGACCACTGGGTGCAATTCCAAACGTTCATCATGAGACCACTGCGAGCCTCCACAGACATCACATGTGGCCGATCTTACGAGTGGTCGTGATAGCGAGGGCCTACTGTATCTGTTTGTAAAAAAAATGCATCAAAATTGTGGCTGACCATACAAATATCCAAGCATTTCGCCTGTTATACTACCCACTGGCACCCAAACATTGATAAGAAACACGTGTTATTGGATAAAACATTATAAAAACCAACCAGTCAATGAGCAAACTGAAACAAACACAGTGCAACAGAGACACACCACTCCCAAAGCAGACTAAAAACCCTATAAATCAATTATGACAAGTAGGTAGTAGCTCGTGGCTGCAGCAATGTTATGTCCACCACCGATGACCTGTTGCTGCTACCACGTACTGATCAGTCTGCTGCTGCTGCACCCCCCTATATGGCCCTAGTCTAAATACGGCACCAGCCGCAGCAGCAGTAGTAGTGGAAACCGGCAGCTCAAGAGGTTGAGTATTTGCCCCAGCCACAGGCAGCAACACTACACTACCCAGCTACAGGGCTACTACTGCTTGGCCACAGCAATACTACTCAGTCAGCAATACAGCGGCTACCTACCGCGGCGCAGGAGTCTGTTACCCCGACGCCACCAGCATTACGTTCGACGTTTGGATATTAACGGACTACGTACGCCTCCTCTCTCGTTGGTAGCCTCACCTGATACTGGATAATACTAATCCTGCTTAGTACTTAACCAGATTAAAGCCGGGTTATTTGCCACCAAAGTAGGAGTACACAAATGGTAGGTTGTGAATGTTGTTGTTTTTTCCAGTCATTTACGTGGATATTTGGTTGGGGTGAATAGATAGTAGTTTGATTTTTGCGTATTTTTCTGTGTTTCTCAATCAAAAGCACCTAATTGAAACCCCCAAAATTTGAATGGCTGTTGTCATTGTTGAACATGGCCGCTTAAAGAAATGATCTATGGCAGCTGGCTGTGATATGATTGATTCATTTGTGGAAGGCAGGAATTTGTAAAAGTCAATAACTGCAAAAGCTCATTGGTACACTGAGCCTGCACCATATGGTGGTGCTATGTAGTGATGTGAACAATAATTACACCACAGAATACATTACATATAATATATGATTGCACTTGAAGATTTTCTCTCTTTATTGTTATTCCCCCATTGATAATATGGAGTCTTGCACCAATGGTAACTTATTAGGCGGTACAGGGATGGACAAGTGTTTGTTTAATAAGGCTCGGAATGTTAGATGGAACATTTAATATGAGCAATACAAACATGCAAGTTTTCCATCAACACAATTGCTTTCAAACTCTTTTGAAGAAATCCTTGTCGAAACTGAAAATTTAGAAGATATTTTGCTTGACTCTAAATATTTGCTTAAAAAAATCAAACATTGATAGTAAAAACTCCATGAAAATTAAAGTACACAAAGGGAAATCAAAAAGAAAATTTAAACTATGGCAACAATACTGCACTTCAAAGAGAATCCTGCATGCTTGCTTCACGGCCCTTCAGACTCCAGTTATCCAGAGTTCCACTTATCACACATTTTGATTAATCTTGGGAAATGCTTATTGATATGTCATGCACAAATGAACTCTGCATAGTTTTGTAATGTTATTACAATGGAAAATTGCAAAACAATGACGTTCTTGTCTCTAGGTTAATAGATTTCTTCTATAAGCTGATGAATATTGTAATGTTACTGAGAAAGCTACTGTTGACATCAGCTGAGTGCATAATTTAGTGCATATTATAATGTATGGGTCAGGCTCCAACGTCATTCTGACAAACCATGAACAATTTCATTATCAAAATATTTTCTAACCCCCAATTAACCCAAACTCAGGCTTTTGCAAACAGAAATTCATACGAAGTAGCTTTAATACTCAACTAAAATGTGTGGAATTACGAAGAAAAGAATGACTTCTGCTATAATAATGTGAGGGCAGCAACGATAGTTGATATTTGAAGAATATGACCAAATGAGTTCACCGCTGTCAACGTATTAGGGGGACTACTGGCGCTTTCCTTCCCAAGGCCTAATCATCAATACTCCCCTAATTGGGCACAATCGTCTGTAGCGAATTGCATATATTCATATTGGCTTCATACTGCATTGCTTGGCCAATGTGAAATAGCATATATTGCATTGTTTGTGTACTGAAAAAAGCATACTGCATTGGTTGGGTACTTGCGTACTGCATTGTGAAAAGATCATATGTATAAGTTCATGTATACTGTAAATTCGTAAATATTGTATTGTTGGGGTAATGAAATCCTACCAAAATACTGGATTGTGCCTACAGTTGACATAGCTGAAGACATGTTTTGCACAGCTTTTAAACCTTCCATTTTACTATATCTAGTGGCCCTGAAGGGACTCAAAACTCGACATTTCCGTCCCTAGATGCAGATTAGAAGGAACACGTGTCTTGGTCGTATAAACTATATATTTAAAAAAGAAAGTATTATGCATATGTAAAATTGTCTATCACAGCGTTCACCAAATATGCAATTCTTTATTAAATACTGAAGTTACGAAAATCTACAAGAAGATTTATATTAAATCTACAAGAAGATTTATAATTAATTGATTGAACAAGATCTAGTCCATTATGGATTTGTTTATTTGGTACATTAATGTTTCATGCTTATTGCACTCATCAGCCAAAATCTGATTGCATCTATATATTTACAAGAAGATTTATATATATTTATATATGTGCCATAACAGATTTTGGTGTAAATGTACATCTGTTGAGTGAGACTTTGTTAACAACGATAACAGCACCAATACATGTCCATGCCCAGCATTTGGCAAAGGAGTGTCATTTTTCCACATTCTCATCCCTGGAGCACATCACATCTGTGTGATTCTATTAAATGAACAGAATGTGATGTGGTTTTAATGGACCACTGGTAAAGCAAGATGGGCTTTTCTGTTTGCTATCTATCGTCCAATGGAATCGCTTGACAAGGTTTCCTTGAACACTTCATACCTAATGCTATCAGAAGGAAGAATGGCACTCAACGGACCCCGAACCCCTCCCTTAGCTCATGCCTGCAACACCATAATATACAAGAAAACAATGCTATACTATGTACCATAACAGTTATTTGTGTAAATAATTCACGGTGCAAATAGCTGCACCAATATGTGCGTATAACTATGGGCTGAGTGTGTTCATGAGCACCGAGGCAAAAAGCGACTGCGGCCTGAGTTGTTGAGTTTCTCGTCTCCACAAGGACAAATATATCCCCACGGTCAACATGGGGTCCAAAAATCCAAAATGCTATACCCCTGCGTTCATTTTCAAGATATTCCAAAAAGCGACTATTAGTCTTCTCTCAGAATAGAAGAAATCTGCGTGTGTTTCCGATGTGTCTTTGCTTCTAGACTTGTTCATATTGCTCAAAAAACGGCGGTGCCATGTTTAGCCCATGTAGAGATGTCTCCCTTCGTGTTAACAGGCAGTCATCAGAATCAGGGATAATCAATAGAGATAATCTCCTCATTCGGATTATCACAAGTACCTGAAAACGGCAGGAATGGGGGTTTGGTAGAAGGGATTGGGGGGGGGGGTTAAGGCTGATTTCTCTCCACTAGTGCCACTACATCTAAAACCAGCACCACAGTGGTGGTGGCTCTGACACCATGTAGACTACCACCTCATATTGATTTTGAGTGAGGACTGATGTTAAGAACGACACAACAAGACTCGGAGACTCGCACACTGCATAGTACATGATAGTGAATAGTGAGTGGAACATGCGCTGATGGGCTTTATAATGTATGCACAGTTATTACTGTCTTCTTGTAATGTCAACCACGTGTTTCCAGCGGCTAGAAAAGCGGCTAGAAAAGGCTAGCATGTAAGAGGGGGTCATATAGCAAAAATGCGGTTGGTAATTTGCCCTAACTCATGAGCGATAATTGGGAATGGCCTGTATTTAAGTGTGTGAAATGTGGATGGAACCTATTATTTGTGACTGGTGATCTGCTCATCACAAAGGCTGTGATTGGTGATTTGCCCAAAATCTTGAGCGTGAATTGGGAATTGCCTGTATTTAAGTGTGTGAAATGTGATGAAACCTATTCAATTACAATTTCTTGCTATTGGTGAAAGACAATGAAGTGTATTGGTGACTGATGATATAGGAAAAGATTGTTGGTGACTTGATTTTCATCAAGGCTATATAACCCCACCCCCCCCCCCACCCCCACCTCATGTAACCAACATGTAACCAACATGCTAACACGTGCATGGTCGCAAGTGGTGTAGTGCGACACTGAATAATTCAACATGGGAAGATAACAATGTGCAATGCCCAATTCTGAAACATATGGGGAGTACTGACGTGCGTGAACACTGTTTATCTGTTTATGCATGGCACTGTTGCAAGCTGAGTTAGGCAGGGATCAGACAGTTACGACCATTGAAGCCGATCCATTCCTTGTTAATTGGCAAATTATCTTGGCACAGACGTGATTTTTAACAAATAGTATCATCTCCCTCCTCCAGTACTGCACAGTAAAAAAAACCGAGGTGAACATTCGTGCCTGTCAGACTTGGGCTTCCTTGATTTTGTCGGGGTTGAATCCAGGGGAATGAGGGGGAATGAATGAAATAATGGCTACTTTCCCTCGTTATTTTTTCTTTATCTGTTACTAAAATGGTAGGAATACTAGTGATGCATAACTTAAAATAAGTACAACTAGCCCCATATAATAAACCCATATCTTATTCAAAATGTTCTTCCAATAAAAATTCACTCTCCTTCATGGTATGAATAATTGATGGGTATTACTCTGTTGCAGCTGAGAGATCTTGTGAGGAATGGGTGCATGCATCATTTTGTGTTAAAAATAGACTTAACCCTACACTGTCTGTAAAAAGCCCACTTTTAAAGACATTTTGCCACAGCAATATTTATACTTTAAATCTTCTAATGTAATATTTAGTTTTAAGACATTTTGCAACCAAAAATATCTATATATTTGTTTTTTGTTGTAATGTCAATGCAATGTGCAATGTGGTTGTATAACAATACTAGGTACAAAGTACAATCTCCCAAAGTGACCACCTCTGTAATGTATACACACAGTAGGTTTATCATATCAACAATGAGTTTCCCCATCACACCTGACGTTGACAACAGTGTCTCCTGTTGTATAATCAGTTTCAGTTTCGGCGTAGAAGAGCAGTGACTCCCCACCTAGTTTTGTAATGTTGAGTAGAGTTTTATGTTTAATTACTACATGACATACATGAAATATTAACACCTAGATACAGTTTTGGGACACCGTTACAGTACAACCCCTCTGTTGAGGCCGCACTGAAGATTGCAAGTGGTCTCAAAAGAAAACTGGTCTCTTCATGGAGTTTGTGGTGGTCTCTTTAAGAAGGATTTGGACCGCAAAAGATAATGGTATTATTATGGGGGTGATCACTTTAAACAGTTGTCTTTTTAAAGAGATTTTACAGCGCATCTATTTGGAAAAAATATACAGAGCAGTAGTAATACGTTTGCTCTATTACATTTGGTGTGCTTTAATTAACAACACACCCAACCAGAAAGAAGACATTGTAATTGGAAGCTAATAATATCTAGAAATCTGATTCCATCTTAAAACTAGATCCTCAGAGCAGAAATAGCTGTTGCGTTTTATAACACAGCAAAAAAAACGCCCAAATGTATATTTAGACGCCAATGTGATACATTTGAAACCTTGGTTGTTCTATTTTAATAGAAAGACAATTACAGAGGCCACTCTCCCACACAAACCACGTGACCGGCTGTATACACACACTATGCTTACGTCAATCACAAGTCATGTGATACCCATTCAAGGAAATGTACACATTAATGAGAAATGGCCGGGTAAATAGAGCCGATATGTTTAATTGGATGTTTTTGTACTTGTATCAATAGCAAATAGATGTCGTTTTACGGCATAATGGTTGTGTGTTTGAGGACGTCATGTCTGGCAAGCAGTCTCACTGTGTTGTAATGCAGTGTATTTGGAGATTGTCGTAGATCTAGATCTCTATTAAGACCATCCAGTTGGTGGCTTAAGCATCAGGTGGTCGCTGTAGAGGTGGTTTATCTTCATGGAGGTTTCAGTTGTCCCTTTAAGAAGGCTTGAGACCGTGAGAAATCGTCTTATTGTAGAGGTGGTCTCTATATAGAGGTGGAGTTCTTACTGTGCAAGTCCACAGGTGTATCTATCGGCGACAGTAATATCCAGATCATATTTCTTCTTGGTGTCACGTATTTCAAACATGTTCAAACAACCCCAGCAGACACAATAACAGTAATAACAAACACAAACCTGAAACAACAATAACGGATTGATAATTTCACAAATTACATTGGACATGGGGTAACAGAGGAAGCCTGTGATATTCAACCCTGAGCAAACATCTATTTATAGAGCAGCTTTGCCAAATGAGTTCTTGTATTGATGCGGTTTACAAGCAGTTATTTGCCTTGCTTTTTTCCCCTGGCTCGTTGTTCTGTCTCGATATTGCCCTATTTTTCTTTGACTATCACTTTGAGTAATGATTTCTAACAATGTTTGGTGAGCGCATCCCATGTTCAATACTCAAATACGACGAGAAGGTGGCATTAAAAGGAGCTTTTTACATGCTGCAATTGTTGGTATGGTTGGTAATAAGTGATGTGTAGTAATATAATTGGTTATAAGGTTTTGCATATCAATATTAATTACTATTGCAGCTGCATTTCCTATTTGCATTAAAAAAAGAAATCTAAAATATTATACCTCTTCAATACAGGTGAGAATACACACAATACACATAATTACTGTTATCCTCACAGATCAGAGTTCCTACTGCATATAATTAACTTACTGAAGTATCTTGTATCCAACCTCTTTTGTTCTATTCAACAGACACACACATATATTCAAATATGTTTGTTTTGCTGATTGTACCATGAAATATACACTGCCGGTATACCATACCAATAATGCACAACAAAGGCCTTTGTTTAATTTTGATGTTTCATTAACAGATAAAGCATAATGCCTCTGTGTGTAAATACATATCATGATAAAACACAGCAAAACAAATGGGCTGGAAAGTGTATGGTATACATTAAAAGCAACAATGGAATTCCAATTCAGGGAGTCATGGCGGCGGTCACACTTAATGATTTCGTGAGATACTGCACTCTGTCCCAGTACAGTTGTGCAGTGAAGCATGACAAGCGAGTCATCAATCTCATGAATTGCAGTAGTAAAAGCTCATAGAACACTGTTCAAAACCGATCTTTATGAACAACCAAAACAGCGACCATTACCATCTGATTACGATCAACGAAAATGGAGGATTCCCTCATCGTAAAAAGCAACAAACATGTTTATAATCTGCCTTTTTTGTTGATAATATAGGTTTCTGCTTTGGTCAGTCGTAAAGCTTGGTTTCGGGTGGTGATAGAGGAGCGCCTTTGCTACTTCAAAGTTTTCTCTGATAAAGATTATGGCTTTAAGAAATACTCTTATGCTTTAAAAACGTATATTCCCTTGTGAAATATCAAGCGATAATTGAAATAACAAACATGCATACCCGTAAATATTCAGACACAGGAGGTGCAGGCCCCACGTGGTCACATTTTTCACCATTCGGACCCCTGTACTGGGTTATGTTCACAATTTGACACGTGTAACTAGACTTTGTCAAGGCCCAAGATTATCAAAAAAGATTGTTGAAATTTGTGATCATAGCAGTCAGAAACAGCCGCAGTCTAAATGTTTCAGCTTAGCGAGATGATATATATGATATTAAACATCAGTCTATTAGAGTCAGTCTAAGATATGCACATGCATGTACAGTGAACAGAGTTGTATTCCGTGTGGGTGTTTTAATATGAAGGGAACTAAATATGAATAACTAAATATTAAATTTCATAGCCTTTAGAAAGGTTAACGTGGAACCCCAATTGTGAGAAATTCTGCCACTGTGATAAATATCAACGTATATTCATAATGTTTGAATGTTTTGTGCAAAAAGTAAAATATCAAAAAGTGGTGTCTTAAATGTCGACTGTGTCACTGTAAAACTTGAAAACCATTGGCTAAATGTCATTTTCAAAATTGAAACATCAAGTAAAATGAGCTACTGCCTCATTATGGCCATAAACCTCTTGTGTTCATATGCTCCAAAAAATATTGTGAGTCATTACTTCCAACTTAAAAGACCCATATTGTTTGGCAAAATGTCATGCAAAAACTGAAATAAAAAAGAAATTTATTGTTTCATTCTCAGATGAAGCAGTGTGTAGCCTATAACAGAAGAACCTCCAATTTTGACTATTTCTCAATTGAGATCATCTTTATGATAAGAACATTTTTAACAGACGAAAATCTTTATACAAAGACCAATCATGAAGCTCAAAGACAACATCTCCCTATTGAGACCACTTGAGTAGAGTCCCGTAGGACGTGTTAATAAAGGTTTTATTGCACGTATGTTGACATGTATACTGCGGTGGCCGAATGGTTAGGGGCCTGGACTTGTGACTGGAGGGTCATGGGTTCAATTCGCAGTCGGTTATAATGGTGGGCGTTGAGCAAACTCATCCCAAAACAGAGGTTGTTGAGGATACTCATCCCAAAACAGTTGCACACTGCTCTGTACTACCATTGCGTTACTTAATACTTAGGTACGGGTCATTAGATTGAAATAGTGTGTGAGTGATTAGCACTATGCGCTGAATGTGGTGCTGGTGCAAGTATGTGAGAACTGATCAATTGATCGACAAGTGTGGATGTGGTTTCAAGTTTAAACAAACATGAATTACAACAATAAACCACTCCAGGTCCATTCTACCTTTCCTTTGTCTCAGATACTGACCCAGAAATCACCAAGCACACTGAAGAGGTGCATGCACCAAGTGCAGTGCATTGTGGTCGATCATTCAGTTGTCATTTTGAGTGATCGGTTACTACATTTGGGAGTGCTCATTAAATAACACACTCCATTGTACAATTTGTAGTGTTATTTCTATTGAATTCTTTATGTGCTGCTGATGCATTCTTGTTTTGAAAGAACACGCATTTTTACAGGTGGGTTGAGTACTGTAAAACTAGAAATGTATGCGCACGATTTAATTTGCGAATTTTGTCGGCAGGCGCAAAAACGCAAACTTAAATAGTCAGCAAACATTAATAGCCTATATAAAGTGTGTTTGGATGGACCAACATCGCAAAATTAAATAGTCGCAAAATAATGTATAGATGAAAATCTCAAAATTTAATAGCCACGAAATATTATAGTTTTACAGTAGTTTACATAGAAAACAAGAAAAGACATGAATCACAATATTTAATCAAACCGCAAAAAACACCACCGTGACATATATACTATTACCTGCTGAGGCACAAATTAACTATAAAAGAGTTGCCCGAATGTGAATTTATTTTTGCATTGCCAACAAATGAGCAATTTCCTTTTCCCATCCCATTTGAAGGCGCGGAAAAGGTCATACTCCAAGGGGAACTCCATAAAGAGACGACATTTAGATCTTCATATGTGATACTTTTACACAGGTGGTCAGTAGGAAGTTTACAATTGATATTGGTATAATAAAACAATAATAACATACATCTATCATGTTTGGCATTATCAACATTAGACTCACACTACAAGGGTGGTGCGTTTTGGTAGTCTGTGCCCTCTGAGTTCTATTGAGTATCAAGTGGCTGCTGCCATGTTGGTTAGAGACCTGGAAAAGGTCAGACTGCCACGGAATCGGCGGCCATGTTGCTTGATTGATGTGAGGGTCTCTCCATAGAACGCCGCTCTTGTTTCATTGTTTTATTGATCGATGACAAATTTTGTGTTGGTTTATGTAGGTTTATGCGTCCCGCTTCTGTGATCTAGGATTGTACATTAGTTGGAAATGTTGGGGATGTAACATTGCACTATTGGCTATACAGTACCAGCTCCGAATAAGACCACCTCTATTATAAGACCATTTATGGCAGTTTTATTAGAGGGATCCTCACCAACCTCCTCATGAGACAGCACTTAAAGCCTGCCTCCGGTTGGTATTACGAAAGGCTTTACTTTAATTCTTTAATTAGTAAAATATGGCTTTGGAGTTAAGAATTTAGAACTGTGTTGTAATGTCTCTGAAGAGGTCCATACAATACACCGTTATATTATTCACCATAGATGCATTGTAGTTATTAATGGTCTTGGGTGTAAGTATTGATGTAGGGATTCAATTCCCAGGTCTGAAGGTCTACATCACATAGCCAGGTCAGTAAGAATACTCTATATCAAAAGCTACATTAATATGAATGACAACTTTTCAAAGTAGAGTAGTTCTAATTCAGCCCTAATCAGCCTTTGTTAACATGAGAAACTGATTGTGTTCAGCATTAATCCTGTTTTAATCCAAACACATAAAACAGATCATATCAAGCTCACGTGTCAGGTAGCACAACTTGAGAAAATAGGTGAAAGAATAACACCCCCAAGGTTGCCAAGTAATTATTTTAAAAGAGTACATTGACACATTTTTTTCTGGAGATTTAGTTTTCACTTGTATTTGTTCATCACATAGAAATAGGAGATATTGAAAAGAAGGGGGTTGGGGGGGGGGGGCTTTGAAGAATTTCATTTTGGTTTCATATATTCATTGTAGTTGAGTACAAAGCATGTATACAGTAATAGTGTTGATGATGAGACCACCATGTGTATGCTACCATGTAATTGGTGGAAAATAAGAGTATTCTTAGTATGCAATGTGCACATTGCATGATTGTAATGTGTTGTATTGGCAGCGCCATTCGCACAAGACCCCCTGATCCTACTTGTAAAAGTAGGACGCCCATTAAATCCACCGACTGAAAGTGAAGCACCATTAGCGCCTACATCGTTATAACAATGATATACACAACAGTATCAATTCTACCTTGCAATGTCTGGTGATCCACTTTTCAGAAAATTTGAATCTACCCGTGAACACTTCCAGATCCAGATTTTCAGAAAAGTGGACGCATTATTAGGATTTCATGGCTTTTGTATGCGCGAATCTCTGGCTAATGCAAAAAACACATAAAAATGAAATGTTTGGGATTAAGAAGGACCGTTTGATGGGCTCTTTGAGTCTGTCACGTGAATAATGAGTTAATCCCACCATCATTGACTAATTAATCTGCTGCTCTTGAGCCGTGTTTTGTACACAAACTGTGGCCTCGCAGGGACATGGCAGCCGCCAATGGATCATCAGGCTTCCAGGATCAATTATTGCTGGATAAACAGCTTATAAAGCAATATATTTTGCCAAAGAGCCACAGGGAAATGTGTATAGTAGAACTAGTCCTCTATGTTAAGACCACCCACAAGTTGTGTCAATAGAGTTGGTCAATTTATGGAGGTTTAGAGTAGGTTGTGAATAGTTGGTGCCAATAAAACTGGTCTTATTATAGACGTGGTCTCTTTATAGAGATGATTTCATAGGGTGTGTTTCTGTATCGTGTGCACTTGAAAGTGATAAATAGTTGTTAATTTTTAAAGCAGTAGAAGCATGATGTTTGTTATATAAAATAATATGCATAAATGAGGTGAACTAGATAAGGAATGTGGCACACTACATTATGTTGGAAAATGTTACAAAAAGATGACTGCATGTGTCTCATTTTCAAAACGGAGATATGTGATAAACTTTTGATTAGAGTCTGATGCCGAGAATGAAAAATGTGTGATGCATGCAGATAAGTGCTAAAATCCGTGATACATGTAGATATGCTTTATTTCAAACGCCTTCTAAACTCCACCATGAAACAGCTTAAAATGGCCAAATAAACAGCTTAAAATGCACCACAAATAAACAGCTTCAAATGCACAAAATGAAGCGGCGTAGTTGTTGACGAGTGAGAGTAATATCGTCACATCATGCCGCTGCAGACGACAAAATGACAATAGGCGTAATAACCCAGCGCTATTGTGAAATGTCACACCTAATTTGGCCGAGTGGGTTGTGGATTGCTCCAGGGGCTCGTCTGGCAGGGGAGGCGAAGTAGGAAAACATAGGGGGATCCGCAGGGTGGTTGGGGAGTGGGAGGCATGGTTAGGATGGGACACGGTTGATGGGGATGTTGTGAAGTCTGAAACAGTGGAAGATCCAGCTTTTTCTTTCGGAAAGGGTGGGGAAATGAGTTTTGTATGTAAAACTCGACGCGTGAAAAGCCACATTTTTTTTTTTTTTTTTTTTTTGGGGGAATGAGTTTAGGGGAGCGGGTAAAAGGGGGAGGGGAATGCCCTATGCCCTTACCCTTAATCTGTTTATGAGAGAAGTAGTAAGAAATATCCAGGTTTTTGGAAAGGGGGCAGCAACCGGAGCATTTATGTATTTTGTACGTGCGCTTGAAAGCTCATAGATATGCAAAAAAACACATTGGAATGGCATTTTGTGCGGGGATAGGTTCATTCTCTAGCTTGGATCTGCCAATGGGGAAAGGTGGCAGCTTGTATTATAGGTGAAGGTAAAGTGCTCATTTGCGGGCAGTACAACCACACCTTAAAATACAAAGCTGTCCCTCAAAAACTGTGTAAATGCTTGCAATTCAGCTGGACACCCAAACCTCAAATTGCGAACCGTATCAGACTGGTTGATTGAACGTTGTAATGTTTGAATACAACCATTCCAAGTCAAAATAGGCGTGAAACAAAATAAAAATTATTTGCATATCACCAAAACGAAAGCATAAGAAACATGGAGTGTCACCATTCTTGGAACATCTACGAGGCATTTTAAAATTCACTCTTTTCTCTAAAAATATAGCTTTGTCTGAACAATCCAAATTTTAGAGCACTCTCGGTTCATGCACTTAGCTGGAGAGGCTTTTTTCGCCAAGGGAACTTATTTTTATCAATGCCACCATCAGGCGACATGTATATGTAAGTAAATGTAAATCTGCTGCTGTAACCGGAAATGGGAATGTCGGCCAATAAATGACGTTGGTTTTGTTCAAAATGTCTGGCTGGCTAAAACTGGAATGCTATCGCCATCAGCAAAACCACCTGCTACCAGAATAACTTTACAATGACATGAAAATGTGACGGGTGCGGACGGGACTCATTATCTTTGTGTAATTTCATTTTGAAATGTATCATTTGAAATTACAAATATTATTATATTAGAGGATTTCAAAATATACACGTATTTTTCACGTTTTATAACCTATGCCCGAGTCGAAGCCTCCTTTCATATAAACGCTGGGCTGGAGACATTTTTTAAAATATACCCTCTTGTGACACTGCTTTAGTAAGATAAGTCCCAATGTTGGACGTAGACTTAATGCAAAGATTCTACTGTACAATTCTGAAATCTAGGTTAATGCACCATTACAGCAGTCAATGGAACAAGTAATCTAAAACTAATGCTGGTAATTGCGGGTTGCACAATAATTGAAACAACGTGTGCCCATTCTCTGGCCATCAGGAGCGATTATCGCCAATCTATTCCGTTATAGTTCTGATTCCTTGGGTTTCACAGCCATTTCGCACAATTTACCACTGTTGTTTTGCCATTTCAATTTTCCAATTTAGAGGCAATTGTTTCATTGCAGATAATAACCGCGCGAAATGAAGCGCTCTATGCAATTGAAGAATCGACAAAAATACGATACATAGATTGGTCCCCAATTTTACGAATAGACTTAAACATATATTGTCTTCATATGCACGTCTTTTAACCAAGGCACCTACAAAAAAAAAACAATTACCTACTCTTTATTAGATACAAAGCATTATACTAATCTACCCCCTGGCCTACAACTCCCTACAAAACACCAATTGCTGTCATCAAAATGATGTATTGCCAGTGATACTTGGTCTCAGCATGAACTCAACTTACTCTGAACTTCCCTCCACAAAAAGCACACTCTGTGGTGGTGTCATAAAATAATGATATCAGTCTGTTCTATGACACTATCTATATTGCATATTACCGCCATTTTGCCGCTATCAGCGCTCCGATTGGTCGCCACAAAAAGCCTCGTTGTGGTAATCGGCCAGCCAATCAATGACGCGCGATAACGTCTGTCAACACGTCGCGCTAGTCGCAATGGATGGCGGTCGTAATAGCGTGTTGTATTCCCGTTTGATTTCATGTACAATTGGGTAATGGACTGGTTTATTACACAAGAGGTAACAGATGCGCTTTGGGTAATAATATGGCAATCTGTTATTTTAACTTATTCTATTATTGTGTTTTTAAGAGGCATGTGCCGGTAATGCGTTTTAAGGACCAAAAGTTGTAAATAAGCAGTACTTTGTCTAGCTTTCTTGTGTCATCCTTCCACGCGCGCCCACGCAGAAATTCTGAATAAATCTAATCCAGTATGATGTTTGCATACTTAGAACTGTTATACAGCAATTATGAATGGCACGTGAGTTAGTTAAACTATGAGCTCATGATATCACCATTAAACCTACACGATAAATAGGTACTAACAAGACCAGTGAAGGGGGATATGAGTGACCATCATTGTTAGCGCCATCAGCAGTGTGGTAAAAAAAGGCAATGTTATATGATATACAAGCCAATGTTCTGGTGATTATGATATACAAGCCAATGTTCTGGTGATTATGCAAAGTCAGCATATAACACTTTGCCAACATGAATTACAGCTCTAAAATGCACATTGTACTCTAGCTACAGAGAGTGAGTTTTTGCAGTATAATGTGAAGAGGCTATCACAATCGAACAGTTCAGCAAGTGTAATGCCCAAAGTATTGAATATATGTGTGTATGCTGCAACTTATCCCTGTATATTGCTGTCCCTCAGTGCACATGTTGGCTTTACGCAGATCGTCAGTGTTTTATTGCCATCTCAGCGGGCCTCCTGTTGGGATTTGAAACATTGCGTGTATTTGTTGTAGCATTGATTTCCATATACTCTGTATGCTGTAAATATCTGCAAAGTCTAACTTCACTGCATGAAGTGGTACCATTCATTTTCTGAAGTGGTACCATGTGGCATACTCCTACAAATTTATTTTTCCAGTTTTCAATTGAAACTATGATACTTCCACGCGCGCCCACGCAGAAATTTGCATTTTACATCCCCCCCTCATTCAAGACTTTCAAGGCCCCGCTCTAGTGACATTTAACAGGAGACTACACTCTCTTACCCACCTTGTCGCACACGAGACTTCACTCGCAAACATAATGTGCACATGTGGCTAAATATAGCCTTCACAGCGAGGGCGGCGTGTTTGGCCTGTCGTCTTACATAAGTATCGTCTGGGAAGAGTTCCTCTTTCAACACCTTTATGCACCGTGCGTTTCATCTTTCAAACAGCCACTGCTATTTTGAGCTACCTTTCTTGGCTGTCAAGTGACGAGGTGTTTCGTCGAAGGGTTGAATTCCCTCCTACGTAGAGCACGCTAATAGATTGGATTTTCAGTGTATGCTTTCATCTTTTCATCTTTAGATGCTGTGATTTGTTTTTAGATTGAATTCGGCCATCAAAAACACTCATGAGTAGTTAGTAAGTGGGGTGCGGGTGGGGAAGGAGGAAAAACAACTAGAGGGATGTGGGATTTCAAGAAAGGGCAAATGTGTAAAAGAAAAGGCCAACACAAGCACTAGGGCTGCGGGATTTTTGACCCCTTATACACCCCACCAATACAGCCCCATCCTACAATGTAGCTACCGGCTCGCATATCTCAGCCCAGCACAAGGCCAGCAGACGATGGTTCGCAAAGCCTCATCACTATTCACACTAATCCAGGGTCTGAGCCCGCGGATTAATTTGCAACTAATCATGTCCTGGTCATGCATACTGCGAGTAGCAGTGGGTGCTTGACTATATGCAAGCATCACTGTCTGGTATGGAAACTGCTCCCACGAGTGGAATATCATCACCCTCTGGAAAGCATTACGTTGGGATGAGTTCCTAATACGCCGATCTTTCATTTCGTCAAAACATTCCTGCAAAAATATATCTTTGCAACGCTGAACGTGTGTAGTTTCAAGTTGATATGCACAGCAAATGTCAATGCTGTACCATTCCAATGATGAATCATCCTTGTTAATATGACAGCGAAGCCATTTCCAGAATGAGATGGTTGTACTGACATTGACCTACATTTGCATCAAAGGATCATAGGAGATTACGTAGTATGTTCGGCCGACTGTGATCAGACCGCCTGAGAGCTTGAATATTATGAAATGGTGGGACTAAGCTGATAGTCTACTTCTACAACAATCTGGTGTGTGCTTTGAGTATGTTGTCTACACCAGTGTACCCAGAGACACTGATTACTGATAAGCATATGATGTAAGATCTCGATATTAAGGACACTGGGTTAGGGTGTGTGTGGGGGGTGTAGTCTTTCAAAAGACCTTATATCTAATAGTTGTTATTTCTATTATTACATAAACCCTTCGTGTCAACCATATATTAAATGCAAAGATAAAGAGCAAGTGCAATTGTAACAGCTTCTAGCTCTAATAGATATAAGGTCTTTTACAAAACCCTAGGAATTCCACTGATATTAAATATGCAGCCTCAAACATCCTGCCCTGTTAGCCTTTAAAACCAGAGTAATCACTAGCAACAGCTGCTGAAGCAGCAGAACATGTATGCATGGGTGATCAGGTAAGGGTCAGCTAAGACACTGCAGCACCATGCATGGGTGATCAGGTAAGGGTCAGCCAAGATATTAAATATGTAATCTTGATGTGTTTCTCAGTTACTTGTACATGTATGACTTTGTTTTTACCAAAATGGATACACCTCCAAATAATAGTCCCCCAAAAGTCAACTACAGTACATCAATAAAAACAAATAAGGATGACAGACTTCAACCTCATATCCAATCTTTTGCAAGCTATGTCTAATTGCTTCATTATCCATAATCAGATAACAATAGAGTATCAAATAAACAAACTATTACAAAACAGAACGTCATCAAACATTCCCCAATTTAAATAAACAGTACCACATGCTAAAGCTTCTGTTACTAGCTGGGGCTGGCTTATGTGTGAATTAATCAACCAGAAACATATTACAAATAAACAGTACCACGTGCTTAAACGGGAAAATACCCCAACTACAGCTGGACTGCTGCTTCTAAAATAGAAGCCATGTGCTTTTAGTAAATGACGTCAAATTAGCAAAACATTTTGCAACTACAGAGGCTTTTAGAATAGGCCTTAATGTCAGACAATTTAAAGGCCTTGAGATAGGCTAGGGGGGTGGGGTGATATAAGTAATTGGACAGTGGAAAAAAAGCCTTAAAATCTGTGGATGTGGGGGGAAATGCCAAAAGATCCATTGATGGGGAAAATATTAGCGATATTGCACAGCTTGACCATTAATACCTACCCCCCCCCCCCAATTGGAGAAATCTCTTCACTACCGAGGTGTCCTTTTTGTGAAGCAATTTTAGTAACATTACATCATTACCAAACGGGAGAGTGAAAGAGAGCTAGTTTGTTTAAGTGACCCTATTATTAATGTAGCCTCACTGCAAGGTTTTACTGTACAAAGTATCATTGAGTACAGTACACTGCAGTGTATGCCCCAACACGTCCTACGTACAACAAACGGACTTTGGCCGTAACAAGGAAGCGCTCTAATATTCTATTTGCAAGTGGTAACTGGCGTGGCAATCAATAAGCACCATTTGTTGTTAGCCTCAATATTTCACGACCCCATCGATCGGGTGTGTTCATTTGTCGGTGGCCTCCATTTTACATGAACGACAGAAAGAGTCATTTATTATTGACAAAGGTGGTAAATTAATGTAGTTTAGCCGTTTCTATGCACCATTGGATTGCCATTTTATCTCCAATGCCGTGTGCTGTTGTTGTTACTCTATTGTACTCAACTCCAGGCCCCAGCCTTCAGAGCAAACTCTCACCCCTTATACTGCAATCTTTTCATTTTGCAACTCATTCTGTTTTGACTGAATTTATGAATCAAATATCTACTGTTATTTGCAATAACTTGTGAATTGTCTGAATGATAGGCTCGAAGTGAACGAAGAGGTATTCTATGACAATCAACTGCTCATATTCTGTTAACTGTTGTTTCAGCATTTTTCAGCTTTTTTGTATTAAAGATGAAATGGTATAAGACTTTTTAATGTTACAAACTCTTCTTAGCTGTGAACATAAATAGGTTTATGTGCAACTGCTGTCCCCACATTAATATAATGTACTTTAGTAAACATGCACAGACAAATATCTCATAAATGAAAAATAAAGTTAAAATGCAATAATCACACTTGTTCTCATAAGAATACATTTTGCTTGTAAATTGTATACAGTTCACACAAGAGTAATATACGTGTTGTAATATCACATTTCCCGTAGTCTCACATCAACAGGGGAGAACTTGATATCTGTGTGGAGATGTGGAGTGTGTTTGTCTTGCTGATTGACAAGCGGATTATGCTAAATATCTTGTGTTTCCAGCAATTGGCGTGAAGTACTTGTAAACAGTAGTAGAGGCGGCAGCATGATACTGTCCCCGCCACAAGTACTGAGTACTTACGCACAGTAATTGCATTTCCCACACACTCTTTTGTACATGATACGAAATTAATTATTATTCATTAATTACTAGCCAGGTCGTTTCGCTTTTATACTTTGAGTTACTTTTGGATTGTATTTTTTACTTATGAATACTTATGAATCTATTTGTTGCATTGATTCAAAGGGTATTAGGCATATTAAAGTCTATTGAGGTCATAATGCATGACAAACACATTGCCGTAAACTACTATGGATGATCTAATGTCTTCTGTCTGAAATTTCCCACTCATTTCAGCAATATTTATTAGTAGAAAACTACAAGTACCTGCTTCACTGCGCTTCAACATGGAACAATGGTTGGGTGTTTCTTGTACTTCCCTTCTGTCCCGAACTATTAACACACATATGTCTAATGTCCATTTGTTCATGTTTTCATTCACCGTCTTTTTCAAACTAGTACTACATTGATATTGTGTCAGCAAAAAGCTCACCTGTAGCTTTCAGTCATGTCACATGACCTTTACCCCTACAACGCCTAGTCTTCGCAATCTCGAAATTGGCTTCCAAAGGTTATGTTAGAGCCAACCAACGAACGTTCGGGGGTTCAAAAGTGGATGTTCGTCACACCACTGTTGTTTTTGTTTTGTTGTTTTTTGTTTTGTTTTGTTTTCAAATGCAGCACACTATACATTTCCATTAATATATATTATAATTGAACGTATAGGCAGATCCGGGGGGGGGGGGGCGCCCCCCCTTTTCCCACCAAAATACTTAAATTTCATAGGTTTTTTCATGAAATCCCTATGTGTTTTTTTCCTTAAGTGCGCCCCCCTTTTCCAAAAACCTGGATTTGCCATTGGAACGTATGTATAAATATCAGTAGTCGGTTGGTATTGTAATTATAAAATGTATATATGGCTAAATTAGCTAAGGCAAAATAGAAATAGTGGAATTGCACTGATTTATGTACAAAACTAACAACAGAATCGTGTGGAGTCAATCTGAGTCATCTATCTAGGCATCATAATCACAAAATTAAAACTTTAACTACATGTATCATTTTTCCCGGTGAATGGACAGATTGATTTAATCTTGTGGAAAATAGTAATGATTTATATAATGAGCTGAACAATTATCCTCGCCAATGTCCTAGAAATAAGCAAAAATGAAATCAGTTGTAGACAATTAAGAATTGTGATAAGTGATATCATGTGTTGGGTTTCAAGCACAGAAGCGGTCATGTAGAGATTCTGTAATGTGATTCGCATTGTAACTATTTCAAACATCAATAGATATTAGCAGACAGAATCATGTCACAATATCTTATCACGTGACCGTGAGGAATCTTTAGAATTTGATATTGGATCCATGAAGATCTTAAAAGACGTTACAATGAATTCGATGAGTGCTACCAAGCTTGCTTGCGTACTCAATTCTTCTCTTGTCTATGAGTTCTATATAGCAAACACGTTCCTACCACTATATTGACACAGATGAAGACCCACCTTTTTCACCTCAGACATATCATTCATTTTCATCTGCATGAAATCCAGTAGTCCAGCCCCCAAATCCACCATCCTCCACCTTTTCCCGCCGTAATATATAAATAAATCTGCTAGTGTACCAACATGTATATACATGTACATTTCTTCGTAGGACAGACGATTACAATCGAGCTTAAAATGAATGATGGATGCAGCATAAAGATGATTAGAAATAATGACTAAACTAAAACATATGTTGATAAGATCAGCAGAAATTTATCACCCCATATTTACGAATAAACAACTCCACAAAAACAACACACTCCATTGCGATATTCATCTTTATTGACATCTTGTGAATATCTAATTGTAAATTGCCGTAGCAATCATCATTGGTTCATGTTTGGATTGTATTTTGCCATCTGCCATATTTTAGTATATTGTTTTACTGGTAGCAACATAGGTTGGCTTTATGATTATACAAGGCCTTAGTCTGACGGTCACGAATGTTCCTCCCCGAATTTTTGCTGTCTAGTAGGAGATATGCTGTACATGTTTTTGAGAGGTGATTCTACCTTTGAAAACACTTTTGACGAGCCAGCTTACCGATTAACAATGGCTACAATCAGACAATACTGACATCGATTCAGTATAAATATTCTGGAACGTATGGCCCTGGCTTTCCCCCCATGGATAGCTGCTCGATTTCATGCTTTATGTTCTTGATAGAATCGCATCTTATAGATAAACGCTCATCGCAAAATACTCAAAAGTTTTTGAAACATTAGCAGCACAGACAGAACGCATTGTACACGTAATTGAAGGTTACAATAATCAAATATCTGCTGAGTAAATACAAACTTGGTCTATTCACGGGTCACTGGTGGTTCAAATTGGAAAGGGAAAAAACTCCGTGCATTTGTGAATTTTTAGATAGTGATATCATCTGTTGCTGCGACAAAACACGACGTTTGCCCTCAAATAGAGGTAGCAAATACTCTAGTAGACTATCTACGTCAATCTAATTAAATAAAAATGTGCTGTAAGTGATAAGCTTACGCTATCACACCGTTTATAGTTGTTTGAAGTGTCGCTAATAATGATCGTTACATTTATCATCTGCTCACAGCGTGTGCTGATGAAAGCTGCTGTTATTGCGTGTGTGTCACTTTTTACACATTTTTAGTGTGCCTGTCAATATTGTGACTAGTCATGACCGCACACTTACAGTCAAACAACTTTTTATGGGGGTCTTAGGTGGTCTCCGTAGAGAGATGGTCTTCTCATGAAGATTTGGAACATGAAAGACAGATGGTCTTATTATAGAGGTCAGGTGGTCTCAAATAGTGGCGCCAAAGTATTTGGTCCCAGCATTACCATTTCCCCCACCATGGTGGCTACAAACAATTGCATTGTAGATATTGTTTTAGACAAACAATAGTCTGTTTCTATCATTTCCCCCTGCTACGCCATATGCAATCGTATAACAGGATCTGGTTGATCGAGACTAG
Source organism: Streblospio benedicti (assembly GCA_019095985.1). Lineage (NCBI taxonomy): Eukaryota > Metazoa > Annelida > Polychaeta > Spionida > Spionidae > Streblospio > Streblospio benedicti. The sequence goes on along the minus strand of CM032668.1, from coordinate 26,133,339 downwards.
CGACGAAAATAGTACTGCAGCAGTATTCTAATATTTTGATAGATGAACTGGTGTATGAAGATTTGAGACTGCGAAAGATGGTCTTATCACAGAGGTAGTCTCTTTGAAGACATGGTCTTACAATAGAGGTTCCTCTGTATGATGTTATCATAGTTGATTTTGTTGACAGGTGTTGTCAGTACCCAATGAAAGCAATTCTAATTGAGCAAGGCTCAGTTCAGGATGATAATTACATCCACCTGCTGCTATTTTACAACCAGCTGACACGTATATACATATTTTCTATATCATAGTCTGGAATGTGGCACAGGTTGAGTGAAACTATGCACCAATTAATTAAGACAAACGCTCATGATTCAACTGAACTGGGAAATGCTCGAATGATGAAGCGCTTGGTGGGAAGATAGGTGGGGCCCCTGTGTCCGCTATGAACTGCTCATGGATTATTCAAAAGAATTAGAAAGTTAACCAGCCAATGTTTTGTTTGAATTCATTAGTTCAACCACCAATAACTCAAACTTGATTTGTATAGCCCGTTGGAGCCATTGTTCTTCTGTAAGGCATCCAACAATAACGACTACAAACGGCTGCAAATACTGCATAGTAATAATGCCACAATCCATTGATACTGCATCTCTACAAGTCAGTACCAGCTCTACACTTCTTAAAACCACCTGAAACACTCGCTTGCAGCAGTGTCTCTCCGCAAGCGTCGACGACGACGACGACGGTATTCGCGGCACGTGGCTAATGTACGCTGTGGGGAGATCGCGAATGGGCCGATTTGAATACAAACAAGCTCCGGCGGCGCGCGCCACAGCGGCCGCTTGTATGCGCCGGTTTGAGGAGCTCATAAAACCACGTCGTAAACCAGCAAACGACAAAGCGAGCTGTCGCCGCCGCCCCGGGACGCGTCCTTCTAAGGAACAGACGAGATTTGGGGCTGCTGTAGCGTTTAACTGTGTACTACAGCGGAATCTGCAGTAAAACTTCTCTTATTCAGACCAGCCCCGGTTGTATCCCAAGAAAGGTGGTGTCTTTATGGAGGGTGGGGATGGTCTTGATAAGTGGGTACTGTAGAACCGGGCTGTTAAGACAAGCTAAGTGTCGTGCTGACCGTGGTCGCCAAAGAGAGGTGGTCTTTTCGTGGAGGTTCATGGTGGTCTCTTTATGAAGTTCTTATGAGAGGTGGTCTCTATGTAGAGGTTGTCTTAATTGGAGGTTCTATTGTAGTGGTTATGTATGGCAGAACTGATTGAATAAGTGTCTACACTTATTCAATCAGTTAGGTTAAACTGTTAATATTTAGAAGTTATACACATCTACTTAGCAAAGTCTATTGGCAGTGTATAACGTATGTGCGAATTTCAGTGGCAGATCCACGATTTCCTAGGAACGAGGGCCTGCTCGTCCAAGACGAGTATGGAACAAACAAACGTCCATAAAATGTTTTCGCATATTTTAACAACCGCTTTTATGCTCAATAAGCATGCTTATTCACAGCGTGAAATCGTGCAGATAATAGAAAGATTGTACGAATCCACTATGTCATAAATTATGCAATACTGCGAACACATGTTGAACAAAAAATGCCCCACAGAAACGCTGCATACTAGTAGAGACATGTACAGCACTACACTAACTGCAGTTTGCCTTTTTTTCTGTAGAACCAACATTGTGCCATTACAAGGCAATAATGCAGTCAGAGAAATCAGTTTGCTGTGTGTGTTAAGCGAACGGTCAATGCATTCTATTACATTATCCCCTACTATGAGCAAACTAGCAACCAGTAGACCCAGTGTGTTGGGGTTGATGGAAAACTCAAGCGGAATGAATACACCGTGTAAATATATGCACAGTATCTCACATTCACTACTGCTTTAGCTAATGATTTAGCATTGTTGTGTGTTTGAGTTGATAATTTGACTGCAATTTTTCGCTTTGCAACATTGGATATAGTCCACATAGGGCTATTTGGTGGGATCGATCATTTGCATTCTTCTCCACCACAATCATGACAATAGCAAAGGTTGTGTGCCACCATTCTGGGGCAGTTTTGTTAAATATTTTGTGAGCATATTGTTCACAGGCGACGACTGAATAATTAAGGGATGTGTGTATGGAATAAATGTCAACGGGGTATAACATTTTAATGTGAACATTTGGAAGCTAGTATTGTTGTTTTCAGGCAGTGGAGGTAATCGGAATTAAGAGGTTAATGAAAGTATTTGAATGAAAGTTTGTCAGTATACGTCTATAAACCAGTTCTTATATTTGTGAAAGTTTCATAATGACAGGACATGTATTTAATATAGTGTTTATACAACGCTGCAGTAAAAGTATCCCATTTCTCGGACGCATCTTATATACATATGGTACTAAAGTCAGGATGTTACTGTAGTGCTATATAGGAAACTATAGGAAATACTTGCCCGACCGTCATGAAACATTCACAGATATTATGGCAGATTTCTACACATAAGCCGACAAAATGTTATTCAATTACTACCAACACGTTTGGAGAGAATTCTCTAAATTCAAATCCATAACTGACAGCAACGGTACTAGTTCTATGTGAGGTGTTACGTCTAAAAATACAGACCCTCAAACGCATATAGTAAGCAAATTGATAAAACACATGTTACCCTGTTACAAAGATAGTTGCTATACAATGTAGGCATATGTCAATAGTTTGAGGATTTACAGTATCACTTTCCAAAGGCTACCTAAATGTTTGGCAAAAACATATTGACCATGCTATTAGCTACACATGGCGCAGCTCCGTGTAAACATATAGATTCTGGCTGCACCTTGTGCGTACTGTTACCGTTACTGGCCAACTTATTGTAATGTGAAGGGGTGGGGATTTAGGTATATCCCAGCCTCACTATAAACAACACTGCAGGAACAAACATTGCCGTGATATCAGGGTTCTTCTATATAACCATGGATTATATATACACATGTGCAGTCTGTATAATCTATGCTATAACCTAGATCTGTGTCAAACAAACTGCTTAATTTGTTTGTTTCTGCAACTTGGTACTTTTAGTGAAGCTGGGATGTGACTGAGGAGGTAGGGTCACTCAATGTCGTGTTGTTGAAAAGCAGGGCTTACTCAGTAACCAGCTGGTGCTCATATAAGGTGAGATCCCTCAACGTTGACCACAGGAAGCAGTGTTGTTTTTCATTTTTCATTTTGGAACAATTTCTTTTTAAAGGGGCTTCACTCATAGTCTTGCCCTTTAGATAGGGAGTCACTTAACGTTCAGTAACTTTGTCAGTGCCGCTGACAGTGGTGTCTCTCAATTCTTACTGAACTCGATTTCCATCTAACCGAGCCCCCTCTACCTACTAATATTTGATCTTCCCAATAACATACCATGTATGCACAGGATCTTTAAATTGAGCAACACGCTATAAGTATACCAACTACCCCATTGCATTTTATTGAAATTTAATTGGTTTTGGTTGACCATCAGTCGAGAACCAAACACATACTGAAAAGTTAAAGTACTGCATGGTACAACTTGTGGTGGGGACTAGAAGTGGAACCCACTATCTATCAGTGCGTGTGAGCCAACACTCTACAGTACAGTCCAACCATAGCTGAAACATATTCGCAAAAAAAGACTTCTGGACAGTCCCATCAACAGATCAACAAGGCCGGTGCGCTAATAAGAGCAGTTTGAGCTACAAAAGAGAAACTGAGCGATGCAATATAGACGCGCATATATTATGAATGCAGGGGCCATTTAAACAGTATGATGGCCTTTTGGACAGTGTCACTCCTGCCACCTGGCTGTCACCATGGCCACTTAACAGGGGCGATTTGATCAAAGTCCTCCATATCAACTAGCCGACTAGTCACTTAAATAATCTATGGTGTGTATTACCACACAATGGGATTCTGCCATGGATGCTGCCAGAGGGTCACGCAACGGGTGCGTAGGACATCCAAAAACTGATAACATGTACCCCACTTTCAAAAGCTCAAATTTATTCAACCAGAAATTCATAAACGTCTCTATTGATTTAAGAAGCCAACTTTAATATTTCCTCAAAATACGTGAACTAAAAACCTACAAGATTCTTTCCGGCAAGGACACATTGAATATGGACCCTAGGTGCTTCAAGTGTATCAACAAATCCATGTTCCAGAGTACACTTAGTCATAAAACCAGAGGGCATGACCTAAAACTACAGAAACCTGAAGCAACTGGTGTTCGCCACAGATTCTTGGCCACCAGAGTGGTCGATGACTGGAACCACTTGTCCAGTGAAACAGTCCATGCCGAAACCATAAACCTGTTCAAGGCTGGTCTCGCGAGAGATTGGTCAGACCACCCAGACCTATACGAGTACCGATTCTCCTAGTACCAACTCAGGAGAAAACCGACTGGTAAACAATCTCCAGAACAGTGTTAAACAACACGTACAGAATTGCACACTGAAGATAAAGATCCTACCTCTGCCGGTCTCAATACTCATTTATGGGTAACTACTGACTGTGTACGAGGTGAATACGAGGTGAATAAAAGATGCCTAGTAGATACTATATACATAAAATATAGACTACTTTACACAGTATATAGTAGATTTATAATCTGCAACTATGCATCCTGCAACAGCAGACTCCTGAAATATTTAGATAGCGCATGTAATTGAACATCTTAAAGATCAAGACATATACATAAAAAGTATCAGGTTCCACTGAAATATAAAAGAATAATTTATAGTCTACATGCACTATGGAGTGAGGGATCCGCATAACCTCCTATTCGCCCACATCCCTCTATTTCAGCATTTTTGTACACAATGCACTTCTTTGAAAACACAGTCACTGAGTCCCAATGTTTATTTACATCTAGAGACACGCCCCCGACCTGTCGTAGACTCCCTATGTTCGATTTGTCGGGGGCGTGTCTCTAGATGTAAACAAACATCGGGACTCAGTGACTGTGCTTGAAAATCTACATTATTTTTTTAAATATTCTTTCCAAGACCAAGAGCCACACGATTATGTCCTAACCCCATGTAGGGCACACAGACTTTGTGAGGACATACTATGGAGTAATAATGCTGGGATTAATTTTTCACGCTCTACTGAATTCTTGGTGTACTGCAGACGAAATGTGAACAGGATGTTGTTCAGTGCCCGAGTTCAGTACTATTTTTTAAATATACTGTATCATAAAAGCGATGGTTATTTTTCTGGTGGATTTGTATTTATAAGGTAATAAACAAATAATGTTTAAGTTGAAGCAATATCAGGTCCTGGCTTATTTGAAGCATTAACTACAAATACGTGTCCCAAGTCAACAGTTGCTGACTATAAATGCTCTAGACCAAAAATTAAGAACTAAAAATATTAGTAAGATCATTATTTTATTGGTTATTTATCTAAGTGACTCGTATGCATTTGGTTATATGGGTAACCACAAGTATTATATAGAGCCCCCAATTCGCACCCGGAAAAGAAGGAAAGAAAAAGATATCATGCACAACCCCCCTCCTCCGGACATGAATGATGTTTTCATAATAGGCCATCATCCATGATTACCCACTACATGATGGCACGCAAGATTTTCTTCTTGAATATAAGTCCCTTTGGCTTAAGAGATACCCAGAGGGGGCTTGCTAAATAGTTTGTCGTGGTCATCTAATTCAGACCCATGCAAACTCCTCTATGTTCACTAACTCGTTCCATAAGAGACCAGAACAGGCTCATACAAGGCACTGGTAAAGCTGACTGCATCTCAGAAAAGCTTTCCCATTAGAAATAGACGCATTATTTCTTGACCTCAATTTTATTACGCTACAGTTTAGCCCATTACAATTATTTTCTTAGACACTTGGTTTGAATATTGAAATAATTTTAAGATGCTTCAGTGTGGTCTTCATAGTGACGTTATACCGAGGATATTATAAGTATCCTTGGTTGTACTAGGAACAATTTTGCATTGTCTTTTAAATGAATAGCAACATTCCACAGCATTGCTGCAAACAAGAATATATGTGTTGGGGAATGTGTGGTTTTAACCCCATGCAGGTGCCCATAATTGGTTTTCTGAGACCAGCTGACACAGACATCTTCATCATGGAGCCAAATGGGAATGACGCCGATTGATTTTCGTCTTACATTCAACAACAGCTGGAAGCATAATATTATGATGGAGGTCTAAAAAGACAGCAAATTTGACCACGTGGAGGTGGTTAGTTGATCAGTGATTTTTTCAGCTTTGTGGTTTGTTTCATCGTTTTGAATTGTAAGGTTGTTGTTATTTTATTGAACTGTTAAAAAATACGTACAGTACAATCTTGTTATCTTGACGTTGTAGGAATAGCAGTAAAATGCTCACTATTTGAGATATTAACCAGCTGACGTCTGTTCCTGATATGGTTTAAGGAAAATGAAACTAACTTTGAAATAGAGAAACCATATCAAATTAACCAGTTCTACTATATGTTTGCTCTGTGAAAGAGTCTCGTAGACTGGCGATGTTATTGTTTTGTTACATGTTGTTTTTAACGAACACAGGACCCATGAGGAAGGCATCTATCACATCACTTTGATGCATGACTTCAAAAGAGTGTGCTGAACGTCATTTTTTCTTTCGTTTTCCAATTTATTTGGTTCGTTTGTTTCATTCGTATTTGCAGAATATATAATATGTAGGGTCGTAGGCTCATAGTAAAAATTATTTGCGTCTGCTTAGAAGCCAATCAAGTATGACACATAAGACGACAAATATGAAGAAACCTGCTGTGTCTAGAATTAAGTCTGACAGTTGCTAAAAACATTTCCTTGTACCTACTACATGATATTAGGACTACATGGGTTATTTAAAGGTTACACAGTGACAGGACTGTGTTTGAGCCTTTTTTTAAATGTAAAATTGACACATTAAATATCTACATCTACAACTTTATGCACATTATATCAAAATGAGTTAAACTGACCAGACCATGGAATGTCTTAAAAATGGCCACAATGACGCGGCACTTATTTTAATACCGATTATTTTACCCCTAGTATAGTATTTGTTCCACAAATAACGATTAATATATAAGATGAAGTACTCTAACATTTGTATGTTATTTTCTACAGCAGCAGCAATTGCTGTAGATTGAAGTATCTACAAACATCGAAACCTCTGATTGGGTAAGAATTGTGTGTGATTTGCTGCCTGCTCATTGAACTAATCAGACAAAAGAATGCGCATGTTAACAAGTTGTGATTACTGCATGTATAGCCTTGTTATTCTTCTATGCATATGGAACATCAAATATATTTAGCTCGAATTTGCAATGATAATAACAATAATTGTATTTTTGCGAAATTGGTTTTCCTAAAAATGCTTTTTATCGGGGTACACAGCACTTTGTCTCATTTTTACTGAAGTTCGTTAAAAAAATATATTGGTTTTATTTCGAAAATATGATAGGAATGCTTTGAAAATTGGAAATTTTCTTGTCGGGATAACGCATAGGAAAAATTATAATACATTACAAACTATGTTGCTGATCAAATAAACCTTGTGTTTAAAAAGTTCTCTGAGGGTTTTCAGGAAAAGTAGGCATTCCAAATATGAAGAATCAAGCCTATCGATTTTACATGCAGATCCTATGAGGGGCACAGGGCGCATAGATCCCCCTTTCCATTTTTACTAGGTTTTTGGCATATCTGCAAACTTTTGCATAGACAATACATATGGAATCGGTTGGTCACCTTCTCTATTCACTAAAAACCTGGATCTGCCGGTGATATATTTGCCGCCAAACAAAACACACTGCATGTAGTGCCAAATAATGATAGTTCAAAAAATAGCCCAAGCTCACTTGTTATGTGTGCTACTCCAGCATTGCTAGTTTAATAGCTTATGATAGCATGTGTGCGTATAATGAGGATGAATATGCATCTACAGTTAGCCACTATGCCTTCCTGGCCAACATCAACAGATTGATGGAATGTGCTGTGTGAAGTAAAGAATGAGACACTTATTTTAATGAGACAGACGTAATGTGTGATGCCGTTGTGCACTACTGATTTTATTACCTGTTATGCACATTACAATTATACACAACAATATTAACTGGAGATTGTTAGTATGTTTGATTGCGTAGCATTGATATTCTGTAAGCTATTCGTTTCTCTCGTGCAGAGTTGGTTGTTGCATGAATTTAGGAATGCAGAGAGTCACTGATTTTTAGAGCGTTTTGTGCACTCGTGTATTTTATGAAAATTTGTATGCTGCAATATCAAAAGTATATTCTTTATGCCATATTTGCCAAATAACTACATTTTGTACATAATGGAAAATCAAATATATCTTTCTATAAACATATTAATTAAAGTAAGGAAATTTCTGCAAGCCACTTTAAGAAACTCTGGCCAAAATGTTATCAAATGATCGGCAATATATTTATAACCAACAGGAAAATAAACTGAATTAGAACTCCTTCTTGCTGAAACTGAGTAATATCGTTACTAAAGAGAATTTGAAAATACAAAGTACAGTAACGTACATATTTACAACATTGCTTAATTGGTCTCAAATATGGAGCTAAATACTGTTACTTCAGTATCTGCAGTATTTGCAGTAATTTGTTAATGTAAGGAAATTTAGCCGCCTCAATTCGTGTGCAATCACCTTAGAAGTAGCCCCTAATGATATTTGTAACTTATTCACTAATCTAGCGTAATGGAATTTGTCACCACCAATACATGTGGGAGCGGCGTATTATTGATGACCGAGTCGTTTGCTGAACCGTCCGTTGTCAATGTTGCGGTTTGTTAAACCCATTTCTGGTTAATTACAGTAGAACCTCTATATTAAGACCAGTCCTTTAAGTGATCTCTTAGGTGGTCTCATTTTGGGGGCTCACATTGGTCCCTATGAAGGTTTGGGAATTGTCTTATTGCATCTCTTCAGCTCATACTTGTCTGTAGACTCATATGAACCAAAATCCATCAATAAAAAAGTCTGTAGAAACTTTCCAGGTGTACCTACAATTCCTCCTGACTATCAGCTGCTGAAGGAAGCATTGTGTTTCGTTTGTTTGTAACTAACTAACTATGTAACTATGTAACTAACTAACTATGTATGTATGTATTTATGTCTCTGGACAAGCTAGAGCTTTAACCGTTGCACCGATTTCATTCAAACTTTACACGACTATGAGGTATGAGGCCACACCGAAGTGATTCGATTTTGGGAGCTCTGCCAATTAAATTTTGTTTTCTAGAAGAACTTTTATGACATTTTTAATGATATTCAATGCACTTAGCCAGCATGAAAAAAATCTATATTCCAACCAAGCAGCAAAATTGATTATTGGATTTGAAACTGATATTGATTATCATCTTGTTATCCAGTACTATTGTATGGCAACACAAATATCTTTATGCTGGATATATTGATTCTGATTCATTCTGATGTTTTCTCCTCAAATTCATAAATTTCTTGATTGTAAAGTATACATTATTTCAGTATATATCTTAATTGCCCATAATTCAACGACTCGTTCTAGCGACGCAGTGTTCTTTGAACACTTTTTATCTAGTTATTGGGGTGTATTGGTATTGAGGTGGCATTGTTGGAGGCTCTACTGTATGCAATGATACCTACATCGCAGTCTAGATAAAGCCTTCAACTAAACACCTAACTTATTTTAGACTCCAAATGCAGCACCATTTAGTCTTTTTTGGCTACTGAATGAGAAAACTTCCAACATCAGTTTGCAGTTTGAAGCTAAGTTGTTTTGCGATTATTTCAGAAGCAAATGAATATCATTTTTATTTGATTTGATCACAAATGCACTATATGTATATGTAACAAGTAAATGTTGTGTTTCAATAGTATAAAGTATATATGTTTCAAGCAACATACTTTTAGAATTATCTAAGCAGATGCTGCTAAAAAATGGTATGAAATCAAACATCTATTGTGCACACGTTTACCTAATTTTACCCAATGGTAACTATTAAAGAAAATTATGATATATGGATAAAATTAGACCGATTAAGTCATCACCCTGCATAAAGTATTCATCATCTGGAAGGATGATCGTTGTTGACCTTCAGATGTTGCACTGTGGAGCCTGTCCATGTGGACACCTTCTACTTAAGGACACCTGTCTAGCGTAAACACTTTTCAGTTCTCCCTTTCTGTATGCACTGTATATCAGATACATTCATCAAAATACGTATAAAGTTCAAGTATACACCTCATTACATATACAAAGTGAACCTCTCGTAAGAACACCCGCCTTATTCGGACACTTTCCACTTCTCTCTTTCCCTCTGTATCAAATGAAACAAACCCCTGTTTTAAGAACACCTGTGTGTTGTGGACACTTCACTTTTTAAAGATAGTGTTCACATAAGACATGTTCCACTGTATTGCTGTCAGAAATAGATCCTGGAGTGGCTTGTCAAGTCATCATACAATATTCACATCGTACAACAGACCCCATAATTCAGGTTTGCGTGTTATGGTTAGGGTTAGACCATAACAGTGTCGCCTCCAATTCAATGCTTTCATGTATGAATTGAAAACGAGTAAGAATGTTCAACCTGGAAAGTATTGGCCCGAACTAAACTTCTCCAGGTGCAGGGCCATTGGGCTGTCCTTAATGTAGAGCCCATGGAATTTTCTTTCTTTGTGTGAAAAAATAATCCTTGAAAGAGTTATTTGTAGTACCTGCTAAGTCGGGCTCTTAGGATGGTAATACATAGACATACCGAGATCTGAAATTGTTGATTAACAGCAACTTTTTATAAATGCAAATACTGTATAAATCTATACAAGCACCCATAGGTTTTTAGTTTGAAAAAGATGTTAATTTTGGTGTGGACTTTTACATGAATGTATAATAAAAAGATGTGCGTTAATGGGTCCATATAGCATAAGTGTTGGAACATTCATATGGTAGATGACTTTATTAATTGAAATTTATATCTAACTTTCGTCTTTCATTTTGCAGTCGCAACAAAAGAGGAACGAAAAGGATCGAGCTATGGATAAGCTAACAGAAGAAGAATTAGATGGTAAGTGTTAGTTTATTTATCTTATTTATTATTGAACTTAACACAAGTAAATGTGACAAATACAAGATAAGACTTAAGACAATTGTCTTATATAGCTTACTAGAATAGATGCAATATGTAACTAAAATAGATACAATATATCAATCTGACTGTGAATTCCAGCTACTGGAAGACAAGTACACGTACATGTATTCACAAAAGGCAATTCACAACACTTTATGTAGACTCCAAAGTATTAGAATGTACTTTGTATTGAACAATATTAAGGTAAATCAAATTTACTTGCAAACACCATGGTTGCAATAGATGTGCAGGCAAACCCCTATTATATATTGACCACCCTGTCAAAGTGAATAGTTCCCAAGGAATAGCTCTTAGAAGTGACATTTATTTGACCAAGTCTCTTTGATTAATGGCAAAGAAGAAATGTTATATATAAAAACCACCTCTAAAATAAAATAAAATTGAAAGTGCAACCTAACATCCCCGAATAGTCTGCAAGATCTCTCATGATATGCATTGTGAACCAGATAGAATTACCTTAGAAGAAAATGAAAAAGTAAGGAGTCTGAAGTGAAGCCGTCTATATAAATCTCACTCTCATGCAGTCACGCCTTTTCATGTTGAAATATATGGACTACACCCATGCTGCCATTCATTACACACCAAATATAGGGCAGAGTCTGCCAAAAGGGGTCGCAAAAATGTCAGGTCATGTATACACGGTAGGTGTGTACATTAGAACTAGAGATGTCAAGATAGTTCGAAGCTTCAAAGCTTCCTTCAAAGCTTCGCTCCATGGGCCAAAGCTTTGAGTCATGAAACAAGATTCGAATACTTCGTTTTGCATGTGTTTTTAATGTGAAATACATCTATTATCAATGATTATATCGTGATAACGAGTCACCAACACTCTTTGATTAGTAGGCCTACATTTGATGTGCATGTTGCCATTGTTGTTAGGCGGAGCAGATAAAAGATCCCTCCACTGGTAATTCAACATGCATTCATGATTGTAAATGCTTAGCTTCAATAGGTTATGTAACAGGTTACTACAATTGACATTGCCCCATTGTTCTCTGGAGATGCAAATGAAAATGTCATTCAAGGTGTGTAGGCCTACTTTAGTAGCATCTAAACTCTCAAGATGGCAAGTTACCTAACTGCATACTACACGATTTTGAGTTGCATCTTTTTATTATCATGACGAGATATTAGTATTAACTACCTACATTGTACTCGGACCTTATGACGACCCAATCATGCAAGTATAATAATTTTGGATAGGTATATAGGTTGTCTAATGTTCTAAATGTAACTAACACTTACATAGTATGATGAATACTATCATTTTGTCTTTCCTTTTAGTAATGTCTTACAATATAATTATCTCTAGACTCATGAATGTGTTAATGAAGCCCACAGGATACCAGCGCATCTTGTGTTACCGAAGCTTCGAAGCTTCGGCTGTCAAAATGGCCGAAGTTTTGCATATCAAAATTGGGAGAAATTGAAATCTCCAACGCGAGAACCTTCCAGTATGAAGGCCACATGGGACCTGCTTCAACTTGGTCACAAAAGGGATATTGAGACTTGTATATGAAGGTTCATGGTTGTCTTTTTTATTAAATTTTCGGACCACATGAAATTATAGATAGATCCACAGAGGGGCGCAGGGGGGGTTGCATGCTCTCCACCCCCTTTTTTATACAAAAAATTTCATTTTCATGGGATTTGTGGCATCTCTGCAAGCTTTCATGAGTACGAAACCGATGATATCCTGTGGGTGAGCCCACCCACCCCTTTTTTTGAAAACCTGGATCTGACAGTACTAAAATGGTTTTATTATAGCGGTTGTCTCTTTATAGATACACCCATCAAAAGGTAAAGTCGTCACATCATTTCATTGTGTACTAATAATGATAACTGGCAATGTAGATCGACTGACTGGTCTTCATTGGAAGACTGGAGACATGTTGGAAATTTGGTTTGTTTTTAGAATTTTCTCTCTGTTCCAACCTGTCCCATACTTAAAACATTTGAGGATTTTGAAAAAAAAATAATTAGTGAAAGACATACAGCAATAACTCCCTGTTAAGGCCAGGAAGACTGGAAGAGAGTGATCTCAAGTGTTTTCGCAAGTGTTCTCAATAGAGAAGCGGTCTCCTTAATGGATATTCACAATACATCTAGTCCCTTTATGAAGACTTGAATGCTCCCTGGATAGTTAAGAAAGAATATAAGTGTGCCGCAATGGACCTGGTATAATTGATGTAAGCTCAGTACGGATATTCCAGTATGTAGCTCCTACATTTACATTTACTGCGCGGCGGCTGGGAGAGGCGAGTCGCGTGGACGGGGATTAATTGAGCAGATCTGCGCCTGACGCGGCATGCATCATTCGTGTGATTAACCGTCTAATATAGGTGCTTGCCAGTCAGAGCCACAATGGCGTAACTGTGAGGGAATGCAGAGTTTTTGATGTATTTTTGCTCACAATTCTTTTGAGTGAACAGAGCGCATAGTGGACAAAAATTATCTTTTGTATCATGGTAGTATAGACAATCCTTTTTTTGTTTTTAGTGTACTTATTAAGTTATTAAGTTGGATGTAATAAACAACAAGACCTTTGAACAGGTAAATTATTTATCGAATATTTTACGTAATACGTTATAACAGTACATTGTGGAGAAAACTATCTTGGAGCATAAATAAAAATCTTTTTACTGAATGTTAACAAATCTTTTTGGTGATTTTAATAACGTGAGCACTGCCAATAACATGGTCCCATTTTGATACTGTGTGTTGATAAACAACAATAATTTGTACACACAGAAAGTACATAATTTCATTATGTGACCCCATTGCACTATCAATCAATAATTGATTCAAATTCGTTGTCAATATAGGATATTTATAAACAAAAGTTCATCAAAACACATTCAATAATAGGCCTACTGTTGACAAGATGCACTTAATACGAATAAGGACTGTAATGTTTAATGTTAAACCCATCTAGCAGCAGTTACATCCTTCTGGCGTGCAATCATGCCGGCGCTTTTGTGTCAGTGGCTTCTATTTGCAGACGAGGCTGTTATGTAGTGCGGCGTATTGTGCAGTCCCGCTCGCTTAGTTAGCCCAATGACATATTGCCACCGCCGCCGCGCTCTGTAAAGGCTGCTGAGCATGTATAGCCATGTACAGTAGAACCTCTCTGTGAAGACCACCTCTTAGATGGGTGGGATCAATTGTGAGGTGGCATTTGTATGGAGGTTTATGATTGCGTATTTAACAGTATGGAGGTTTAGAACCGCAAAAAATTAGTTTTTTTTGTAGAGGTGGTTTGAATATTAGAGAGGGGCTCTTCATTCAAGGTTCTACTGTATTTCTCAAGCCTTTTCCATCTCTCCCAGATATATACAGCAGGTGGCATGGCTTTATGCCGTATTTGTTTCTGCATTGAAATATCGTACAATAGTTTTTAAGCGGAGAGAAAGGACTACTGTAAGGACTGAGCAACATGTTGTTTTCTTGGTTGATGTGTTTCGCAGAAATGTGTTGCTGTTTCATAGAAACGCAAATGCAGTAGGGACTCAAAGATGCTGTTATGGTTGTTGGTTCATGGGATGAGCATTAAGAGATTTGTCTTCAGAAAGTTTGGGTTTCTATTTGCTGATTGCAAAGGGGAACACCAGAAAATCACCAGCCTAGACTTAGTATTTGGTTTGTATCAGTCTACTATATGAAAAATGTAGCACTACTGTCAAAAGTAAATTATAAATGTGGCAGTTTAACTGGTCTTATATTTATTATATTATAGTATATTTATTATAGTACAAAAGCAATTCTCAACATTGTAAGAGGGCATATTCATCACTGTTCATGGTGTGCATTGTATTTTCAATGTATGTCAAATGAGCAATATTTAAAGGTAAAGTCTGTGCTTAACAAGCAACGTATTTTCTTAATGTTATAATGTTCAAAGTTTGCAGACATTCACTATATTCTAAGAAGTAGTCTCAATGCTTCACAAAGAGACAAACTTTAATTTCCTTAAAAAGAAAATTCTATTGAGACCATAGTTCCTTGGGTGGTCTTTTGAGAGGTTCTACTTCACTCTCTGATCTGTGTATTACTCTTGTATGATTATGTTAAGTTCATGGTTGGACGTTATGATTTCAGAGTAGCACGAGGCGTTTTCAGTATTTGACAAATAGAAGATCATGTGTTATGTGACTGTCACCCATTATTCATCTAGGTCTGTAGTGCAATATCACCAATGTCTATCTCCAGACCATTATTCCAGATAGGAGTACCGCGATGTGCTATCAGTATTTAGCAAGTATTGGATCTCTGTATTTCTGTTGTACATGCAGTATTACTTACTTACACAACATCCTCAATATTGGATGTTATGATTTGAGAGCATTGCGGGCATTTTCAGTACAGTAGAACCTCTCTATTAGGACCACCTTTGGGACCAGTGTTAGGTGGTCTCAATAGAGAGGTGGTCTCTATACAGAGGTTCATTTTAATAGCGTACGAAGGTTCGAATCCGTGAAAAGTGGTCTTCTTATAGAGGTGATCTCAATATAGAGGTGGTCTCAATATAGAGGTGGTCTCAATATAGAGGTGGTCCTAATTGGAGGTTCTACTGTATTCAATAAGTATGTGATCTCTGTATTTTTGTTATATCATATCAATTATACAATATCCACAACATTGGACGTCATGATTTCAGAGTACCGTGAGGCGTTTTCAGTATTTGACAAGAACGGCGACGGCTCTATCTCGGCCAAGGAGCTGGGAACGGTGATGCGAAGCGCCGGACAGAACCCCACAGACGCTGAGATCCAGGACATGATCAACGAACACGACTACGATGGTGAGTGGTCAGTGGGTGGTCAATGTAGATATTTGCTGACTATAAGCAACCTGTTTACTGTAGTGTACTTGTACATGGGTACTAGTTTCTTTTAGGCATTATGTTGAGTTTTGGATGTTTCTTTATTGCTGTCCATTCACAAGCTGAACTTTAACATAATGCCTAAAAGAAACTAGTACCCATGTACAAGTACACTACAGTAAACAGGTTGCTTATAGTCAGCAAATATCTACAGTCAATGACTTAGAGGTCAATAGGTGGTGGTTAGTGGGTGGTCAGTGTTTGTGGTGAGGGGACAGATCAGAGCCAGTGCTCACTGGTGGACAATGGTCTGCTTTAAAACTCTTTTAGTAGCTAAAGTAGGATCTGGTGCAGTCTAAAATAAACCCTAAAATAAGATTTACCACAATGGATGACTGATTGACCCAAATGCGATGCGGATGACTCAAACATCAGACATTGATGCAAGTGAAGTTTTCGACTTGGTCAATTAGTTTGCTGCAGCCTATATTCACCATAAAAAATGTGATGTCATGTGATGTCATGTTGTCCCAAAGGTGGTTCATGATCTGATCCCGAATGTTAGGGGCCCTAGACATTCACCGAGATAACCTGGAATCAGATTTCGAGGCAAATAGATTGAAGAAAGCTTGTTGAACCTAGTTGAAACCTTTCGTAAGTTGCTTCAATTTTCTCTGTGTAGGATCTTAATGATGAACAGAAAAGCTGCAAAAGTTACACAATAGTGAAATTGAATGATACTGATAAATAGTAACCTATTTTTCTTTTTTGCTAAGTTCAAGATTTAAGAGCTTCAGGAGCTCCTCTCAAATTGATGAACTCTAAACAGTTCTTTTTACATGCTGTTTTAATAAAATCCTAAATTTATCTTTTTAATTTTTCTTATTTTCGTGTTGCTCATGTTGTTTCAGAAAGTGGAGAAATAGAATTTGAAGAGTTCTGTGTGTTGATGTGCAACAAGAGGGAAGAAGAGAATGATGGAGACAACCATCTGAAGAAGAGCTTTGAGGTCAGACTTGCATTTCATATGTTATCATGGCTCAAAATTAACTTTTATGAGCAATGCCCTGTGAATCTCATTTGTAAGGGTGATCCTTTGCAAAATCGACTATGATTATTTTTGTTTAGCAAGCACAAAAATAAATAATATTGCATAATTTATTAAATATAGTTTCAAGTACCCTTAGGTGTATGGAGAGGTGCGTTACGTTCAAGAACCCATGAAAAAGTAGAGTTTGACATAGAAATATTCATATGTAGTGACTGGTTTGTGTTCTTTTGTGTGGCTACGTGGTAGATTGAATTATAGTGTCATAATAGTGATACTTTCTTACCATCCTGTAGACGTCATAATGGTAATACTTTTTTACCATCCTGTAGATGTCATAATGGTAATACTTTCTTACTATCCTGTAGATGTCATAATGGTAATACTTTCTTACTATCCTTTAGATGTCATAATGGTAATACTTTCTTACCATCCTGTAGATGTTCGACACTGACAACTCCGGCTACATCACGAAAGATGAATTGAGTCAGGTGATGGAGAAGCTGGGTCAGAAACTGTCAGAAGACGAGATTGAAATGATGATCGCCGAAGCCGACAATGACAACGATGGAAAGATTAACTATGACGGTACGTTGCCATGACAATTTTTTTATATGATTTGATTTCATTCGTTTATCACAGGTGTGAAATAAATAAGGAAATAAGTAAATAAAGGTTAAGTAGATAATAGATAAGTATTTATAATCACGACTTTAAACAATATAGCAAAAAAGGAGCACTAAAAAGATATCAGATTAAATGAATGGAATATCTTATTTCCATAGTGGACCTTAATGAAACATGGAAAAACAACTGACTAGAGATAATACAGACTTAGAAAGGATATAATTATATAATACATATATAGGCTAATAGTATCATTGATGCGGTCCAGAATTTTTTTTTAAATATATCCCTTATATTAAATAAAGTCTTCTATATTGGTGTGTGTGGTTTTATGAAATACATGGATGATCTATAAAAAAGGAATAAGCATTTATGAATGGTAACCAAAGTATTTTTTTTCATAGTAACCCATAAGTATAGCATGTGTTGCATATTTTCTTAAATTTAACATTTTAATTTTTTATGGAATTTTCACCACACATATTCAATGTACACATATTCATATAGCTTTTTTCTGTCTTTTCAGAATTCCTTGAAATGATGGGTAATCACCGGTAAAAATGGAGGGACGCATGTGCTGATTGGCCGAGAGGAATCTGTCTGCTGATTGGCTGAGAGAAAACTGTTAAAAAGTTGAATATGCAAATTGGTGATTCCTTATTGAGAATGTTTGAACATTTCTTATATTGCCATTACATGCTTTCCATTAGGTATATTATGCAATTTTTTAACATTCCTTATCCACAGTTCAACTTTTGCGGTCAAAACTGTGATTTCTTGAGTTGGTTCAGTCGGAAAAAAAACTGCTGTACTGTGTACAAAAGCATAGCATGACACACAACATTCCATGCTTGACGATAAGTTACCCTGATTTTCCCTTTATATGTTACACAGCTTTACGTGTTTGTGGTGATAGCTGATGTAGATCCCATTCATTTTCGTAATTTTCCTCTTTTCATCGCCGCTACAAGGTTGTTTGACGCAATGGAATGTGTACATGAACTACTAAAACCTATTATTTCATCTATTTGTTAACTTCTAAATCTTATTCACCGAATTGTGAACATAGTAATCGATGGGTCAATATATAAGGGATACATTTTGCATAAGTGTGATGGCAAAATTATGTTTTTTATATATAGAAATTCAGAGAAGTAGATTAGAGATGTGTGGTTTGGGACGAAAAGACTCTGTGATTCTCCCTCGTGGAGAACATATATTGTAGATGTATACAAGTATGTACTTTGACGCCTGGAAAACATCACTTGCGTTGTATGATAAACAGCCGTTGTGAACGTGAAAGCTCTTTCTGCATTCATGTCTGATTACTACTACCATGTGTTTTATTTTGCTGTCTTAAATATGTGATGTAGCAATGTAGTGATACAGTATTGTGGAGGTATCTATGTTTTAACTAAGAAATAATGAAATGTCTAAAGTCTTGGAAGAGCTGACCGCTATAATAAGAAATAGTTTATTTGAATTTGCAATACTACATTCATTGTTCATCCAGTAACTGCAGTATAATAGTTTACTATAGACACGACACATGATACTGGTAGTTAGTCAGATCCAAATGCAGTATCTATAACCCAAAAAGCATTGTAGCTTGGTCACACGTCGGTTGTTTGTTGTTCAACATTGGTAATGTTCAATCGGTTGGGCGGTACTGTATCTAAAATACTTGTTTCATACAGGGACTCAAGTATCAAGTATGGGCTCAATTAATGTTCAGTATTTAGGTCATTGTCTCTGTATATAAATAATTATATATTTAATAAATACTGTCCTTTAGATCTGTAAACTGTATCTGTCAAATACTAGGAGTTCAGTATTTTGTCTGAAGAAATGCCAATTGATAGACGTAGCTGAAATTAACCTGTTTGCACTAGTGAATATTTTCACCGGAAAACCCGTCTGCTTTTGTGACGTATATATGCGAGTATCCATTTATTGTGACCAAATCTTGCTGGTTTGCGAGATTATAATGTAATGTGAATGACCATTCAACAAGGAATAATAAAACTATGTGCTGTAAATACCATGCTACATTTACTGTTACGAATCTACTCATTCTGTGACAGGTTAAAACTTATAATATTATTATACGGATTCATTTTGCTTCATTCTAAGTATTAGTCTTTATTCATAACGATCACATTACATATTCACTTTTAATCATTTGTCACTTAACCTTTGCTATCCAGGCAATCTTACTATGTATATATATTTATATTTATTTGACACCTGGGTGAAGTTATCGCTTCTGATCTCATTGTAACTTCCCACGTTATCATGTGTGTATGTACATACTTACTCATTTTTCATGTACGATTTATACTACTGCCAATCTTTGGGATTATAAGTGATATTACAGTACACGTATGATTATGGTGTGATCTAAGATGGTAGCCAAATCAAAGAAGATTTGTATCATTTCACCTCTGCTGTTGAAAACTTATTGGTATCTTTAAAAGCTGGCGATGTAAGAAAAAATATATAGCGCAATGTTTATTTCCAAAGCTTGTTTAAAAGTGTAACATTGATAGCCACTAGTTATAGTAATTATGTGACAATTGAAGAGTACTAGAGGTTCTATATTTTGTGAGTAATTATACTGGTAATTGTGTACTGGAAACTGATGTTTACCGTCTCCAATTTTTATTGTGGAAGTGCAAATTCTATATAAATATATCTGCACAATTGTGTAAATGGTTCAGAATAGAATATTGTCAAATGATAATCATATGTCTACTAACCCATATTTTGGTGTTCTGCTGATTATTGTATAAAATGCCTTTTATCTTTGTATTTAAGGTCCGGGAAGACCAACATTTGAGGTCAGTGGTAGGCCAATATTTATAAGGTCTAGGAAGACTACTCACCATCATAGATCGGTACATGTGCACTTGAATCAATAAACTTTAAATTAGAATGAAAGAATGATGGTTTCAATAGAGACAGCGACATTTCTTGAAGGAATGAAATTACGTGTGAACAGTTGCCTGAATTGAAATCAGAAATGTCATTTGTGCTAACATATTTAATCTTTACTGTTACAAGTTCACATGCCTCAGTGTAATATAGGTTATTATCTATTTCAAACACAATACATCATAACAAATTTGCTATGCGTAAAATCCGTCTAGAAATTTGTATAATACATTCCACACTTGTCAATCGAAAAGATCATCCCTTCATCAGAGTATGATAGATAATAACTTACATTATCTTTTCATTTCATTTAATTGTCCACTTTTAGTAGATATACCTCTAGTGTAGATGCTTTTTATCATAAAGTTTTCTTCTGTCTTCAACGGTTGTTTGATATTTTTATTGCAGAACCGTTTTACTGTCCACAAATATAAGAATTATATCTCTGATCTCTATAATATTGCTATTGAGAAAACCAATAACAATTTTTCTAAAGGCCTTTGACATAATTTTCAAAATTAATAAGATCGAAACCTCCACCTCAACAAAGGTGCTGCAATTTAAAGAATTGAATAATCTGTTGTTGAAAGATTCATTTTCCACAAAATGACCAACTAAAGCTTGTTGATATTTGTGTTTGTATTTCAAATGTCATTTGTGTACGATTTCTCTGGGCATAGAAAGTTTGAACTTGTTCATATTAAGACTATTACGCATTCTAGAAATACTGTGCCAATCAGCTAGGCTATGGTCTGTTTCAATTTTTAGACACAGGATTTATACTCTCTCTCATTACCTACTTGTCATTTGATTTTCCCCCGGATGTTGTAATCATTGTATTCACTGTTTTGTATGCAATGATGAAGTTATAAAACATTGAACTGTATGTCAATTCTTCACATATGAATTGAAAAAGTTTGTAATTAAGAAATGAGTGTAACAAGAAGTCATTAACTGATTATTCCAAACAGGAAATGTGTTGAATATGATATTTGAAATAGCTTCAGCTGTAGGACGTATTAACGTGTAATTGACAAGTCAGATGCTTTTGCTTTTAATATGCATTTTATGTCCATTCATAATTTTTGAACCATTATTTTGGGGGAAGGCAGGTTATGGTAAAGATTATATTTCCATGATATTCTCAATTCAATTTCTGTGTGTACTGGTACGGAAAATGACTGTTTAAAATTGAACAAATTTTGTGGCCTTTTGTTATTCATATTAATAGATTTATTGTGCCAAAAATAAAAATGGTTAAACTTGAAGCCAATGTTCAGATATATTTATTATGTGAAATAATTCTTTGGACAAACTTGTTAAAGCATTGTGAAAGCTTGTTATTTTAAAGGTATACTTGCATATGTCCCATATGTCTGAAGCTTGCCATCAATAAGGGCATTAAAGTGATTATCATTTACCATAAACTCTCCCATGATAGCCCATGTTTTGATAGATAAACTTAGTATAATGACCATAACTTGTTTTAATAATGGTTGACACTGGAAGAAAACTATCATTCATAATTTGACCTCATATCTACAGTTAGAATCTTTGTATTCTAAATTTGATTGTATTTTTTGTCCAATGCATAAATGTTAAATTTATTTGTGATAGCTGTTTGACTTGTGGCTTTCATGTGAGAGAATATGGAATTCATTGTGATTTATTTAACAAAGAAAAAGCGTGCTAGCAATGAATAACTGCTGCAACAGACTAAAAAAACTTGCCTGAATCTATAACCTTTGCTCATACAGAGACGTAAATGTGAGAAAAGTTGCGTCGGTTTGCACGTTGGTTTGATTGCTATTTTTATACACAATGTATTAATGGGGACGAATATGGGAATATAAACTTTGTGTATAACTCAGCAGCTCTCAAATTAATCTAGGAATGCATAAAAGACTAGAATGAAAAGTTGGCATATTAAGAAATTTAGATACAAGAGATTTTAGGGTTGTTTCTTACATGTATTTCTTACTTCTGACAATTCTTGCGTGTTTTTGTAATGAAATCAAAACAGAACCAAATTGTTCTGGAAATGTTTTTAACCATTACTCAACAATTGTTCATTTAACATTCAAAATTATGGTAGAGAAGTTTACTGGCAGCTGAAATCACGGCTCAGAGTAATTTAAGTATGCTACAAAATGCAAAAAAAAATGTATTTTTAACAAAGAATTAAAGAAGCATATTTAATTAGTAAGGACAAAATTTCCAATATGTATATATGAACTTGCAAATAAAATGCTAAACGTATCTTTAAATTTCTGATCCGCTGTTATACCATATTTACTTAATTTTGTTGACATAATAATTATTTGGGAGAAATGCAATCAAACCAAGGGCGCATTCTGACAATTTATCAAATTTGCTCGTTGAAATTCTATCATGTACTGTGTCACATATACCTGCTGTAAACACTATTTTACATTTTTACATTATTATTTATAAATGTTTTCAATAAAATTCATTCAATTTACAGTGAAGTGTTTTTTTATTATATAATTTTAATGTTTACATTGCATAAATTTATTTCGGGAATGCTTGTTGTTTATATAACGTAAATACACACTCCTTTTAATTATACCGGTATATGAATAATGGGATATTAAATTACAATACCAATTATTTTTATTAGTTTGTAGTATTTCCATATATAGATTTAATTTTTTCTAACAAAATCATGTCCAAAATAATGAAAATATCTGAAAAAAATACAAAATTCACAACAATTCAGACATTTTTATAGATGGATATCAAAGTAATGGTGAGAAAATAAAATATTGTTTTTAAAGTTTACTTAAAGGAGCAACCATACAAGTCCTTAGAGAATGATATTACCTACCACAATTTGAAAATTCTTGTATGTTTTAAGTCTGTACTTGTTTTTCAAAATTTACAAGGACCAGCAGTTGCAGGTTAAATGCATTCACTCAATTAAAATGCAAAATTCTATGGACTAAATATATATGTTTATTTTCAATAAAATTGAGCACACTTATAACAATACATACAGTTTAAACATTTCAATTGTAAAAATATATTTTTGGCATTCACATTAAATAAATCACTTGAATATGCTGGCAATAGCATCTACATGTAATAACAAATCACGAGTCACACGAGACTTTTCTTTTCTTTTCCTACCCACACAATAGCACTAACAGGAATGTGTCCATTTTTCACAGAATCAAAACAATAGTCAAAATCACTGCATTTATAATAGTATTAATAAATAATGTTTTGTTTGCAAATTTACAATACACTAGAATTCTAGAACTTCATAAAATACACCATTTTCTAAAATGTAAAAATTGGTTAAAGCTACTAATAAAATCGCAATAAAGAAATTAACCATGCAATCAAATTACAATAATTTTATATCATTGAAAGATAATAAAATCAAATTATTAGTAATTATAATAAGTATATCTACAAATGACAAAAAGACTACACTTCAAACAAACAAAACTATAATTTGTCTGCATTATTTTCACAGAAGAAACAACTGTATATCTACTAATTACTAAAACAAGGAAATGAGAAATAGGCAATATCATAAAAATGTAACTGCCATTATATTTGGTCCCTGATGTTCAACAAGCAACCACAAATAGAATACTTGGTCCTGCAAGGGCCTACATATTGCTATGTTGATATTATATATTTCACTATTGAAATAATTGTTATATCCTATATAATAATTGACAAAGCAAAATGTATATTGGAACACAAGTTAATTAGTAATGGTTTTTTAAAGTCTAGGGAAACAACATAAAAAAAAATGTAAATTTTTCACAGTTAACATGTCATTATCATACACACATATCAAATAAATAAAAGGTCACTTTCATTTTATATTATACAATGAACAATCTTTGGATAAATAGTCAATCGATATCCATTTAAACAAGTATACATTGTTAAGTTTAGCACCATCTTACGCAAAAATATACACACAAGTACTGAAAATACAGTATTAGTATATCAAAGTAACAAACAAAATGTAAACTTTTAAAATATGTTCTCATGTTTACATTAAAAACTTGTCTTTCCTTTCATTTCTTAGTAAAGAAAATCTTCACATTAAAATCACTCGTTCAACAAGGTGTAAGTATGTTATTTCATACCGGGGCCTTTATACGTGAAGAGACGGTACATATTAGCCTGACGTCACCACTAGAGTACTTTTACATCTCACACATCAAAGTAATTTATAATCTTTAATATAAAAGTTCAATCATGCATCCCACGTCACAAACTTTGTTAAATACATCCATAGCTGAATAAGACAATATGATTTCCAATTAGACAACAATTCCTGAATAAAGTACAATACTATTCTTCAAAGTCGT
Organism: Streblospio benedicti; assembly: GCA_019095985.1. Taxonomy (NCBI): domain Eukaryota; kingdom Metazoa; phylum Annelida; class Polychaeta; order Spionida; family Spionidae; genus Streblospio; species Streblospio benedicti. The sequence goes on along the minus strand of CM032668.1, from coordinate 26,108,413 downwards.
CAATTCACAACAACCATACACTCGTAAAGGAACAAAAAAACTAACACTGTGGCAAATGTTTCAGTAGATTGAAACAATGCACTCTGCTTAATTAACATTTAAAAATTGCATTCAGGTTAACAGATGCAAAGATAAATTATTTACATTTTGAATCAATCGAAAAAGATTTAAGAGAATAGTCCTTTTTTTTCTTAACTTTTATAAAGTTATATATGTACAACACATTTCGTTTTAAATGCTGAACTTTAAGTCAGAAATTTTCAACAAAATGAACAAAGTAATGGCATATTGCACTAATACATGACAAAAGCATGTTGATGTTTTCATGGAGACAGACAGTAGATATGAATTCTTAATTTCCAAACAACACAATTTTGAACATTAATCATTTTTAGATATGTATAACAATCGCATATCTAAATTTTGGTTGTGAAGCACCCCAATTTCGCCAATTATCTTTCTAACAAATCAACCAAACAACATTAAAAAAGAACACTGTTCCGTATTATACACCATGTGAGGCCTTCTTTCTCTTCAAATAATGGATATTTCTCAGGGACATTCCACAACTTAGCTACTTCATTGATAAAGAAATTTGCAGACTTTAACCTAACTAAATTGTAGTTTTCATTGACCAATAAAACGCGATTACATTCCTTGAAAATGAATTTTTTTGAAACTTTCTATAGCTGATTTGTAATAAACAAGAGGAGACAGGATGAGTTCCCCTTCCAAAGAATTTTTCTCAAACTTTGTGATACTTTTAGCAGTAATCTGGGGTATTTCAGATGTTGTCTGGATTATATACTTGATAAAAAAATTCTTTTTCAAAACTTCCTCGTGTTTCTCTCCCCTTAAAAATCATAGTTCCCTGACTTTTTAAATCTTATGACAAACATACCTTTTTTTAGAGAAAAACATACATTCATCTCGACAACCAAATTGTTTGTATACATTCAAATAAGGGGTTTTAGTGACTTGCTTCTGGCTGTAACAAAATACACATTTCCAGTGACAGCATTATCAACCATGTCAAAAAATGACCACAAATAATAAACACTTACTTAGCAAACCATCCAACGTTTCCATGCATCAAGCCTATCTTCAATATAAATGCAGCAACTTTGTGAGTTAAATGCATGATAATCTTGTCACCAAAAGTACTTATTAAAATTCTTGTCTATTGGTGATTTTTGTTACACCTGGATGTTGCTCACTAACGCCCCATATTGCCGCCACAAATTACCATCCAATCAAAGGTTGTAAAACCTAACCATGCCAAGAAACCGCTATTGCCACAATCAGCTATTAATCTGGGGAATCCCCAGTTATGATATCTATAAGGAATTGAAAACAAGCATCCTTTCTTAAACATACATATGCAAATGAGCTGTTCTGATTGGCTCACCAGTAGCTTTATGTAAGTGGCACAGTAGACTGGTTTGCGAATTAGTGAAAACTATTGATTTCGCAGTACTCATCCTCGTCCTCCACCTTACAAGCAACAGCCACAGACCCGCTGCTGGCATCTTCATAACCTGGCTCCACATCCGCATGTTTCTTCGCACTTCCAGCACCCAAACTCAACGACAGTTCACCGTACACATTATCCGAGGAAACACTGGCATGATCCTTCGAGCTCCTGCGCTTCTCTGTGGCCTTCTTCAGGTCAATGTGCTCGTACGAGTCATAGTCGTTGTCCACTGGTGACCTGCCATTACCACTATCCAGTCTAGTCCGGTTCATGGCTGCCAACAGCTCCGGCATGGAGCTGATGCGCTCCGGATCCTCATATACATCGTCATCGCTTGACGACACCGACGATGAGTCATTCTTTGCGCGGGTGCTGCTGTTGTTGCTGCTTCCACCGCCTGCTGCCACCTGTTTATTCTTATGAGGCTTTGCATACACCGGCGCCGCCGTTTGATTATGTCCACCACCAATCGGCCTCATCGGTGGCAACGGCAACAGCACCTGCTCCGATGATGAAGAATCCATCGTCCCGAAGCCTGAGTCGGGCTGCTGGTGAGCCAGATCGCGGGTTGTCAGGGACGAGGGCAATGTGGCCGAGAACAGGTTGCCTGCATTTGTCGTCAGACTGCGCTGTGCGAAATTCACGTAGGCGTCTCCGCCGGCGTCCACGGCGGGAGGATGAGATGGGGGAGTTGAAGTGGGAGACGGCGGGCTCGCAGCCACGTCACGCTTCATCGCTTTCGTGCGCTCCTCGACAGACTGAAACGTGGCACGAGGAGGTTGAAGAATAATAGGTGTGAATAAGCCATGTACAAGGTGAAGCTGATATGCAGTATAACCTAATCCTGACAAAGGATTGTACTGCACAAAGCATGTCAGTATAAGTAGTGGACATGCAACACATGCAGGATGAAGTGTATGCCATTACACCCTGTGTAACTATGTGGAATATGAACATTTGTGGACATTATTGAGTGAGTGTAAATTGGGATGGTTATTGTATTTACATGTACATACAGAATATTTGTTTGGTTATCTATGTGTTGTATTTTGCAGACTGTACCATCGTTCACAAATAAATCCTTGAACGAGGAGTCCTTCTTCAGAGATTAAATAGGCGATGAGATGTTAGAGGATTCTTTCTCCTAGTCTATGGGACTTTATCACATCGCCATCGACAGGACTTGAAACAGCTACCACTGTCTAAGTGATATAGCAATATAGACTTGGAGAAAGAATACACTGTATTGTCAATACTTACACCAAAGTTCGATTCTACGTACAGTATTTATATCTGTTCTGTAAGATCTGTTCTACTGTATTTAAAATAACAATAGGTGATTTGCCAAATCTATCTTGAACAAACCTATATAAAGGTACTGATGTTCATTCTTATAATACACGAAACAAAAGTGATTTCAGAGTTATATGTAAAATTAAAACTAATTATTCTAAAAGTACTTTTCAATATGCTAGTGCTAATTTATGGAAAACATTACCTACTGATGTTAAAATAGCTAAAACTTATTTCACTTATAAAAAACTATTCAAGGATTATTGTATAGGAAAATATAATTTATAATTAATCAAAATGTCACTTTCTTCAGTTTGTATTTTACACAAGTCATAGGCATACTGTGACTTGTTGTTTCTATCACTGTTTTAATCATTTTGTGAAGCAAATGCTATTATAATTTTATAGTCATAAAAGTATTACACACATGGGGAGGAACTTGATAAGTAATCCACTTCTTTCCTCCCCAGCCATTTAAATTACTAGTTATATATGTGATTTTAAATGTTTCTGTTTTTATGATTATTGTAAATTACTTGAATTTTATATTATTAATATCTTTTGTACATATGGCAAATAAATAAATAAATAAATAAAAATATGATATAGTCCTAACGTAAGTCTAATGACATGATTACATACCAGATAAATAAACCTAGTAGACTATAGTTATTATTTTAAATGTGGCGAGTTTTGTTTAAATCTAGAGCCCTCAGATCCCATTTCACACTCGTGTTTTTTCACATAGATCACATTAAGAACGAAGAGCAGTATATAGTATATATATTATAGTATAATATAATTTGAATTTTGATGCTTATGAATAACTGCAATTGCACTTAGTATAATTTCCAGTATAAAGTCCTGTATGTAGCAAATATCCTGAGTTTACCAACATCATACTAGTACATGGGCCAAGAGCTGGGAAACTACAAGAAATACTTGTCTGATTCTTGTAATATTTCCACAATTGTTGCAAGGATTTGAAATGTACATGGCCCCTAGTATACATGTATAGCATCAAACGTGGTGGATAGATACACTATGTACATGTATTGTACAAATCATGCATAAACTTGACCTGTTTGTAATAATATAGGTACAATAAACATGTTTAAGAGCACATGGAATATTACATATTATAAAACCTATATTGAAATACATTCAATACTTTTGGAGTTTGATTATTCCCTGAATTCAGATTATGACTACGGTGCGAAAACACGTATACTGCCCATTACAAACCTCAAACAATTGGTTTCCATCTTCTACTTTAAACGTGAACAGGCCTTCTCCACTGGGACATTTTCGTCCTGCTTCAAATGTAAATGTATTCTTGCTGCGACCGTATCTCCGAATGTATCTGATAGATTTAAAACACAATCGATAATAAATACATAGATTAGACAAAACAGCTACATGTACTTGAATATGTTCTAGAGAAGTATATATTCATTGAAATGCGTGGCTTAAGCAGACCTGTAAAAATGTAAAAGTGTTAGTTTTTTTCCGTGTTTTGTTTATGTACACTACTGCTTACTAATTAACATTAACTACTAGGTGCCATTGTGACATCAACAACAACTAAAGTCACTTTGGTCAAAGGTCCTGCGATGGTGACCGCAACGTCAAGAATTCCGTTGGCCAAATAAGAAAATCTGTTAATGATTTTACTTGCACCAGAAGACTTCTCACCAAAGTTTTTTTTTGCAATGGAAAGAGACAAACTTCAACCACATAGAAATATTGCAACACTGAAAAAATGTACAGTACAAAAATATTCTCGTAGACTGACGATGTACATGAATGCTTTGCTCACTAGCACTAACCTGTACGGCCAAATGTACTTGATCTTGCCCTTGGGGTTGGCCAGTGCCAGGTTGAGCGTGTGTAAGTAGATGGTGAAGCCTCCGCCGAAAAGCATGCAGCGTCGCGATGCCTCCGTGTCGATGATTTGAAGAACGGGATACTTCAGAGCTATTGAACAATAAAAATGCTCATCATTGGCAGATCCACACGGGGGAGCCCTACTTTTTCACCCCAGGATTTAATTGGAGATTCTACTGTATTCACAATAAGACTCAATATACTGAGATACAGTAAGCAAAATCCTAGAAGGAAGACCAAAGCAGACCTTAGTGGTGCAAAATGGTTTAGCATACATGGGTCAAATAGACCCAAATGACCGAGAGGCTTGATGAGGATGATTACACCCACAGCTGACGCATAATTAGGGCCTGTCCACATAGATTCAATACAACTATATCTATTTGGTATGCTAAACAGCAGCAGAAAAGAATGACATAACTCTAAATAAATCGAGGATTTGGTTGAGATTGTACCATTATGCGACTGCTCCAAGAACCTGTGGTCGTCGAGCTGGCTGACGTCTGGCCTGCACGTGGCGGCCTTGCTGGACGGCTGACACTCGCTCATGGCGGAGGCGAGACTCGCCAGCCATCGCCGGCACTCGGTGGCATCGTCCGCTGCGTACAGGTGCTGCCCATCATGCTCCTGTCACCAAACACCCAATGGCAGGAAAACTAGATCAAAAATGCTCGCAGAGTGGACTCGTGGCCGTTGACTCATGGGCCATAAAGATGTCTACTAAATGTAATTAAAGCAGGAAAAAGTCATATTTGATGTGTGATTCACAATTTCACACTACAACTATGCCCTTAACTTTTTCATTTTTGTGTTTAAAAATTCATTAAAATATAGATACATGTCTGAATACATAATATATAAAAACAAATTTCTAACCTTAGGTATAATTTCAAAAGTAAATTTTCGCTCTGTTGACTCATATTGTGTTACATCTTCTATTTGCTGGATGTACATGCTCCTGAAGACATGTGGGTTTTCATGAAAGTCTTCCGCGGTTTCATACCAGTCCAAACGAGGTTCATGTTTTTCATCCTTACCACGCACTATGTAGTAACGTTTCTTCCATAAAAATTCCTGATGTAATGAAATCAAATAGAATTAATATTTTTGACTTTGTAAATTTAAAATAAAAAAAAATGATAGATTGTGTTTTCTAATTTTTGGCAACCTTTATAAAACTAACCATGCATATTGACTCAAGAAGGTGAAAAACCTCAGATGCTTCTTTTCTCAAAGACACCGATCAGCACAGTGGTAAATGATTGAATAACCTTTGGAAACATGAAAGTGAGCTGATCTGTCGCCAACTTAGTTACGCTGACGTTAAGCACAAGTTCAGTGATTGTCTGGTTAATATTTGGTTGTTTCGGTCGTCAGCAACATATTGAGCATGTTCAAAATTTTCTGCATTCTGAACTAACTTTTTTTAGCCACATGCCAATCAGCTGATTGTTTTACGTTGATTTTGTGCTAGTTTGATGTTCATTTTTGATGTTGCTTGTCGGTTCATTCACTATCACATTGACTTGGAATGTTTGAGAAACCAACGCTGAACATGGACATGATGTTCATTCAACTGCCATATAACGCACATTTAATGAAGTGAATGGCTTTAAAACTAGCTCTTATATTGACATTACTATAGCATAACTACTATATGATATTATCCGCGGCTACCAACACTGACTCAAAGCACGAGTAACGCATTCTGAACTATTAAGCCGCTAGTAAATGCAGGAACATTATGAGTTAGTTCTTATTCACCACAACGATCAAATATTTGTAATTCGTCAACGCACACCAGACGTTGATGACTTCAGTAAAAATTTATATGGTCATTCAGGGAACAAGCCTGTGGCATACCACTTTCATCTAGAAGCAACATTGAGGACAATATTCCTGCTGCTTCAGACTTTGCTGTAGCATAGGTTGTTGTTGTGCACTGTGCATCTTGCTTCCACATTGCCATCAAGTCTGAAGCAGCAAGAATGTTCTCCGAAAAGCCGCTTCTAGACAAGGAAAGAAGCATCTGAGTAGGTTTTTCAACTTCTTGTATAATGAATACAGATGCTAAAGAATGACTACTAACTGATACAGTAGATCTAGTAAACTATAATTGAATATTTACATTACTGTTTTATCATTTTCATCCTACAATATGGCTTATCATTTGATAAAATTCCTTTTCAGAGACTCATATAAAATTACAAACGATTGAGGATGGTGCCAATTAGGGATAACATTATATTGCTAATTTTACAAAACGATAAACAAAGTTGCTATAGTTTATCTGGGGATAATGTTTATTTTACAGCCTATTAAGGAAATTTACCTTTATGTATATAATGATCACTTAAATAAGTGATACAGGTGTGGGAATATTAACAAATTATAATGTTTAATATTGTAATTTTACCTGTGGACATAATACAAATTATTCATAGTTACTCCCCATCTTGCGACCAATTACATGTGAAAGTTTTAATGTCCAGGATCAACTGACTATCTTACAATTTAGCATGGTTCTTTATATACAGGTGGGTTGGTGAGAAGAATGTCTGCATTTAGCACTGAAACAAAGCAGGGGTTGTAATTTCTTAATTAAGATTTTGCACAAATTTCTGCTCATGTCACATTTTAATTACTTTCACCCCAACAAGGTTAATGACCATTCACTTGCCATGCAGTAACTAGCTAGTAAGAACATGCATATATTAATTATTGCTCTGCAAACATTAGCACATTGATTGACCACTTGCCTTAATTGGTAAGCAAACATAACAATGCCTCCTGCTGCTTAAGGTCACAAATCTTTAATTTATGTTTGCACTGGAGTCTTCCCCAGTTAATATTTCTTTGTTCTGATACAGTGGGAATTTTTTAACTGTCCACTATACAGAGGTATCTAAGCTATTTAGGAGCAGAATTTAGTGTCCACTGTCCACATAAGACAGGTGTCCACTATACAGAGGTTCACTTTATATATGCTACATAGGAAAACTGAAACGGGAGAAGTGAAAATAAGGCAGGTTTTTGGTGGAAAGCAGTTTGTTTCATATCAATGGTCTCATTTCATATTCTACAATATATTAATTACGCTTAATAGTTAAAATTATATGTAATTAAGTCATCAGACTTGTGACTTCAAGTCAGGTTTATAAGGACTATCTTAACCTCTAGTGGGATGCAAACCCACAACCATGCATACATGCAGCACTAAATCGCCTAGCGGTTAGGACGACTCACAAGTCTAGCTAGCTGCTAAGCAATTTTATAGTATGGTTATGGGTTCAAATCACCTGAGGATCGATATATGTTGTAATCCGTGCCTAACTTGGGTGTTAAGTTAATAATTATTTAATTTCATATGATGATATATTCCCATGTCAAAAAGTCAAGTTTTCTAATTATACATGAAGTAGATCTATGCAGCCGTTAACCAAATCAATGTGCCTTTTAGACACTATAGGTGTAATTAACAGAGGTGAACTATCAAATTTTTTTTGGGGGGGAAAAAAAAATTTTTAAAAAAAAAAAACCCCCCAAAAAAAAATTTTAAAAAAAAAAAAAAAAATTTTTTAAAAAAAAATTTAAAAAAAAAAAAGGGTTTTTTTTTTTAAAAAAAAATTAAAAAAAAAAGGGCCCTTTTTTTTTAAAAAAATTTTTTAAAAAAATTTTTTTTTCTTTTTGGGGGAAAAAATTTTTTTTCTTTTTTTTTAAAAAAAATTTTAAAAAAATTTTAAAAAAATTTTCCCAAAAAATTTCCCCCCAAAAAATTTTTTTTTTTTAAAAATTTTTTTCCCAAAAAAAATTTTTCCCCCCTTTTAAAATTAAACCCTAGGGTTAAAAGAAAAAAAATTTTTTTAAAAAATTTTAAATTAGGGTTGGGGGTTTTTTAAAAGGGGTTTTTTTTTTCCCCCAAAAAAATTTTTTTTTTTTAAAATTTTTTTTTTAAATTTTTTCCCAAAAAAAGTTTTTTTTTAGGGAATTTCCCCCGGTTAAGCAAACCCAATTTTTTTTTTAAAAAAGGTGAAATTTAAACAGAGGTGAACTATCAAAAAAAATTTTTTTTCCCCCCAAAAAAAAAAAAGGAAATTATCAACATTTTTTAATTCGTCACTGTTAATAACCCTCAACCCCCAAAAAAACCCCCCGGGGGGGGTTTTATGCCCCCAAAAAAACCCTTTGGGGGGGGGGAAAAAAATTTTTTTTTTTAAAAAAATTTTTTTTTTCCCGGGGGGGAAAAAAATTTTTTTATTTATCCATCTGCTTTTAATTGTTCGA